>OU974037.1:3188864-4438864 GCA_918843915.1 Notodonta ziczac
GAATACGGAACTGCGTTTCCAAACATGTCGCGTAAGGAATCTCGACTCCGCACAGTGACCATACAATGCCTGCGCAATGACGGATATCTGTATAATGACTGATATTAATCGCTTTTAATCTCACTTAATAGCGCACTTTAAACAAACCAATGAAAAACGTTAATTTAACCGCGCGACCTTTTTGAAAATGTTGTAAAATGTAATTGGCGATAAAGGGTGATTTGTTTAATGTTTATTTTTGTTTGGTTGTCAAAATGTTGTTATGTCGGAAAAAGAGGAGTCGGTCTACAATGAGTAAAGAGACTTGGTCGCAAGAGTATCTATTTTGCTGACATTAATAGACCATTTCCAACTCTATTTAGAAGAATTTGTATCTCTCCTTTAAATCAATGCTCTTAGTGTGGACACAGTAATTAGTACACTAATCAGTATTCTTATTTATACAGAATGGTAAGTGAGAAAAATATTAAATTTAATTATCAATCTAATTCCAAATTATTGTGATTAACTAACGAATTTTTGCGGACATTATTAACTATAACTAAATACTGTGGCATTAGGCCATTATTATTAGAACTTACAAAGTAAATAACTACTTTGAGCTTTTCATATCCATTTAGATTTCTTACACTACACATAGTTATATTAGCTACTCCGACTAAACTAAAGGCTTTACTAGAACTTTACTATTTATTATAATTTCTATAATCGTTGTCACCGTACTATTATTAAAAACGCGTGAACTCTAATAGATGTACGAATAAATTTAATGTGCCACGTTAAGAGGGGGCGGTATGTGTAAACTCTCCGACAGTGCGTCGCGCCGCCGCGCCGCGCCCGGGCGCCATGTCGCGAGCCTGCAGGGGGCCTAACGTGCGACTTTTTGTCGCCGCGCATCGCCCGCGCACACTGCGTCCGATTTTATTATCCTATACCCTACTTGACATTTTGATCGACTTAATAATAATGTATCCGATGTATTTATGGACCATTCAGGTAATTCCGATAAAATTTTGCAGGAACTTTGCGAGTGGTATGGAGGCGAAAATCAAAAGCAATTAATTTGAAGGCGCGTGTCTAGCTACTCTAAAACATTTCAAGAACGACAGATAACCAGAAAAACTGGCAATGTTTGTATATTTAGTGATTTACTAGTAAGACTAAAATAAATGTACTTATTAATAAACGCACTGCATACTGTGTTCGTCGCAAATCACAAAATGTTGTCTTAAGTGTTTTCAGATTTCGGATAAACTTTAAAAATACTCGAAAATTTTGAATTTCGCGGGCTAGATGGGCGCTTGAGCCTTGAGCAAAAATGTCCTACAATTAATATGTACAAAATATTATCTTGTCATATTATTATTACTAAGTACTTATTCATGAAATAATAGGCGGTTTCGAAAATAGTTAGGACATATTATAGTCCTTACCTGTATTCTGGCTTCGGTGAGACCAATCTTCAAAGCAAGTTCCTCCCTGTAACAAAACAAAAAAAAGTTGTATTTTTTTCTTCGTTTAGGCTTCGCTGGGCGCTTTTAACCATAGACCTAAAACTCTATCCGGACGAAAAATCAAATTAAAAAAACAAAGTAATAAATCCTTACCTAGTAAAAACATCGGGATAATGCGTCCTCCCAAACGCCTTCTCCAGCTCGTCGAGCTGGTAGCTCGTGAACGTGGTCCTGTATCTCCTCTGCTTCCTCTGGGGGACGTCCTCGTCGTCCATCCCGCTGCCGGAGCCGGGCCGCTCGTGGTCCAGGGGCGGCAGGTCCGGCGTGGCGGATGATCCCGGCTCGGACACACCCATCCTGTAGTAGGGATACGTGGTGGACACTGGAACAAGGAGAAACTTACATTTATCTGTAGACTTTGTAATAAATTGAACTCGTGTTTGACTGTACACAAATCATTTGGACATGGACATAGAGACATGCTTTTAAATTGTGCCTGAGCATTTAGTCATTTGTAGAAAAAAGCGGGGTGTTATAAGTTTAACATGTGCATCTGTGTGTCTGTCTGTGACATCGTAGCCCCTAAGCGGATGAACCGATTTCAATTTTGTTGTTATTTTATTTATTTGACGGCTAATCGTTTGTTCATTTAAGTACATAAGTACTTACATGAGTTTAGGAAATTATAGTTAGTATTTTTAGTAATTTACTTACATTTAAAAAAAAAATATTGGTCCTATTGAGCATTGCCGTCCTTTTAACGATTGTAAAGTAAAATCAAGCAAACAATAATATTTATTTTTATTTTATTTAATAAATAGGTTGATTATATTATTCATTCAGACTTCAACTATTGAACCCCTAAATTATATTGGTTACGATGACTACCTATAAACAATCGGTGGTTATTAGTAACTTTAACAAACTGCGTTATCGTGTGTGAAATTTTATGATCTTAATTATTACCGATCATGATAATAAAGGTGGGATTATCGAATGAAATATAATGTTACAAGTTGTTACGAGCGGCCGCCGCCGGTCGCGCGGCCGTGCGTCAGGCGCAATTAACCCTGTATCATTATGGCCTATCTAAATTGCAATACACAAACATCCGCTTTCTTCACCCATTGCATCCGAAGTTGGAAGCGGGACCAGGCCATTCAGAAAGGGGCGATATTTTGCACTTGACAATGACAGGCCATGTTATTTTAGTGTATAAATTACACAGTTCATAACAAGTTTCAGGTTTTTAATGTACCTACCTATGTGGCTCCATCAATTTACCTATGTATAATACAGGTTGAAGCAGAAAGGGTATACCCTTTCTGCTAGAAATACAAATTATACTTACAAATTATACTTACAAAAAGTATACTTTTTTTCCAAAACTTAATTTGTATTTCTGAAACTATCAGCTTTAGAGGAAACTTGAAAAGCAAAAGGTCTCTCTTGACAGATTTCACAAGTCTACAAAACCTTCAGTACTTCAACTGTCCCACAAAGCCGATAGTTGTAGATTTACAAAATTAAGTTCTAAAAAAATTGTATACCCTTTCTGTTTCACCTGGTATAGTGTACCTACTTAACTGAGTGGAGATTTGTTTAAGTAAAATAAAATTGTTATGCATTTCAAAATAAATTAAACGTTACGTTTGAAAACAAATGATTTGTTACTAGGAAATTCCAAGTTCAGTTCTCATTATAAATTAATTTATTTAATTTTAATTTAGAAAATTCTAATACAATTATAATTATATAATTTAAATTACGTTTCTCAAGGCAACAGGGGGTTTATTCCTCAATTATTTTATAGATACTCAGATTAATTGCTGGAAATAATTATTTCGTACAAAGTGATTAATATTATAATTGTACCACTTATGATCTAGCTTATGATAAACTCGTACTAGTCTAGCTTTAATTATATTATACTTATATTATTCAATGATTACCATTTAAAAGATGTGATAACTATTTACCTAATAATATAATTATTTTAACGGGCAATGGCATAGTATTGAAATAAAACTATTTTTACGGATTATATCGGACGGATTATATATTAATGTGTAGTATTCGCGTAAATATAAGAAATCAATAAATGGCATAGTAACTATACGCATCAAGACTAATTTCATCAAACAAGTAAAGTCTCTTGATTTGCCTAATATGCGTTCCAATTTACGTAAGATCGCTTTTGACACTAACATTCACAACAGAAAGAAGAAAAACTAATTTTCGAAGCGATTACACATGATCGGCTGAACCCGAACCAGCGAAGAGACATTTCAACTCATCAACGAGAGAGATTATTAAACTAGAGTTTAATTGCCTTCACTGACCATTCAACGGTAAATATTATGTGACAACCGACGATTGAAATGCATTTTAAATCAACGGAATAAAGTCAGTTTTCGTTTGGTATAGTGTAATTTAGGCACACTCTAAGAATTTGAGGTGATTTTGAAGCGTATAAAAACAAGTATAAATATAGGTACCTACTTACAGTTCGGTAATGAAACGGGTAAATGCTTTTTTCAGCGATCGGCAACGCTCCAATAGTTTTTGGACATTTTCAGTCTTGTTTATTAGTCACATATTTTTTTATCGTGGACAAGTAAGAGACAAACAATTTATCGAAGTAAATGGAATTACATACTACAATGAGTTTTAACAAAAAAACCTGATGAAGTTGTGATACCTAATGTCAGTTCAATAAGGATCTAAACATTGAATTCAGATTTAGTTAGATATTCTGGATTCTTCTATAAAAAACATTCAATAAAAAAATATGATATGTTATTAGTGATCTTGAAGGGTGTTTTCTAATACTAAAAAACAATATTACTTACATAGGTAGGATGAAAATAGTTTAGAACTAAGTAACCGTAACATAAACTCTATTACTGATATTTCTAGGGGTTATTAAACAACTGTAAATTATTCGTAATAGAGGACTCCGGTACAAGTTTTTATGCTCATAACCAGCTTTTATAAACACGCAATCACATACACAGGAGTATATTATAGGTATTAGAATCAATTAGGTATGTTTTTCGTGATACCAGAAAAGAGAGTCACGCAAAACCTCTTATAAAACGTGTGAGATTTAATTAAAATTTATTTGAAATTTCATGAACATCGTCAAAGCAACTAACTTATCAAAAAATAAACCGGACGTAGACATAAAAAAAATATGTAATCCAGAAACTAAAGTATATTACAATTCTTGCACCGAATTGTAAAGAAAAGCAATTATCGATTTAGGTACTTATAAAAACTGAGTTATAAATTTGTCCCAAATAAAACGGTCTGTTAATTGAACATTATTTCCAAATCAGCACCATTCATAAGAATCGTAGCTCATTCAATAATCAACGAAGCCACCTCGTCAATTTCAAGCCGTGAAAACGGCGGCTTTGTCCAAAAGCAATGTTCAATAGAATTTGTTATAGTTCACGAGCGATTAGCTAGAACCGAGCGGAGGTCGCGGCCGGGCCATCCGCGGGCCTGCGAGCCGTGACACCACCTGCGCGAACGCATCTGCCGCACGCGTCGGTAATCGCGAACGACTCTACCTAGCAAGGTTGTAAGGAAGCAGGTATCGAGCATAGTTTTTTACTTAAAAGATTACTAGCAATGTGTGTTTATCACATTACTAGTATTCCCTTTAGCACCTCCAACTAAGCTAATGCTTGTGCTAGGAGTGGGCTCACGTCAATAGTTTAATGGCCAGGATGGGGATCGAACCCGGAACCTCTCAGCTACGAGGACAACGCCTCTAACCACTAGGCTATTGACGCTTCAAAGTTAAATCAATAAATATTATTACCACTAGTCATATTCCCTATTTCTTCATTATAACTAGACATACCTACACTCTGTGGTATAGGTCATTTATAGGTCAGCTTACGGTGGTAGAGCCGAGTTGTGTCCAGTTTACACCAGCTCATATGTGGTCTGGCTTATTCAGGGTAGTACCACCTTCTCACAGAAGATCGCCGTAAAGTAGCTAATATAGCTGTGTTTCGTACGATGAGCGAGAGAGTCGTAAGACCCCACCCTCTGTCCCACTCGCCCCAGTTTAGCGACGTGCGAGTAATGCCTTTGGTATCGAATGAGTCTGCAGGCTATGGCAATTGCTTAACTTCAGGCGGAACCTACACATTTTATATGCCTAATTATAATAATAAACTAGGCACCTTTCTCTGGTGTCTAATCAACGACCAACTAACGACAAAATATGGCCGCATGGATCGATAGACTTCGCGTATAGGTGTGGAAATAACAGCAAACTGTGTCGACCATTTTCCGAGAAAGTTTTCCATTTACATTGTCCAAATAAATACAAAACTATTCGAGAACCCCAGTGAAATTCGTGAACGAACTAATTTCGTAGGGAAAAAATAAATTTAACGCCGCCACGGTTCAGCGTTAGCTCTTTGCGAATTTGTGATGTAAAAAAGTTGAGAACAAATTAAATAAAGCAATCGAGATGCAAATTTTAACGCTCCAACGCTCCCGCCGTCAATATCTGAGCCCTATGATAGAGTCCGCCGCGCGGGTAATCGACACATTGTTACTCTACTTTTTGTACCCCAACTAGCGGTACCGAGTTCGTTTGCCCCCACGACTGCTAAATAAACCTTGACTTTTTGCTCTATTACCTCCCAATTTTCAAATAAAGTGGCCCCCACTCCACCGATACCGACCGGCTACTCGAACTGGAAACTCTACTATCAATGTTTTTTTTAATTTTTAAAGCGTCAATAGCCTAGTGGTTAGAGGGGCCGTCCTCGTAGCTGAGAGGTTTCGGGTTCGATCCCCATCCTGGCCATTAAACTATTGACGTGAGCCCACTCCTAGCACAAGCATTAGCTTAGTTGGAGGGGCTAAAGGGAATACTAGTAATGTGATAAACACACATTGCTAGGAATCTTAAAAAAAAAAAAACTATTAGCATTATCAATTTTTTATATGCTGTTTAGCAAATACCGTAGCCTATAGATGCTTGTAATACCAAAGGTATTTCTCGCACATTGCCTGAAGGAGAGTGGGATAGAGAGAATGGGAAGGAGGAAGGGTGGGCTTCCGATCTTCTGTAAGAGGGTGGTACTTCCCATGTAGAGCGGGTCCGTGTATGAGCTGTAGTCATGTAGCTACAGTTAGACTCTACCACCGTTACATTACAATTTGGTAAAACTAACTAAACACTTGTCCTAGAAGTTACATTACAATTTGGTAAACCTAACTAAACACTTAGAAGTTACATTACTGTTTAATGGCCAGGATGGGGATAAAACCCGGCACCTCTCGGTTACGAGAGCTCAAACTATCCACTAAGATATTGCCGCTGCAGAAAAAAATGTAATTGGAAATGTGTGGGTATGTTATGGACCGAACACGGGTTCGCATTAATTAATTATTCTTATACCGCTGCAGTTACTTACGATGCAGTGTTTTAATTAATTCTCGTGCAATAAATATTGGCCGCGATCGTAATAATTTAATACTCTATTGGATAACACTGCTAGTTATGAAGAATGCAAAAAGTTGTAATGCTAGACTTTACTGCCGTAAATGAATAGCAAATGTCGTTTTATGTGCAGTGTTGAGACTAAAGAGGTTGTTCCGATAGTGTATCGACGTAATAGCCGCACCATGTTTGTAATGGCGAATTAAATTTTATGTTGGGAAGACGAATAATTTTTTTAAAAGTGTATAAATTTGATTTATGTGGCGACGTGTATGGATAACAATACGGTGTGAAATAAGCAAATGATGCTCACAAAAATATATAACAATAAAATTATTGATAAATGTAATGTTTAATCAGAGAGCTGGTGATTAAAAAGAATAAAAAGGCGGTATTGAAAAGCCAGTCAGTCTTGTTACCTTCATAAGCATTCTCACAGAGCGCGGAGAATTCATATTGGCTACATAATTAAAATATGCGAAATTATAACTGAATTGAATGGTAACAATTAATAAGTAACTAATAAATCAAAATCACAAGACAATTCAGAGTTTTAAGCCACACCTGAGATCATGGCTATTCGTGAAATAAAAATACATAGAAAGTAAGAAACACAATTAAGAATTAAATTGCGTTGATCCAACGATGAGCTTAACTGTTGGGCTCGCACTAATATATTCCGATAACATTTCCTTTATCCAGTGGTGCTTGTGAATAGAGAATTAAAATATAATAGGATTAGTAGATTGATACGAGGGACCAGGCGCCTGTGGGAGTACAGACGGTGATTATCAACGTTTTAGCCATTGTCCGTGATGCTTTAAAAGCATTTAAGTATGAATTACACGTTGAATCTAATATATCACTGTTGCAACTGACAGTCACAGTAATTGCTTTCAAGTATTCTGTATTATTTTATCAGCTTAATTTTGTACTCTTTGCTAAACCTTTATATATTATAAAATTTCGGTGTGCATGTGTCCGCAAATATTGTCCTATACGGCTTCAACGATTTTGTGTTTTATATTGTGTTCTTATGGGGTTCACCTGGATGGTTCTTAGCTATAGTTTGATCCGGTAGCTAGCCCTGTTATTGACATTGCAGACATGTACATCAACGCTACTAGCGAAGCGAGAAAATGCTAGTTGGTATGTCAAATGTCTAACTTTTAAATTCGTATTGAAAATTTATGCAACGAAATCAACTTTCTCTTTTTCAACAATCTCTTTTTCACTTAGGTACCTAATCTCCTGTTCCAATCCCCAAAGTAAATATTTACCAAAACTTTGTCATTTTCATTTTGCACTTTATCGTTTGCTCTTAGAATTTGAGGATTAAACGTTTTTGTCCATTAGGTCAGGACTTAAGTGTTAATGGCGTCTCGGATTATATCGCCGAGCTTTAGATAAGAGCTGCAAGTGCCTGACTCATCCGTCCCTTGACTGATGCCTGTCTGCTACCTGATAACCCTGACATTACCACTTTAATACTATTTCACTGAGCTCGAATTCCTTTAACGTGCCTCTTACATCTATCATTATTGCTGACGCAGAAAAAACACAATTTAATACCAAGCAATAAACTCTATAATTGAATGTATTCATGTGTAATCAATTTGACTAATTATTCTTTTGTTCCAAGTGTATCAACCGCGGTGCATAGTTTTTTCATTAAATTCTTTATAGCTGGCGAGCAACAATGGATTACTATAGTCGGCGGATCGATTATTATCGTTCACTGTAATAATACATTTCCACATAATTTGCTCCCTCAACGAACATCGCAGCAACATAAACTGTCTATACATCTAATAACATTCACAAAGCTAATATTATTTATCGTAATCGTAATCTCAATAACATCCGATTCAATTTCATCACCCCTGTAACGGACAACGGGGAATCTTCAATTTTAATATTACGAACATTAGAAAAAAATAATCAAGATACAAGCGGAATGGATGTAAATGGACGTACCTATTATGGCGCGGCTAGTAGCATCGAGTAGCGTGTAATGAGAAACCTGAATGTTAATTAAGATCTAATTAAGTCTAATACAATCAACAATGCTGCTCGCGTACCGGAGGCATTCGCAAGTCATCACGAGTGTATGAGGCGTCTAGCGTAGGATGAGCTCTGACCTACCATCGTGGACCACAATCGTGTCGATATAATCAAAGCCGAGGGGAAGCGAGATGGGTCTTTGTAGCTGGTGAGCTTAATCGAATTGAGATCGGCCAACCCTTTTGGAAAAAAATCGGTTAAAATCACTCTTCCCAGATGCTATTGTGATGTGAGAACTCAATTTAGTCAGCATTGCAATAGCGCGGACGTGAGATTGGTTGAAATGGTAATAGAGCTATCTAACCGCTGCGTGCCACATCATTAGGTATTTTAATTGATAAATTTAGCTCTAAAGAATTAGTAATCAGGTAGATGTTACTATGAAAAACGTATAAATCATCTAAGTATTAAAAGGTAGGTAATTATAAAACTGTTGAACTTATTAAAAGTTCATTAATCAGAAGGTATTTTAATGCGTTTCTGAATACAACAAATATTTCAGTTGAATCAATTATAACGATTTTACAAATTTTTATTAATTAAATTAGTTCGACATAAAGTTGCGAGTAAATTGCAAGTAGGTACCGGTTTTTTATGACCTCAGCTCATCCAAAACACTTGTCTATTTTGTAGATATCGTGTAGTTGTGTATAGAGACGAGACTCTACAGTGACTCTACACTCGACTCTATCCGCGGGCTGCACGTCACCCGCCGCCGGTGAAATATCACTTACATTTTTACTGCCAATTAAAAATAGACTTTATAGCTATACAATTAACATACATGTAAATTAGACAAATTATGAACACGACAGATTTTGCCTACTAATACGACGGCCATAAAATAAAACACGCGGACCCAAGTTCATAAAAAAAATATCAAAATGACCCACACATTCCGTTGTAAAGGCTAATAAAATCAAGATCAATAACATAAATACGCTATTGTTGTCCGTCTTTACAATATCTAACAACTTTTATAGAGTTTGAGATATGGAAATAACGTTCAGAGCTGACCATAATACAAGCCATAAACAAAATTAACAACACAGGGACCCCTGCTGATTTCAATTTTGAACCCGACATCGGCCTTAATTCAATAAAGCAATAAAATTCACCTAATTATGCAAATGCCTTTAAAATATCAGATATTATGCCTTTTTTGACTCCCAAACATATGATGGGGGCTGTCAAACAAGGTTGTTCGCTGTGATTAATGAAAGCCGGTCCTGGAGTTATTAAAATAAATGTCATTATTGTAACAGTTAATTGTCGCGTGTAATTAGTAGACGACGGGAGGCGGCAGATTCACTCAATCATTCCTAATAAGCTGATTAAAATTAATATTGCAAATTAATTAAATTATTTGAATTGCACCTACGAAAAATCGAAACATGCAATTTACCTAGATCACGTTTTTTAAATTTACTTATTTTGACAAAATTTTATTGAAAATAATGAATAAAGATTTATTTACTTCATTGGGATGGAAAAAAATACAGTTACATTTTATTATTTAATAATTAATTAAAATAATTGGTACTGAATTAATATCTATTCTGATAAATAAATGTCTGTAAGTCTTATAAATTATAGTTACCGGCAGTAAAATACAACTGCTAATTTACTGCAGTTGATTAAAAATATACATTCCCGTAATCCCATATATCAGTAACTAAATAAATATTGCTCGTTATAAAATATATACCTAAGCGACGTTCATAATGGCACATCAATAATTGAAAGTAATTTATTTATAAAGTAATATAAAAAAATTAAAACTTATTCAAAAGTTAACAATAAAATAATAATTGAAAAACACTTACCACACTTAATTCACACTGGAGTACTCCGAAACAAAGTCCTTATTAGGCACGGGAAGATAGTTGACACGTACAAATTGCCGTCAATAAGGGCCACAATTTACATAACCCGTGACGTCCCGAATGACAACAGAGCAATAAACTATAGCACACCAATGCCTTCAATCGACTGGCAAAGAATAAAGCCGGCTGCGGTCGCCTACGCACCGCTCGAAAAAGTATAATAAAAAGTAGCGGGCCCAGGCCACTCCCCTGTGGCATGCCTGGCCAATAGCGGCGCGGTGATACGACGGCCGCCGCGAGGGTGGGCTGAATCAGTTGATACCGGTCCCTACTTCGATACTACTAATTGACTTTATCAACAAACTGACTTTACTGGCTCGAGTCACGATATAAGCGTTTGTCTGCCGTGTCAAAAGCCTAACTGTGGCCCACTGGCGCTGTAATTAAGTATGCTGCGAGTTAATGGGTGATTTGAGCTAGTGAGACCTGGATATTATCATTTATTTTGTTAAACTCCAAGTGAATATCATTTACTAGGTAGCTAAAATTTTAATATTTTTAGTTATACAAGTACTACAAACAAGATATATCTATATTCATCAGGGAACATCTCAAAGACTGTATTTGGATAATTATCATAGATATTACGCCAGAAATTAAGAACGAAATAAATATCCTAGGTAAATCTATTATCTTTAATTGTAGATCTTGATAATTATCGATTAAATTGTAAGCTGATGTTTAACATCTATTTCCCTCGTTTATAAAAGGCCTTTATATAATATGGTATGACGCGATACTAAAGGCAATATAATGGTTGTTCCCTAAACGAAAGCGTCTAATCTCAGCCGTCAGTGCTCTATAAGGCATTCAATTAGAGGCAATGAATCCTTTATACAGCTCGGGATTAACTATATATCTGTCAACGACGGTACCTTTGCAATTATAAGGTACTATAAACCGGTCGCTATACAGCAAAGGGGCAACATAGTTGGGTAACATTGCATCTCGCACCAATGTACATTTTATAGAAGACATAATAAATAGTTACTATTTAGTTTTATGTGCATTGTGCATTATGGTTTATGGGATAATAATAGATATACCTTGATAGGCACATTTAATTAATATTAGAACGAAAGGATTAGAATGAATATTGTTTATGTCTTCCAACTTAAGATGTAGTGTATGCATTTTTTGACAAAAGTCAAATCCGTCATAAGACTAACAAATGTCAAATGTTGTAGATTCACACTTATCTAGATCTCTATAAAGATATACACCATTCGTCAGATGAACAATATTTTGGAATAAATACAGTTGAACATAGAAACTTCCTGTAAAATACACAACATCATTGGACTTTATTATTATAGGTACTTCATTATTAGTCACATGACACACCGATTATTATATACTTAGATAGGTACAATCAACAAACTCGACGCTTGATCACCTTAAGGTTTCATTTTGTATGCAGTGCATCAGCAGCCACATGCGACTAGCATGGTCATAAAAACAATAAAAACAAATGGCTTTCTAAAAAAAGGGCTTTTGTGTCATCGGAAACTTTTCGTCTCATTGGACAACAACATATTGGGCGAGGCATCCTATGACTACTGCCTGCAAGGGAGAAGTGTTAAAAATTGATCAAGCGTCAACTTTGTTGATGGTACATTATAAGTTTTATAAGTAATCTCATACTCAAGTACACATTTGAGAATTACAAAACCCTTTTAAATGCTGATTTTAAACCGATTAAAACGACCCATAAAGTTTTGGGAAACTATTTCTACAAGGTATTATCTTTTTAAATCGGATAAGAGTTGTGTAATCGTGATTAGCAACACCCCAGCATTTGCTAATACTCCAACCACGGTGGGAAACGAACCTCTTCAACAGATATAAGCTGATAGGTATATTATCTTCCGTGAAATTGCTGTAGCCTGTACAAAAAAGTATTTCAATGTAATCTTAAAGCCTTGAGATTCTGCGAAGCAATATCTTGGAGATATTAACGTAGTAGAATGGTCATTAGGCGTCTCGCGTGTTATTAAGCTCGGCTCCCCATGTAATTAAAACTATTAAAATAACATTTGGTGCTTCCAGAGGATTCATTGTTCTGTGTGTAATCGCTTTACGGATTGTTACTCTAACATAATAATGTTCTAACGTAATTTTAAGTCTGAGACAAAATGTTTATTTACCTATAGTAAGTTGCAGAAATACATCTTGTGTGTATTAGCTAGGCATGCCTTCCTTTTTGAGTGAAGCCAAAAGAAGTGGGAGAGCCCAGCCGTTTGACTACAGCTCATACCTATACGGGCAGGCTCAGCCGAGGTAATACCAACCTCTCACATGTCGTCCCTGATTATGTCAGGGGAGAAGCGGCAGACTGGGCACACAAGCGCACAGTCATTAAAAAAAAAAACCTCTCACAGAAGATCTGCGTAAATTAGGAACTAAGTTATGGCTGCGTTTCGATCAATGAAGAGGAGTGCGTGAAGCCCAACCGCCCCTCCCATTCCCTCCCTGTGTGCCACTTCCATTCAGGTTGGCGTCGTGCAAGCAATGCCTTTTATATTGCAAGCATCTATAGACTACGGTAACTGCTTAACATCAGTCAGATTGAACGCTTGTTTTGCCGACTTTTTAAGTTATATTGAAAGACTTTTTAAGTTATTCTATAATTTTATTTCTTGATCAAGACTTAAATTAGTTTTTTTGTAGTGTGTCCTTACCAACTTTCATTTTGTCCTATTTCTTTGAACTGTTTTAAATAGGTAGGCTATTGGTTCGTTTTCGGTAGAGTACAAAGATTACTTCTTACTTAAATTTTTTGTTTCATAACATTAATGCCACATAGATTTGTTGTACCTACCTACCTAATATTATCGCACACCAAAAACGTAATTCTAGCGAATTACTTTGCGCTTACATGTTTTTATCGCAATACTGAATACGTATTCAAATACAAATATAATAATAATGAAACGCAATCATTGTAATAACGTTAGATAAACAGCCGGTGGAAACTGATTGCGCATTACGTACCCAGTACAACAGATTGCGAAACAACGAGGATTTCCTCCCACGGGTAATTACGCGAACGAGACAAATTACGCAAGTAATAACACATGAATAATAAAACAAGCGCTGGGCCTGCCCCCGCCACACTCAACTCGAATCACACGGAATTATAACAACGCTATTCCCGCTCCAAATTGGTCTGTATTTAATTTTGGGAAAATGTTAAAATAAACGTTTTTATTTGTGTAAATAACACAATAAAACAGCGGCCGCTATTACAGCCGCCGCGTAATTTGTACGCGCACCAAATTACGCCGATAAGATCTGTCGCCGTAATTGTTATTTCGCTGTCGTTAGTGCCCGGCTCGCGTAAATTCAGTTAGGGGATATGATTTTTATTTCAAATTCAATATTCGTGTCTTTGTTCCGACAGGAAGCGGACGCGTTAGGAAAAAAATTACGCGCATCCGTCCCTCCGCCGCTTTTGCAGTTGCAATAACAGTAATTAGTTTTTGATGTGGCTCTGATAAAAAATAATGCGACAATATTAAAGAGTGTGAGGGCTAGAGTCGACTTTATTTATCAATCCACAGTAAACAGAGCTTTGCTGCCTAAATAATACGGGTTCTTCGTGATTTTAACCCACAATAAACTCAACACTATAATAATATTATTACTATTATTAACATATTATGTTGACATGTCGAACTGTCGGAATACAAAAATATATCATTTTCAATTCGAGGTTCTAGGTTGGATTCGCGAAAGGAAATAGTAGGCATTTATTGTTGATTTCTTTAAGTGAAACCGTTAATTGTTTTTATTAATTAAGTAATCATTTGGAAGACTAATATACCTTCCTACTAGGTAGGTACCTACTAAGATATATAGGAGAAATCAATCCATACCATTGGTATCATAAAAACATTCAATGACTTAAGCATTTCTATATCTATCTTCTATCTAAATATATATAACTCAAAGGTGACTGACTGATCTATCAACGCACAGCCCAAACCACTGGACGGATCGGGCTGAAATTTGGCATGCAGGTAGATGTTATGACGTAGGTATCCGCTAAGAAAGGATTTTGATTAATTCTACCCCCAAGGGGATAAAATAGGGGATGAAAGTTTGTATGAAACTTTGTCAATTTAATTCCACGCGGACGAAGTCGCGGGCTCAGCTAGTCTTTCTATAATATGCAAATGCAGTTTAACTTACTTTTGAAAATTAAGGAATATTCCGTTTTAGTAAAATTTGTTTTCATATAGAATCGGAAGGCCCTCATATAGAATATTGAGGGTCTTTCGTTTCAACTCAGTATTTTTACACCTGGGGGGCGATCGCGCTAATTTTTTACAGCTGAAACGTAACTGAACTGTAACCGAACCTCAACCGAACCGCAACTTTTTGAACTTTTCGTATCGCGCTAACAATTTGACAGCTAGATGACACTCAGTTGAACTGGAGCTGGAACGCAACCGCTGTCAAACGAACGTTTTTGCAACAGTTCATTAGCCGCTACTTTTTTTGAGTTGAAGTTCGACCGCAACAGTGAAATACAGTGTTTACAAGTGTAGTGTTTATTTGGATGAGATATTTTTATATTAAAAAGTACCTACTTAAGTATATTAAAATGTTTGCCGCCATAAATTTAATTGAGAGAGCCCATGAATTTGATGATGCCGTGGCTCGGACCCAAACAAAGAGAAGCAATTTGAGATCGAGGATAGCGTCCAAGCTGTTCAACAGTGATAGTCAATTTATAAAGCGTTATAGATTGACGAAGGAGATCGCTCTCTAGTTAATAAGTGAGCGAATACATCATATGCCACCCGTTTTACGTTCTAATGCAATGGACGTGAAGACAAAGGTATGTAAGCACTGTGCTCTACAAATATATTACCTACATATTTCTATTTCATCATGTACCTACTTAACTCTATACTTAACACTATAATGTAAGTACCATTTACATTTAGGTACACAGTAACTGCCTACCTATCTATTGTGCACTATATTAATTTGCAATTGTCTTGGTTTTAGGTATTGGTTGCATTAGCTTTTTATGCGATGGGATCCTACCAAACAATAGTCGGAGACGGTAGACACTATGTTAGTCAGGATAGTGTCGCAAAAGCTATACAGCAAGTGACTGCTGCTCAGAACAAGCCTGCCATACTAAATAAATATATTGCTTTCAATTCCATCAACATGAAAAGGAACAAGTAAAAAGTGAGTATCTTAACAAATATACTAAATAGATTCCATAAATAATGAGAAAATGGCTACACATCAAGTTAAATAAATAACTAATCTTGCATTGTACCTATAAGCTTTTCGCCCAGTGTGATTAGTCAAACTAAAATATAAGTACCTCGGTATGGCTTGATGTGTATTTGTGTATAGGTACCTACCATTAATATTACTATTAATAAAAGTATATAATTTACAGTAGATAATTTTATTGATCATAACTAAATTAAATGTTGTTTCAGATTTTATTAGTTCAACATACCAGCATTAGGATGTATTGATGGGGTGCATGTGGCAATTGTTTGTTCATCAGAACGTGAGGAAAGATTAACATGACATGAAGCTACATTACTCTTCCATAGTTGCTGCTAAAATTACTAATACATGTTGTGTATTACACAACATAGCTCACAGGGCTCACATCCCCTACACTCCACTAACAGCAGAGAAGGTAGCTGGCTGCAGGAGAATGGAAGCTGTGAGTAGCAGAGGTTGCACGAGCCGCGAACGCGGGGCGCACGCGCGCACGTCAACAGGCACTTATACAACGCTTGTGGGCAGATAGGACCATCAATTATTAAAATACAATTAAATTAAAACATAATTATACTGTTTTATTCATCATTCATTACTCATCAACTATGGTTTACATAATATTAATCTGCAAGATATATGTAATCCTTTGAATTCGTCCTTTCTTTTGGTGTTCTGGCAGGCCCTTCTGCATTCAAGGACTCTGCTAGTTCACGCCAGCAACGGGCCTCCTTTAACCGCACGCGACCTCCTTGTGTCTGGCTAAACAATTATACATTATCTCCAATTGACGGACTGTCGTAGTTTTGCGGCGTTCTTCCTTTTACTTTGATAGGTTTCTGTATCATTACTATACTCTTCGTTGATAAGTAAATAAAAATCGAAGTCAGCTACTAAATTGCGCGCGTATGCACCAAAGTTGACCAAAGAGAATATATAATGTATGCACTAGAGGTGTGACTAATATATTCGTATTAGGTATATGTAATAGGTTCAAGACAGAAGTTTAATATTAGGTAATATGAATTTTGCCGTAATAGGTTATTTATTAATAGTCAAATAATAGTGGGCGCCGTGACGGCGACCGAGTGACGCTATTCTTCCTTACCAGCAGGCCTATTCGCTAACTCTGTTGACAGCTCATAGTGATGATCACTTGGCAAAGTGTTCAACGAATAACTGTCAAACAGCTAGTTTCGTATTCCCTATGACCAGTGACTAACTAAGATGACGTCATGAGCACCGAGTATTGCTGATAGTCACCGTAACACTTTTTGACAGATGTTTTCGTATCGATATTTGTATGATTGGTATTCTGTAAGCTTAGTGGACATCAAACTGATAAGCATTTCAAATTTAAAAATATTCGTGAAAGACACTGCTCAAGGGTAGTGTTTTTCAAGTAAAAGTGATGATCACCGAAGCCGGTAATTAGTAAAGCAAGTGAAAGTTGAAACTTTTGTTGTTTGTTTGTGATTCGTGTGCGTAGAGAAATATTATGGCACGTCTTATTTTGTTGGGATTTGCTAAAGAAAAGCGAAAACAAGAATTTTTAAGTACTTATTGAGAGACGCCGCCTGCACGACGCTAGTAATCTACTACAGTTGCACAAGAGGGTTTATTGCAAATATAATTGTTTGAATACCTAAAGCTGGATTTCAACAGGCATTAGAAGAACTCAGTTTTTGATGGTTCATATGTGGCCTTAATCCGACCATGATCATGAGGAGGCATATTTTAATTGAAAAAATTGCCTATCTTTAAATGTTTTAATAGTAAGTAATAACAATACCTACTAAAATAATTCTACATTCATAATAATTATATATTCATCTACATAATATGTTTAAAAGGTAAATTAATTTCTTGTTTCAGATTTGTGGTGCTGTACATGATTCATACCTATGTGGAGTCAATACCCCATAAAGTGTGTTTTAGAAAGACTTGAAAGAAATGAAGAACACTGTTGGCTATATGATGAGAAATATTATTTTGGCTGGTTATTGAAAATGAAGAGCTCAATGAATGTAAATGTGTTAATAGATATTTCGAGTCTTCAATCAATAAATAATTGAAACAAATATGAAAATTATTATTATTTTTAGGTGATTCTGAATATACACAGCACCCCTTGGATGATGACATCTAACTTAGGTGCAGCTCCGGGTTCACCAGAAGATCACTGCACAGACAGAAATACTGTTGAACGGTGTATTGGAGTACTGATAACATGTTGGCAGTGGAACATGGTATAACTACACTATAACCCAATTACAGCAGTCAATGTGGTGAATGCATGTGTTGTTTTACAAAACATTGCCAATTCACTGAATGTTCCAATGCAGAGCCTCAGAGTGATGTTGTCAGAACTAAGTCTACAGAGTGTGGTGGCAAGAATCATCGAAAATCCAGATAACTGTAGGGATATAACAGACCAAAAATTATGGAATGTTTCGAGATAATCATTTATAATTATATAATGCATTCCATAATCATCGGGCTTAGTAATACTGATATTTTTGTTACTGTTTTAACATTTATTACATACCTAAGAACACAAATTACATGTTTCATATTAAGAAGACAATAATACTTTAAAATACATATAAAGCTTTAACTTGAATGCTACTAGAAGTATTATTATGTACATAATTATGTACATCTTCTCCAGTGTCCTCATAAGATCCATCGCAGTTCCTTATGCAGCTGCATTTTGCTCTTCAGCAGCAATGTGCCGTAAGTATCTAAATGACGTTGGCCCAGCACCGCACCCTCTCATCTCCATGAACTGAAATTTACATATTTAAATTGGTTTGATGTTGAAGCCTATTATTATTTTAATTGATTTAAAAAAACAAGCACTCTAGGAATTTTAAGATTTACCTAATGTGCGAATTTACTTTTCAACTAAGATTAATCACTCGCTGAGTATACTAATGATGACTGAGTGATTTTGTTTTAGATTGTAGGTAAAATAACTATTTTAAGCAGATGGTTCATTTCTTGAGTTAATTTATTAACTAGTAAACTTACGTGGTCTAAAGTAGTGGTTCCTTATGCCACAGGTTTAGCAGAATTGCTACGGAGTCACACGCTTCTCGGGTGACTAACAGCCTGTGGACTTCCCGTAAAGTGACCCAATGATATATCGCGATGAGACTCCGCAAACTCCAACAGCAGTTCCATTTGGCTTTCGGAAACTTCTGCATACAGGCATCTTAAAAGTAGAAATTCTACATTAATATAATATATTAAATACTTAAATTTACCTTCAGTTACTTTGATCTTATAGTGATTTCATTAGGTAATATTGAAGTTAAAAAAACTTTGATTCAATTAACAATTTTCACATTATAAACCATAACTTAATCGTTAACTTACCTTAAAGGATTTATTTTAACAAACTTATGGCTTACAAAACACAATTAAACGCAGTAATTAAATTAATTACGCACCAAACAATTAATATAAAATCAGCACAACATTGATTTCCCGCCATCTTTACATGTCATGTGTACATAAACCGCTTATGATGAAATGTTATCTAAAATGTAGTACTTCACACGTTCAAAAGGCGTTGTTCAATTTAGTCGTATAATAGTCGATAAGAAATAGAGGCGTCGAGTGTTGTATCGAAGAGCACCGCTCTCCGCCCGTTAGTCACCGTAACTTCATATCCACTCAATGTGATACAGAATACCAAAGTTGTACCATTCTCAGTTTTCATCAAAGTTCAGTGTACAACTGAAGCCAGTTAGTCACTGGTGATCATCAAGTTAGCGAATAGGGGGGCAGTTGCCAGTGACTTGCCATCTCACTCTCCCTCGTCGCGAGAGAAAGCGACGCCGACATTCCAATTTGCAATGCATCCTCGCGGCTCGGTCCTTGCGCGCGGAGGCGTTCGGTGAAGTTATTACATGTGTTGTGATACATGTCGCTTTTTGTATCGGAGCTTCTTGGATAATCAAAATGAGACCAAGCAATGGATATCGATAGATTATTTAAAATTATGCAATGTTATGGGTTAGTAATTACTTATAATTTTTACGCTGCCTATTACATACTATTATTTGAAATATTCGTTTAGTGGTGTTTATATTATCATGTATGAAGGCAAAGTAAAGCACTGTATAATTGTATATTTATATAAATAAAGTAAGCGATTATTCAACTATTGCATAATATTTTAACCAATAGCGGTTAAATTGCGCGTGTTATAAAAACGATATAATATTATAAGTTCTCACTATTATTTGACTATTACCCGGTAATAGGTTAGACAACATAATATAGGCTAAGCGTTATATTCGATAACTAGCTGAGCCCGCGACTTCGTCCGCGTGGAATTTAACTTAATAAAAAAGGCCGCTCTCGCGTTCTGAGCCCGCGCGATAGAACCCATTTTTTTAATTTAGTTTGTCTAAAATGAAAATACCCGAAGTTACTGCTTATAGCAACAGCTATCTACCAGTGAAAGTCCAGTCAAAATCGGTCTAGCCGTTTCGGAGAAACTCTTTGATTTCATGTGTTTTTATTTTTTTACGCGAAACCCTAATTGGTTTTCTAAAATTAAAGTAGCCTAAGTTAGTCCTTAAAATATCAGCTATCTGCTAGTGAAAGTCCCGTCAAAATCGGTCCAGCCGTTTCGGAGATTACCCGGAACAAACACACAGACAGACAGACAAAAAATTTTTAAATCGCGTTTGTTATAGGTGTCGTATGTACTTTCATATGCATTTAGTGAAAAGGTGTTATTTTGATATTACAAACAGACACTCCAATTTTATTTATTTGTATAGATAGGAATACGAATATACGATACTAATATAACACCTCTAGTATGCACTTTGAGTTTGTTTTTGTTTTGACGTATTTCAGTGTTGCCAACTTATTTTTTAATGGTACATTAGAATGAAAAACGTATTTTGGGCAAAATTTGTGCAAAACAATCGTATAAATCGTACATACGTAATTTAATTAAATTCAACATACTAAATCGTCGAGCTTAGTACAAGCGCACTAAACTTGATTCAAGCGTTGATCTAGTGTAAAATAGTACCTACATACATACATAATATTAAAATACAATAGTATACAATATAATTTTACACTACTACTACTGTACCTAACATTCAAGTGTAAAATAATAAAATCGCCAACTGTGATAAGAAGAACACACAGAGGTTTAATTCATAATCACACGTACAGCTAGGTAGTACGTATATGTAGGTACCTACTATTCGGGCCAAGAGGGAATACGACTGTCATACCTTCGAGACACTTTTTTAATTGTCTGATTAAAAGAGTCAGGGCCCACCTATAGTATAGCCAGACATAAAGGTAGCCAAAACGTTTCCAGAAATTATTAAAATCGTTGATTCCCTCAAATATCTGAACTTGGTCGAAAAGATCCGCACTGGCAACACTGGTAATTATTTACATGCATCTAGGCTCAAAAGGGCTTGTACCCAGGGCCGTTACACTAACTTTTAAAAAAAATTACATACATCTGTCATCATTATCCTGTCACTACTCTTGACAACTTATTCACGTTGACGTTATTCAGTTGTCAAAAATAGCGCTGCACACGTCAATTTTGTTGCGGTTCGATACCGGTTTTACATAATCCAAGTAACCTCTCTAGCGGCTACGTTTCAGTTGCAGTTCAGTTACGTGGGAACTACGGCTGACGTATAAACATTAGCGCGATACCGAATTCGGCAAAGTTGAATTGTACCTGCACTACAATCGCAACTGAACCATAACTGGACTGTAAACGTTTCGTTGACAATGCAAATAGCGCGATCGCCCCCCTGTATAAATAAGCTATTGATAGCCAATTAGAATTAGGTCTTAACTGTAGACATAAAGTAAGTAAACCAAAAACCCTCACAGACGTTAGACCCTCGTAGAAACAGAATATAAATAGAAAAATAGGTGATAATAAAAAAAATACAACGTTATTAAAAAACTTGTATACTAGTATAATAGGTTTGGTAATCTTTGTTTTGTCCTTTTATTCCGGAGATCCCGCTAATGTGTCGAACGGATGTCCAATTGTGTCCATTTGCGGTTAACTAAATCAATCACAATGATTTAGTTTTTTCCCCGGCGGGTCATCGATGACGGTGCTCCGGATGTGACAACCGTACCCTGACCACAGTGGACGGTTTCCTTTGTTTTTGTCAGTTTGCCGACTCAGTTTGAAACAAATTAGTTAGAACTCACTCTACTACCTCTGACAGTCTCTATAGTCCGATTGTGATTAAACGATGGTTTTTTTTAACAAAAAAACTATTGATTCGATTCCGATGCTTTGTTTTAGAAACAAAAGATGCGATTAATTGGCTAAAGCCAGAAGAGTCAGTGACTCTATAAAGAACTGGCGGTCAAAGGAAACGATTCGATTCGGATAAACGCAGTGACTCTACAACTGTTAATGTAACTAGTTTCTTGTTTAGGGGAGCGGGGGGCTAGTTGTAACAGGGGCAAGTAGTAACAAGCATTTTTTACCAACATAATACAAGAATATTCGTTTTATTTTCAACCTAACCTACTACGTAATACCCATTCTATCATATAAGCGCGATCGGTACCCCGCAGGACGGGGCAGGAAGCGGTGTTGAGCAGGCGCTCCGATTAAGCCAGGTAATGGACTTTTTTTTGTTAATACAAAATTGATTATCACAGATTTCAAATTGTTTAGCAGTTGTTGATTTATACAAATACACTTAGCATTGGTTTAGTTTGATTATATTTAATGAAATTTCACACCAAGTAAGCTACTTTTTTTTTAATAGAGGTTGTTTCAAAAATCTTTTCAGTGGGGTATGTTGTAACACTTTTACGGGGCAAGTTGTAACTTGTTACTTATAAGTTATTTATAAGTTCTATGAAATTACGCGGGACATATTTAAATTCCTTCTTTCATGTTTTGAGCACTTTTTTGTTGAAATTGATTGATTTCAGAATGATACACTACAAAAGAAAAACTGAACGTGCTTCTTCTGAAGTCTTGGAATATAAAACCAGTGTACGGAAAGCTGCAAAACATTTTAATTTATGCCATGCCATAAAGACTGATTTCATATTTTACGTACGTCAATCAAAAGGCTGATTACAGAATAAATTGAGATTTTGTTATTCTAAATAGCTGTGAGCCTAAAGTTCCTTTATAGTTTAAGAAAGACCATGTTTTTGTTAATTTTTGATTATTTTTCTATTAGATTAAGAATCAAACTTAAAACTATACGTTTGTTATAACGTGCCTGAGGGTTATAATGCTAAATGAATCAAAAGTCTGATTACTAAAGTAGTTATGATTATAAATGGCTGTAAGCCTAAAATGCCTT
Organism: Notodonta ziczac; assembly: GCA_918843915.1. Classification (NCBI taxonomy): domain Eukaryota; kingdom Metazoa; phylum Arthropoda; class Insecta; order Lepidoptera; family Notodontidae; genus Notodonta; species Notodonta ziczac. The sequence goes on from OU974037.1 coordinate 3,212,359, forward strand.
AATAGTTTAAGTAAGGAAATAACATGTTATTTGTTTATTTTTGAATATTTTCTGTTAGTTTAAAAATTTAACTTAAAAGTCTAAACATGTTTTAGCGTTTGTGAAATTTCTTATGCTAAATATGCCAAATAAATCTTTATAAGATATAAAATTTCCTTTCAATTCCTAATGTTACAATTTGCCCCAAGCCTGTTACAACAAGCCCCAATCACGGGGTAAGTTGTAACACTCGTCAGTTTTTTTTCAAAGCCGTTTCTACAAAATATCATTACATATTTGATCAAAAGTTTAATTAGAATCGATAGTTGAATAGTTGTTAATTGGAATAGTACTGCTTGATTTCATAAATACCAAACAAGTAAGCTTCCATAGCCAAAAAGCGAAAAATTGTTACAACTAGCCCCCCGCTCCCCTACTGGGCCCTAACCACGCCAGCTACTCAAATCGTAATAGAAAAGCAAACGCTCGCGACTACGTTTCAAACGCTCTGCTTTTGACGTTTTGCTGACACGAGCTTCACGATTTCTACTGACATTGATATGGTATGGTGTCAGCAAAACGTCAAAAGCGGAGCGTTTGAAACGTAGTCGCGAGCGTTTGCTTTTCTATTACGATTTGAGTAGCTAGCGTGGTGAGGGCCCTGGTCGTCGTTATTGGTTTTGTTTAATTGACTACAGCTCGTATACGGTTTGACTCTACCGGAGTAGTACCACGCTCTCACAGAAGACCGGCGTAAAGTAGCTTACAGCTACATGTTGTACGATGAGTGCGAGAGTCGGAAGCCTAACACCCTGTCTCCAAACAACCAGTCCAAAATAATATTGATAGTTAAAACAAATAAATATTCACATAAAAAGGGGAAATAACAAATAGGAATAAAATATAAAAAGCATAAAACGCCACATAATAATTAGTGGCGAGAAAAAATTAAACCAATAAAAAAAAAAAACACCCTGTCTCCTTTCTCCGTCCCAATCATCTTTAGGTCGGCAATGAGCGAACAATGTCTTTGGTAGGTATTGCAGGCCTCTATAGGCTCCAGGCGAGTCCTAAGATTGTTATCCGCCTTTGCTATATAAAAAATGAGGTTTGTATACCAATTAAACAATATAAAACAGTTTCTTTGTTGATAAATACCTACTTACTAAGATAACTCGTACGTTGTGAGTGGACTACGGAAAAGTCTCCAAACCCACCTTTTACGACTTGACCTCAATCGAAAGACGAAAGACTATAGACCTAGGACTATTATCTTCTTATGTAAAATTGAAATTGTTCAAAACAAAAATTTTGATAGACTCTCTGAGACGATCCGAAACAAATCCTAACTCAATATTTGTTTTAATGACGTTAGTAATTGATTGCCCACGGCGGCCGTGTCCTTCAGGCGCACCGTCACGACGCAGCGCTCCCGAACACGACTGAGAAACTAACTAACAAAATTTAGCCGCTTTTGTGTCAGCAGAACAAAAAGCAAATCGAGTTACCACCCGAAAACAGAGAAAATCAACAGACAAATACCATTACCACGGCCATTTCTGAACGGGATGCGCTCGTGATGATGGCGTTTTTCAATACGATCGCCGATACCCCAAAACATAAGATGAAACTATCGAAACGCTAACCGAAGCATCCACTGCTCCGTTCACTCACAACGAAGCCCGTGAAATCATTTCAAAGCGAGCAAGGGATGTTGGTACATTAAATTTGACCTAATTTTCTAGGTTTTCCCGAAGCAGCGGCATTGGGATTGAATCCATGACTCCTCTTTTTGGTGTGATTCGGGCTGTGGGCTAAACAAACTGCTCGGTGTGGGTCGTGAATCGATTGGTCTCGGGCCGGCACCGCCGCCGGCGCATCTATTCGGAAACTGAAACATGACCTTTTTTAAAGTATTGACGTTTGGACCAATTACACGGCTGGTGGGAACAAGTGGGCGAGGTGCTTCTTCGATGCGAGTTAAAACAGATTCCATGAAGTTGTAGTTTTGTAATATCAAACAGTTGTAAATATAATCTATTGACGGAAAAAGGACAGCAATTTATTTTCGTAGGGATATCTATAGGTACTAGTGGTCGCCCGTGGTCGAAATTCAACTATAATTCATTTTAATTTTAAACGTCATTGAGGTTCTATTGACAAAGACTATTTGATACTGGCACGCAGAATGCACAATGGAAGTCCCGCCCTCCGAAATAAATAAAAACCTACCTGTCACCGTTTGTCACTCAGACAGTCAGTCAGTTAACAAGAGTGGAAGTTACAAATGTGTGAGTGTGTCAAACGCATGGTAGTGTGTGTAATGTTTTATTTAGTGATTTAATGTATTTTTTATGCATAATTTGTTAAATATTTGCATTCTGCACTCCTTCTCTATATAAACTATAAGTGTGTCAAATTTCATACTCTTCCGTCCGCGCAATTTTTTGTTCAAAATTGATATAAAGGTTTTCCTTCACGTATGAATATATAGATATGTAAGGAAGTACTAAAATATTAATTTGTAGTTGTAGGTTCTTTTCTCAGTGCAGGTACATATTAGTTATCTTGGACCCGCAGGAAGAGAAGTTGACTGATTGACAATGGTTGACAGGTTGACAGGTGACAGGTTAAAAACCGAACACGGTTCCGACAAATAGGGCCTATGTACCCCGAAGCCGCTGTGTGAATGGGGACCAAGTAATTAGGTGCCTCGTGTAATTATGTACATTTATATTTTTTATCTAATATTAATCACCACCCTATTGTCAACTGACATTACTAACATTAAAAACTAAACACATCCCAGTTAACGATTGTCGGCCCCCCTAATCATCGCTGACGTCATAAAAACGCCTAGTTCTCATCGCTGTTAATTACTCCCGACTGTCATTCCTCATCAATCATCGGTAAAAGGATTCGCCCGTGTTTGTTCACCGCTAGGTGTCGCTGTAGGCATTAGAAAGCGCGCCCACGGCAAATCGACTTTTAATTAGTGAGATAAGAGGCTCATTACACCGACATTAGTTGTGCCAACTAACGTTTTATGGAGCGGTATTAGGGTATCGTGTGTGAGGACCTTTTTTTATTTTTTCACATTAAATGTCAACCTAATTATGACGACATATATTACATTGCGTTACACTCCGTCATTTCCTTTTAGACTTTTCCATAAGACTAACTGAACCGAATAATAAAATAAAAAATAAAAATGCTTTTTATTCCACATCCATGATCCAAGTTCTGTTGGTTAGTAAATTACTAAATTAAAAGGAAAAAAAAAACTGAACCGAATACTGGTGCTAATTAAGGCAACAAAATTTCGGCTAACCAGATGTTGTTTGATCAGACTGGGGTTAACCATAGATTTATTATGTTTTTGTTTAGATCTGTGGGAGTAACGTTAAATCTGTCACTTCACAAATGTCAACGCACCACAACGTGAGGCCGTCAAAAACACCAGGATGCCCCATTTTGGTGTCTACAATACAAACTCAAACTAAATCAAATTTGACATATCACGTTAATTAAATAATGATAAGGATATATTTCATACAATCCGCGAAGTGCATGGGAGCAGCAATACAGTTCATTAGATCAAATTGGGGTTGTGAACAAAAACCCTACCTACAGTAATATAACTGCAGAACCCAAACCTCAAAATGCTCCGTTGTCGCGAACAAAATTACGTCAACTTCATAATATTATCGTTCGGTGCCGCTGCCAGCGAGCGTGTCGCCGCGGCCGTAATGTTATTTTAACAAATGTTAATGGTATTCTTTCTTACCACCAACTATGCCGTGGAATACTGGAACTACCACGGAATTAAAAAAAATATATGGCTGCTAGTATCGATCATAAATAAAGCGCCTCAGTAATAAGGGTTCTATTCTCTCTGATGTTTCGTTCATCGTTAATTGGATACAACGTAAATAGTTGTTGAATTAATTAATTCGTATTGACGAAATAAATTAGGTCAGTAAGTGGGTATAGGCGGCTTCCAAAACTGCGGTATGAAATAAAACAATATTTTAAAAACTATGAGATAAAGGTACTTAGTGTTATTTGTAAATATACGGCCGATTGACTAATAGTAGTGAGTTCTATTTTCAAACTCGTAAGTTTTTTATCATCGTAAGTATCTATCTTGTTAGTGCACGAAACAACAAACACAAATTCATTTATAAATTTCAAAATAAGAATCAATAAAATGTAACGGCTAATTCAAAGATTACGCCCCATTACCCGCACTTAGGAACGGAGCGGATCGTAGCAAATGATACGTTCGCGCGGTCCCACGGACTGGTAATCTCGCCAACACATTACGGGACGATTTTCACGGCTAGCTATAATTTAATATAATCCAAAGAAATAGTTGCACTCGAAACATTTCCGAAAAGTATCCCGCAATCGATACTCGGTTGATTCGCCAATACGATTCGATACTAAATTGGAATCGGGCTTGTTGCGTGGACTTTACATTCTTGGGATAAAATTCAAATTCCATTTTCAAATTATTCTTGAGCATGAAGTAGGCTTTATAGGGACGTGCATAAGGAGTTATCGATTTGAAGTAACACTGCACACGGATGATCGTGATTTCGATAATCGGATGGCATGGTATCGATCACGACGTTAAAGTTTCGATTCGTTTTGATTGTGGATCAATGCTTGTTTTGATTTCCAATTCGCGCTTGCGCCGTTTGGCACTAAATAGCGTCACGTAGCCGGCGTTCTCGTCTCTTATTACGTGTATTCGCAATTTTCGATTTCAAATTGAATCGCAACGTTGTAAGAATTTGGTATGCAATGTAAGTTTGTGACTGCGGGCGAACTTATTGGTATTTGCACTTTAAAACAATGTTAACTAGGAACAAGTAGGTATTTACAGTAAACAGGATTTACCTACCTCCATCTGCAGCAGTATACTGGTATGTAATCTATTGAGATAATGATTTTATTAATATCGAGTTCCTAATGTTTTGCCATTTTTATCATAAAAAATAAGAAAAAATGTATAACAATAGCTGACCTACGAAGTGACAGCGACTACCAAAAGCAATTTAACGTGGAACTAAACCTCCAATTATTTCGAGTCAAACACGCATTACCGGAATGAGATAAACGAATCGAATAGTCCTCCTTGATTATTCGTTATTACAATAGCATTATGTGAATCGAACGCGGCAACGTATTTTCGAATCGAGAATTCGTCTTCCAATCGATTTTAGTCTTTGTGTCGCAGCACTATGGATATTTTTCTTTAGTACGGTTAATTTATGTTTGTAAATGGGTGTTTTTCGTATTATAAGTCCCAGCGGCCTCACTCCGATAACAGGTTAAGTAAATGACACAAAATGGCCGCTAAGGGCAATAAAAAATAATTCGGGACGGAGGTCTCATATTACTTTTCGAAAATTCAATTTCATTTCCACTCTTGTCTCACTTTTTTAAATAACGTCCTGTATTTTTATTGCTTCAGGAAACAATTGGTAAAGCCAATTAGTTTTTTTGTCAAGATATCTTCATTTTTATTCTCAACATTAAATTTGACCATTAAACACGCATTTAGATAATTTTGTGAATAACAATTTTGGGAATGTCATAAAGTTATATTTTTAAATAAGGAAGTAGATAAACATTTATTTAGTTATGTTTGCACATGTCCGTGTCGGAATTTGGACTTCATTTTTAATTAATTTGCACTTCACTAGTAACCAATCAATTATATTAGGACTCTACCAAGCTGATATTTTTGTATAATACATTTTACTTATTATTGATTAAAGTTACCCCTGTCCTAATGGTAATTGCCCTATATTCGGCTTCATTATCAAATTTGATTGCATTTAAACTTATTATTTTAATAAAGCTTGGTAAGTAGATACCTATATTCCTTTTCTTTATTAGGTGATCCCAATTACAATATCATAGCCGCACACAATAAAACTAATCGATAATTTAAAAGAACGTCTCTAACTTAGTAACTATCGCGGACGTGACATCCGCAACAGCGAGCCTTCTCCGAATATTTTTTTGGCTAGTAATATAAAAATTATCGACGATATGAATTATCGTGCCGGTTCCTAATTTCGAGTGATTATGTCGATTGATTTTATTTTCATTCTTCGAAAGGTTGATTTGATTTGGTTACCTTTGATCGGTAAGTATGTGTGAGATTGAACCACAGACTGAAGGACTTGTAGGTAGGTACATCATTTCCTAAACCTAAAAAAACATTACTTTAAGACCGAGCGCTTGTGGGGAACAGGGGAGGAGGTACCCCACCAGACCAGGGGTCTACACAATCATGCCTGGATTATTGAGAGGTCTGTGGTCCCAATATGGTTAGTTCATTGCCACTATACCTAGCACACACCTCCTAAAAAGGCAAACTGGCTCGCGCTCCACCTCATAGTATGTGATCCGTTACTCAGGACATCAACAACTCAAGAGGGCCAGATGCGGCGCCGGCCTTTTAGGGACCACTTGTTAATACAGTTATATCACACAGCAAATTATCTTTAATCCTATAACTGATATTATTAGTATCTTTCATAACTAGAGTACCTGCACACCTCTATACCTACTAGGTTCATGCTAAAATCAAGTAAATATGATGAAAATTTTCAGCATTCTTCATGAAAATATCGTTAACTGGGGGTCCAGAATAATGAGTTGAATGCATAGTATCAGTTTTCCCTACGATGCTCCTTACACCCTGTATAAACAAGGTCTGACAACATCCGTTTAAGTATAGCGGCCACCCCTGGCCAGAAGATCTTCCCTTTCCCGCTAAGGGCCTGTGCACACCACTTTTTTTAAACGCGCTGTCGACGCGCCTTTCAGAAACGCGAGTCGACGGCGCGCTTTTATCCTACGGAGCAGTTTGTTGTCGTTTGAACCGATACAAACGCGCGTCGACGCGACGGCGCGTTTAGAAAACGTGGACAGGTGTACAAAGGTCTACAGGCTGCGTCTGACTCGCGTGTGTATCGCCTCTGTATCGCTACAAACGTGGTGTACATAGGCCCTAAAGGTGCATGTTACTTGTTAAATAGCAATTAGCGTCACATACTTTATAATAATTGGTACCGATAGTAAGTAGCGGTTCAACTTTAGCAGAACACTCAGTTTGTACAACTGTTTGCACGTTTTTGCGGTAGATGTCGCTAGAATAATTTTAGAACGCAGTATGGTTTCGTTACTTCAAAAACCATTAAATATATGCAAAAATATAAATAAAATCCCTTCGTTCTGATTGGGAATCTTTCATTTTGACTGAGTCCTCGATCGCGGGACTGGGATCCTGTACAAGTTCGTACACAGTTATCGTATAACATGGGCCAGTAGCTACGTTAGACGCGCGTTGTGCGACGTCGGTTAAATAAACATTTAAGTATTAGTATTTACATGGTAGGGCTGTGCTGAAAAGCAATTTAAATTTTAAAATATTCCATATAATGTGTGACTAACATGGCAGTTATAAAAAGTTCTGCAACGTTTTAAAAACGATACTTATTGCAACCCTATTTGTAATTAGGTAACCCTATATTCAAAAACGTTATATAATGTTATAATCGTAACAGTGGATTTATTTAACCTAACGAAAAAACAATAATTTACAAAAAAAATTACTTAATATACATTAATCGTTATTTTGATAAAAATCACTGTATTTCTGTTATTACAGAAATGGTTTATCCATTCAATGCTAACCCAACGTCTACGTAGGAAATGTATATTTATTCATCCACTTACAGTAAGTTTACTTTATGGGTGAAATACTATACAAGAAACAAAATATTTTTTTTAATACAAATGTTTATGTAGGAACTTTTTTGTAATACATTATTAAGTAGGAACTTTCACTATATCATGTCTGCATTCGTCCGTCACATACTTTGTGACAGCAATCACATCCGTTTTCTGACACCTATTTAAATTATATAAACCTGACATCCCTTACACGTCACGCAGTTTGAGCGCACAATGAAGCGAGGTGCCACAGAGGGGAGAAGGTACAGAAGGGGGGCTAGTGTGAATTGCGCTCGCGCACACAAAAGCTAAATAAACAATCCACAGCGCAGGAACCACGGTCACTTGCGACCGAATTAAGCCCTATTCAGACACAAGTAGTATGCGCCTTACTTAAATATACATGTACTAGTTGCTTCCCGCGACTTCGTCCGCGTAGACTTAAGTAAAGTATTCTATGTGTTAATCCGGGTTATAAACTATCTGTGTTCCAAATTTCATCCAAATCCGTTCAGTAGTTTTTGCGTGAAAGAGTAACAAACATACATCCACACTCACAAACTTTCGCATTTATAATATTAGTAGGATTTGTGTTAGGGGAAGCGATCGAATACTATTCCAGTCTAAAACGACCGCCGACCTCACACCAAACGGGTTTGTAACAAATAGATTTTTTTATCCGCACACCATTAGAACATGATGTTGGGACGTTGTGACAATTGGTAGGGGATTTTATTTAAATTATTGTATTCAAATGTACATTAAAATGCGATTACGAATTTGTCGGCGTTAGAATAGGCCAGTGTCGGTTGTTCAATGTTTGATGCGATTAAGGATACACCGGTCATCATTTAGAGCGGTCGCGCTTTACTAAGTGGCAACCCTGACAATATTTAGTGTAGGCTTATTATCTACATTATATAAAGCTCACCCTTGCAGTCTAAAATGTATTCATTCTATTTTAATTAATTATAACTAGATATCGGTATGGTCGTATGTTATCTTATCGCTAGCTTGGGTACCTACTTATATTGTAACTTTAATGTATTATAACCACCCATTTTATACATATTTAATCGCAAAAACACTAAATTAATGCATGCAGGTACCTAGGTAAATAACTTTATCTATCGTGATGGCGGTTCTAGACAGCTTGTTATAACTTTATAAACATTCCCTAACAAGGTAACTACAATTTTTTTGTATAGCACATTTTTTTCTGTATGAAAACAATTATCTACTGTTGATACTAACAAACAATACTAACGTTAAAAGTGTTAATTAACTTAATGCAATTATGAGATCATATTGGACCGTGCAACGGACACCTTGACTGCATTATGAATACCACTCACGAACTTAATATAAAACCTTACGTGAATGGACCTAAGCGCCATTTCGAAAGTTATTTTTTAATGGAGGACAGTAAAGTTATGATTGTTTCCATGTCTTGAATAAGGCAATGTCGACCTTTACGAAGGAGGGTAAAAACTGTAGTTGGTCGTGTAGAGCAGTACATTCGTGAAATGCCAACTGTCAGTCATGTGTGCCCATAATGATTGTTGTGACAACGTCGGTTGCACAAAAGATGGCGAGTCAATCAGTCCGCGCTAATTATTATCTTTGAAACATTGGAGGGAAAAAAATAATATGCCTATTGTCAAGGTTCAAGAAAATGAAAGCTAATAATGCTAAAGCTATATTTTTGTATCGCGAAGTTAACCGGCGGAAAACAATAAATCTGTAATTATTGACGACTGTCGGTTAGTTGGCAACTTGACTACGTTATATCAATGCCTTTATTTCTAACCCCTCTATGGACGAGTAATTAGAAGTCTTGTTCTTAAGTAAACTAATGACATTAGTCACTAATTTAATTAATTAGTACCGGAAATGTCAGTTCATTCTAAACTGTCGTTATGCCTTAGCTATGAAGTTATTTAAGAACGAGTATTGATTTGTTTATAGTTATGTGTATAAGGTATATAGGATAGATATTATTATATCCCAATAGGTGGGAACGATTACTATACAAACTTGTATTTTATAAACTTTGTTATTAAGCTGACCGCATAATATGATTTGCATGGAAGTAATGTCGGTTAGTAGGCACATAAGTAAGTACCTTTTAATAAACAGCAAATAATATTCCTTGTAAGGAGGCACTAAAACATTGAGCTATCAACTCAATTTCCAAATCAGTCCGAAATACAAAACACCCATTGTACAAACAAGGCAATAGTTACCGATTGCGTGCTAAGCGCCATTAGGCGTCACTAGCCGCAGATTGCGTTGCTATTGACGTCTCACTCGACAACCGAGGTTGTTCGATAACGACGCGATGCGTAATCGTATCGCACGCGAACTATTATCTATACCACGGCCAACGAGAAGCGATACGAAATAAATAAATAATAAATCAATATCGCCAGACTGACACAGCAACTGTATGGTCCCAAACTAAGTAATAGTAATGATGTGCCAGATAATTCAGTCACCGCTGGTCTCGCATTAGGGCGGCCATTTTATAACACCGTGTTTCATTCTCGTAACGTTATTGAAACAACAAATTTAACAAAATAATCTTTATATTTTCGTATCGTTTCTCGTCGGGCGTCTAATAGCAGGCTTACGTTAAACGTATCTACTAATGCATGTCCGATGTTTTAGGTCTGATACATACCTATATCAAGTAGTACGAGGCATGCCTCGTAACACTCGTGCGTATCTATAAACAAGTCATATTAAAGAACATTTAAATCGAGTACCTGTGAAATGAGTACCAACATAAAGAACAAAAACATTTATTTAACTTCAAAACGACACACAAAACGAGCTTAAGTTTCGCCTACCAGCGGTTACTGTACAATATCTACAAGAAAGCGTTCAAGTTAATTTTATTTCGTGTCGGATCAGCCAGTGAGCTATTAGTTAACTTTGTTTAACTTTTACGCACGCGACAAGTTTCTGTTATTTGGGTAAGCTGAATGATTGCTGTCAACAAAGTTGTTTAAGGTGAAGGCGCCTGTCTAGACCGCGAAATTCAAAATTTTCGAGTATTTTTAAAGTTTATCCAAAATCTGAAAACATTTAAGACAACATTTTGTGATTTGCGACACACACAGTATGCAGTGCGTTTATTAATACATTTATTTTACTCTAAATATTATCACGGTGGATATGATACTAGTAAATCACTAAATATAGAAAAATTGCCAGATTATCTGGATAGCTGTCGTTCTTGAAATGTTTTAGAGTAAGTTGGATACATTAATAAATGCACTGCACACGGTCTTTGTCGCGAATTACAAAATGTGCCTTTTATTATTGTCAGATTTTGTTAAATTTCTAAAAAACCTCAAAAAATTTGAACTTCGCGGGCTAGATGGGCGCTTTAGCCTTAAGGCGGTGGTGCCGATGGGCTGGTTGTAGCAAGTAAGTGGGTAGATAGGTATACTATACCAAACGTAGCTTAAATTACGTTAAAGCGTTTAACCCTTGTTCAAGTGGTTGTAGGTTGGTTTCAGTTTGCAGAATGTTGTGTGGGTGGGTACCGTTAATGTTCTGCAAAACTGTATCAAATTCATCTAGTAAGATAATCTTTTTTTGTAAATGACTCTACGCGTGGTATCTCTTTTATTAAAATGTTATTAACAAACAGTCATCACGTGTTTAACTCTGTAATGAAACAGTAAGAATTCGTACACAAAATAAAAATTAAAATACTACTTCATTTAAAGCTGCACTGTAATGTTCTCAAATGAAACTCATTACAAATTCTCCAATTAAACTCGAGACTGGCTCACTGTGCGGCTTGCAAATTAAATTTGTTCAGCGGATTAGCGGTTTCATGAAGTTATTTCAGGCGGGTTATCGTCGGATTGCATGCTTCAGTTCAACTTAAGAATGTTTCGGGCTTGAACGGTGACGTTTGGCACTAGCTATAAGCTTTTGAGTATTAAGCGTGTAAATTAATATCGCCAGACTGACACACCAACTGTATGGTCCCAAACTAAGCAACGCTTGTAGGTACTATGGGTACCGTACAATGGACTGAGTGCGATCCCAGTGACACCAGGGCAAATTACGGCGGGTATCGAACCCGCAACCACCATGTGCAGTGAGCCGAGCGGCCTATGCTCGAACCACTGCGCCAAGCGGTCCTCAAACGGATTGCCGACTTTTTTATAATAGAAAAGCCCACACTAGTTCAAAGTTCAAGATTTGTGGATTCAATAAGCTATGTAATGAAGAAACGCGGTTTGGGTTGCCGCGATTTGTCATCCGAGGCAGCGCAGCGATTCCAATGTTATATTCTGTCGAAATCTTCAATTCACCGCGAAATAAGTGCATAAGTACTAAAACCCTCATTTTCTTTCTGCGTTAGACAGTGTCTTGTATGAGATAGGGATCCAAAGCCACTTCCAAGATGACTTAATAACAGTAATTAAGCTTATAGCTTGCACACCACAATGATTTCCTTATAATTGGCCAGGCGAAGTCGGTTTGTTCTTACAAATTGTTTATTCGGCACCGACACACAAACAAGCCACGAATGCGCCAAATAGGGAATATGCATGGGTGTTTTTAAAAGCTTTTTTTTAACTTGCAATAGGTAAATATGTTTGTCCGGGTGGAATCTTGCAACTGAATTTTAAATCAGTTATCTTTAACCGATTGAGCTGAAAATTGGTATACGCGCTTATTTTGGATAACAATCCATGCTTAGTTCAGTGACGTCATTCTAATTCCAATATGGCGGATCATCCAAGATTGCGGACTAGTTATTTTTCAGCACTACCACAGTATGGGTATGAAATAAAAGGGCTTGCTCAGGAGAACAGGAAATCTAAAATAAAAAATGGTCAAAAACTTTTTTAAAGCTTGTTATGAAGAATATTTTTTTAAACCATTCGTTTTTTTATTTAAGTTCACCGTATACTTCTTTAAAAAAATATAAGAGTGTCACATTATTCAGAAATTCAACATAATATTTATTTTTCAAAGTATTATCTTCCTGCCTTACCTACTAGAATTGACCACATATAGACCACATATAGAACCACATATAAAACAAATAAATAAATAAATATAACATTATGGTATATCATTAATTTACAAAGAAGCAATAGATAAAGACAATCTTACCGAACGCACCTAAAGGTAATGTTAACCGGTAATTTTACCGATAAGAAAATCGTGCACATTTCCGTTAAACATGACAGGTGTGGAAGCAGGTTAATAACTTAATTATTGACGAGTGGATACTTGACTATTCGTCTGCCTACAATAACTGCATAGGATACCCTTAAAACTAATTGTTAAGTACTATTAATTGATATTCTATGCTTTGTTTGCAATTGCATTTAATTGCTGAGCATGGAAATATTGTACAGGGTGCACAAAATTCCGAAATGTGACTTGGGGTTTGATGAGTAATGAGCATATAAATAAATGGCACCAAATTTGCAAATACTAAAAAAACTAGTAATTGCTTCTCGTGAATGCAATTGAAACCGTTCTCTAAGGCCACTGGGTGGGTTCTAAGGCAGTTGTGACAAATAATAAAAATACCGCATCTCAGAAAAAAAATTACACATAGTAAATCTACACTAGCCTACACATCAGCTATCGTGTAATGTAACTTAATTATTTCGAACTTTTGAAACACTTTTTTTTTTTTTTTTTGTATTGACTGTGCACCAGAGTGCACAGTCTGCCGCTTCTCCCCTGACATTATCAGGGACCTTAGTAGGGTAATAATTTTTTCAGGGCATAGTTTTATTTTCAAAGTACAGGTATATCCGTAACAGTTGTACGTCTTATCGTTTTTTTTTTTTTACTTTATATAGCATTTCCATTAATGCGGCAATATGTATATAATTTATAGTACAAATCAGCAATATTTCGGCTACAATTACATTGTAATTCGTTTCAATAATAATTGTGTATATTATTATATTATTTTTATAAAATTGACTTACAAATTAAAATACAATTTGAGATTATCATTATATAATGTAAAACTTGTAAACTTGTAAATGTGGTGTAAAATGCAGTATAATAATATGTTTGATAAAATTGGGGATTAAAATTTAAAAATTGGGATTATAATTTAGTTTTAAAATTGAATTTGGTCGTCTCTGGTTTTTTGACGATTGCCGGCGAACGCGACACTATGTATGTGTGTGTGTGTGTTGTGTGTGCTTATGGCCCTGTTCAGTTTCATGTACATTGTTTACAATATTCTCATGAATATAGAATATATTACACTATTTATGACAGAGCCATAAACGTGTGTGTTGGTGTGGGAGTGTTTTATGTGGAGTATGTGTTTTGTGTTGTATTTTTGTGTGTGCGCGGATTGCATGTGTACACAAATGTATCCGACAACACCTTAGTGTTGCCGTGTGGATTTGTGTGGTGTGGTGTGCTGTGTTTTCAAGTGCGGCCTGGATACTCTCCAGACCAACATTGCACAGAATGTGGCTGTCAAATAGAATTTGTACGGGTTCCCAGGTCGCACTTGAGAGTGTTGTGTGGGTTGCGTGTTGTGAGTGTTTGTGAAAGTATTTGTGTAGGGTTGTGTCGCGTTTGTCGGGTACGCCGTAATTGTCTGGCCTCTGTTGCACGCCCGCGGCGACCTCAACAATACGCGACGCTCGACCGCGCGATGTTGTCCCATTTCTTCCGAATGGGACAGTCCCCGTCGAATGCAGTGTGCCCGGTGTCCTTGCATTTGGACTGCGTGCAGTTTCTGCATTTGGGCGTTTCGCCCGCGATGTAACGCGGGCAGTCTGCACGGGGGTGCGGGTCACCACAGAAGCTGCAGAGATCAATAGGATCTTTGCAGCTTCTGCGGCCGTGCCCGTACCCCAGACACCGGGTGCACTGCACTAGGGGGGACTGGTCTTCGACCTCCACCCGCTGCAGATCGATGTGGACCTTGCCCGCCGACGTCAGTCTCAGCCACATCTTGGGAGACACCTGGAGGACAACGATGTTCTCGAGAGGGTTCCTCGCTATCCTCCGGTATCTCACCACGACGGCGCTGAAGTCGGCGTCGGTGAGGTCGGCCAGTCGATCTGCGTTTTGGGTCCGCAGCGACGCCATGATGTCCTCGTCGGTGTTTTTTGAAACACCTTGTATACCTACCGTTAAGTGAAAGCGTTTACTGAAATATCGATAGAACCTTGAAGCTTATCTAAATATATATAACTCAAAGGTGACTGACTGACTGACGTGATCTATCAACGCACAGCCCAAACCACTGGACGGATCGGGCTGAAATTTGGCATGCAGGTAGATGTTATGACGTAGGCATCCGCTAAGAAAGGATTTTGATTAATTCTACCCCCAAGGGGATAAAATAGGGGATGAATAATCCCGAAATTTTTGTTAAGTTAAATTACACGCGGACGAAATCGCGGGCACAGCTAGTTATTATATATAACAAAGATCCGCCTTAACCTATAGATGCGTGCTATACCAAAGGCATTGTTCGCCCGTTGCCCGACCAGAAGCGAAGTGGGAAAAACGAAGGAGAATGGACGGAGGAGATTTGGTTTCCGGCTCTCTCGCTAGCTAGCTATTAAAGGAACTCTACGCCGATAGACAGCTGTAGTCAACTGGCTATAAACTTGGCTCTACCACCTTCCTACCACCTCAATATAAACTTACAGTCCTTAGTAGCGTGTTTGTGAACGATACAACAGATGCTAAAGCCCTCCGATCACGACCGCGCTATTATAAAATTACAATAATAAACATCTAAGCGCGGGCCGCTAATAATGAGTTTAATAGAGCAATAATCCCCCCGGCCTGTAATTACAGCGGTAATATTGATTATTACCGCGGTAATATTCATTACACCGGCTATAATAATACGCGGCAACATAGTTTGTAGGTACGTGATTCGATTTAATTAATACTTCTTGGGCACTAAGTTTATGTTCGGTTTATTGTTCGAACATTCTCTGTATAATGACCGCGATAGGGAGGTACCGACTGTTATTGATATTTGCAATTATTAATAAACATAAATTATTATTATTATTACCTAACAAAAGTTGTAGCAGTAAGGTTTTCAGCCAGGGTCGCTTTCCAATCCAATTGAACGAATAAGAAAAACATAATTTGAGTCCCAATGTAGGCCTTAAAGATTTGACTGTCAATAGAGCCTTTTTTCAATGAATTAAATCCAATTAACAGCCAAAAACCAACTTCTTTCAAACTTGAAACGCGAGGGAGACGTTATTTGGCTTTTAATCTTATTTCACCCTTGTTGAGTGTGAACAAGGGGTGAAATAAAGGTCCATGGAAGCTAGTAGAGAATTTTGCGAGCTTTCGCAGCGGCGTCGTGGCTTAGTTGGTTAAAGCGCCTGTCTAGTAAACAGGAGATCGTGAGTTCGAATCTCGCCGATGCCTTGTGTTTTGGGTAATTGGACAAGTAGTTTCCATTTTCAAACGCTCGTACATATATTTTTAAGTAGATATACCTAATTTTACTGTTCAATCAATAATTAACACAAATTCGTTGTTGGATAAAGCTTAACTTTACTGATATATCGAATAGAATATTATATAATGAGCTAAAAATAAGGTATACTGAGGACTAAACCAGCCAGAGCACCATACAGATTACGAGACAAACCGTACGAAAATAAATGGATTATTTAATATAATTTGTTGTTATAACGTTTCCTTACTTACTTTTTCCGACACGAATGAAGCACGAATTTATAAAACGGCCGCAAAAACATTATAACCATAATACTATCGCTTCTCGTCGGCCGTGGTTTTAGTGGCATTTTCTTTTACATCCTTACCTACACGAAAAACACTTAATTACCCGTAAAAAGTAGGTAGCTAGTTTAACCAGACGTTCAACTGTGACTGAATCACCATAACACTAAATATTTTTACGATGTAGGAATAAGTAACTATCGTGCTCGTCACGCGCCCCCGGCGGGGCAAACAAAGTTGTAAAGGAAACAATAAAACTCTCCCTCGTTGTTCGGAACACCAAACGCTGTGTTATATCGAACCTGTGGCGCTACAAGAAACATCGCACGTTGTCCAGGGGATCAATATCTTGCGATAGTAATAATATTAAATTAAAATGAAAGTGTGAAAGGGCAATCTAAATATTAAATGAAAGATGAGTGCATCTCTCGTTGTTACCAATTCCTTTTATCGGTATTCAGCGTGACGACGTGTGACTACAGTCGTGTAGGCCCTACTTTGTAAACCACTGGCATTTGGATCGACTCGCACTGCGTCAAAACTGGCGCATCGCGTATTCAACGCCAGTTTTGACAGTTGTCCTATAGAACAACTGTCAAAACTGGGTTTTGACATGCCGCGAGTCAATCTGCAGTTCCTGCGGTTCCTACGGACCTACTCAGTTAAGCGCTATGCCTGTAGAAGAAGTATCCAGTAGTATTCGTAATAATACTACCTACTACTATTTAGAGTGACACAGTACAAGTACTAGTAGTAAGTGCTATTACTTATGGTAAGTCATAATCCGTAAAAGGGTAAAAAGATAACACAAAGTCCTCTCGATTAAATAGTTGTTTGGAAAAGTTTGCGGCTTGCGTTATTCCTATTTATCTTATTATCTTCCAGTCTACCCTGATGGGTGGCTACGTCATCAGAACGACATTCATTCTTATATCCACGCATATTTTCTGGCTGGAAGCTCGCGCGCCCTACGGCGACGCATCCGCGACGACTTTTTGTCGCCCAATCACCGTTTATTGATTGAGCTATTTGCGGAGCCGCGAGATTTTAATGGCACCAGTCTTTTGACCACGAGCGGTGTTGACGAAAGAGAAATTAAAGTTAATTCGTTTATTTGGAGTTGTTAAATCGATGCCCGAAAAGGGACTGGCGACGATAAAATCTGATCGTTTAATTGTTGTTCTTGTGTTGCGTTGCGTGTGCAAATCGTTTACGATTGCAAATCGTTTTGGTAATTCTTTATAGGGATGGGATCTCATTTTTTGTCTTGTCTGAGGAACTGAAAATGTGGAACGCCACTATCTTCTTTGAGCAAAACGTTGTGTACCTAGTCAGCACAAAGTGGACAGATAACGGGCGTATTTGGTATTGGGAAATAAATTACATTCTATCGCAGGACTTCACGTCAGAAGTGTAAACTTCTTAGCTTCACAAACTTTATATATAAACATACCTACATACATCTGTATATATGTATCTGAGCGTCACGGTCACGCGAGTTCAGTGCCTACAGAAGTTTTCATTTAAATTAGGTATATATCGATACCTCCCACGTAAGTTGTTGTATCCCCAAAACCGTAATTTTACAGAAGAGCATTTTAAAGATTCAAATTGCACTTAAACCTGCTCGTATTATTGTATCTTTCTGAAATTTGGTATATAAGTTTAATTTATAGTATTCTTGACTATGTTGAAAGATAATTTGAGAAAATATGAATATTTTATGAGATATTGTTCATACAACATTTCACTGCGGAGTACAAGCTACGCCAGTTGTTCTATGTCATACTTACAACATTTTACTGCGAAGTACAGGCTGCGCCAGTTGTTGTATGTCATACTTATAACATTTTACTGCGGAGTATAGGCTGCGCCAGTTATTGTATCTCATACTTGCAACAATATACTGCGAAGTTTAAACTTCTTCAGCTGTTGTATGTGACAATAACAATATAAATTTGCAAAAAATTGAGTGTGTATTATTGCACGTGAACAAATTATAGGTAAGGAAAATAATCCTAGGATAAATGTCTTTATTTTTGTAATAGGACATATTTAATAATAATGTTTTTTTACAAATTGAGCTTATAATTAAAGCAGTAATGTCTTCCATTACTCTGTAATAAAAATAATGTAAATAAAAACACTGATAAGGTTATTTAGAATAAAAATAAAAATAATAAAAAAATTAAACGCATAATTAAAATAAACATAATTAAGTTAAAAATTAAAATATTAATTTACCGCAGAGACTCATTAAGTCATCATAATTTTGCCTTTGTTAAGCGAAGATGGTTGGAATAGAGAGGGTATAGCTCTGCCATACTATTTCTTTGACGTCTTCGGGTATTGGTATTAATGGCAATAGCATTACTGTTTGCCAAATCGTAACGATATAATTATGTTTATTTTAAACATCGGCAGACTGACACACCAACTGTATCGTCCCAAACTAAGCAATTTTTGTACTATAGGTACAGCACAATGGACTGGGAGCCATCCCAGTGACACCCAAACCGGGGCAAACTACGAAAAGGCGATTATTTCCCCGACGGGAGTCGAACCCGCAACGACCATGTGCAGTGAGACAAACGGCCTGCGTTCGAAGCACTGCAGTTGTCACTTTTAAAAGAATTTTCGGCACATACTCGCTCTTCTATTATGTTGGTTCATTTAACTACGTCTTAACTTATATTTTTCGACCAATTACGCCCTTAATGGAACTAGTCCCGCCACACACTCCCTCCACTGTAACTCCTGTAAGCCAGGATCGACAATGGTTACCAATAATGACGTCGAGATCGGACTCTCTACGAGTCCCGGGGAAAAGTTAAAATGCCTTGGAACCCGCACGAATGGAATCGAAAGAAATAATAGGATGAGTTGGAAGAAAACATGTCCACTCCCTCCGGTGCAAAGCGGGAGAAAAAATAGCTGGTATAGGCTGATTGCCATAGATACAAGTCTGTTAAAGCTGATTGAAGACCAGTTGTAAGGCACCACGGATCGTAACATGATTAATTGGACCTAAACTCGTGAGCTGATTATGATGATCCCAATAATAGGTATGGCAAGAGCGCTTGAACGCACGGAAATTGTCCCGGGTTTCCACAAGGTCTGTGTAATAAACTGCTCCAGATGTCACTTGTAGGCTATTTAGCATAGTAGTGCGTTCATTGTGCCAGAGACTGCACTCCCACAGCATGTGATGTGCAGATTGTGCATGATTGTTTTGCTGCGTCGAACATTGACAGAAAGGAGAAGGAACCAATTTGTAGTAGAATCATTTTCTCCTAAAGTTGCCATGTCTAGTCAGAAATTGAGCCACACTGTGGTCCACCTCCAACTACGCTCTCTCCAGACGTTTACGAAAGCATAGATAAATTGGTGGAGGAGGCGGCCCTTACTTGTTGTATCCCATCTAGATTGCCATTTGGTCAGAAGATCTTCGTAAACGACATATATCGGACTAAATAATCTACCGATTTTAGAGCGCTCTCGCGGTATAAGGAACTCGGTGCTTATACTCTCTCGAGTAGAAGATTACGCCCAATTACGCCCGTTCAAAGTTATTTCTAGTTATAAAAATCGCTATGCTTAATATCTATGACATTATAATATGGTACTCCATCCTGCTTAGCTCATCTAACCAAGCTAAACCATTCCAAAGGCGTTTAATAAATTTATTTTTAGATGAACGTTCTATGAAAGCGTGCATGTAAGCTGTCATCATCTGCTTGTGTATGACCTTTTTCGATAAAGGTATGTTTTATAGTTATATTATGTTAGGTATAGTTATGTGTATTAAGTGTATTAGCACTATACACATAAACGCAAACACAATGCGATTGCGGTTCTGACCGGCACAATTATCAGACCATAATCTAAATTCGGTCGGTGACAATTCAAGTAAGTAGGGGTAGTAGGTAAGAAGTAGTATTTACGTTGTGTAAAGATAGTGACATCACTTCAAATGAAATAAATTACAAAGTCCCTGGTTATTTCTAGCTTTTTAGTGCACCCAAGTTATTTTAAGTCGGTTAAATTTTTTTTATTTAAAATATCATACATTAAGCAACGCATTTTAAGACCCAATTTTAGAAATTACTTACGACATACAACATTGAATTGAAGTAAAAAAAAGTAATAGCAACGTAAAATATAGTATGTCACCATACAACACACTTTTGAATAACAACTCCCGAAGTAAAATGTAGTATTTATTACATACAACAATATTTTTATTTAAATGTAAACGTAAAATGGTACATGTATCACATACAACATTTTTCAAGAACGCTCAAACGACGTATACTGTTGTATGTAATCTATACAACATTTCAGGTCGGTTGAAAGTCCGGCGTAGTCTGTTTTATGTGACCAATACAACACGCGAGCGCGCGGTTCCCGCTCTCTCGCACCCCGCGTATACCATTGCAAAGGTATATACAACGTTGTAGCCCGTTCTCGTTCAAAAGTTACAACAAAATACGTCTGGAAAAACCTTGAAAAATTCGTGTTTTAATTATTTTTTCATTTTGAATGTATTAAACAATGCAGCTTAGGATCGTTTTCAGTAAAAACGCTAAACGGCATTTTTGTGGCATACAACAACTTACGTGGGAGGTATCGATATGTATGGAAATTATCAGTGTCGGGTTAACCGTGTGAAAGACCGCTTTCAGTGACTCTTCTAGGGCGCCAACCTTAAGAGCTACCCAACAAATTGTAACGCGCTTTGTAAATATATATATTTCTATAGGTAAGTAGGTACCCCGGCTCGCACCTCCAGGTTTTTCGAAATCTATGTCCGTTTCATAATCATTTTATAAATCCTTGTCAGTTATTACAATTATCTTATTTAACACCTATTTGTTTCCAACTAATTAATGTCGTCACTAAGATATTACGCCGTTAAATTAATTCAACTAATTCGATCAAAAGATAAAGGCGAATACAAAATGGCCGGTCAATTAACGTGTGAATTATAAAATAACTCTTTCTTGTTCGATCGTTTTATTGCACGATTCCTACTATCGTTTTATTGCTTACTCTGGCGCCTATTATAATCGTGATTGATGTTTTGGAATCGTCAGTTGCGGTTTTGTCTCACTAAAATTAACTTTAAGCTTCAATAGCCCAGTGGTTAGAGGGGCCGTCCTCGTAGCTGAGATGTTCCGGGTTCGATCCCCATCCTGGCCACTAAACTGTTGACGTGAGCCCACTCCTAGCACAAGCATTAGCTTAGTTGGAAGAGCTAATAATAACTTCACAAATTCAATTAATTTGCTCTGCCCACAGTAAAAATCTGCGCTCGACAAATAATCTTCTCTTACGATGTCCCTCACACCGCTCTGGGTTTATCCACTCCTCTTTCTTTGTCCAGGCGATCTTCCTTTGGAACGCGCTCCCTCTGAATATCAGGACGGCAAAAAGTCGGTTGTCTTTTAAGGTGAAGGCACGAGAGCACATTCGCAAAAAGTTGGTAGAATTGTCACAGCGGTAATTCGTTGGACTTTTTTTTCTTAACAATTTTGTTTTATATGTATGTATGTATCTATGTAGTTATCAATATATGTATATAGGTATAAATTTCTCTCGTTTAAGTTGCACCCGCCATGTTGTTTCTGCACCACCCTAAGGTCGACAGGTAGAAAATGCCTAAGGCATTAAGTCCGCCTTTGTACATTGTGTTTTTACATGTGCATAGAGTTTAATTAAATAAATACTAGTAATGTGATAAACACATATTGCTAGTAATCTTTATTAAAAAAAAAAAAAACTTTATTACACGACTAGAGCGACTGGTAGAGCCGAGCTATGTCTAATTGACTACCTACAGCTCACACGGGCTGGCTCGATCAGGTAGTACCAACCTCTCACAGAAGACAGGCGTAAAGTTGTCATTAAGCTGCGTTTCGCATGATGAGTGCAAAACTGGAAGATTCCCCTTCCTTTGACCCGCTCTCCATGAGGTGCGAGAAATGACCGCATAACTGCTTAACATGAGGCAGTTCGTATACCTGCCTTCCGACTTCGTTGTATAAAAAAAGTTATGGCAAGCAGAAAAAGCAGAAAAATATGTTTTAAAAACCCGAGCCTGAGAATGGTTTGACAGTCATACTCTTACAATACCATTAACTTTTAAACTCGAGAATGTTTAAAAGTATTCCTATGTTGTTATTAATTTTTTATTCGGTTCGTTGGGCTGTTCGTTCAGCCGTGGACTGTGGTACGTGTGACCTGCGCTTGCGCATTGGAGTGTGGAGAATGCCCTGTTACGGATGGGATGGAAGTAATATTGTTGATATTTTTAATAGGATTATTAATTACTTTGTTGAAATTAAATGTTGTATCACATCGTGTAAATAAAAATAAAAATTGACACTTTCAATATAGGCACCTAATTATTAAACTCGTTTGACATAAAATGCCAAAGTTATTGATATCATAATAATTGTTATAAATAATAAAAAAGTATAGATTTTAGATGAGTGAGTACCTACTCCATTTATATCTCGTCAGATTTAATTAAAATTTATCTCGTTAACTATAATAGAATGTGGCATTTTAAAATAAATATCAACAACATCTAACCTATCATGTAACCCGTTAGGAAAATCATAGTTTATTAAAGTCAATGATAAATATCCTAATACGATCAAAAAGAATTTAGATTCACACCCACAGATATAGATTTACATAGATAACGCAAATGTACTTAGCGTGTCCGAAAACCCCGACCAAGCGTCGAGGTTGGTCGCCGATTACTTACAGTCCTCGCGACTACAGATATAAAAATATGAGTATGAGCGTGATAATCACTCGAGGGAATCGTAGAGGGCGGAGGGGCATCGGCGGCATCGGCGTCTTTGAAGCGGTTTAGATTTCCCGTCACTAATGACGTCACAGTAGGTGTTAAAAATTCGGCACGCTTGGTTTCTATACAAATCGTGATACTTCCGTTATCTATGTAAATCTATATCTGTGTTCACACCCAACAAGAAAAACAAAAAAAATATATTCATACATCTTAGACTGAACTGTTTACAATTCTAAAGCAAAATACACATTACTGGGAATCCGACATCCAAAATGAATGCCACCAATAAACTGACATCTGTAAACAAATTTATAAGAATCAAGATGGTCGTAAACCCCAATCAGGGCTCTCACAATGGTAACAAAGACTGATTTTATTGCCTTATTAACGATGATTTGTTTTTTCTAACGAGTGCGCCGGGTCCCTGACAAGTTTGTTATAAAATTGTTCCGTCCATATGTTATCTATTGTAACATATAACAAATAAAACTACAAACTTATTGAAATTTTATTTGCAAAGGTCTATGAAAACGTTTGTAGAACAAAACGTGCTTTGTAATGATTGGATGAAGTAGGTATCTAAATATATATAACTCAAAGGTGACTGACTGATCTATCAACGCACAGCCCAAACCACTGGACGGGTCGGGCTGAAATTTGGCATGCAGGTAGATGTTATGACGTAGGTATCCGCTAAGAAAGGATTTTGATTAATTCTACCCCCAAGGGGATAAAATAGGGGATGAAAGTTTGTATGAAACTTTGTCAATTAAATTCCACGCGGACGAAGTCGCGGGCTCAGCTAGTCTTTCTATAAGTCTAGGTTGTGTTGACCTACCGTTTAAAGATCTATTACTAGATATTTTGTTTGGTCTAAAGCGGAATAATTGAACAATATAACTATAATTGTATCTTTGTTTAACTTCTGTGATTTGGCATTAAAAATCAATAACCAATTCCCTGATCTAAGTATAATCTGGAATATCGAGAATATGAAGTACCTAAGTAAAATATTTTTACGAATATCTCGCGACCAGAACTGCGTCGAAGAACTAGTGATGTAATAAACAAACTTATTTTTCCGTTAAGTGGCTATAATTTACGGAATTATATTACTAAATTACAACGCAATAAGGTCTAAAACTATTTTTACTGAGCACAAAAACAATATGTAGGGACCTGTTTTATGTTATTATAGTTCCTTAATTGGACCAGCAAACGTTTTGTTACAAATGTCATATTAAATGTTTCACTAATTGTGTAGTGAAATAAAATTATTAATAGCTTATGTTTTCTTATTGTTATGAATAATCATTAAACACAGTTAAAACTATAATAACGACTTACTTAATTAGTTGTATTTTAATTAACTATTTAAGTCAAGCCTTAGTCTTTCCCCTTTATTCTTATATATTCTTACCATGGTGTTAGAGAAGTCAGTCAATGAAATTAAAAATAATGATAATTGGGATATATTATCATCATCGTTTTGATCTAAAGTCTAATCTAACATGAATTACCGAGGTTACCGTGTGAGGGTATCGTGTTAGCGGTCACTCACATAGTCATACACACCATGATTTTTCCATAGACGTCGGTACCCGGACCTACGGCAATTTCTCCCAAAAAATATAAAATAAAAGTCGTTTTACCGTTTAAATGTAGCGTAGTTTGGTCTTGGATTTTAGACTTTAAATGGTGTAAATATAGGCAAACTGAAGATCGTTTTCAAGAATCCAACGGCATTGTAGTTGTACCTTTCACGTACTTGAGATAATGTATACAACTATAATGAACACATAGAAGGTCTTAAATACCGCGTTATTCACTCAAGGTTCATCCACACATACTTTTCTTAATGAATTGCTGATGGAATCAGCGGTAAAGATCACCAATTTGATTCAGTAGCGACGCGCGAGCGGGGCGGGCCGCCCAGCGCGCCGCCCACTCCGCCCACCGCCTAGCTGCATTCAGGAGCGCTGTCGCTGACATTGAACCTATACAGCTAATTTCTCATAAAGAAAATTGATTATTGCTCAACGATTAGTAACCTACATAGGTATATAAGATGCAATATAAGATAGATTGCCTTCTAATTAAAAATAAGTAATTACACAAATCATGCGTTTCCTGATCACGGTATTTACTTAACTAAAAAATAATTGCTTAATATATCAAGTTTAGAGATTGATTCGTTTTATTATAGCCGCAGTAACTGCGTAACTACGTTCGTAGATAATTAACGAACTGAAATACTTAATAAACTAAAAGTCAATTATCACGATTCGAGCGCGTAAAATGAATTCATTGCAAACAAATCACCCGAGACAGGAATACAATAACTCTTTTGAAGAATTCTGTGTTTGTTTGTCATATATCTTGAGGCCGGTCCGCCAACAAAGGGCACGTGCCCATTGGAAGGGACTGTAGACTTGTATTGGAGTTTAAAGCTTGCGTGAATTTAATAAAACTTAAGAGTGTTACAGTTAATACAGAAATCTTTTCAGATACGATACCTGAACTGTTTTACTACAAATACTAAATAAATTCAGTCGTCCAATGTCTTATCACGGCGACTTTCTTCAATAGGAATGTTTTTTTATAATAGCAATGTGTAATAAAGCAGTGATGGCCGGTTGATTAAGCACGCGTTTTACGGGCACCAAGTTCTGGGTTTAAACACTGGCTCTCACACCTCTGTGTTTTTCGAAACCTTTGTGCGAATCGTCAAAAAAATCAATATGATTATCACTTGCTAACGGTGAAGGAAAACATCGTGAGGAAACCTGCATGTCTTAGAAAATATAAACTATTTTCGAAAGACGTGAAATCCGCATACCCGCACTGGACCAGCGTGGTGGATTATGGCCTGAATCCCTCTCATAGTGAAGGGAGGCCTGTGTCCACGAGTGGGACAAAAAAAATAACTAAATTATATTATTATTGTATTACTTATAGCAATTTCCGTTGATAACATTTCATAGATTGACGACCGCTTGGCGCAGTGATTCGAGCGTAGGCCGCTCGGCTCACTGCACATGGTGCTCGCGGGTTCGATTCCCGCCGGGGCAAATTTCGGAAATGGCCTTTTCGTAATTTACCCTGGTCTGGGTGTCACTGGGATCGCCCCCAGTTCATTGTACGGTACCCATAGTACAAGCTTTGCTTAGTTTGGGACCGTACAATTGGTGTGTCTGTCTGGCGATATTTATTTATTTATTTATTTATAGATAGTCCAATTACATCCTCCAAAAAACTTACCTAATGCTTATTCTAGAAGTTAATAGCCTAGTCGAGGTTTGAACCGGCACCTCTCGGTTATCAGTCTAACTACCTACTGACCTATGGCGCTGAAGCAAATAAAAAACAGAGACATAAGTTTGTGGACAACGTCATGGTACAGTGGGAACGGGCGCCAGCTTATTGTCGGCCGTCCGTTCCGCCGCCATTTTTGTATTGAAATTTAACCACAATATATTACATTTGTTTGTTAAGTTAATTGTTAAATGGAGATGCTCGTTATTTTCTCGCGTGTATGTTTTATTTGTAATCCCTCGCAGCCGCTCGTATATCTCCTGATTGTAAAAGATGCATCCGCTTTTGGTTTCTTTGAAGAGTCGCCTCGCCCCGGGCCGGCGCGCTATGCTCAATCTGTTAATGTCGTTAATATCGCCGAGAATATCTTGAAATTCTCCTATAGGTAGGTATCTCAAATTAGTAAAGATATGTTTATTTCTCACAAATCAAAAATTAATTTCTCGTATTTAATAACGCTCGTAATCAACCGTTATTAAACCTATAGCGCCTCGTTTTAAACAAATATAGTTTATTTTAGTATGAGTAGGTCGCCACATAGGTACATCCCGTCCGACAAAACTTTTGAGTTTGATTATACATTACTAGCTGACCCGACAGACGTTGTTCTGTCTTAACTTTGAATATTGAATTAAATTTTTCCGCTAAACTTTCAAATTTTTTAATTTATTTTCTTTTATAAGAAAGTTTTTCTTGGCAATAATACTCAACAAAAAAATATCGAGATCGTTCCGTCCGTTCACGCGTGATACGATGACCAAGGAAATAGAGATCCATTTTTATATACATACTAGCTGACCCCCCAATTTCGTCCGCATGGAATTTAACTTAACAAAAAAGCCCGCTCCCGCGTTCTGAGACCGCGCGACAGGCCCCTTTTTTATATTTTGTTTTTCTAAAATAAAAGTAGCCTAAGTTAGTGCTTATAACATCAGCTATCTACCACTGAAAGTCCCGTCAAAATCGGTTCAGCCGTTTCGGAGATACTCTTTGATTTCATGTGTTTTTATTTTTTTATGCGGAACCCTAATTGTTTATCTAAAATTAAAGTAGTCTAACACCCATATTCTAAGACGTTTCCTCGAAATTTCCTCGACTCAAACTCGACTGAGGCAGCCTCAAGGAATTCCTCAAGGAATCCTCGAAATTTGTATTCTTAGTTAAAACTTGAACAAAGCTCGAGGAACCTTGATCGAGGTTGAGTCGAGGAGGAGTCGAGGAGATACGTCATTAATTACGTCATTGTATTATAGATGCAATATTGTTTTAGGCAGATATGCTTTGATTTTTTATCTGTGGTCACTCAAAAGTCAACAGATGTTTGTCATGACTGCATATTGTCAAATGTCAAAGAGGATGATGGCGTTGTCGCGTACCTAGATATTGTTTTTTTGTATTTAGATTAGCAATTGTCTTCGGTATTTTTGCTACAATTCTTGATGTAATGGAATAATTTTCTGTAAATCTACACATACAATCTGCGAAATAACAACAAGAGTTTCAATTTATGTGAAATATATAGGCACTATTTAGGTACACATTTTATGATAAAAAATACTAAACTAAATAATACACACCTACTTGAAAATTTCCAGTTGCAAAAATCTCAAAACGATGAGCACCTGAACGATCGGCTATTATATAAAAGTGGTGACACTAAATGCAGCACTGTTTTTTTCCTAAAACGATAGCGTCTTTGAAATTCTACGGTATCATAAACTTTAATTGGATTTTCAGCATCTCGCAAGTAACGCCGTTTGGGATAATCATACGGATTATCATAAAGATAGTTTAAAACCGTTGGAAATCTATTTCAATCACTTTAGAAAATAATTATCACATAAAATAATGAGCTTCAGTAATTGTTTATACGCAAAAACTTCCTTGAAACTTCCTTAAGGTTGGTCCCGACGTACCTTGAGATTGATAGTTGTTTCCTCACCTCGAGTAAGGAAGGGCGTCGAGTGGAGGAGATTTTTTGCAACTATGAATACCAATCTCCTTGAGGGATGTTGAGTGGAGTCGAGGAATTTTCGAGGAAACGTCTTAGAATATGGGTGTAAGTTACTCCTTAAAACATCAGCTATCTGCCAGTGAAAGTCCCGTCAAAATCGGTCCAGCCGTTTCGGAGATTACCCGGAACAAACACACAGACAGACAGACAGACAATTTTTTTTAAAATCGTTTTTGTTATAGGTGTCGTATGTAATAGGTGTATGTTATAGGTGTCGTGTGAAAAGGTGTTATATTGATATTACAAACAGACACTCCAATTTTATTTATTTGTATGTATAGAAGATGATATTGTGTATGATGATGTATAGATATAAGATTGATAGAAGATGTACCTACTGACACAACACGAGTCGTTGGACATTATTTTATTTGGTAACGCGTACGTTCGCGTCACATTCTCAAAGTTGTTGTTTTAAAAACCCGAACTGAAACGCGTGCGTTAACGTAAATTATTACCTGATTCCAAATGAACCCGAGACGTCGCGTCGGCTCGGGGCTCTGAAGAATCATAATTAACAGCAATAACGCGAGATGATTGGTGGGCATTAGGTCCAGAAAAGCGGTTAATGTTTACGATAACAATTATTAGAGAATTTCATTAGGAATTCAAATACAGGGTGCTGGGTTCGAGACCAAACTGGCTTGCGTAATTGTAAGCGCCATTATTTTTGTAATTATTATAATACAGTAGGTAATAATTTTTACAGAAAAAAGTCGGCAACAAGCTTACAACACTGTTGTTAAGCAGTACACCGCATTAACAGCTTATATTTAGGCTCGTATTAATAAATCAATCTCAATTCTGAGAGCGATCTTGTAAATGTCATACTCGACATCCCAGTACAAAATGTCATGTCAAAAGCGTACACAAGATTGTTCTCAGATGCTGTCAATAGCAAATATTATTGCTCGCCCTTTTTCGACCTAAAGGGGATTGGGACAGAGGGAGGAAAGGGAGGGGGGTTGGCCTTCCTGCTCTCTCATGCATCGTACGAAACGCATCAGCTATAATAGCTATAGTGTGACAAACATTATTAGGCCGGTGGCCAAAAGAGGAACTAAAAATATTCTTTAGAAAAATAACTCATTTTACAGTCTTGTATCGACACTAGCGACGCTCTCCCGTGCCAACTAGCGTTGCCTAACAATCGATAGTTGATGTATCGATAGTTGACCTCGAAAAATAGTCACAATATCGATAGCCCCTATCGATACGATTGAAATTATTGTAAAATTTCAATCGTATCGATAGGGGCTATCGATATTGTGACTATATTTCGAGGTCACGATAGTATTGACAACTTATCGATAGGCAATCGATAGTCAGGCAACACTAGTGCCAACTTATACTTGACAGTCTATACTTTACGCCGATGTTTTGTGAAATTCTGCTACCTATTAACCCGATCGAGCTATAGTATTCAACTAAAATGCAAGTATTCAACTAAGCCTGCATTACTCTAACTCCTAAAAAACAAATTAAAAATCCAACTTCCTAATCACATAAACCATCAGCGTTCAGTATTCCAAGCATCCAAGCCCCGGGCCATAAACGAATTTAATTATTTTCAAAACGAGCCCCAAACATTTGCATAAAGCAACAATATTTTATCCCCCGCGAGAAATTAACCTCTTGCCTCAACTCAATAAGGTTAAACCGAACCGAATACTAAAAGGGTTTAATAAGGTTGGGCGTGGTTTTGGGGTTCCGCAACGAAAATAAATATGGGAGCTAAACCTTAAGCAAGGTGTTTAGTAAGGAGATTACGCCCGTATTCACAATCATTACTATGTGGTCTCACAGCGCGTGGGGACGTAGTTATAGCCCATTGAGAAATGTCGAACTTTCTATAGAGTTGGCTCCTTGACAAGTATTGTTTATGGCAGTTAGCAGGTAATCACGGCAGACCAATAAATAGTGTTTGTGACGTATTGAGGTTCACAGAAAATATAAAAAAATCTAAAAATTAACTAGGAAGCAAACATCGTAGTAGGTAAAGCGTCCTCGTAGCCGAGAGGTTCCGGGTTCGATACCCATCCTGGCCATTAAACTATTGACGTGGACCCACTCCTAACACAAGCATTAGCTTAGCTGGAGGGGCTAACGGGAATACTAGAGTAATGTGATAAACTCATATTGCTAGTTTTTTTTAAGTTACATCTGTAGGAATGTAGTTTTCTCCCTTTCCCTTCCTCTGACCCACCCGCCTTAAGGTTGACATCATGCGAGTGAGTCCTTTTGTGAGATACCTAATTAAGGAACAAAACGTACGGTAACTCTATATAGGTACAGATTAAATTAGCTTAATTAGATATATAGCGATGCAGAAGGCCTCGACCCATACTTAATTTTAAATACCAAAACTAATCTTAGTGCAAGTGTTTGTAGGTTGGTTTCATTTTGCAGAAACATGGAGCGTTGGATACATTCTGCATATTAGTAATTAATTAATTCTAGTAAAATGCGATCCCAGTAGCGCGAAACCGACTCGTACTGTGCTCGTTTAGTTTTTCTAGTTTTTTTTAATGCTAGGTCCATAAGTCAAGCTATCAATTAGACAATATCAGTCAAAGTCGCTGTCGTGACGGACAGCTAAAGATCGGGTGCTAGTGAAGGCGGACAGTAGTCCAAAACCATTATAAATAAAAATATTAAAACACTATAATATATGTGTATACCTACCGGTATAAAAAATGTCATTACCGATTTCTTCTATAATAATTCCATTATAATTTATCAGCTAGGTCACAACCTCACAACACAACGACACTCACAGACAGGAAACATAGGAAGTTAGTTTTTAGTGAGAATACCATCCGCTTTTGTGATGCGGGGACTCCCACATACCCTCCCTGCCTCCCCAGAGAAACGGGTTTTCTGACTTAAAACAAGATCATAACTACAGTTTAGAATTCTTAATACATAAATCGTATTCGATAGACAAGCAATGCAACTAATAAAACGAGAGCCAAATAAGTATAAATAAATACTCCTTTAATAATTATGAATTCAAACATCATTATATGTGTAGTCTTACTAGTCTATGGTCCGTTTTAAAAATATGATCTCAAGTTTGTGAGCGATCTTGAAAATGTCATTCTTATGTACGTAGTAAGTACAAAATGAAATGACAAGCGAACTCAAGATTGCTCTCAGACTTGAGCGCGGTTTATTAATACGTGTCTGTGTGGCGGTCAGCGTGCAGTCAACGTCTGCTGATCGCTCGCTTACAGTAGCACCAAACCCTAATAGCCTCGTGGTCACCGAACGCCGTGTGGATGACCCTACCTTGTTATTAATGGTGCTATTAATGATATTTACTTATTTTTTATTTTATTACAGTTCATGAAAACGGCGGGAGTATTGAAAATAAGTGAAGGTATGTCACTGTCAGATTTGTATCCGGTCCGAACATCATGAACCAACAATCCTTACTAATATTATGAATGGGAAAGTAACTCTGTCTATCCGTCTGTGGCGCTTTCACGGCAAAATTACTGAACCGATTTAAATGAAATGTGTCTAGAAAGAACATATTATGCTACTTTTTAATTCGAAAAAAGGGTTGTAAGGTGTTGAAAGGGGGGATGAAAAGTTGTTTGGAAGGATCGTTATTTTTAGAGCTAGAAGCTTAAAACTTTTTAGGCTGCTGATTCGATATAAATAATTATAACATTTAAAGTTTGTAAAAGTTTTATTCTCAAGGGTGTAAAATAATTAGCCTAAATAATTAAAAAAGCTACTTAAATACACTATAATCCACACGGACGAAGTCGCGGGCACAGCTAGTACTTAATATAATGACTAAGGTATAGTCGACTACGAAGTCTCAGTTTTGATTCACATTTCATTGCTAGACTTTTTTATTATATTTATTTATTCAAAATAGTAGTTAATATCAATGTACTAAAAAACTAAATCTTAAGGCTAGAGCGCCCATCTAGCCCGCGCAGTTCAAAGTTTTTGAGGTTTTTTAGATTTTTTTCAAAACCTGACAATAATAAAAGGCTCTTTTTGTAATTCGCGACAAAGCCCGTGTGCAGTGCATTTATTAATATATCCAACTTACTCTAAAACATTTCAAGAACGACAGCTATCCAGATAATCTGGCAATTTTTGTATATTTAGTGATTAACTATTATCATATCCACCGTGATAATATTTAGAGTAAAATAAATGTATTAATAAACGCACTGCATACTGTGTTTGTCGCAAATCACAAAATGTTGTCTTAAATGTTTACAGATTTTAGATAAACTATAAAAATACTCGAAAATTTTGAATTTCGCGGGCTAGACAGGCGCCTTCACCTTAACAGTTTCTTTTTCGGGCCTAGTCCCGCCACACCTATACATAATTGAGTGGGTCGTGTGTGGGGTGCACGGCGCGGCTCCTGGTGACGGCGGCGTAATACCGCGCGGACTCGCGCGGCGTGCGCGGGCGCAGCGGGTCCGAAAAGTTCACCGCGTACAGACCAAAATGAACTCTGTAGAAATTCGGATGCCATGATGATTAAAACTAAGATGGTTTGCGAAAATATATACACAGATGGGTAAGGTGTGGTAAGCCCTGAGTTTTTGTAAGGCTATCCTAAATAGCAGTGATAGCCGATTGGTTAAGCACGTGTCTTGCGGGCTACCAGGTCTCCGGTTCAAACCCCGGCTCGAACCTCTGGATTTTTCTAAATCTATGTGCGAATCATTATTTCTATATGATTATCACTTGTTTACGGTGAAGGAAAACATCGTGTTGAAACCTGCATGTCTTAGAAGATTTACCCAATTTCCGAACACATGTGAAAACCGCCAAACCGCACTGGGCCACAGTGGTGGATTATGTCCTGAATCCCCCTCGTGTTGAGGGGAGGCCCGTGCCCAGGAGTGGGACGTCAAAAAAGGCCTAAAATTATTTTTATTAATTATATCCTAAAAGGCGACTAGAAGAATTAACTACTAAGATTTTAAATGAAAACAGTAGGTAAACGATGCTTCTCCATAAAATTTAGCGGAATACTGTAGGGTAAAAGCCGGATAGTTGCCTCGGACGGATACATGCCCCGGTTTTTAATACACTATGTTGGGAACATAAGTTGTGATTGCGCTTTACTACAATAAGTAGTGACCCCCCGCAGGCCTCAGTGCTGTCTAAGCCATCAGAATAGGTGCAAGTGTTTTGTCCATGTGAGCAAAAACCTTCCGCTGCGAAACTTTGACGGGCGTTATAATTATATTGGTAAGTAATTACTATTGAATATTTTTATTACTGATCGTGGTTTCACTCAACTTTTTGTTTCTTTGCATGCATTAGAGTTTAAATTACATTGTTTATTATGTTTTATAGCTAAATATTTTTTATTTACTTCGTAAATAAAAAGAGCAAGTATCCGCATCAAAAAGGATAGTCGCCCTACTTACTTTCGCGGATAGTTGCCCCTAGAGTGACTAAATATTGTTTAACAATCAAAGACGGATTTTATTTTTTGTTGTTTTTTTCCAATTTACTGTGAATCTAACTTGTTGTAAATAAAATAAATATCTACTTAACTGTTTTATATATTTATTCCAGATAAGCATAATGCCTCTCAAATATAATCGAAAACCAGGCGTGGTGCCACGCAACATCAACTGGACAGAAGATAGCTCAGCACTTGTCTTGGAAGAATTGGGACAGAAAAAAATATCAATGAAATTTTTCGAACATGCATAATATCCTCTCGAACCTTAAGAAGACGCTACGAAAAAAGTAACCAGCAACTGCTAAATCAAGGAAAATATCATGTTCTTGCCTTCGAGAATGAAAAAAGACTGGTAGCTCATATATTGAAGCTCGGAGACGCCGGTTTGCCTCCTGACAGAAGTAAATTATAAAGACTGTTAAATAATTAATAAATATTACTTTAATTGATATAAATTTCTTTCAATCCAAAATAAAAATCATACCGAGGTTACTATCCCCGCACGAGGCAAGTATCCCGCGAAGCATTTTCCACGCTAGGCTACTATCCGCCATAGTAGGCAACTATCCCTTTTCTGAGAGGTGTAATAAAACAGTATTTATTCAAAACCATTGTTAATTATGTATACAAAAATAGGCTATTATGGAAGATAAAAGACCTATGTTTTGAGATGTATACTAATTAATTTTCAGCAAGTTCATATTGTTTTTAAATAAAGCTTTTTCGAAAAGTGGGGCAACTATCCGGCTTTTACCCTATCTGTTTAACAGTTTGGATTTTCTCTGACTTACCCCAAGGGGTTCTGGTCGTGATTTTACTTTTATGTGATACTCATTTCACCCAATGAGAAGGTTTCAATAATATCACTCTATATTTCCGACTCTCCGATTGGATAAAACGAAACGTACACCACCAGCCGCATATATTAATAATAGTTTAAATTTAAGAATACATCAATGTAAAATAGACTTTATGGTTATGCCAAAATAAAGTTGACATACGTGTAGCCTCCCATCCACTCGAAGTTATCCATCAGAGACCAGACATTGTACCCTATCACTGATATCCCGTCGCTTATTGAAAGAAGAATCTGAAAAAACAAAATTCAGACAGCATTAGACGACGGCTCGGCGCAGTGATTTGAGCGTAGCCCATACGGCTCACTGCATCGAGTGGTTGCGGGTTCGATTCCCGTCTGCGCAAATTTTGGAAATCGCCTTTTCGTAATTTACCCAGGTCTTGGTGTCACTATAATCGGCGATAGGTATCTGGCGATATTTATTTATTATTTCAATCTCCTCAAAGAATCTTCGTTTATTTGTTCTAACATTGGCATCGCTTTCCATAAAATATCGCAAGTATTTGACTTCCCATTTTTTATACGCTTACGCTGTTGTGGTAACTTACGGCCTTTACTTAGCTTAAAAACCCGCGGCCTTTTGATATTCAGTTAGACAAAAATACGCAATAATGCTCCAACGTTGTTCTGGGGTTCAAGTCTGATGATCATGACCATTATCTTCGTGAATTCTTTATCGCAAATCGTCAATTCTTGACGGTAAACATTTTGCCGGCGAAAGAACTAGCTGCTGACAGATGGCCGATAATATTTGAACGCTAAGAATTTACGATGATAAATTCACTAAGATAATACTAATGATCATTGGTCTTTAATTGGCCAAAATCAACTTAATTAGCAAACTTAGCCCTCTGATTGGCAATCGCTCGTGCAAACATGAACGCGTCTTATCATTTGGTTGAGTATTTCAATCGCGCGATTAATTCGTGTCGGATCCATGTTTATCCGGGCGATAGCTAATTTTGACATCGCCTCATACTTACATAGTCGGACTAGGCGTTTTCAGTAATTTTATACCGCAAGCAATACGAATTCTGAAATTCAGTTGCGTCCACACGTGTCGTGCGCATGCGTAACGACCGACGTGCAGATTATTAGTTGTGTTACTTACCTGCTCCAGGAATCCTTTAATATAATTTAATCTATACTGGTCGTCAAGCCGTGCGTCCATGCTTGGATATCCATTCTCCGCGATCAGCATATCTATAGGGCCGTAGGAAGCGTTGATCCAGTGCAACGAACTACGCAATCCTTCGGGATGTACCTGATGATACAGACGCGTCACTTAAACTCGTATTAATAAATATATTTCAAGTCTTAGAGTGGTCTTGGAGAAAGGAAGAAATAAAGAAATAAACGTTTATTGAGTGAAAAACGATGAGACACAGGTAGTAATCATTACAAGGTATACATAGCCCGTTACATTTTTATATCATGTGTCTCACGCTTGCACCGAAAGGGGACCAGTTCTAGTTCAGAAATGGCAGAAGGCAAGAAAGGGAATGGGGTTGGCTTCCGGCTCTCTCCCTCTTCGTACGAAACGAAGTTATGATAACTACTTTATGCCGATCTGTGAGAGGGTGGTACCCCGGTTGAACCAGCCTGTACCTACATGAGCTGTAGTCACAGATGTATTGGCTACAGTTTGTCTCTTCCACCGTCAAATCCTACTTGTATAATAATAATAATAATGTTTGCCCTTTTGACGTCCCACTCCTGGGCACGGGCCTCCCCTCAACACGAGGGGGATTCAGGCCATAATCCACCACGCTGGCCCAGTGCGGGTTGGCGGATATCACATGTCTTTCGAAAATTGGTTAAATCTTCTAAGACATGCAGGTTTCCTCACGATGTTTTCCTTCACCGTATGCAAGTGATAATCATATAGAAATTATGATTCGCACATAGATTTCGACAAATCCAGAGGTTCGAGCCGGGGTTTGAACCCGAGACCTGGTAGCCCGCAAGACGCGTGCTTAACCAATCGGCTATCACTGCTGCCGTTGAATAAGTATTATCAAAACTAATTGACTACTATTGTGTACTATGGCGATCCTAACCATATTGGGTGTATAACCATATTGGGTGTATCACAACAAATATCTTTGTGTCACGATGTTAGCGGTAATTCACACGATAAAAACGACACCGCTTTTCTATGAATTTGTGACACGTAATGGCCGTACTCGGCACCTGGGTATATGTGATTTAGCAGTGTCGCGTTAACCGTGTGAATGATCGCTTACGTGAAGTATCTAAACTCCGACAGTACCAGGGCTCACCGGAAACCAATCGATATCGGTGGGGGCCCAATCTGGATGGTTCTCCATCACAATACCAAGTTCTTTGGAGCCATAGAACATCCAGGCGCCGGGCTCCTCGCCAGGCCTCGCCTTACGAACCACTTTAGAGTGGTAATGGTTCAAACCGTAGTAGTCGAAAGTTCCTTGAAAAGAAGGATTATTTTTAAGGAGGTCATTCACTGGGACTCCATTTGCAATTGTTTCACATCGGTGGAAGTGGGTGGAAGTCGTCCAAATTCGCGCCACACTCACGATCATTGTTTGGCCTGGCGCCACTCAGTTCCATTCTTGTCAGTTTAAAGGAGGTCACTCACGTGGATTCCGTTGGAATTGCTCCACATCGGTGACTGAATTCCAAATTCGTGGTGGATTTTGAAATGTTTGGAAATCCAACTATCGGAGCGAGGACTCAGTCCACATAGATTTCCACATTTATGATGCATTTTTTTAGTTTTAGCGTGGATCAATTACAACGTAGTCGCCATGAATAACCTCCTTTAGGTACACATAAACTAAAAATCCGCTGATCAATTGATAATTAGATTTTTTAATGTCCCATACCTGAACACGAGTTTCCCCTCAATGTGAGAAGGATTCAGGCCTCCACCACGCTGGCCTAGTGCGGGTTGGCGAATTTCACATGTCTGTCTAAAATTAGTTAGATTTTCTAAGATATATGCAGGTTTCCTTACAATGGCTTTCTTCACCGTAAGCAAGAAATAATCAATATAAATTATAGTTCGTACATAGATTTCGAAAAACCCAGAGATACATATGAGCCGAGGTTTGAATCCCAAGACTTTGTGAGCAAGACACGTATTAAACCAATCGGGTATAACGGCTGTGCAAAAGCCATTTGCAAGAAGATGATCTAGACACGCGGCAGCGTGTCAAGCCAAGTTCTAGCTAACAGAACTGGCGAGCAGCACTGTGTGTATTTGTAACACGAACCATTTGGAGCTACTTTTGACCCACTCATAACTCAAAATAAACCTTTCACAAACTCCCTCTCCTCTGGTGTGAAGGGGGGCAGTCTGGGTTGAGAGTAGCCTTCTCTCTTGGCATTCTCCTCCAGAAACTTCTCTAGCCTGGGCGGCCACCCGCCCTCCTTGGAGAAGATAGGGTAAGTATATCTGTTTACCTGAAAATACATAAAAAAATATTGAAAAGTACCTATTAGATTAGAAATTGTATAATGAGTTCGCATACCTACTTAAGTAGGTATATCATAAGGGGCCATCCATAAGTCACACGCTAAGGCGGTGGGGAGGGGTCCTAAATTTTGTGACATGACATTATATTTACATTCATAATATTGAAAATTTATTTAAATGGAAATAAAAATAATTCCGGAACTGCAGTTTTAAATTCTAAATGTAAAATTGCGAATATGTGACGTCACACTAGGTAGGGGGGGGGGGGGTCTCGCAAATGTGTCCAGCTGTGACAAGGACGGTGGAGGGGTCAAAAAATCATGAAATTCGTGTGACGTAAATAGAACCAAGCTATAACCAATTGACTAAAGTTAGGTAAAAAAAAAACCGGTTGGTTCAATCTGGGTACTACCCTCGATCGTACGTAGTAGATCGGTGTAAAGTGGTTATTATAGCTGCGATTCATACGATGAGAGAAAGCCGGAAGACCAACCCCCTCTCCCATACCCTCCCTCCGTACATATAGGCTACGTTATCTGCTTATCATCTGTTAGGTCGTACGATTGTTTACAGACTTTGTTCCATAAAAATTATATATATCATTTTATAATAATACTAGCGACCCGCCCCGGCTTCGCACGGATGCAATAAATGATCAGTGTTTCTCTACTATAATATGCATGTATTATACATATAAACCTTCCTCTTGAATCACTTTATGTATTACAAAAAAAACGTTGCGTAGTTTTAAAGATCTAAGCATACATAGGGACATACAGACAGCGGGAAGCGACTTTGTTTTATACTATGTAATGATAATGATATTTGACGAGAATTATGTTTAACTAGAATTATAATTCATCCACTTTTAAACATTGCTAGCAAAGTTGAAATAAAACTATTTTTCGGATTTTATCGCGTTTATTTAATTTATGTTCCCGACGTTTCGGCTGCTTTACAGCAGCCATGGTCACGGGGGGACTGAGGTGTTAGACGTCCTGATGTCATAGTTAGTAACTGGGTACCCTCATATTAAGTTGTTGTTTGCGGTCCGATCCACGCACAACTATGACATCAGGACGTCTAACACCTCAGTCCCCCCGTGACCATGGCTGCTGTAAAGCAGCCGAAACGTCGGGAACATAAATTAAATAAACGCGATAAAATCCGAAAAATAGTTTTATTTCAATGTGTAGTATTCGCGTAAATATAAGAAAACAATATTGCTAGCAAAGATTTTCATTTCAGCATTTTAACGACGTGAAACATTTTGTGAGTTTCCTAGTAAATTCCTATAGAAAGTATTTTTAATTCGTTATCCATACCAAGTGATCTTGCGTGAGTTCAGTGACCTCTACATCGTCAGGCGTTTTCGGCATAAACCAGATATCTAATGTGCATAGTGACACCTTGCCTGAAAACTAACAACTCTTAGTACATACCTAAGTATTTTGCTGAGAAATGTTGTATACTGAAGGTATACTTTAGGCGAAACAAGCGTTAGGTGAGTCATGTGATGGATGCATGCTCTGTGCGACTCGGCTGTTCCACATTTTATCTTCACTAAGTATGGCATATTCACATTTTATGGAAAGTTTCCGTAAACTTAAACTTACCGTCGACTGTGAGTACCATACTTGGTTTTAATGTCCAATTAAATTATGAATGTAAAGTCCGAGGTGTATCCTCTGGGTTTTAAATTCAGAATTTTGTAATTTAGTTTGGCCCATATTGGTTTTTCAGCCGAAAGAAGGCTAACAGAATACTTATACCGTTCAGACTACCTCACCGTGATATTTAGGCTTGAACTCTTCGTCGTAAATCCTCCAAGCCTTAGCGTGAGCCAGCACCACGTTCTTGTTGCACAGGTACTGGCCAATTTTGGTGTCATCATAGGCAGGAGCGTGCAGTTCCGAATATCCTGTGTCACAAACGCCTGCGGACTCGTTGATGGTCAACCAGAACTTGACGCGGTCAGCATAGAGGGAGTATGCCACTCTGGCGTAGTCCGCGAACCAGTCCGCGACGAGAGGGTTTGCCCAGCCGCCTGAAATGATGATGCTTACGGATTTTATCTGTAGAAAACCAGCGCTGGGGGAGTCTCGTTCTTCTCCAGCACA
Source organism: Notodonta ziczac (assembly GCA_918843915.1). Classification (NCBI taxonomy): domain Eukaryota; kingdom Metazoa; phylum Arthropoda; class Insecta; order Lepidoptera; family Notodontidae; genus Notodonta; species Notodonta ziczac. Next base: position 3,252,887 of record OU974037.1, read on the forward strand.
TGCTGAGCCATTACCTTTCGACACAGTACGCGTTGAATGTGTGTGTGTGTCGAATAAATGTTTCTTTCTTTTCTTTCTTTAAGCTATTACACCGAGACGCTTTAAAACACATAGGTATTTTTCAATGAGTGCTACTAGGTTTTTCTATTTGCCACCGTTAACTTATGTCGACAGGAAGAAAAATACAGAGTAACTGTAACCTTCAGTTCTCTGAAAGGAACCTTTGCGGTATGGTGGATTTCATAGGTCTTATTCCAAAACAAGATGGTAGATGTCTAGTGAAACCATTGTTATATCATTCATTACTTCATCCGTATCGTTGTGCTATTGGTTTATCCAATGTGCCTGTCATCATCCTCCATCTACTGTTGCTCTTGTTACGGACTCCTATCGTATTTCAAAAATGATGGAGGTAATATATTAAGCTATGTCTTACCAAGATCTTGTAGAGATTGGGGCAGGTCGAAATGATATAAAGTAACGAGAGGCTCTATTCCCTTCTCCAGCAGCCCTTCAATCAGGTCGCTATAGTATTGCACGCCTGCCTCGTTAATGTAGTTGGAGAAGCCGCTTGGAAGAATACGGCTCCAGGATATAGAGAATCTGAAAGAATCACTCCCTTTTTTTCATATTCTTACCGTTCCGGAATAGTTGTCTGACGGTCATTTTCGCTGTGTACTCTCCCTACTTCCTAGTCTTCAATAAGAGCTAGTTAAGACAGCTATCTATGCATACATTTATCGTCGACAGTGAGTATTTATTGAAGGCCGAATAAGTCCCTTAATGGTGTCCTGTCTGTATCTTACGATTTAATTCGTGCGGATTTCTAAGCAATTTAGTTTTAGTCCCGGAAATTTGGAGACTATTGTAGATCTATGTATGTTTACAGTAAAGTGTGTCTAGTCCCGAACTAAAAAAAGTCCCTGTGCTCTTAATTTCGCTCATCTCACCTGTACATGTTTAGCCCTAACTCCTCTATAATCTCAATGTCCCGGCGCCAATGATGATAGGAGTCGCAGGCCACGTCAGCATTCACCCCACCAGCCACCATATCCGGCCGCGAATGGGCCAATCTGTCCCAAATATTCTCACTTTTGCCTGAAAAATTAATTGGTAGTTTCGAACTCCACAAAGTTCGGGCTAGGTTCTGCTTCTCAAGGGTCTGAGCGTCGGTATACTAAGGCAGTGTCCTACTAAATACCTATTAAACAGGAATTTAAAACTTACGAATTAAGTACTTTGATTTGACCCATATTATTATTTTATAGGTCACTTCACTTAATTATTAAAAAAATATTAGGTACCTACCTACTAGGAAGTTATATATTTTCAGAAACAGCTCAGCTCAGTGATTGTAATGTCTTTGAGAGTAGGTGCAAAAAAATCCGAAGCTCCTTTGAATTATCGGTTGTGTAGTTACACCAAACTTTGTCTTCTTATTTCGAATTTCAAATGACCGATCATAGAAAGAGTTAGTTCGGTGTGTAACTGTTCGCCCGCTAATCCACGTTAAATAATAAGGGTATTAATGATCACATCATACCTACAAATGGAACTGACCTTCAGTGAACCAGGCACCTTCTATTTGGGGAGCTGAAGTGGAGACCCCAAACATGAATCCTGGGGGGAACGTCAGCCGCTCCACACAACAGCATCCGCTGTACATAAGGGAAAAGTAAAAAAAACAAAAAAAAAATACAAATAATATAAAATATTTGCAGTGATAGCCGATTGGTTAAGCACGCGTCTTGCGGGCTACCAGGTCTCCGGTTCAAACCCCGGCTCGAACCTCTGGATTTTTCGAAATCTATGTGCGTATCATAATTTCTATATGATTATCACTTGCTTACGGTGAAGGTAAACATCGTGAGGAAACCTGCATGTCTTAGAAGATTTAACAAATTTTCGAAAGACATGTAAAATCCACCAACCCGCACTGGGCCAGCGTGGTGGATTACGGCCTGAATCCCCCTCGTGTTGAGAGGAGGCCCGTGCCCAGAAGTGGGACGTGAAAAAGGGCTAAAATTATTATAATTACTATTTTAATATAAAATAATGGTTTAAAAACCTTTTCAAAAAGTTTTTTTACACTGAATTTATTTTTTAGTTTTCGTGTTCTCCTCAGATAGCGCTGTCATTTGTACCTATACTGTGGTTGTGCAGAAAAAATAACTAGTCCGCCTTCTTAGATGATCCGCGATATTGGAATTAGAAGGACGTCACATAGCTAAGCATGCATTGTCATCCAAAATAAGCGTGTATACCAAATTTCAGCTCAATCGGTTAAAGATAACTGACTTCAAATTCAGTTGCACGATTCCACCCGGACAAGCTAAAGTTTTCTTATAATTTCGCCCACCATTTCACTTAAGTCCCATTGGTAACACATAATATATTTTCTAGCTTTTAAAACAATAACCGAATGTAATTTAACCTTAAAAGTTATTATTTATACATATATACTAATAATATACAAATAAATAAAATTGGAGTGTCTGTTTGTAATATGAAAATACTAAATGTATATGAAAGTATGTACTTGTACGGTACTTATAACAAAAACGCATTTTTTTTGTCTGTCTTACCGTCTGTTTGTTTGTTTGGGGTAATCTCCGAAACAGCTGGCCGGTTTTGACGGGATTTTAACTGGCAGATAGCTTATGTTATAAGGAGTAACTAAGGCTTCTTTAAATTTAAATAAAAATAAAAACACATGAAATCCAAAAGTATCTCCGAAACGGCTAGACCGATTTTGACGGGAATTTCGCTGGCAGATAGCTGATGTTATAAGCAATAACTTAGGCTACTTTATTTTAGAAAAACAAAACAAACATACATCACAAATGCTGCCTGTCGCGCGGGCTCAAAACGCGCGAGCGGGCTTTTGCGATAGTAGGTACTATATAACTCTAAATTGAAAATTTAAAAACCCCCGATGCGATGACCTGTTCATCAAATGTATAATTTACCTAGTTCTTCCAAATAATGATGTTAGCGCGATTTGCGTAGCTCCCGTAGCTCAGTATCCATAGCTCATCTCGCAAATTCATCTGGTACAACTAGTTTCGATGCCAGATTATGAAAGCACCATTAAATCATTTGTTTTGGCTTCCTCATTTATAATCTAAGATGTACAATAATCAACAGAAAATCTGTGCAAAAGTATGAGACATTATTTTGTTATGACATTATAATAATTGACATTAGAATAGACAAAGAATCTAAATATTGATGTCACGGAGGTTTTATGCCTAGTAAAATATTATCAATTATGATTCAATTTGATGTAATAACTCTGGTTGAGGTAGACGGGAGCAGCCTAGGGGAAGAATTTTCAATAACGCTAAAATTATTTTAAATTAGATTAGTTTTTTATATTCTTTGTCAATGGCGGAGCAACGCCCTCTAGAATTATTATAGCGTAATATTCCATGATCATTAACAAACCAAACAAAATTTAACGCATGCGCGTATCCATCATTTGAAACGTGACTTATGGAACGTCTTTAGTTCATACACAAATCTCAATAAAATTGATAAAATATTCATTTTTTTCAGAATCAGGGAAACTTTTCAAATTTATAATATTGTAAAAAGCCAATTCAGACTATTACGATCATTTAAAAATATAATAAATCTAAATCCAATCATTTCAAATTTCGACTGGATTCGAGCCGAGGGAATTGGTTTTGGCCGTGAATGTGGCTTTTTTAACCTACAAAAGAGCTGATGATCTTCAAACGGCTGAACCGATTTTCATGAAACATAGCTAAGAACACTCTCGATCAGAATACCGATCTAACAAAAGAAACAAAATTGAAATCGGTTCATCAGCTTGGGCGCTACGTTGCCACAGACAGACACACAGATCCACAGATACACAGATACACAGATACACAGATACACAGATACACAGATACACAGATACACATGTTAAACTTATAACACCCCTCGTTTTTCGTCGGGGGTTAATAAAACACGAAACATCGACTCGCAATGTAATTTTTTTTTTTATAGTTAAATTCCACGCAAACGAAGTCGCGGGCACAGCTAGTAAAATGTGTAAAACTCACCTAACAATAGCTAATAACACAGACGGACGAATCATATTTAATTACACTTGTCTCAACATCACTACAAATGTACTTATCTCTCTGAGCAGTTTTCTGTGACTAAATATAATAATAGATGTGTAGGTATCTATATAGTTTAGAATAGGGTTAGGTATCTAAGCGCTTCTAATAACCACCAGATTATGACTAGATGAGATAGTTTGACGTTGTTTGACGTATATATAAAGTTTTTTTTCTAAAAGTAAAAACGCTGGCATTCGCAAGAAAATTGGCCCCAGGTGGGATCCTTGAGGCAGACCAGATTATTAAAATTATCTGAGTTAAGAATGTCAAGGCTATGTTAAGAATCGAGCAAGTACTTAGTCAAAGACTTAACCCAGTCCCATATTCTTTGTAATCATAATTATGTAGCAAGTTGTATGCGTGTTATGAAATGTGACACTATCAAAGGCTTTACCATAATTTGAGAGGTACTCTTGACAATCTCGCTTGAATCAGGTACCTAGTCAGCGTTTTATTCTCCTCTTACAATTAAGTAAGTATATTGTAGATTAATTAAGTTTAATGAGTAAATTTACATTTAAATAATTTAATGCGACTTCATTAAGTACATTGATGTAATTATGTAAAAGACTACACATAATGGATATGTTATGCAATCATTTGTCATTCTCAAATCCAGAGCCAAATTCATCCTCCACTAATATCATTTAATCATAAGTACTCCGCACCCTCACTGTGCTTAATGACCTCCCGGATTCAGACGCAAGTTTAGATTTGTTTGCGGATGAATGGGTGAAGATTATTTCGGTATGCTTGAAGTTCTGTGAGATAGATGCCTGATCGTTTTGTATTTCTAATTTGTTTATACTTAATTGTTGTTGCCTTTTATTGTATTATTAGTGTAATTGGTTAATTAGACCGTTCTAATAAATAAATAAGACAAACAAAACATTCAATTTATAATTGCCTCTCCATTTCGTCCAACAAATCAAGCAATCGGTTTGCTTTGGCTGAACAGAATGTTAGCAAGCCGCACCACGTGGGTCGCGCCGCGTAATTGGAAGAGCCGCGGGCGCACGATATTTATGCCGGCTATACATTACACGTGGAAACAAACATGCAGACAGAACGACCGAATTCATATGATTTATGTGAGGACTCTCGTCTCAAGGTAAAGGAGCCCAGAATTAATTATTCGTTGGTAATTTGTTAAACTATTCCCACACTAATCCATTGTATTAACTTGAATATGTCGTAATTAATATCACACAACTGTATTAAATTTTGTAAACCCGTGTTCAAATTCGAATATTTCCCTAACCGTGGTTTGTGTCTTTGTTTTTCCGTCAAAAAATAGAGATAACTAACACTGACCGCTTGGCGCAGTGATTCGAGCGTAGGCCGCTCAGCTCACTGGACATTGTGGTTGCGGGTTCGATTCCCGCCGGGGCAATTGTCGGAAATAGCATTATCGTAATTTTCCCAGGTCTGGGTGTCATTGGAATAGCCCCCAGTCCATTGTACGGTACCCATAGCATAGTACAAGCGTTGCTTAGTTTGGGACCATACAGTTGGTGTGTCAGTCTAGCGATATTGATGATTGATTTTATTTTACCGAATGACATAGTCCTGTGCTTGTATTTGAATGTGTGTAAGTGAACACGACGCGTGCGCGCACGGCGTGCTAGCGCCATGTCGCGCGGCGTGAGCTCGCGCCCACTCCCGCGCACGCCTGCAGCGTCACCATCGGCCTTGTCGACAGCCTCAGTTGTGAATCATTATCATCAAATGTACCGTGTAGTGATGAAACATTTCACAGGAAGCATGAGAAAAATCATATTATATAGGTTTTCATAAGTAGCACTTGCCACCGACATAGGTTAGGTATAAACTGTTAAAAAACGTTGTTATGACTGCAATGAAATCGCAAAGCGTTTGGCACTGTCGCGGTTATTATGATAAATCATCAACCAGTGACTTCACAGGACTACGTGTCATAGTGAAAATTCACTATGAATAAAATCATTGGCTGTGAAAAATCACTGGTGAAATGACAGTGAAAGAGAAATATAATTTCACGTTATGAAAATTTATTGCAGCAATCATTGCCATGCCTAGTACCTAGTACTACCGCAGTGGGCCAGTGTAATGAACTATTGCCCGAATCTTCCCCGCTCCCCTTTTCATCTAGAGATTTTCTTACGGAAAGTTTGGGTACTTATATGAACATCACATTCTAAGTCCTACTAATATTATAAATGTGAAAGTTTGTGAGTGTGGATGTATGTATGTATGTATGTTTGTTACTTCTTCACGCAAAAACTACTGAACGGATTTGGATGAAATTTGGAACACAGATAGTTTATAACCGGGATTAACATATAGGATACTTTAAATCCCGATAATCCCGAAATTTGTGTTACGTTTAATACTACGCGGACGAAGTCCGTGGGCACAGCTAGTAATTTATAAATACCTAGTAGAGAAAAGCCGTGCGAAGCCAGGGGTGCCTCTTAGCAACGATAAACGATCCGTGGTACCTTACAACTGGTCTTCAATCAGCTGTACCAGTCTTGTTTCTATGGCAATCAGCCCATACCAGCTATTTTTGTCTCCTGCTTTGCACCGGAGGCAAGTGGATTTTTTTCTTCCAACTCCTATTATTTCTTTCGATTAAATTTGTGCGGGTTCCAAGACAATTTAACTTATCCCCGGGACTCGTCAAGGGTCAAAGCTCGACGTCATAATTGGTCACCATTGTCAATCCTGGTTTACAGGAGTTACAGAGGTGCCAGTGTGCGGCGGGACCAGACCCATAAAAAAATCATAATCGATAAGTAGGTAAGTATATCGTGTCATCCGAATTGTCGAATCCTACTCTAAATTCCATCTTTTTTACCGTCGTACGTCGTCGTCTGAACGAACGATAATGTTATATTGTTCGTTCAGTAATCGATAGGACGGCAAAAAGATGGAATTTAGAGTAGGATTTTACAATACGAATGACTCGATATGTCGATTATCCTTGCTAGAGTAGCAACGCAAACCTCCAGGTTGGGTCACTAGTATAATCCTACTTAATATTATAAATGTGAAAGTTTGTGAGTGTGGATGTATGTATGTTTGTTACTCCTTCACGCAAAAACTACTGAACGGATTTGGATGAAATTTGGAACACAGATAGTTTATATCCGGGATTAACATATAGGATACTTATTATCCCGATAATCCCGAAATTTATGTTACGGTAAATACTACGCGGACGAAGTCGGGGGGCACAGCTAGTATAACATAATGGTTGAAGTAAGTAGGTACTTACTTATTTACTCATATATTTAGGAAATATTAATACCTTCGCCTTATAATAATAATTAACTATGCATTACGTATTATAAACGTGGTGGCCCTACCTATGAAACCCTTGAAATCTAACTGCCATCCCTATCTCGAGACACATCTATCGAATGAATAAACACTTCGGTAGGTACATCGCATCGTTTATTCGCCACCACAAATATTACTTCCTAAGTTACTGCCATTGTAAAGTATTTCTGATGTCGATGTGGGTAGGCGTCGTTGAATTTTAATAAAATGTTCGACATGGTTCACCTAACGTATAGGACCAACTACATTATTCAGTGTAAGATGCAAATGCCTATGGATTAGCGGCGACACTTTGCTATTTGTAATAATTAAATTATCTACTCCTTCTTTTTTATGCTCACTTTATAAATGGATCAGTAACCGCGCGCCTTATATATTAAACGTGATTAGGTACCTACTTACCTATATGTGATTTTACGCACCAAAAGTAGGTTGCCTTAAATTTAATTTTGTTTACGGAGTATTACGGTGCTTAGGTAAGTATATTATTATGACTCCTATGCTTAGTCATTCTTGATTAGATTGTTTGTAGAATGACATTATTCAGGTTTATGTATTTACACTCAGTTTTAACGTAATAAATAAGCAGGTACCTGATTATAAATTTTAGAAAATAAGTGGTTTGGTATAATACCTATAAAAGCAACGAAACAACGGGGAGGTACAAAAGCAACTGAAGAACAATGCTGTGAGAACATTTGTTAAATAAATAAATAATTTTGGTTATTATTTATTTATTTATTTATTATTATTAGATTGCACGAATACCTAGATACCTACTTATCCACCCATACACATAATCATCTAATAGAAAGCTGAGGAAAAAAGTCAATGGCAAATTATGTTGATTAAGATATATAATTAAGAACTATTTAGCAATTAGATAAGAAGTGTTCCGTTTTCATATAAAATTCAAATTGCGCGCTATTCACGCCCGCGTAAAATTCTTTGCCGCTATTCGTTAATGCGCGAAAGTATGCAGCACGGCGAGTGAAAGAGAACTCGCCCATGGCAATGGGAGAAAGCGAGACAGCAGACAGTAAACAGACATAAGAACATAGCATGATGTATAATGCGATCCAAATAGGAATAGGAATGTCAATAACCTCTATCTGTCAAATGTCACTTGAAAAGTAAGATTTGCAAAAAAAAATGCATATCAATAATATTAGTCTTACATCAAATTAAAATTAAAAGGTTAAATTAGTAGTAAATTGTCTTAAGTAGTATAATATTTTAATTACCTATTTAAAGTCATAAGTACCTCGTTTTTTAAAACCATTCGAAGACGATGATAATTTTAGTTTTATTATAAATACAGGTAACAGAATGCCCCTTTTTATTTTAAATAACAGTTGGGGTAATATATTTTAAAAACCTACAATAATTCATATTTTATTTTATGGCGGAAAGCAGCAGTAACGATATTTTCACTCAACCTTTGCAAATAAATTTTATTTAAAAAATATATTGTTTTGCTCACCCTACCCAATTCGTTAGTTTTGACAGCTATGACGTCACAATATGGCGCAAAGTCGATCCTATTCTTATTTGAATCGTATTATAGGTACCTACAGCGCACAAGTCACAGTATTGTAATAATTATTACCTACCTATCCTACCCTATGACAGAGTTAAGCGGCCATGATTAAAACCTCCTTATCCACACTCCCTCGCATCATAGTTAGCAATTTTCCGGTCGATTTACCCCAAAATGTGTGCCTACAAAGCACGAGTCATCGCGGGAACAAAGACAATTAAAAAAAAATACGGCGGAAGAGCGTGCGTTCATAGGACGGCTCTTTTATCTGTTTAATTAATTACTTGTAAACAAGAACGATGATTTTACTAAAAGCAAATAGTAGAAAGCCGTGTTAGCCGTAAAATTAACAATGTCGGTTGATTTTCTGCCTTCATTTATTTTTTTGGTAAAAGTGAACGAATTCGAGTGGGCGTCGTCGGTTCGACAGTATTTCCTTTCTATTGTTGATTCAACGAAGTTAATCGAGTTGGTTTTTCATACTGATTATGTTTAGTCGACAGTTTGTTGATTAGATGGTTATAGGTAGGTAGGTATTGGACGAAAATGGGTGTTAAATTTCATGTGGCCAGGTAGATAGGTGTACCTACCTATATTGCTGCCATTTACTTGTCTATGGTTTTGTTAATAAAACGCTGAGTAACAGAATTAATAACAGTGAATTAGATTTTACCGAGGAAGTTTTTACTATTTTTGTTTTTTTTCCCTTGCCACCTGCATTGTTCAAATAGGTTCAATGACAAGCTTTAATTATTTTTTAAATCTTTTATGCTTGTGTGATAACATTTCTTATGTTAGATAGGGAATTACTTATTTCTGATTAGTGGTAGGATCGTCGTATTATTGAGTACAACCCATCGTTGTAGGCTGCGTATGATAATTGTATCCATACAATTATCCAATTAACGTAAGCCCGAATTTAACTTTTATACTAATGAGTTTAGGTAGGTACCTACTTGGTTATGTAGTTGTCGCCGCCAACTAGCTTAATTCGCCGTTCAATTAACAGCCTAGGCTCTTAACTAAACGGCGCCGTTCAACTAGTGGCCTGACTGATATTCAGCCATTTGATCAAACAGCTAGGCAAATGACTTGGATCGATGACGTTTAACTACTTGCCTAGCCGTTTAATTACCTGCCTAGCCTGTTCATTTCAATTTAGTTCTACTTTCTGCCACCTAGCGCCGAAACTCACCAAACTGTTAATATCGCTATATTCTATATTCTCTTTGGTCAATATGGCGTCGGAAAAAAACAACTTTGATGGAATAATTTTATTAGGTACTTAGGTTTTTTACGATTTTTTAGATCCACCGAATCTATTTGCCGGGTGGGGTTTCAGTCCAGGTCGTTCTGCTTGGGTAGTATTTTGAAAAAGTTTTGTAGTACTTACTTAAATGTCAACCAGTTGCCTAAGCATTAGCCAGCCAGTTTATTAAATGTTGTAATAGACGATACGGCTGAATATCATTTAGGCCGTTAGTTGAACGGCGCTGTTTAGTAAAGTGCCTAGGCTGTTAATTGAACGGCGAATTAAGCTATTTGGCTGCGACATATTCACGAAAATTTGTTCTGTTCCTGAGAATGGAAGACTTGAACACCAGATTTTATGAATTGTAAAGCGTAACGATTGAGTTTCTTGCCGGATCTTTTCAGTGGCAGCAGCATTTCCAAACGATGGTAGATTCTGACTATTTATAAATGCTTTGTCGGCTTACATGAATAAAAACAATTTTGATGAGTTTTTTTTCTTCTATGTTATAAATTATTTTATACTAATGTTATAAAACTCACCTATAATAACTATTCTATGCAGACTTTCTGTGAGAGGTGGGTACTACCCCGGCCGAGGGAGCCCGTAGGTGGCTATATTAGCTGTAGTCAATTGACTGCAGCGACACCCTACCATCGTTAAAATAAATCAAATATAAAATAATTTAGCCCTTTTAACGTCCCACTCCTGGGCACGGGCCTCCACTCACTACTAGTGGGATTCGGGCTGTAATCCACCACGCTAGCCCAGTGCGGGTGGGCGGATTCAACATGTCTTTCGAAATTTGATTAGATTTTCTAAGACATGCAGGTTTCCTCGCGATGTTTTCCTTCACCGTAAGCGAGTGATAATCATATTAGAATTATGATTCGCACATAGATTTCAAAAACCCACATGTGCGAGTCGGGGTTTGAACCCGCTAGACGCGTGCTTAACTGGTCGGCATTAGCTTAGCTAAAAAAGGTTAATTAAAATAAATCCCAACAAATCAATTGAACCCCACACCATTCTAATTCAATACTCTTTATATCTTCAAGTTACAATGGTGGCGCCAGGTGCTGAGAGGGGCGTGGCCCCGACTTGCTAGTCAGCAACCACCGATCACTGGCGCCCCGCCCCGCCAGATCCCGTAATACATTATGATTACGATGCAACTTTAGAATAGTATATTTTTTAATAAAAGAAAAAGATTTCTAGCAATGTGGGTTTATTACATCACTAGTATTCCCGTTAGCCCCGCCAGCTAAGCTAATGCTTGTGTTAGGAGTGAGCTCACGTCAATAGTTTAATGACCAGAATGGGAATCGAACCCGGAACATCTCGGCTACGAGGACAGCCCCTCTAACCACTAGGCAATTGATGCCTTTAATATTTATTTAAAGGCTTTATGCGTTTTGAATTTAGCAGGTGGTTGACTACGTAATAAGTATGAAAATCGACTAGAAAAATTTAAAAAAAACATTTGATTGCACCATTTTGCGTAACTCTACGGATAAAGGTTTTCACAATTTTCTGAATCTCTCCATACCAAGGTTATTACTGTGTCAGATTTTTCTAATATACTTATTTTAGCGCGCGAGTGTTCCTTATGTAAATTTATAAATATCGCCCGACGAACACACCAACTGAATGGTCCCAAACTTAGCAACGCTTGTAATATGGACTGAGGGCGATCCCAATGACACCCAGACCAGGGCAAATTACGAAAAGGTCATTTCCGAAATTTACCCTGACGAGATTTGAACCCGCAACCACCCGGTGCAGTGAGCTTAGCGGCCTGCGCTCGAACCACTTCGCCAAGCGGCCGTCAACGCAATGAAATAAACAAATCACATCCAAAATGTATATACCTTTATTTTTATCTACATATAGACATTGTGTGTACGATACGCTACATCGAAACTTAGCCTAGGAGACCAGTGCATTACACAAAACGTTATTTTTACAAAGAAACAAAATCCCACACCTCATAGTCTTTGGCACATCATCTTTGAACGGGACAAAGACTCGACTCTAACTTTCAGTTCTTTAATATATAATAGTATTAATAATTATATTTGATACAGAATCCACTTTAGGCTTTATGCGCTGACGATATAAACTAATTTGTGTTGTAAAGGTTTATCTTTAAATGTTCCTCTCAATATGGCAAAACATATTTTAATTTAGTAATAATATACTAAGTAAGATTGCAGGAATAACTTTTTTATAGTTAGTTTAACGGCTCTGAGTACAAGTTCTTTTGAGCCTAAAATGACTATACGCGTAGGGTTGCTTACATTCAAAACTAATTAACTTGTGTTTATTCGGCAGTGCATAAAACTTTTTTATTACTTAAGTATAGAATGTTGTTCACGACAACGAGAAATATTTTATAATTATTATATATGTAATTGTAATTTAAACAATTATAATTTCAAATCAGTGGTAACACATCGCTGAGAGCAAAAGAAAATAATACATTAAAAAACATTATAATAAAAAGCACACGAAAATCGGTTTGCAGCATAGACAACATAAAATAACACTTATTCTTAGCCAAATAAAGATTGTTTTCATATAGAAATAAACGAAACATACGACTTAGCCTTTGATGAACTAGTCAATGTTGCCATAATTGGTAAAAAAGTACCAAAATAGAAGTTTTATTTTAAATTTCGAAAGGAGTCTTGGCCTTACATTACTCCTAATTTGATTATTGCTAGCCAAAACCTACAACTATCGACAAATAATTATAATTTAATACATCATCATCATCATCATCATCAGCCTATGCTTGTTCACTGCTGGACATAGGCCTCCTTTAATGAGCGCCATAGCGCCCTGTCTTCAGCTTGCCGCATCTAGCATCTGCCTGCAGTCTTTCGCAGATCGTCATCCCACCTGGTCAGAGGGCGTCCTACACTACGCTTGCCGAGTCGAGGTCTCCACTCAAGAACACGTTTACCCCAGCGGTTGTCGGTTCTTCGTGAGATATGGCCAGCCCATAAGATAATAGGAATAATACATAATGCATGCATACATACATACATACATGCCCTTTAATACATCCATCCATTTAATTAAGCCATGGTGATAATGATCAGTTCTAAATGACCTAATAATTACAAAGCTGAGGTACAATTTCCGAATTAGATAAATTATGAAAGAAAAACATACATCTACTACATACATAAACACAACACTAATATTTTACTTGTAGGTAATAAAAATATAATACATCATAATTGTGACCTTAAATTTAAGAGAATTGACTATATTTAAACGTGACGAGAACAATATTTAATTACTAAAATAAGTATAATACATTTTGAGTATTAGAGGAATTCTATTAATGTAAGAATTCGGTGGTAAAATAATTGTAGGATATGTAAATAGGTATACACCAAAATATTCACACCACTGTTCAGCAGAATCCAGAGAGACCTATGTACTGGTACTAGGACTACTAAATACATCATTTATGGCGAAAATACTACCTTCAAAATACAAATGTTTTGCAACGCATTTTTTATACTAAAAAGTGCTTTGTAATGCCATTATAAATCGATTGTAATTGTCTATAAATTTGGCGTTATTTATTAAACTAATTCCTTTATCAGATGACGAAACGTTTCGTAAAAAAATCATTTTTTTTCTACTTTCATTATTTACTCAATTATAGATAAGCTCTTACGGTATTGCACTAATTTAATGTTCTAATCAATTCGCGAATTACATACAAATCACCGTTCGATTAGAAACTTTAACTTCAATTTAAGAAGGTTTCAAATAATACGCACCTATGTGTTTAAAAACATTTTCTTATACAGACCATTGAATAAATATTAAGTATCTCACGGCCGTGTTAGTAAACGCAAAACGATTTCTACTATATTCTACATCGAGAACTACTAGTTATTAGGGGGAAATTACTAATGACACACGCACAGCCCGAGTTACGGTACATACTAATGATCACACAATATTGGTTCCTAGTTTCAACTGGCCATAAAAAGGCAACGTATTGGAAACCTTAAATCGTAAAAGGGTCTTAGAATATGTAATGTACATTTTGCTCAAAATGATTTGGGTACGGATTTAAGGCGTACCCACCTGTATCGTGGAGGTTCAATTTTTCTTTTCCATGATACGCACTAACATTTATAAGGCGTGAATTTCAGTTCTACATTCGAATTCAGACTAAAAAACTTGTCAATTCGCTATAACACATACCAAATATCGGAGACAGAAATGGTAGTGATACAATGTCGAGCAAAAATTGTGATGAAATGTTTAGAGATATTAGTACAATTATTGACTAATGGACTAGAGTGTATAAAATTACGTTAATCTTATTTTATTAAGAGTTTAGTTAGAGTACCTATTAGAGATGAATAAGTACTTTGATAGTAATAATTCCACACAAAAGTTACCCTTAAAATGTTCACATTAATCTCGAGAGGACTATTATGTCAATGCGATTGCTACTGATTGCTAATTTGATTGTTAAAGTACGCTAACTTATCGTTTGTTCCTCTGTATGGATATTACTACTAATAATAGCAGTAGGTGCTATATTGAAGTTTGTTATAGTGTTATTTTTGCTCGCCATTGCATCGAGGCACTTTGACTAAACGACTTCATAACAATTCTCTACTTACGTGCCCTACGCAACTTGTGTAAAACGCCTCATAGAAAATTCACTAGTAAATTCGTGATTGTGCATTTGAAAATTTAAAGCACCTTATTGTGATGTAACTATCACTAGACACAGGTTTAGAGGTTTTTACTTACAACTATCAGCGATTCGTATGCGATCAACAATTTGTACAAACTGAGATTTATTTGCAATTGCAATCGCGTTCATCTGATAAGCACGCGTATTTATAACACGTTGTAGGTAAAAACCTTAAGACCTTAAGGAGTTCTTAGATGTAATTTTCTGTATTGCAGGTTTATCTTACAAGAATATAGTGAAACGTTTGCTTAATATATAAGAAATTGTGATATATCTCACATTTTTAGAACAATACGTCATGAAAATAAGAGATCTAATTATATTTTAAGTTTCAATCTAGTTCTAATTATTATTTTAATTACATTAAGGTACTGAAAAGTTAATGGTTTTTTCACTAATCATCTTATTCGTATCTCGGGTCATTAGGATTCTATACACGTGGGACGTTAGACAGTCTAATCCACTGGACTGACAACAAACTGGACGTATTATGTAAATATTTTTCGTTAATTATCTAATTATCAAGGAGCTTTAAATCATGTTTATTTTTTGGCTGGTTTAGACAATTGGTTTGAAGATGTTCACAATGTTTTCATTATTCATAAAGTGTTTCTAATCACCCAAATTGATCACTCACTGTTATTTAAAAGGTGATGCAGCCTAACCTTCGGTTTACAAATCACCTTTTAATTTCATTATACTTCTACATATAATAATGTAAATAGGTAAGGTTTTATTTGGAAAATACATAGTTTCCTTCCTCTCCCAGTATAATCTTTCACTCGAGTACCTTCAAAAATATAATTAATGTCGGCCAAATTCCACATGTATCAATTGTTCAACTGAAATAGCCCTCCGTACTGGTTCGTTCACAGCGAGAGTGCTGACTGCGGCGCGAGCGCGAGCTTCGGCCGCTAGGTGGCGGGGGCGGGCAGCGCGGCGGCGGCCACCGCGGCGGGGGCGGCCCCCGCGGGCGGGGACGAGCGGGGGCCGCCGTGCCGCCGCAGCAGCTCCGTCACCGTGATCGCCACTTGCACAGTACCCTTGCCTTCCAGTACGTCCGCCGCGCAGCACATTAGCTTCTGCAATGACATTGAGATGGTGAGTTTTTATTTAAAAGGTTCGAAACGAAAAATAAATAAAAAGTTATCCATTCACATTATCTCAGAAGTTACTGAATTAAAAAGATAGCTAAATAAAACACACGAATGCCAATAAGAAATTTATTTTGAAAGTACATATTTCAAACATTATAAGTACATACAAAATAGTACATTTTAATAGTACATTGTTACATGAGTGGTGAAAGTTACTTATTTTGTCCCGAGACGGGGTTTGGCGCCCGAGCGTAGCGAGGGCGCTAATAGTTCGAGGGACAAAATAAATCTTTCACCCGAGGTAAACACTGTGCTTTTCATTACGAATACAAAGAAAATAAAAATAAAAACAGGAATTGGCTAAAGAAATAATGCAAGGAAGTATAAACAATACTCTGCAACTCGAAAAAAAAAATCGGATTGCCGCCTATTTTGTTTTTTTTTTCGTTGGCCGGCCAACTTCATTATTTAGCCATTATTTTTCATTTTCATCTTTAAATATTTTGCCCAAATCTATGTTATTTTAAAGAAATTGTTGAAACTAAATTATAATTAAGTCATTTAAAAAAATATATTCTTTAATTAATACTTAACTTTATGTTATTTCAATTTTACATCGTGCTGTAATTGAGTGACTGTAAAAAAAGTTTGAACATGGTTCCATAGAAATGTGAAAATGGAACTAGTTTTTTTTTAATAATTTGATAGCTGTCAGTTGAAAGCGAAACTCCCGGGCCTGAAAAGTATTACTTTCAACCCGCTTCTCAGGCAACTTCAGACCTACTTTCAGTGTATGAGTAATGAAAAATGTTTTACATAATAAAAATTACGACTAATAGCCAAAAAATATAAACAAAAGAAACAAACAAAATCTCAAGATAGTGCATTGTAATATGAAAAATGCAGTGTTACTAAAATTGCTAATCACATCTACAATTAATACTGACTTTCAATTCGAAATCAAAACAACCAATCAACGTTCAATACAATTATCTCTTAAACATTATTGGAATAAGATGGTAGACTGGCTTTAATGTAAGTATTCCATACAAAATGGGGCAAGAATAAATAATGAGCTAGAGATTATTGAAAGTACATTTTCTGCTTTGGATTAAGCAGCATAAAGTATAAATTCGTACAAATAATAGGTATAATCTTCACTAAGGATTACACCTTTTATATTACAAAAAAACAATGCAAAATTTATTTAAGCCACTGACATACTTCTATCAAAAACTGTACATTGAATAGAATAATTAAAAAGTATTATATAAAGTTAGAAATAAATTAGCGGCAACAATGGTGCCAATTTTGTTGTATCAAATCACGACAAAATAAATTTTACTAAACTGAACATATCGCTATCTTTTTCATATATAATTACGATCATAAAGGACGGCAACGCACTTTAAAACTCTGAGAGCGATCTTGGTTGTGCACTCAAGAAACACACGAACGAAATAACATCTCAACAGTGCTGTTGACATGTCATTTTGTACCGGGATGACAATACAATGACAGTCGCAAGACCGCTCTCATGTGCTAAGTTGCGATATTTAGTTTGTGTGCCAACAAAATTAGCGCCAACGAGTTAGTTAATTAATAGAATCAAACAAACCCAATCACACAGTTACAAGCTAGCAACCACTGGCAATCAAATAGGCGGGAATATTAGCTGAGTTCATTAAAACCAGTCACTACAACTACATATAAGTACCCAAGCACCTCAAGCTAATAAATATATGTACGCTGTAAGCATCAAATTATATATTAAATCTATATTCTTAATCAGTAAGCATTGTACTTGTAACTTTAAAGCTCAAAAATAAGGTTTAATGTTAAAAAAGCTAAGTAAATCAACAAAACACATCACATATACACATAGATTATGAAGATAATGAAGGAAGAATAAGCGTTTTTTTTAAGGTTAGAAACAACGAAGAATCACAGAATTTCGAATAACACTTTCTGTATTAAAATGGCAACACTAAGACGCAGATTTTCGCATCTACCCCCGAATTAATAGATCAATCTCAAGTCTCGCAATCTTGAGTTCGCTTTTGACATGTCATTTTGTTCCAGAATGGTATGAAATAAGTATGACATGTCCAAGATCGTAGACTTGAGATCGCTTTATTAATACGGGGCTTAAAAGTCTTAAACGCTACTCAAACGTTTGTCTAGCTCGGTGCTCGGTGCTCGCCAGTGGGCACTCCATATTGGAAAGTGTATGGATGGACGAATTTTGATTAGTCTTCGGGACGTCGTTATCTGTGTCTGTCTGGCACGCCAAGATAAAAGGCTTCTGATTTTCTAAAGAAATGAGCAAGAATGTCCAAACCACGAGCGTATTTGTTTTTGAAATGTGCCTAGTGCAACAGTGAATAAAGTTTATTTCTACTTTGACAGAATAGTATGCGCGCGTATTTACGCAGTTGAATATCTTAAATTTGAGTAGCGTTTCAGTTCGGTGCTCAGTCACAAATGACTTATTTACACACAGTTTGGGGCACGGCGGTGGTAGGTCAGGAGAATTCGAGGTTTTGACTAGAAAGAGAAACTAATAAAAAGTACAGTTAAGAATTAACAGCGCTATAATGCCTGGCGTCCATTACACGCGGTATACGTCGATTCCAATTATAGTTAGTTAATTTCACGAAGACCCGTGAATTATTGCAAATTGACCCATATGCCAGTGTCATAAGAGTCACAGCACGCGTCTTCGCAAAATGGGCGAACTATACAAGAAATGGCTCCTACGCGAGAAACTGTCGCGTAGCTTGTGAATATTTTACGTACGAGAGAGGCCCTAGTCGTTTCAGCTCAATTCAAAGTTTCCTTTTGCAATACTGTTCCAACGTGTCTGTAATGGATGCCAGTTATTAAACAGGGGCTGATTAAGGTACTATGTCCTAAGCGACATCTGTAAATAGAAGATAAAAAGGGGCTGATTAGGTACTATGTCCTAAGCGACATCTGTAAATAGAAGATAAACAGTGGTGGGATAGTATGTGGCGGGCCATTCCCAATGAAAATACTGAGATACTGATAAAGTAAGAAGCTAGTAGGACAGACTAGAAAGAATGATTACATACATACAGGTAAGCAAATTGAAAATTATATATTTGGACGTTCATATATCGGAAGCTACAGTCTTCATTAAAACATCTTTGGAATGATTATAATATAAGTTTACGTAGTTAAGTAAATAATATACTATGTAAGTATATAGAACTCGTGGTTCATCTCTCTGAAAGAATCTTAAATATAATAGATTTATACTGTTCTTATTGGCAGCAATTTCAGCGGTTGGCTTCGTTTAGGAATATTTAGTTTGAATATCATTAGAAAACATTATACATCATGTCTTTTTTTATATCTTTTATCCAATGATTATGCGAAAAAAGCCTCGAATTACAGCCTAAATATAACTAATCACTACATATATTACAACGATCAAACTAAGACACAGTATTCATTCCAGTTAAATAATCTGGTCTATTTTTTATAATTATTATTACTCAATGCATTGGTACGCATAACTTTATGTTTAAATCGAGGGTTGTTTGGTTAAATAACTTCATCTTATGAGAATCACTTCGAAAAGCAATACTGTGCCGAAGATGACATTTAATTATAAGACAATATTTTTGCATTAACAATACAATAACGATATGACGTTTCGATTAAGGCATACAATTCTTATTATATAAGAAAACGTTAAGTTATAAACAACTACCGTTCTAGCCAGTCCATTTCACGAAGACGCGTGAATTACCCATTGCAAATTGACCCATATGGCAACGTCATAAGAGTTACAGCACGTCTTAGTAAAATTACTGAACTACACTATTATATTTGTTAAGATAATAAGTGTACCTACGTTCCCTTTTATTACCTTTATGCACCAATGTTTACTTTTTTTTATTGTACTTTAATTTGAATTCATGTTAGGAGAAGGACTTCGTCATAAATTTTATGACGAACTTCCAATAGACTGCTGCACTATATTGTCATAAAAATTCCTTCAGTTGCGTCTTTACTTATAAAAATGTTTATTGAAAACAAATGTCCCGTAAATCTATTTTATAACCAAAATTATCTTGCTTCATTTGATATATTACTGCGGGACCTTTCATTTTATATGACAATATTGATAAGTAAAGATTTTGGTGAATATAAGTTGATATAAAATATTGTTATTTGGTGCAAAAAGTGCCTACGCATAATGTTGTCTGTATCTACTCACACTTAAAAAATGCATTATTCGCATTGCATTACACAATTAAATATAATATGTAAAGATAATAAATCTTAACCAACTATTTTAAGCAAATAACTCTCCAACATAACTAATAGCACTGAGATCTCTGGCATAAGGGCTTTCACAGACTGTAGACAGCGCATAAAAGGGACAAGCCCGCTGAGTTTCATTAGGGGTTATGTTCCGATCCAGTTATAGACTTAAGCAAAAACAAAAGACAATCTACAAGTGCGTCCGTTTTCGTATGGCTCTAACCATCTCTTTTTTATTTATCTTCAGGAAAAATGAGTAGCTTGACACAGATTTTTACAAACAAATTACACAACGTGTTTCAGTAAGTGATACGCCGGCTATTTTATATGAGAAGAGTCCAGTTGGGTAACTAACACAATATGTTTAGTAGCTTTTTTTCGAAATATATTTAAGCTGTTAGTACATTTTCGAGCCCAAAAACCAGTCTGCGAAAAATCTCAGAAAACGCAAATCACACACGCTAAAAACTGCAGCAAATAAACTCTTATATAAACACATCTAAACCAACCAATTAGCAAAAAATTCTAATATGAAAATGTAAAAAAAACAACCTAATTACAATCACTAAGTAAAATTTAAATGCCTCCAATCGGAATGAACCTATAACAAATGGAATTACTAATTCACTAATTCGGAAAACAAGTATAACTATTCCAACAAAATACACACAACGGTGCCAATTCTGTACTCGTCCATTCACTTCCACACTACACATTTAAAAGTATTTCTGTCTTGCTCATATATAAGGACCGTGACAAGGATAGCAATACAGTACATTTTGTTGAGATTACTCTGTGTCACAACAGCATCGGCACCAATAAATTCCTTTACTAATTTCATTTCGCTTAGCCGAGTAGGCTTCTGCGGTAGAGGAGCGATGCGCCAGAGGGATGAAATATGACGTAACAGAACTGAAACTATGTTAACCGTAGGCATCTCGCTCGACCCGCAATACGTCAAAACTGACGTACCTATCGCGTATCTGAATACGTCAGTTTTATTAAACAATAAAATTGGCCAAGTGCTTGTCAGGCCATGCACAATGAAGGGTTTCGTAGCAGGTATACCTACCTACTTACTTGAATTGTTTCGTGAGCCCAGGATATTTGCATTAGTTATAAAATCCCTTATCTAAATCCCCTATAGATTGTTTTGTCTGACTAGGCTTTCTGGGTAGTTATAAAAACAAACCCTAACCTAAACCTTCTAGTAACAGGAGTCGAGAGAATACAAAAACGTACATACGTTTTCAGATACGTCAGTTTTGACAGGTTTCCTATAGAAAATTTACACAGCTGACGTATTCAGATACGCGATACGTCAGTTTTAAGTATTGCAAGTCAAGCGAGATGCTAACAGTTTACAGAGTAGGACTCTAGTACTGTTACGTCACATGTAATCCCTCCCGCACCGCTCCACTACCGCGGGAATCTACTCAAGATAAGCGCTACGCCTATAAATTCCTTTGACATACCATTCAAATCCAGTCACACTTCAAGTTAAGATCTATAGCTAGCCTCAAAATTCGATTTCAGACCGCAATCACAGTTGCACTGTGTTAAAAGGCATTAGGTAATGTAGAACAATAATAATAAAAAAATCCTTAAAATTACAGTAGAAAATACAAAGTTGTTATCAGACCTTTTTTATAGTCACTTAGAACTTTTAATAACCTTTTAGTCAGTTAATAACCTCAGTTTAATTTCATGAGCTGTCAAACTATTGATGATTCAATTGTTTTTTTGTCAGATCAATTCACTGACCAATAAGCCCTAGACGCTGCATGGCCAAGCACCCCTGTTCGCCTAACATATGCATTGCACTGCATAGGCATGACCACTCCATACATTTTGATTGGTGATTAAGGCTCGACCTGAACCGGACCAATAAAAATTCGCAGTCTTCCCCGATACCCCGCTATCTTTTGACGATAACATTCTCACAAAATAGTGGAAGTAGGCGGTGTCTTTACTTATTGGTCTGTAAATGAATCTGACTGGATGTAGTCCAAAATGCATTACGTTAAAGGAAATAATTTGTTCCACAACTATTGTAAAAAATGTTATATGTAGTACACATTTAGAGGCGACTGTTCAAACAAAACGTCCTAAGCGACTATACAACTTAATGCAAAACCACTAGAAGTCAAAAATACCAACATATATCAAGTTACAAAAGAAATGCGCCTATTCTTTATTTGGTCGCATCATTTGATCAGATCAACGTTCAGTATATTACAAAGGGTATACAATTAGCAAAATGGTGGACACAAAGAACGTGCCAAGGCAAACACAGGTCCAGAATACTGTATCCTCTTTATCTTTAGGCACCTCATTCTGTGCAGAAACCACTGAATTCAGATTATTCTGTATATCCAGATTCATTTTACCCCTGTCGTATCTCTCAGTATCGATCTCTCGTGTTATTCCAACTGGAAAATCAACTTCATCCGTGTCGTAAATTTCGAAATTATCACTTTTTAAAATATGATCCTCCTTACAGAAAGGCGTCACGAATTGGACCCTATTCTTCTGGTAATACGGTCCCCGACTCCTCAACTCGGCGGCATACACCGGCGAGTATTGACCATCATCAGTGTTGTTGTTTTCATAGTTCATCTGGTACTCCTCGGCCTCGTCTATGGTGTAGTCCGAGGTGTTGAAGTTGCTCACGAAGCGGTCGTCGGAATACCTTCGGAGCTGTCTTTGGTAGTAGTTGACCTCGAGGGTGGACTCTGGGTTCTCACTCGCGTAATATTCGTTCGCGGAGAATTCGAGCTGATCTGTATCGATTCGGTCTGAATCGAGTCTGTCTGATTGGATATTCTTTGGCGAGCGCGTCGGCGTGGCGTGTGCGAGGAAGGCGGAGAGCGTGGTTGCCAGGTTGGCGAGCCCCGCGCCCCCCCCCTCCCGGCAGCCCAGTACGTCTTCGGGCGAACAGATGAGCTCCTGCAACACACGCCACCCGTCTCTTAGTGTCATACTCTTACAATATCTGTGACGCGCTCGCGAAAGGATACCGACCCTGCAACACTCGAAATAGACACCGAATATAAGGGAGTTCCCGTTATTTTATTTTGAACCTTATAACCGCTCGGTCAATTATTAACATGCAGCGATAAATCATGAAGTAGCATTTAATTTGTATAATCATTTTTGACTGATAACTGACGCGGTCAATAAGATTAGGGTCATAGCCCATATTTATATTACGTCAGAAAAAAATGAAGTGCATTCTCTTCTGTCGTATACAACATTTCGGCATTCGTTATACAAAGAAAACGTAAGTATATTTATGCTAACAATAGCGAAACCGACTAATGACACCTTGCGGCGGTCAGAAGCAAGAAAACGAACGAATATAAGTAACATAAATTAAATAATAGATTAGGGTGGTAAAACAACACGAATAGAGGTGTGAAAAACAAATTAATACGCACCTCTTCCACTCCAATTTTCCGGCACGCCTCTAGGAAGTTGTCTACGTTTCTTCTGCACCTCGCCATTGTAAGTTTAGGCTGGAATAAAATAATTTCATTAGTTAAAACATCTGTTAGTTGACGAGTCTACTGAGTGTATTTCACGGTACTGGGGCTCAACTCTTTTGACCGATGGCATCTCGATCACCTCGTAATACGCCAGTGTTGACAGTTTTCCGATAGAAAAGCTGTCAAAACTGAGTATTCAGATAACCGATACGTCAGTTTTCACGTGCTGCGAGTCTATTGAGATGCCAGCGATTAACAGACTTGAGCCCCGGATGTAACACCACAGCTCGGCCCTATCATCGTAGCTTACTTGAGCTTAAGGCGAATACTCGCTGCGAATACAATCGTAGCGAGCGAGCAATATCGCCGCGAATGGAATTGAGCACGTTCAATTATTATCGTCGCGAGCGCACCACTCGCCGCGATGGCAGCGCTCGCGAGTCGTGTAAAAGGTAACTCGCTGCAAATTCACATCGATTGAAAACATTTTCTAAACTAACTTTTTTTTGTCTTCTAGTGGTGGACTAATCAAGAGTTATCTAATCTAATCTAAAGGATTTCACGTGAAACACGCGAATCGCAGTCGCTACATTTGACAAAAAGGCAGCGAGATCTCGCTGCTATTCAAAGATTAGATCGCTACGGGTGACCTAAGGGCCTGTACTAATAAATCGACCTCAAGTCTTGAGAGCGATCTTGGAAATGTAATTCCAGTACAAAACGATACGTCAAAAGTTTACTCAAGACCGTTCTCAGACTTGAGATTGATTTTTTGGTACGGGCCAACATCAGGAGTGTTACTCATAGCAGCGACAATCGTTATATCGTGACATTTTTAGCGTCCATTTCTATTCTAAATACCATCTTTGTTGCCATCGTATCGATTTCTGAACGAACGAGGCAAAATTGTCGTTCGTTCGGACGATAATAATAATAATAATAATAATTTAGCCCTTTTAACGTCCCACTCCTGGGCACGGGCCTCCCCTCAACACGAGGGGGATTCAGGCCATAATCCACCACGCTGGCCCAGTGCGGGTTGGCGGATTTCACATGTCTTTCGAAAATTGGTTAGATCTTCTAAGACATGCAGGTTTCCTCACGATGTTTTCCTTCACCGTAAGCAAGTGATAATCATATAGAAATTATGATACGCACATAGATTTCGAAAAATCCAGAGGTGCGAGCCGGGATTTGAACCCAAGACCTGGTGCCCGCAAGGCGCGTGCTTTAACCAATCGGCTATCACTGCTTTCGTTCGTGCGTTCGGACGATATACGGCGGAAAAAATATGGAATTTAGAGTAGGATTCGACGCTACAAATGTCACGATATATCGATTTCCGTTACTGAGAGTAGCGCCTCTGGGCGAGATATAGTGCGTGATGTGCTTGGTACCTGCGCGGGCGAGGGCACGTGCACGGAGGCCACGGCGCGCGCGCGCACGTGGTTGGCCAGGTGGCACAGCACCACGCCGTCCGCCAGCGCCGGCGCCAGCGCGCCCGGCAGCGACAGCTTCAGCCGCTGCTCCAGGATCTGCGCGCCACACGGACCACTCACCACTTGTAGCACTCATCCCAACCACAGATATAGATTTACATAGATAACGCAAGTATCACGATTTCTATTGAAACCAAGCGTACCGAATTTTTAACACCTACTGTGACTTCACAGCCGAAATTTAGTCCAAACCGATTGAAAGACACCGATGCCGCCGGTGCCCCTCCGCCCGCTACGATTCTCTCGAGTGATTATCTCGCTCATACTCATATTTTTTATATCTGTAGGATCGCGGACTGTAAGTTAGCGGCGACCAACCTTGACGCTTGGTCGAGGTTTTGTACACGCGAAGTACATGCATTTACGTTATCTATGTAAATCTATATCTGTGACGCCAACGCACGGAATCAAGCAAGTGATTAAGTACAGTCGAGGAATTAAAAGGTTAACCACCTTAGAGTCGACTTTTGCTTGCACGGGTGCAAGAAACAGTAATGCCAACATTCCAGTCCGAGAAGCAGTACTGTCAACATTTTAATAAAATTGTCACCTTATGATTGTCACCATGTTACGCGTGCAGTATGTGACAGACACTGGGAATAACAGTAGTTTTGATAAACGTAAATACCAAAGAGAATATAATGACCATTGAAAAGTTAAAAAGCAAACAACTTTGTTATGAGTAAATTTAAACTTAGTTGTCGAACAGTTAAAACATCATTTTCTTTTCTATGAAACTGTCTGTTCTATTCTGACTTAGTTTTAAAACGTAATATGTGCTCGCAACACGATAAATGAATCAAATTGACAACTGGTTACGGTTTTGATACATCTACTGTAAATTTTTGCCTCATTGCTGGAAAAAGGTCTCTCCCATTTCCCTCTGCGTCCCCTATTTTCCGCGACTTCCGTCCATCCCCCATTGTATTCTCCCGATAACAGTAAGGTCAAACCTATCTGATCCGCCCATCCCCGCTTCAGCAGCATCTTTGTCAATCATGTCTGCGACGTGAGTAATGGAACGCAGTAAGGTGTTCCTCACCCGGTCGACCCAAACCTAAGGCCCATATTAATAAAACTATCTTTGAAATGTCATTCTAGTACAAAATGACACGTCAGAAGCTTACTCAAGACCGCTCTTAGACTTGAGATTGATTCATTAATAAGGGCCTATGATACTGAACCCCATTGCTTTCTTTTGATATGAGTGTATGACCATGTAGGTGAGAACGGGTAATATAAACATATCACTGTGTCTACATTTAAATTGACAGAGTAAAGTCGACCACCTTGGCGCAGTAGTCGAGCGTAGTAGGCCGCTCGGCTCACTGCACATGGTGGTTGCGGGTTCGATTCCCGCCCGGGGCAAATTTCGGAAATGGTCTTTTCGTAATTTGCCCAGGTCTGGGTGTCACTGCGATCGCCCCCAGACCTTTGTACGGTACCCATAGAACAAGCGTTGCTTAGATTGGGGTCATACAGTTGGTGTGTCAGTTTGGCGATATTATTGTATTATTATTATTTGCAATTAAATAATAATACAATAATTTACTAAGAAAAAAAAATTACTAAAGAATTAAAAAAAAGAAAACATTCTCACCGTCCTCAGCTGCTGCAACAGATCCGTCTCTTCCTTCTGCTTGTCGAACTCTCTCTTCATCGTAAAGCTCAGTTTGTCGGGCGGCGCGTCCTTATTCCACGCCATCTTGCCCGGCTTCGGGGCGGCACCTTTCAAATAACACACGCTCGCGGTCAACAGTCTCGCACCGTCGCCGTTCACATGCCGCGGTATACTCGACTTGCCCAAACTATTGTACCCTATACTATTCGTCGGAGACTTGCTGGGTGACGTCGGCTTGGAGTACGATTCCGATTGCCCGTTCACACGCGGAGTATACTCCATATTTCCATTGACTGCAGAGTACATTTTGTTCACATTTCTCGAGGGCACCACTTTTTGAACGGGTCTCTTATTCTCTTCCTGTTTGTCTGTACTGTTTCCGTTTTGGGTCGTGTTCGGTGTTTGAAATCTTCGCGGTGTGGAGTGGAGTAGGGGTGAGTTTGGCACTTGAGAAGTGTTAGGGGAGGTGGAAGATATTGAGGAGTTGGAAGATGCTGTTTTGTATAGTGGTGATACGTTACTGTAGCCGTTGACTGGGGAGTGGGAGGGCCTCTGGTGGACGGGGCTCTGGGAGTGGGGCGAGGAGTCCAGCTCGGGGGAGGGCTGGTCGGTGCGGGGCCGGTATATGTCTTGTTGGCGTTGTTGTCTTAAGGCTTCTTTGTATTGTCTGAAAAATATATGACGTCATTAGTTTAGTTATTAAAGTTTGAGGAACAGGTTTGGATGGCACATAGATTTCGCGGTTGGAACAAATTAACTTAATTGTTTTCTTATGTTTCGAAGAAATCCGACCTAATTATTCTGTTGAAAGTAAGTTATGACTATTGCTGTTTTTAAATAGATTACGACGATAAGAAGGAAGACAATCATTTAGTTGAGTCAAGTTTAGTTTGTGTACCAACAGAATAAGCACCATGCTCATGATCATTTTCGTTTGTAAGTGGTCTATATTATTATTTCCATCAAATTATAGAGATAGCACTGTAATATGAATCAATATTGTTAATAGATAGATAGGTATATCGTCAACATGACATTTGAAATTAGTATATTCATTGTTTAACTGGGTACATTTGTGTGCTTAGCATAAGAATTAAACTATACAGATTTGACGAATTTTCGTTTCTATTGCCCGGTCTTAAGAGACATCATTTATCATTCTTAAAACGTCAAAAAGGTAGCATGCATTATCTGCACGCACAAATACGCTTTAGTGTGCGTTCTTAAAAAGAAAATTCAAACAAGTATTGACTCCTTAAAATTTTACATTTTCACAATTATGTTCACTTTTAGCTGGCTCAGACTCCATAAGTCAAGAGTTCCTAGACGATTTTAAATAGAATGATTAATTGTTCCGCAGTTGGCCTATTTGGACGGTATTTTCGGTGGGAATAAAGAAAACGGCGTCTGTATTACTTCACGGGGCTTAATGAGCAAACGTCAGGTCGAGGTGTAGTAAACGTCAATCGTGTCTTTTTATATCTTCATTATCTTGATCCGGATAGATTACTATGTAAAATTTATGAGAAAGTCTTCGTTCCAAATCTACTTTCGACGGCGGATAAATACTATCGCGATAAAATCGCCTGCCTTGTCGGGTATAAGTGACAAGCTGTGCACGCGACTTCGTCTGCGTGTAATTTAAGTTAACAAAAATTTCGGTATTATTCATCCCCTATTTTATCATAACATCTACCTGCATGCCAACTTTCAGCCCGATCCGTCCAGTGGTTTGGGCTGTGTGATTTGCCCTGGTCTGGGATTCAGTGGGATGGCCCCCAGTCCCATTGTACGGCACCCAAAGCACAAGCGTTGCTTAGTTTGGGACCATACAGTTGGTGTGTTAGTTTGGCCATTCAAAGATCTATTTGGGTCTTTTGAAAACGATGTGCGAATCAAAAATTTAATATGATTATCACTTGCTTACTGTAAAGTAAAACATTATGAGGAAACCTGTAACCAATTTTGCAAAAACTGGCCAGCTCGGTGGATTATGGCCTGATTGAGCGAAGGTTAATTATAAATATTATTTATTCCGAATAGTACAGTGACATTAAAGGATCTCTGTTGAGAAGTTACAATAGTGGGCTCTATTTATTGGTTAAGCACGCATCTTGCGGGCATCAGGTCTTAGGTTCAAACCCCGGGTCTCACCTCTGGGTTTTTCGAAATATATGTGCGAATCATAATTTCTATATGAATATCACTTGCTTACGGTGAAGGAAAACATCGTGAGGACACCTTTTCCAAAGACATGTGAAATAAGCCAACCCGCATTGGGCCAGCGTGGTGGATTACGGCCTGAATCCCCCTCGTTGTGAGGGGAGACCCGTGCCCAGGAGTGGGACGTCAAAAAGGGCTAAATAATAATTATTAGTATTTATTTATATTTTTGGGATGATAATTATATTATAAATAATAACAGCATGCGCTATACCCATAATGAACATTAGTGAACTTCCCGTAATCTATGTGACATCAAACCATATTAGTAACATTAAACCGGTGGTGCTTGTATGTACATGAATGCAGTGCTTATGGATGCTTCGAGCATTTACCAAAGGAGTCGTCGAGCAAAGCTTTTTCTATTAAAAATATATGGTGTATTTCATGCGTAGCCATGTATTGAAAATGTATTAAAGACCCGTGTCTTTACTTTAAGGTTTTAGTAGCAAACGGCAATTCAAGAGGTCACTTCTTGTGTTTGTTCCCAGTGGCATTGCCTCCGGATACTCAAACGAACTCAAATTTAAGTGCGCCTAATTTTAACGTGCCATACATAATGACATTTAACTATGTTGCAAAGAGCCGAGTGGGACTTTTGAGTACTTCGAAATTATTCGACTGTAAATGTTTGGTTAGAATAGGTAAATATTTCGTTTTGACATGTGTGAATGATGACGAATTGAGATTCTTATTAGACATGAACACTTTGCATTGTAGAATATGTATGTTAGTGTGTGTGCTGTGAGCGTTGACTTCGCCTCTTGCAAAAAGTGGTTGTAAAAATGTGAAAGAAGATCGCGTAGCCATTTCCTTTGGTGAATGCTCGAAGCAGCTACGAAAATGTACCTGTAGGTTTGTTGGTGGGCTAATTTACTCTTATCATCGCCATTGGACATGTTCCCATCAGGTGATATACGGACGCTGTAAGGGACAACACCGGGGTTAATAAAAAGATGGTGAAAATAAAATAAAGTGGGGATGTCGACCTCAATTAAATACGCTGGACTAGCTGTGGGCAGGGGCAGCATGATTCTCGTCATTTTTGTGTTGGTGGTAGAGGAAATGAGCGTTGAGTGAAAATCTCGTATAATAAATTACCGAGATTCATAATTAGCTCGTTTCTCGTACATATAACGCTTAATCTCGTCCACGTATGAGCAATTTAGTGCGCCTGGTAACTCTGCTCGTTCGAGGCAGGAGACAGAAAATTGTTAAAAAAAATATTTTTATATTTTATAGTTCTGTTTTGGTGTTGCTTCCCAATAAATATATTTACATTACATATTATTATATGGTTAGACCAATGAGTTTGTGACCAAATAAGACTCGGTTCATGGGTTATAAAATGTACTTTTCAATCACTGCATTGCTTCCAGTCGGTACATAAAATTGATTTGATACATATATTGCCAATACAGAGTATTTAATAGAGGTCATCGGGGACGAATGATAATGGTCGTGAAATAAGGGGCTGCAGTTCTCTTTACCTCTGATTCGGCAAATGTGGAGAGAAAAAAAACCAAATTAAATATAATATAAGCCATTTTATACTATTTGTAAGTAAATAACCCATAGTATCACACTTAATAAAAACTAAGTGAGGAACTTTACCTAAATACAAAAAATCCCATTAGTAAAAATAAAAATACTTAAACAGTGTTTTGTTAGGTACTTTCAAATGCTAATTATAAAACTTAATCTGTATTTTCGACCACCCACTACACAGACCTCCCGATGTGACGACAATGAGGGACAGGGCTATAAAAGAAATAATACTATACAATATCATAAAATCTGTTGGCTACTAATTACGGCTATATTAATTTAGATATTACTTAACATCACTAGTTTTCTCATATTATTTAAATACCCAAATCTGGGTGAGATTTGCTTAATATTTATTTATTTAGTGACAATAAAGTTGCCTACTCATATTCTGTTGCCGTCCCTGCGAATGTAAACCATCTCTTATTCATTGAAAAGAGTAACCATTGAGTTTCTTGGCGGATCTGCTCAGTGGCAGCAGCATTCCGAACCCGTGGTAGATTCTGACTATTCATAAACGCTTTGTTGGCTTAATAAATAAAATCAATTTTGAGTTTCGAGTTTGAGAATGACATATTATTTTCTTGCTAATATACTAAAATAATTAGTTTATTTTATGTCCCAACCGTATGTATGTGACCTGTTTGGTCATTGTGTAGCCTTAGGGGCGCTATGACTTAGGTTAGGTTAGGTTTAGGTTAGGTAAGGTTAGAACAGTGATCAAAACAAATAAAAAAAATCCTGAAACTTCATCTAAGTCCTGGCTCCATAGCCCCCCCAACTGGGAACTAACATAACCTAATGACATATTCGGATTCGGAACCTAAACCTAAACATAAGTCATAGCGCCCCTAAGGCTACACTCCAACCAAATGTTTAGCTTAAACGAAAAATAAAAATAAAATAAAAAAAATATTCATGGACTTTCTTGCATGTTCTTCTCCATAGGATTTAGTATTGGAACATGCACCTAGCTCTTGACTTTTAAAAAGTGCCTATCTGGCCTATTTAAAACAAAAATATTTGAAATTTGTGCATAAAACAGTGTCGCTACTTTGAGTACATAACTTGAAAATTAATTATCAAAGCTTTAGCCACGCGAAGAAGACAATCTGTTGACATAATACTGTCTCTCTTTATCGTCAGATCATTGACCTTAGCACAATTTTCATAATCGTATTACCAACAAAGCATGTTGTCAATATCATACTTATGTACCAAAATATCAATGTGAGCGTGACAGACACACACTGACGTTTTAGATAATTGTGCTCAGGCCAGAGGTCGATTGTATGGTCCTTTAAACTCGCTACCCAACAACTAACTAAACCCAAAAGTTTTTTAGTGTTTCCAAAACTAGAGGTGAAACTCACCCGGTGAGGAGTGGGGTGAGCGGCGCCAGCGGAGTCTCGCTGGAGAGCGACTGCGCCCTGGACAGCGCCGCGCCGGGAGACAGGGTCGACGGGGTGGACGGGGTGGAGCGCCCGGAGCCCCCTCCGCCCGCCTCGCCGCCTGCTGCCAACGGAAAATGTTTCACTGCTGGAAATATACTACTTTAAACCCTATCTGTAGGTACGAAAAGACGATTTTTCAGGATCAGGGAATCTTCAAGCCAACGCTACGCCACACCCCTTTTATATGCTTCGACTCTTCACTCCTGAAAATTACGGTCGTGTCAGGAAACATAAGCTTTTTGCTGTACCTGCTTGCCGGACCGTTGCCCGAGCGATGTCCCGTGTACCCCGCACCCTCACTGCGCTTAATGAACTCCTGGATTCAGACGCAAGTTTAGATTTGTTTGCGGATGAATGGGTGAAGATTATGTCGGTATGTTTGCGAGATAGATGCCTGATCGTTTTTATATTTCTAATTTGTTTATACTTAATTGTTGTTGCTTTGTATTGTATTATTAGTGTAATTGGTTAATTGGACCGTTCTAATAAATAAATAAATATGAAAATTTTGGCAAACAAGCGGACGATCCCTTGATGTTAAGCAGTTATATCAAAGTGCTTACTCGCATGTTGCGGACCTGTAGGGGAGTGGGACTAAAGGCGGAGAAGAGAGTATTGGGCTTTCGGCTCTCGCACTAATCGTACGAAATGTAGCTCTATATAATGCCACTTTACGCCGATCTTTACCCTGGATGTGACCTGTAGTAAATCCACGACGGCTGGGCTCTACTACCATTAGTAGAAACATCCTCTTCCATTTTTATTAAAAACTAGCAACCCGGCCCGGCTTTGCATGGCTCTAAAATTATCAGTGTTTCTCTACTATATTATGCATGTATTATACATATAAACCCGCCTCTTGAATCACTTTATCTATTTACAAAAAGCCGTATCAAAATCCGTTGCGTCATTTTATAGATCTATGCATATGTCGCCGCCAAATAGCTTAATTCGCCGTTCAATTAACAGCCTAGGCACTTAACTAAACAGCGCCGTTCAACTAACGGCCTGAATGATATTCAGCCATTTGATTAAACAGCTAGGCAAATGACTTGGATCGATGACGTTTAACTACTTGCCTAGCCGTTTAATTACCTGCCTAGCCTGTTCATTTCAATTTAGTTCTACTTTCGCCACCTAGCGCCGAAACTCACCAAACTGTCAATATCTCTATATTCTATATTCTCTTTGTCAATATGGCGTCGGAAAAAAACATCTTTGATGGAATAATTTTATTAGGTACTTAGGTTTTTTACGATTTTTTTTAGATCCACCGAATCTATTTGCCGGGTGGGGTTTCTGTGGGGTCATAAAAAAAATAACCCTAACCTTAACCCATCCAGGTCGTTCTGCTTGGGTAGTATTTTGAAAAAGTTTTGTAGTACTTAAATGTCAACCAGTTGCCTAAGCATTAGCCAGCCAGTTTATTAAATGTTGTAATAGACGATACGGCTGAATATCATTCAGGCCGTTAGTTGAACGGCGCTGTTTAGTTAAGTGCCTAGGCTGTTAATTGAACGGCGAATTAAGCTATTTGGCGGCGACACATACATAGGGACAGACAGCGGGAAGCCAACATGTTTTATAGTATGTAGTGATAATTGATTCCACTCACCATCATTGGACCACCTCTTGTCGACGCCGTCAGTGCTGTACCCACTATCGACGACATGCCTCGGCTTATGCCTCAAGCAGTCAATGGTCGCGTTCCCGGAGGTGATCTGGTGTGTCGCGGTCTGGGGCGGGGAGTTGTTGATGTACGAGTTGTGCTTCGTCGACCGCCTCGTGTCATCAACCCTCCTGTGTGCGGGAAGCGAGTCCTTGTTCGCCATGTTTTCTAAATATTTGAATATGTGCACGCGCCCGCGCATGCATACCTAAAAGGAGAGAATGGTTTCGTTTTATGGTATCATTTATTTTGTTAAAATCAGGTCAGGTTAAGCACGCTTCTTGCGGGCACTCAAGTCTTGGGTTCAAACCCCGACTCTCACCTCTGAGTTTATCGAAATCTATGTGCGAATCATAATTTCTATATGATGATCATTTGTTTACGGTGAACGAAAACATCGTGAGGAAACCCGCATGTCAACAATTTTCGAAAGACATGTGAAATCCGCCAACCCGCACTGGGCCAGCGCGGTGGATTACGGCCTGAATCCTCCTCGTAGTCGGGAAGCCAAAGGGGCTAAAAGGGCTAAAATTAATTTAATAGTTATAACAGTGTTCATGTAATATAGTTGTTTACTTTTCCTTATGTGTATGGCTATAAATATACCTTAAGCCCTAAACGGATAAACTTATTATCAACCATGTGGTTCATAATTCATAATAATAATTATTATGTCACGTCATGACAATAACTCATTTCAATCATTTAAATGAACAAAACGAAATTTGTGATGCAAGTAGTGAAGAACACTAATGTGTAGAAGACTTTGACCTGCCCATCAATGGACGTCTCCCAAATATGGGGTGAAGATAAATTAAATATGCAATTAATAATGTCAAACTATGCCGTAAAACATGGCGGGATGGACTCGCATTACAAAGCTGCTCGCCTTAGTCTAGAACAAACAGCTGGTACCGTACCAAAGAAAGCAGCCCACCAAAGCCCCAGAATAGAGGAGCGGAGGAAGGCCTTTGCCCAACAATGATAACATAATGCCTTAAAAAATAATATTTTAATAAACAAAATAAACCGACTTCAAAGAAACAAAAGAATCCGACTACAAATAAATCTAGGTGCATTAAAAGCTAGAATAACTGGGGACTTTATAATGTACCTGACTTTATAATAGACCTTTAAATTTTGCGTGTACCTAGGTTTTTTTGAAGTCTCTATTTTTTTCATGATTTTAGTGATAAACTAAAATTATCCATATTTCGTAAATCGTCTATATATCTCAAACTACTGAACCGATTTCGATGAAATTTCTATGGGACCCCCTGGAGAGTATACATACCCTTTCAAACAAAATATTTAATAGGTATGTTCATAATCAGTCCAAAATCGGTAAAATCAAATAAAACGAATTAAACATCCTTACTGTGGTTGGCGGTGAGACGAGGGGGTTGTTATCCAAATTGAGAGTGACGATTGTGTTCATGTTGCGAAGTTCGAGAGGCAGCGATGATATGCAGTTGCAGCTCACGTCCAAATGCTCCAGTCGAAGGTATGTGATTTCTGCAAAGGTGAACAAATATCATGATAGTGTACCCTCACATTCGCGACGCCGACGATAGATGGCGCTAAATTCAACGCCTCAATATAATGCACAATTTTCCATAGAAAACCTCTAACACGATATTAGAGTTCGCAAGCATCGTGTCTATATATAGGTATACTAGCTGTGCCCCCCGACTTCGTCCGCGAAGTATTTAACGTAACAAAAATTTCGGGATTATCGAGATAAAAAGTATCCTATATGTTAATCTCGGTTATAAACTATCTGTGTTCCAAATTTCATCCAAATCCGTTCAGTAGATTTTGCGTGAAGGAGTAACAAACATACATACATACATACATCCACACTAACAAACTTACACATTTATAATATTAGTAGGATATCAGACCATAATTATTGGGGTATAGCGGCCACTCCGCCATACGTACCACCTCCTTGGTTGAAAGATATTCCCTTTCCCGCAAAAATAGTAATTCAATTAAATATAATAAAATGGAAATTATTTCTAGCCCCGTCCGTATACTAAAACACTAATTTGATACAGATCATAAAAATATGTCCCCATCAAACCGGATCTTTTCCCATCAAAGGATAATGTTTTTGCACACTTGTTCGTTACATACTCGTATGGCCATTCAAGCGCGTTCGAAACAGTAAAGAAACATAGCAAGTGGAGAGGGAACACTTCAAATATTTGCGCAGATCAAAGTATCGGTAAAGATACACGTAAAACTGGATCCAGGCACTAAGTGGTCGAGTCGCATATAAATTAACGCGCGCCACTCACGCGACGTGGCCCAGCTGTTGGCACTGAAATGGGCAGTCCCCAGACGCATGTGTGCATGCATGCTTTGCTAGTTGCGTATTGGGCTAGTGTGACCAATGCTAGCCAACTTATAAAGCCAGCTTTAGGTAAGATTTATAATTAAATTGATACGTGGCTGCTTTTGCATTGCCGTCAGGGAGATGGCCTTTTCGCGACATTTTCTGCTCTGAGGTTGACTGGGATCCTGACAAGTTTGGGACCATGCAGTTTGTGTTAGTCTGCAAATATGTTCCTTGTTTTACTTACTTTGTTTTTTGACCAATTGGTTATGTTGGTTTAGCTATGGAGTAAATGCATGTTGGTGAGCCAACATCTTGAGTATTCATGCAGTTCCAATTGTTTGGTTTCGAGATTGGCCAAGTAAGTGCATAAAGTGATGTTTTCAGGAGAAAATTAATTCTGCTAGCGCGATCATAACTTCTATTTTATGGTCGGATACTTGTGTGATTAATAGTTGCGAGTCAAAGAAATATTATTACAATTTCTTTGGTTGGAGTAGTAAATAGTGAGCTGCAAATTCCACTGAATCGTATATTTTAAAATTTCTTAAGTTAAACATTAAATACGGAATTTTCAATGTCGATCGTTTAAAGCATATAATGCATTCAATAATATAGATATTTCTAAAGTTGAACTCCCGCCGTGATTCAAAGACATCAATCAGTCTGTGGTAAGTCTAGCGATAAGTGCTTCATTCAAGATGATACTTTTGAAAATTACTTTATACTCACGTAAAGGCAACAACCCCAGTTGGTTATTGCTAAGATCCAACGCCCTCATCCCTGCGCAATCTCCGAGGGTCATAGGCACCTGCGTCAGCCTGTTGTTCGACGCGTCCAGCTCCGCTAGTGACGTCATCTTGCCTATCTCCTTCGGCAACGTCGTTAGCATATTGTCGGGGACTAGTAACACCTGCAGTGGCATCTGACATACTTCACGCGGAAGCTCTGTGAGCTGGTTCGAACTGTGGACAAACGAGAATGGACTTTAATTTGATGATCAGAGGGGTACGATTAGAGTAGTCTTTTCACTTTCCGTGAGTCTTATTATAGGGTTAATCATAGTTGAACCGTAAAATATGCCTGTTGAAACTTCCAACGTTTCTGTTTCTAGATTTTTTTGTAGTATACAGGTTGAAACAGAAACGGTACTAATACAATTTTTTCAAAACTTTGTAATTCTAAAACTATCGGCATTGGAGGAAACTTGAAAAACAAATATTAGTTTATTTGCAAATATCAAGTTTGTTATTTCCAAATAAACAAGTCCTTAATATATCACGAACGAAGATTTCAGTCACGATTGAAGTCTAGCAAAAGCGTGTGCTTGCCAAATCGTCCATCCAAATAATACATTTGCGAAAATAAATCCATCAATCCAGATAGCACGATGGGCAGTGTTCAATTTATCACTCAAAGGCCTTGCGTATTCCAATCTCTAGAGTGCATATCGACATGAGTTATTCAAAGTCAATGAACGATATTGTAAACAAATGCACCCAATCAATACATCAATGGAAAGACTATAAATACTAGCACGAAAACTACTTTAACATGGGATTGCATGTAATTAGATCAGTCAAAACATAAATCGTTCAACGCTTAACCTAATAGTACGGGAGCTCGTGCCAAGAATACTACTAAATACTGCTTTAAAAGTGTGGCTAACTTCCTGTGTTTTGAACTGCCATAATGGAGCATAAAACTTTATAAGTTACGTAGATCGCGTTAATTAGGACAGATAATTTGGTGTGAGATTAGATAAACTCGTATACCTACACGACCGTTTCGGAACACCCATACACTCGATATAGTACCTACTTAAGATAACAATTTTATTTTATAATTTGTGACATGAATTATGTCACATTCGATTAGATGATCTTTCTTTCCGCTGTTATCTTACCATGTTATAATTGACTTGACCTATGAAGTAGGTACTGGAATTTATATCAACTGTATTAAGTTTAAACGGTTCTAACCGGGAGTTTGCAGA
Source organism: Notodonta ziczac (assembly GCA_918843915.1). Taxonomy (NCBI): domain Eukaryota; kingdom Metazoa; phylum Arthropoda; class Insecta; order Lepidoptera; family Notodontidae; genus Notodonta; species Notodonta ziczac. Next base: position 3,291,112 of record OU974037.1, read on the forward strand.
GACAAAATATTAACAACGATTTCTGGAGTGTGTTTATTTTGTGCACTCTTAAAATAGAGAAAACAAACTTCAAACGCGGTTTTATTAAAATAAACAATAAGTTGAAATAAAACTATTTTACGGATTTTATCGCGTTTATTTACATGTTTATGTTCCCGACGTTTCGGCTGCTTCGGAACATAAAAATGTAACTAAACGCGATACAATCCGTAAAATAGTTTTATTTCAATGTGTAGTATTCGCGTAAATATAAGAAAACAATATATAAAAAATAAGCTTTAAAATTAAACATAGTTAAAATTAATTGGAATCGCCTAAATACTCTACTAGAAAATCAAAGCACGTAAGTCTTCCTTTCAGCTTTAGACATTTTCCCTCCCGTCTAGACGCCTAGACACGTAGCTAGCAAACTGGATTCAATTTAGCAAGACTAGGAATCGATAAATAGATGCCGAGGCCAACGTACTGGGCTTTAGAAATAATAGCTGTCGACTGATGCGAATGATCTATAGGAAAAGAAAAACGTATTTTATATCGGCACACAATAGCAGTGGCCCAGGGTTGCATAAGTAAGGTATTAATTGTACGATTTAGGTGATAAAATTGACTACCGGAAGTCTTTGAGTTGAAAATTAGAATCTGATTGAGTCAGATATTCTTTCGGGATTACACGAATTTTTATTTATCTGTGTAGAAACTGTGGTGTGTTTCTACATGTGGTAACACCCTATAGTTGACTATTTCAATTCACATGTGTTACTGCTTATTGTCCTAAAAATGGTCTCAAGTTCCACATTTCTCAGCACAATCCCACCAATACGACACGCCTGTTACTGTCAGCTACAAACGGCGATACAACGGTTTCAACAGAAGCTCCGAGACGCACGCTGTCATCATGCTGGAACGTAAACAAGCTTTCTCGGTGACTTGTAAATATTGCGTGCAAATGAGTAAGTAGTCAGTGCATCATATTCCATGTATGAGTCGCGAATGCATCCTCTCGCTATTATTACAGCGTACTGTACTTAAACCACGCAAGTAAAAGTTTTGAGTTACTATGTTTTCTCGTAATTAAGCATGTTAGCTAGCCCTATATTTCAGTGTGATAATAATATATATCGGCAGACGAACACACCAACTGTGTGGTCTCAAACGAAGCAACGCTTGTACTATGGGTACTGTACAATGGACTGGGGGCGATCTGAGTGATACCCAGACCAGGGCAAATTACGAAAAGGCCATTCCTAAATTTACCCTGACGGGAATCGAACCCGCAACCACCCGGTGAAGTGAGGCGAGCGACCTACGCTCGAACCACTGCACCAAGCGGTCGTCAAGTGTGTGCCCAAACTCTTCTTAACTTTCTTTTGATTTTGACGCGTAAATAAATATTCTGCAATATTTCCTTATTAGGAGGTATACAGTTAGTAATATCACAAGTATCGCGAATCGCGATCATATGACGGCAATATCGAAAGTATTGCACGTATACCAATATCAATCGAATAACAGTCCTATTTGAAACGATACCCAAATGACTCCTGAAACGTGTAAATCCTATTAATATTTGGTGCTACATGCTCTTCTGGGTCTCTACTCAATGTCATGGTATGGTACACATTTTCTATACGGTTCTATTGAGTGAGTGTAATACGCACGCAATTCAGAGATAGGATGCTATAAAGAATAAAACGTAATCAGCAGGCCGTAACGTTACGAACCGTGAATAACGTTCTCATTATGCTAAACATTGCGAATGGGATGATCTCGGAGATTATCATCGGTGTTAGAGGCAAACTGTAGCACTACACCTCATATAGTACCACACTCTCACAGTAGATCGTCGTGTAGTGGCTATTATTTGCGTTTTGAACGATGACTATGAGAACTCCACTCTCTTTCATATCGACAGCGTGCTCTTAGGAGGCCGACCCTGTATGTCTTTTTAAAAAACAAACTACATTTTTCACTACACTAATTTATTGTAAAAAAATAATATTATAATGTACAATGTTCACTGACTCCCGAATTTCCGAGTTACTGTAGTGAACTCCGCGAGGTCTAAAATCTGACTGACAGTATGAACAATAAAATTTAACTCAATAACGTAAAGTGGCAAAACTGCTGAATTGTATATAGGATAAAACAGCGTCACACGCTACTATGCTGAGTGAGCTTTAATTGCATACAAATAAGGGTTATAACAGTGAGAACAATGCATTATGTATTGCAAGCATCTGGCTACGGTAACTGGCGGGTCAGACGTTTGTTATCCGACTTTGTTATGAATGAAAAAACATCGCGAGACAAAACGCTTGTGCACAGAATATAATAACACTACACGAGTCTCATGATTCTTATCATTACATAGTATAAAACAAAGTCGCTTCCCGCTGTCTGTATGTCCCTATGTATGCTTAGGCCTAGATAAATAGACGTTACTAAGCCGAGGCTTAGCCAAAGTAAGTGCTTAGCCACGTCAGTTCACATAAATAGACAGTACTTAGCACGTTACTTTCGACGAAAGCCAACCTAATACTTAGCCAATGCTTTCCTTAGCTATAGTATAGATTTTCAATGACTTATCAAGTGCTTAGTACGAGTTTGACACATAAAAAACAAGATTCGCTGTCGCGCGGTAAAATTAAAAACTAATTATGGACTTTGGATTCGAAGATATAATTGTTTTGTTGAAGAAATCGAAAATTTATCTACGGATATCGATTAACCAATGTTTACTCCAATGACTATTCCACATATTCCAAGGTTTACAAAGTAAAAATATTAGATAGTAGCAAGATGGCCTGGAAGCGCTTACGACAGCCGAATATTTCTAAATTCAAGAGTTCATTTCAAACTAGTGACCAGATAATTAGACGGCATAGGTTGTTGGTGATAGTGATTGGTGATTGGTGATAGAGATTAGATAAATAGTGACTTGTTGGTGATAGTGGTTAAATAAAAAAATATCTCAATCAGCTTTATTTTATTTTATAAAATATATATTTTTAGTGTAATTTCTTCTTCATATTATTATAAACATCCTGGATTTTGCTGTATTTCCCTGTGTACCTATTCTTCAGCTATTCATGGCCAGGCTGCTCCTTATACTGTTGCCCGATGCCCCATCGGTCTTTTTATTTTCAATAACAGCAGTGTGCTGCTGTGTGAGGCTTATGAGGACACAGCTCACGAACTCCATAAAGGGTTTCTTTCTTCCTTCCATTTCTCTGATGTACGTTTTGTTTGCCCGGGTCGAATTTAAAGTTATCGTCGTCGGTGACCAGATTGATTACAAAGCGGAGTTGCGTTTGTCCAGTAACTAAAGCCAGCTCGTCGAATATGATCAATCAAAATTAACATCCAAAACAGAAGATAATATTATTATAAACTCACGCCCTAATAAGTAACAAATAATGAAAACGATAGGTTAGAAATCCAGACAACATCAAACGTCAACCAAAGAGAATACAATTGATGTCAACGTCCATTGTCTAACAAAAATCAAACTGGATACGTTCAATTTAAATAATTCGCTTTTATTATTACTAGTCCAATGCACTTTTTAAATATGATGTAACGGCAAATATATACATATCTAATGATATAATCCTACTTAAGCTTTAATTGTGCCGAATAGGACATTAAATTAGCTAAAAAAAAATGGTATGCAATAATTTATGAATTTAGTGAATTGTGAACGCTTCTGAACCATTCAATCGTAGTCTCGTACTCAGGCTTAGCTCGTACTTGGCTAAGCATAGTCGATAGAAACGTTTATTTATGGCACTTTTGGGTACTTGGCTAAGCCAAGTCAAAGTAGTGCTTTGCGAAGTTATACTTTTGACTAGTGCTTAGCAACGTCTATTTATCTGGGCCTTAGATTTTTAAAACTAGGCAACGAATTTTAATGCGCTATTTTTCAATAGATAGAGTGATTCAAGAGGAAGGTTTATATGTATAATACATGCATAATATAGTACAGAAACACTGATAATTTATTGCATCCGTGCGAAGCCGGGGCGGGTCGCTAGTGCATTATAAACCAAGGCATATCAGACTGGCTTGACGTTCACAGCTGTTTTATGTTTCAACAAGTTTTGGAACACATCTCCGTCAAATTAGTATATACAGTGATAACATTTGCCCACGAGGCGCGTTTATTGCTCCGAGGGTCGGGCCCCACTGCGAGGGCGCGAGGGGCGGGTCCTGGCAGCGAGTTAATTATTTAGACATTGAAGTTGTTAGATATTCAAGGCTAAATTAAATAAAGACTTGTTCCTGAAACTGTAAGCAAAGTAGCAAACGTCCACGGTAAAGAAATTGCTTAAAATAAAGTAGAAGTTCAATTAAATTAAGCTTCAGATGCAACGTCAAAGTCAGCTGAAGTGTGGGGGTAGTTTTCATAAATTAATGAGAGCTGAGTTGGAAGTTTGATGCTATTGTCTGTTTGTCTAGCGCAGTAGAAAGAGGTAATTTTAGCAGATTTTCGCCGCTGAGTGTGGTTGTTTTGTTTGGTAGCGGGGAGTGAGAGGTTTCAGGTAGCCAACTAAAGAGGCTCAACTACAGATTTTCTATACAATCCGATTTCCAGTGCAAAGCCGGGCCGGGCCGCTAGTTAACTATACAAGCAACAGGGGATAAAAAAAAAAAAAAAAAATGTTGAGCCTCAGGTTGGTGGTGGTGTGCAAATCTATTTAGCCGTGCAATTTATCCCTGCATAATAGGTACTCCTTAGTGAGTCTGTCATCGTGAAGGTCTGTTTGAAATTCAGAAATTGAAATTTTTTCAACGATTTTCCGGGTTCCTTTCATTTGGCTGCAGAAATCTGATTTGTGGATACTGCCGCCTTGCGATATTCGCTTCGATCGGGTCCCACTTGCTCCCCCTGACAATTTAGCGCAAATTTTTCGCACGTTCCGCTCCGGCGGTTCAAGGTCGATACCACATCGTTCCACCGACACTGGGGTGGCACGGAATTGTGCCATGTGTTGAATGAAACTATAACACGGAATAATTGAGCCGAACATCTAGAACAAATTATAGTCACCGACAGACAATACAATTGTTATGGAAAAATCGTTGCCAATTGTTGAGACGCGAGCTAATGTGCTGAACGAATTGTTAAACTTATTTTTACTTTCGTTAGTAAACCATGAAATATACATTAGCTAAAGTCTAGTGGGATGAAACAGACCGCTTTAGATTATGACAAAATGATGATTTTCATTTCATAATTAAATGAATTTCCAGAAATCCGGCTAAAAAATACTTTAACGATTACAGAGATAGCATGGCAACGGTTACGTCTGATGTAAAGTATACATAATTTCGTTAAAAAGTTCCGCTTATTCACTGGCGCGGTACAACTTAAAAACTAACAGGTTACATCGTATCTCCAAATCAGTTGCACACAGCACAATGACTCTTTGGTTATTGTAGTGCACATTTGGCGGGCATGTTCCATTTTCGAAATCGTCATACGCTTGTCACGGGCGTGCGCGAGTTGATCGGACGTTATGGTGCGTGCGCGTGCGCCGAGCCGCCCCGCCATGATTTGTGAGTTACGCTTTGTTGATGGTCTCATGACAGTGTTTTGCCGATTTTGTAAATGGAAATCGTGATTTATGCTTGTAAATAGGAAGTGATAAATTATGAATTAGTACCATTCATAAAACGATATAAGATGGGTAGATACTTTTATGAAACATAGCAGGTAAAGACTTGAGAAGTAGATAGTTTGCCTTTATTATTATTATTAGGAGCCTGTAGTGTCCCACTGCTGGGCAAAGGCCTCCCCTCCCTTCTTCCATTTGTCTCGGTCGTTGCGGTCTGAGACCAATGTGCTTCGTATGAGTCGAGCTCATCCCGCCATCGTCTTTTGGGTCTGCCGCGTGGTGATAGTTTGCCTTAACTTAAAAATAACGTTTTCACTTTACGTAACTATATTTACTCAGCGGTTACAAGTAGGTGACCCACCCATCCGTAAATATTCAAATATTCTTTCGAACAACGGAATGAAAAAAGCCTTGTTTCAATAGTTTGATCAGTTCAGAGAATTTTAAAAAGGAATTAGTTGGACTCGTCTTCCAGGTAGTAATCTACTTGTTTAGAAACTTGGTTGCAGAAAGTGTACTGGATTATAATGAGATAATTGCTTATTGTTGTTCCTTCGCGTTCACGATCGTATGTGGACTTGTTGACGTCAATGCAATACCACTTTTAAGTATATTATTGGACCCAAGTATTTAAACGTCTGGTGAGATTTCTAGGAATATATTTATTCACAATAAACCGTACGTTGGAAAATTCTATTTTGAAGTGACATGTTCTTTTACATAGATATGTCAGATGCCTAATAAATAAAAACATACTTAAGGAGGTAACTATCTGAATATAAAACTTATAATCCAATATATATCAATAAACGACTACTCTGTTGGATGCATAATTTTGGTGAAATCTAAATATATATAACTCAAAGGTGACTGACTGATCTATCAACGCACAGCCCAAACTACTGGACGGATCGGGCTGAAATTTGGCATGCAGGTAGATGTTATGACGTAGGCATCCGCTAAGAAAGGATTATGATTCATTCTACCCCCAAGGGGATAAAATAGGGGATGAAAGTTTGTATGAAACTTTGTCAATTAAATTCCACGCGGACGAAGTCGCGGGCACAGCTAGTTAAAAATAAGAACGAAAGGAACGCTTTATTAAATTTCAAAATCTGGTCTCAAAGGTTTGAAGATATCGGTGATAACATCAGAACGCAGGTGGTAAATCACCAGCTGCCCTTTTGCCAAATTGATAAAACACATAATTGAATATCCTTAGATTACAGCCAACAGGTGCTTTTTGATTGGTGTAATTTGACAATTCAAACGTTCTTAATTAATAATGAAACTAAATAACGTTATGTCAGCTTCGTTATAAGTAACGATCGTCATATAGGGCAAAGTTTCCGTTCAGTCTTCTGAATAATATGGATTTCGTTTTTCCCGGGATAAAGAGTCGTTGTCTCAGACACGTTTACTAAATACTTTAATTTGCCCTTAACAGACGATGTCAGGCCATCTTGTACGACACGAAATTTTCGTAAAGAACATCAGAGGAGAAGAAAGAAGGAAAACGTAAAAGAGGAAGGTAAAAGAAGAGGTACATGAGACATATAAAAGGTAGGTGTCATGTCGTATGAGGAAGTGAAAACAGTTGCCTCAAATCGAGAAAGGTAATGATGATGAAGAATGGTAAGATAGGCCGACCTTTAAATAAAAAGTAGACACAAATTCTTTCATACACCAAATGACCTGAAGGCGGAAGTTTCATGGAATTAAATCATACAATAATTAACAAGGATAACGATATCAGTGTGGTAAGAGCTAAATATAGATTACCGATATACGATAAGTTATGAAATGAACACTGTAATTGAAAGCTCCTCTAAGTATAATGCTAGTGATAATGAAAGAAAGAAACCATTATTGTTATGTTTTGAGTTTCTGAACACCATAACGGCTCTTGTGATAATTGTAAGTCGGTTATCACCTTACCCACGTGTCACGAGCGACATAGATATAGAACCTACGGCCGTGACATCTTCGGTCGTTCACCCTGCCAACTGATCTCAGCTCGTAGACGTTCTTATCCCGACCGGGCATGGTGCATATTCGTTTGGCATTCGGAAGTTATGTCTATCGTTGCGTGTTAGTAAACATAACATAACATATAGTGTCAAGAAAGCCAATTTTGTAATGTTTTTTATTATGAAAATGAATAAGTGGGAGTTAAGAATGCTTCAAAATATCGTTGAAATACCTACATGACGCGACTTAGCTCACAACCTAATACTATATTGACGAAAATATCTATATTTATTCAAACTATTGACTGCACCCAGTTAACAGAATCCAAACTGCAGTTGTGCAGATGCATCGAAGCTGCTCTTTGAGCCCAAAATAGTCATAAGATCCAAGTTCAAAGCAGACACCTCTCTTCAAAATGCGATGATACCATTTAGTAATCATAAATAGCCATCATAGAGGCAGGCTACACTGTCAAGCATAAAACAGTTTATTTCCAAACCGCGCTATTAATTACGGCCATTTTCTAAATTGTTCGACGCTGTTGTTATTTCTGTGTGGAAAGGGCAACGTCTCATGTGGTTCGTGTTTGATGATCCCGTAAGATATTCCACCAAACGATATCGTTCGAAAATTAATTTAAATTAGGATGTTTGTATTTATTTACTTATCAGTGGTATGGCAAAGTTGTAGGTATCAGGTTTGTATGAAATAGATCACGACTTAAATAATCTTAACTCTACTAACTAACCATATCTGTCCCTCATGCATTACAAGCGCATCAGAAGGACGGCAATTGTTCGGCACTATAAACGGTCTTACCCATAGATAAAAAAAATACACCGTAAGTCTTAACTGGGAGTTAAGTTGTTTACAAGCAACATCAGTTGTCAGCTGTCATACAACTGTTTAACCCTTACCGTTTTTGTGTGGATATACAATCTGTCCCTATCTAAATTCGTTAGGCTATTATAGTGCGGTGCATAAATAGCCAAATCTTCTGTGGAACTTGACCTATGCTTTTAATGTAGTTCACTCGTTCATCAATTTATATACATATTTAGCTGTCCCGGCAAACTTTGTTTCGCCATTGAGGTTATAAATGTGCTGATTTAAAAAATGATTAATTAAATATTCATTTTAAAATACAAATATAATGATTATTTATTGGCCATCTAATTTATTCAAATAAAACTATTATACAGATTTTATATTATAAGTTTCGGTGGCTTTACAGCAGCCATGGTCACGGGGGACTGAGGTGTTAGACTTCCTGATGTCAAAGTTATTAACTTGGTTCCCTCATATTTAGTTGTTGGTTGCGGTCCTATCCACGCAGAAATTGCTCACAGTGCCTGACAACTATTTGCTTGACATGATGTATTTCGTCAGCCAGATGTTGCTGATCTCAGATCCCTTGTGCTCTCTGAAACAAAGATATACCCACTGTAGCTAACTGTGTTGGATGGTGGTTAGATTTACCGTTTAAGTATATTCAGCATATTCCTCTGGCATGTTGTTCTCCTCTAGCTTCTTTGATACTATTGTGATGCAGTCTGCTACAGGTAGACAGGTAAACAAAGACTGAACATCAAAACTGACCATGGTTTAATTGTTAGCATGATTTATAAGTATGTTTAATCTCACTTACAAAATGTTATGAATCCTTTGTATGTGCTCTTGTGTGTCCTCTTAGTAGTGAGAGCACCTTCGCTACGTGCTGGGCCAGACTGTATGTTGGTGTGTCAATCTGGCTTACAATGGGACGCAGTGGGTCCTCGGGTTTGTGTATTTTAGGGAACAATATCTTTGCCATGTATTTTGGTGCTTCGTTTTCACTCTTCATTGAAGCACCTTGTGATAGACTACATTTTTCGTTTTATTATCAGGCGCAAGAACAAATAACGCTGATGGTCTTCCGACCCGTGAACATGCCACAATCAGTACTTGATAAATTTCTTCTTGTGCGTCGTTAGTTATCTAGTTCTTGATCTCTGAGGTTTGCTCGACGATTCCTCATTGCCAACCGAGCCGTTTCATGGGCTACCTCTCTTTGCTCTTGTGATTGAGAAGCACGAATTCGAGCCATACTACCGCGGCGCTCTTCACTTCCAATTTCTTGTTCTTCAGTTCTTTCATTCGCAATGTTTCGAATCCTAGTTGCATTACGGCTTTGTCGCGAAAGATCAGATTGTCTTGGACGCGGCATCGTATTGCTAATGATAATATCCGTACAATAAGCTAATAGAAATTCGAAACTGACATATCAACTGTCAACTTCAAAATTTCAAATTATCAAATATTGAACCATATTTAACTATAGACGACATTTAGCTGTTGGTTCTCCTTTTTTATACCATTTGTAAATAATCAACGGCTAGACAATTTTTTCATTCAATTTTTTTTTGCTGGCATTAGCTGTCATTTTCATTAATAACACGTTTTCACGTTTTATGTCAAGTTCCACTGGAACGGGATAAAAAGTATCCTATAACCTTCTCCTGGTTCTAAGCTACCGCCCCACCAATTTTCAGTCAAATCCGTTCAGCCGTTCTCGAGTTATAAATAGTGTAACTAACACGACTTTCTTTTATATATATAGATTTAGATTCTTAAAATATTTTTGGATGACCTCGGTCATGATTGTTGGTGATAGGAGATACTGGTTCAATTCAATGAATGATAACAAAGGGCTAGTCATTATGTCGATCAGGCTCAAAAGTTTGAGCAACACCAAAAAGTTTGGATAACTAGGCAAGTAGGTAGCTGGCTAACATATGCACTAAAATAGAAAAAAAAGAAAACCCTAATAGGTTGGTTTACGTCACTGTCAAACAAGGTTTTGAGTCTGTGCAGGTTAGTATTCAGTTGTTCTTTAATGTTTTTGTCTTTTTGATTCCGAAGTTTAGTTGCCATAGAAACGTATGTCTTTATAGTGTTTACAAAGAAAAAATAATAGCAAAATAGAAGGCGTCGTGCTCGCGCCGTGGTCGGATCGTTCGCCCGCTGTAACCCGCTGCGAGTTTGCCCCTCGCCAGCGGCCGAGACGCGGCGGCGGGGGCCGCGCGCGCTCGATAACGGGCGTCGCCGCTCAGGTAACCAAACGGTCTATTTTTTTAGATAAGACATCCCGCTGTATTGTTCTCAGGTTCGTAAGACAAGCGACTTATTTGCTCGGGCCTATCGTAGCCTGCATTGCATGGAATAGCGCTGGCTTACTAAGTAAATTACATACTTCCTACTAATATTATAAATGTGAAAGTTTGTGAGTGTGGATGTATGTATGTATGTATGTATGTTTGTTACTCCTTCACGCAAAAACTACTGAACGGATTTAGATGAAATTTGGAACACAGATAGTTTATAACCGGGATTAACATATAGGATACTTTTTATCCCGATAATCCCGAAATTTTTGTTACGTTAAATACTACGGGGACGAAGTCCGTGGGCACAGCTAGTAAGTAATAATTACAATTTAGGTACTTAAACAAGTATTAAAATATGTAATAATTGGGTACAGCAGAGTGTTTGTGGTAACTAGCAATTAAAATAATCATTCTGAATCGATCAACTTACCTTTCAAGTGAAGTTTTCAATGCATTCCCAGGCTTCACTTACACACTATCTTATGGAATCAACGTATTTAATGTTGATATATTGGAATTATTTATTTAAGTACTATAATTGAATACTAGATACTATGGTACTTAATTACCAACTTACAATACATATACCTAACTGAAGGAAAATTATAATTAACTCGAACTGTTTCCTTAACAAATAAGTATTTGTCCGTACTAACAATTATGCACCCTATCCAGCCGCGGCCATCTTGGATCAAAACCGCGGCGTTCCCCCGCCGCGGTACGCGCGCCAGTCGCTCGCCGCCCGCCCGCTCGTGTGCGTGGCCCACGCTTGCAGCCCCATTATCCACACTAACATGACCAAAATGCAGTTCGAGTACGATCCTGAACGACTCATAGAGGAAGTGAGGAAGCGTCCAGGCATCTGGGACTTCCAGGATGAAGAATATCGTAACAAGATTGTGAGGTTCAAGCTCTGGAGTGAAGTCGTTTCTGAACTCATGCAACCGAATGTCAAAGTGTCTAAGAGTGAAATGCGAGAACTTGGTGAGTGCAAACGTACTTATAATACCTATAACGCGTAATAAAATAATGTACTGTTCCCAGCGGTTTTATAATATAACACTTTCCTACGTATATGAATACGCTAACATGTAAATACGTGTTTATATCAACAATTTTGTTATTACGGTCATACTTGAGCGAATCAACAGATGGCGTTGGCTGTATTGCCGGTGCACAATCTCACTCAACAGTTTAATTTAACGGTTAACTGCCAATGTCATCGTTATTATTATTCGAACGTCTTACCTATCATTTATACATTATATTTATTCATACAGGAACTGCGTTAGTTAAATATAGGAAAATAATATAAAGTATGTACTTTATAATAAAAACTATTTTGTTACAGAAATTCAACTTCAAAAGAAATGGAAGGGCATAAGGGATAGCTTTCAAAAATTTGTAACTAAACGAACAAAGTCGATAAGGCCGTACATATATAGCAAACAATTGCAATTCCTACTGAAAAACCACGAAGCAGCACCAGGTAAAGAGGATGGTGACATCTCAAGTGGATCTGATGAAGCACTCAGACCAAGAAAAGTTTGGAGAGCTAAGAAGAGATTAAAAATAGTAAAAGATGAAGAACCAAGCTCTGATGACAATTCTAACTTTGTGGAAACATTAGATGATGCGGTAGATTATTCAAATGACGGAGATGAGACAGCTCAATCAGCTAAGGGTAAACTAGAACAAAGTCAGGTGGATGAGTTTGTATTCGCAAATGTAGATGCTCAAACCAAATCTGACGTTGATGACCCTGACAAAATGTTCCTTATCTCCTTGTTGCCACACTTGAAAACAATACCAGAAGAAAACCGATTGAATGTAAAAATGGAACTTATGCAGGTGTTAAGGAACGCGAATCATAACGCTGTGAGAGAGCATAAGTTTATATAGATAGACATAGGAATAAGTTCGGCTTAAGTAAGACTGCTCATTATGTTAAGCAACATTCCAAATAATTCTATTAAATTTAAATTAGAAAGTCTCGTTTATCTTTTTAGTAAAGTAAGCTTCTTTGGAGTCAAAGTTCCGAGGTAGGTATCCTAATCTTAGTTTAGTAAATATAAAACGCGTGCACTCACCTTAAATCTAAATATGTGAGAGATTGTAGACCTCCGACCGCATTTGGTACGGTTCTGATGATGTTTTGTGATAATAATAACTTTTCTAAATAAATGTACGATGTTAATTCATCAGGCACTTCACTGAACCGATTTTTTGACAAATCTGAAACAAAGAAAATGTTTTCATTAGTATAGACAACTGATATGCTCTTAACCACAAAAGGTTTGATTTTCTAACGAAATTTCACTTAGTGTGTTTCAATATGTTCCCTTCGTGAGCAAGACATAGTTTTACGACTAAAGTAATGGCCGCCATGAAATTTAGTCGTAACAATGATTTAGGGTAACACATAGGGTAACGCTAAGTATAATAAATAATACTTAATTGCTCATGGGATACATAAAAATAGAACAAAGAAGTTATTTGTGGCCACAAGTCTTAAGTAATTCAAATATTAGTAACAGTTGGTCCATGAAAATATGTTTAAGAAATATTTCTTCAATATTAAGCGTCAATAGCCTAGTGGTTAGAGGGGCCGTCCTCGTAGCTGAGAGGTTCCGGGTTCGATCCCCATCCTGGCCATTAAACTATTGACGTGAGCCCACTCCTAGCACAAGCATTAGCTTAGTTGGAGGGGCTAGAGGGAATACTAGTAACGTGATAAACACACATTACTAGTAATTTATAAAAAAAAAACCCATGGCTGTCACAAGTCGGCCCATAAGATCAAAAAAACTGATTGCACACCTATTTAATAATTCATTACCTCAGTATCTAATAAGATTCAAAGTAAAAGATCTACGTAAACTAGTTTTTAGGTTCGTTGACACAACCCAGCTGCGTCTGCGGTCGATGGAAGGAACATTACCAACCGCAGGCAAGACTCGTCGTGGATAAGAACAGATTAATAAGCAATCACTGAAGGATGGATACTTGACAACGTGATTTGATATCAGTGGCTCCTTGCCACTAGGTATTAAAGTTGAGTGTAGTCTTTATTTAAATTCCCAGTCACAGAAAGGTAGAGTATACTACGGTGTTGACTTCTCACAACACTTCGAACACGGGAGAAAATTATAATGTGTTTTCAATAACATCCGGACTATAATTAAGGAAAATACAGGTAGTCTTAATATAGACGCCGTATGACCTAGTTCTAGAATGTAATTTATTATTGTATATGGCGTAAAGTTAGTGGAATGTGTTAGTAGATTGAGTACTAACATTGTTGTTTTACTTTATATTATAGTAAAGCAAAATTACAGATCACATATTATCAAAATAAGAAATTGATGAAATATAGATTGATTTATGCGTAAGCTATACCTGTGTGGTACAAGTGTTAAGGACATTTCGCGTTTAGGAAAATGTGTAAATGTCCTCTGCCTTTTTCTAATGCTATTCCCAGTAGAGAAGACCATTATAAACAAAAGAAATTACAGTGCGATAAACATTCCGGTTGGCAAGCGTGAAGATCGCAGACACGAAGAAAATAATGCGAATGCATAAACATGTTTGGCATATGTAGCCAAGTTTATACATACCTAAAAAAGGCAAAACATGCATGTCTTATTTAATAATACTACTGTTTCTTGGGATTATTTGTCACCAGTCACAATTAATCAAGCCATGCCAATGACATCACTGCGTTTTACATTCTGGTCAAAATTGCATATCAAATGCATTGTATAGAAGAATAAGGACATCGGAAACTCTGTGGACAATTTGTAACAAATCGCCGTCATATCGTAAATTACATAGTCAAAATTTGTTCACAAAAAGTTGAAAAGGGAGCTAAGTGAAGATGCTGTCCTCAATTTCATAACTCAAGTGTGTCCCATGTAATCCGATCTCGATTTGTCATTGAGATCACATATTCGTTGACATGGTTGAACTCGATCCCTATTATGATTTATTAACAGCCCTAAATGCTCATTGAGGCTGACTGATATAGTGGCTGTGTAAACAAATAATATCTGGACAACTTAGGAATAGGTCGGGTGGTGATAATTTATTATTTGTATACTGTATAACAGATGGTGACTATAACTAGCTAGGTGAAAGCTAACTCATTGCAAATTGGATTTATTATAACAGTAGGTACTTAGTAGGATGAAACCACAAGACTTATGGGATTTTCGAAACGGAAATAAATTGTATGGGTAAGTTAAATAATATTTAAATTCCAAATGAATTTGTTCAGAAATAGATCATCTCGGTAAACACGTTTTCTACAAACCCACTGATTCAAAAAAATCTGTGTCAACAATCAATGGGCCCAGAATGCATGCACCAAAACCGGTTTGTCCTTACTCATACATCTCCGTGAGAATTGTCTGACCGTTTTAACTTTTTCTCCGCAAAGAAATTTCAATGTTTTCCTCTTGCAACACCGCTTAACGTTGATGCAATTTAAATTTAATTGGATGATTGGGACATTGCTCACGCTATCCTTTTAAGGAAGCCATAGATAAAGGTAAAGTAAAGCATACCAAAGGTACAGTAAAGCAAGCTCCGACATAAGTGACAGGTTAGTTATACACACGTTTCACGTTCATCTAGACACGTTTTTACGCTAGGACGAATATGACATTATAGTTTGCAACTGTAGTCTTATACCGTAATCTCAGTTAATAATTAAATAACACGGTATTTGGTAACGACGTCACTCAAGTCTTGGAACAAGCAATATCATACAACTTTATCAGGATTTAATGCCGACGACCTCATTTTTTTCAAATACAGATAATGCTAATGAAACAAGTAATAATGTAAATGGAAACATACTCTAGAGAGTTGCCAGCGATATCATACATTTAGTGAATTAGGTCACATATTATATTAGTAAGTGCTTAAGTTGATATGTATATGAAGGAAACGTTTCTCAAAATTGTAAGTCCTGATTAGCTATTCAAGATGGCAACCTAGCCACAGTATCTGCATCGAAACCTGAAATTTCCATGAAATGCAAGATACAAAAAGCAAACGATAATCTCACATCTGCTTCAGTGATCTGCGCCAAATGATGTCGCCGCATGATGTTCGTAACTAGGGCAGGCTAGAAAAATTTGGAGCTTTAATAACTGACGCAGGAAAAGTTACGCATTCGTGTTGTCACCATGCGGAAACCACTCATTACAAACTTGCTGTTCAATCTTTCAACTGTCGATAGAACAGTGTAGGTAAAGATACAGCAGCAATAGCGTGTGTATACGTCACAAACACAAAGAGACTTCCATCAAGGTATGTGTCGCTAAGCCTTAGAATAAAGGTTTTCTTTCCTCCGTGGCAGCCATTGGGAGAGATAACAAAAGGAGGTCTCCTAAACATTAATGACTAGAGGCAGACGCCTTTGAACAATGAAGACGAGTCTAACTACTTGAGACTTGATGAAAGTTTTAGCTCTTGGGATCTTAAGATCTTTGAAACTGTAATTATAATCTGAGTTATACTAGAATTTGGCATGACAGACAGCGTTAATGAAGTTCTCATAGCTTTATTATGAATGAGACAGAATTGTTATCATTTGAACAATAGCTGTCGAGCCTATTAGTGCGATTTGTTTTAAATTGTTTGCTTCAACAACGATTGGTCAGTAACTAATCTCGCAAAAGCAATTACAATTCATCAATCTCTATAACCACATACATAAATCCCAAGCAATTGAGGCCAACGTGAAACTTAATAAATACGCGGACAGCATAAGTCCTGGCATTCAGCGATTATGATTATATCCTAGAGTTTCCGGCGACTGTCATTACATACAGCATGTTAGTTACGAGACTTATGACTCACGATGCTGAGTAACCTCAACGCGATGAAACGCAATGTGTTCGCTTCCACCATAAGCAATTCCTGTAGTAAACGCAGACGATATTATTATAAACACGCTTAGATACTGCTACAAACTGGGAGAGCGCGTAAAACCCGAGTACCATCAATAACATCGACTACCTAATATTATTGTGTTTGGACACGGTTATATCATTATTTTATTATGTGTTTAATTGGCGTAAAATATCACGTAAGCGAACCGATCGAGCGACATCAAAGGCTCGTTGTGTCCCCAGAGCAGTTTATAGAAAAGCAAAAATAAATTCAAGAGCAATACAGTAGAGCTGCAGTTTTGATGATGTAATCGGCTCGGGACGAGGGGAATCGTTAATTTAAACTGGAACACGCAAACATCTTGCGCCGCAGATTAAAATTAAGCTTTATTGACGGATACAGACAAGATGTTGAAGATGAGATTTCCGTATCAACTAAAATACCATTTCATGACGCAAAAAAAGACAATTCTTAATGAACAAACAATACTTCAGATGTGGTTATCAGTATTGATCTGGTCGAGATACAATATACATATTTGTACTGGAAAGGTGAGCTATTTTCATATGACGAAGGAAGGGTCGGCGGATAAAGGCCATTAGATACTGTGCTCTTCAATGACCGTGAACTTTTGATTGACGCTGTGTAAATGGCAGGGGTTATTTCAATATAGATTGACAGAATAACATATTGTTTCAGCGATATCGGTTCTCACAAGTATTCTTTGCTGACTCAGTATTTGCTGATATTGGCAAATAATTTAATGATAGAAGATAAATATACATTAATGGTGACATTTCCTTCCAGGTTGATATTAAGTCCATAACAGATAAAGCAGTCAGAATCATTATACTTTTTGATCATACTCAAAAAATGTGTTAGAAATTAAGGTTCTACTAACAAAATTTGCATTCATTGTAGCAAAGAAGGTCAAATCAGTTCCTTCGGCGCCATTACGACCTTTGCTTTACATGTCGCTCCATATTTCACAACTTGGCTCAGATCAACTATTCAGACGTCTGTGGTAATGCGTAAATAGAGACTACAAAAATAACTCGCGTTTTTTATTTACTTTCACTGTTTATACGTTACCAAGTTTCCGAGTATGAAGTCAAAACATGCGCCGAATTAGCAAACTATGAATATTCAACGCAAGCTATCGTCAAAACGTTTAGGAACGAGTTTCGTAGTCTAGTTTTTACGTCGGCTAGTGTCCTCGAAAAATAACCGTCATTACCACGTGGCATTGCTAACGAGTCCATTTTTCGACGCTACGTGAGTCGACTTTTCCTGTGCATACCTCTAGTTGCTTTGAATGTTTAAAAATAAAATTCAATGCACGCCTCTCCAGGATATCTTTTTTGGAATTTGAATTTTTTTCTTCCTTCTTTGGTTCTTTTTTTGTTCTGTTAAATTCATCTACAAAACAAATATTAACAATTTGGGTTACTCTAATTAGTTCAACATTCCATCAGGGCGTTATTTTTAATCACATCAATCACACAAATGTACGCCTGGCGCCTCGAACGACCCAAACCCATTGAGTGATTACCTAGTGTCATTCAAACCTACTTATGTCTACTAGCCGGTCACATTTTTCTCTGTATCGCAAATTTATCGCTAAGAGAATCTCTGGTGAAGTGCCAATTTGCCTACATGTACTGTGGACTGCGGGCCTCTGCAACCTTGACCGGGCCATATAAATCTTAATAAACGGCTTGCAATGAAAGGTTTGGCTATCTATTCCATTGTAGAGCGGACAGCCATTTGAGAATTATCATTTAATATTTATATTACGTGGGTAATACGACGGCGTTACTGGTGGACAAGATATAGCTGAGGGTATTTTTATAAACAAAAAAAACCAGCTATTATGCCCAAATACAGTATACTTTGAAGTGACAGCGATAGTTGTGATCTTTACACACTATGATACAACCAATAGTAAACATTAAAGTTGAGCTCGTAAAGCAATCACTACGAGGCTTCTTGGCCTTGTCTAGCGATTCATCAAGATCGCTGCCAGTACACGCACCTAGTGAGGTTAACATTACATCAGCTATAAAGTCATAAACCGTGACATAATATGATATAGAATAAAACATAGCAATTGCAAGAGCAACTACGAAACAGTATCGAGCGTCAGTATCTATCGTCAACCAGTATCGAAAGCAGCTCACAGCTAGTTCGATGAAGCAATCTGATCAACTTACAATATAACACGCTCGACTGGCACGATTGTGTACTCCCGTTGCGGCGAATCGCGACAATGACATCGCATAGATTGAATAACAACTACTCATTCGAGCAATGCAAATGAGACAGGCCACAGAACGTGATTACTTTGGTTAATTAATTACCGTCAAGACTATTCGACTTGACTTAGAGAATATTTTTTATCGATCGCATCGGTATAGCGATTACGAGAATTGTACGCATGCGTCATACTTATAAAAATGGTATGTCGTACGGAGTAGGTCTCGATAACGGTGCAATAACGGTCGCGATAGGCGATGATGATTTTTGTTTTTGCGATTGAACGCCTTCTATGGATGTCGACCTTAATAATACTTTAGCTCAAATACATACATCACAGTACCTAATACAGAATGAGCTATTGGAACCACAGATAGCATACTGCATAATAGACGGGCCAACAGTAACCTTACGTTATGTTCAAATGTAATAAACATAATCTCACATAAAACTCACGTATGTATATTTATGCTTCATAATCACGTTGTATGTGTTAATGCCGGGTTCCTGTTTGATATTATAATTAAACTAACGGAAATAATCCCAGTTTACGTACTCTAGTCAGTAAAACCGAAAGTAAACAAGTTAATTCTGCCTACGCGGACACCTTGTACGATAAAAAATTCACAACTTTGATAAAGTTATTTATAGCAATATGTAACAAGGCGTGGTTAGGCAAGCGAGCTGATAAACCAATAGTAAATTGATTAGCAATGGACACTTGCTATAGGCGAGTCTTAACTTTCATCCGATAATGGGATTAAAAAGGTTAGCATGCCCGATGGTTTTGGAAACCTTTGATGTGCCAGTAACAGTATTGTACTGATAAAATTTACCGAGAACCGGGTAATGTTGCAAAGCATGCAAGTCCCACGTGCCGGCTGATCAATACAACGGTCGGGACGGCGACCGGCTGGCGTCCCTAAACACAGCTGATTCCACCACCCTTCCCCCTCGGCAGTTCGTTAACCCCTCGCCCCGCTACCCTTTGCACCCTCCTGTACTTTCGATCTCGACGAAAACATAAATGCGACGAATTCCCGATTCCCACCCGTTAGGAAATAATAAATTATCTTCTTATGTGCAACCTTTTGCTATTTTTTGTAGCCATATTATGTTATCACGAAATGAAATCGTGGTGGCTACGGCACAAAACGTTTATGACATGTCAAATACTAAAACATTAGTGAGAAAAAATGTATTCGCATAAAAGTTACGGCCCTGCCAAAGATTCAGGATATAAAACAGTTAATGAATACTCGGCCGGAGTCCGCGACGGCTACACAGAGTTCCAACAGCAGCAGTACACGAAATATCTGAATAAGTTGAAAAATGAGTTCGAGGAACGTTGGCGCACGAAACCGAAATACTCATTAGAATTTTCCGAACTCGTACGAATTAAAACATTGGGTACTGGAGCATTCGGTAGAGTGATATTATTGAAACATTCCAAAAGTTTAAGACTATACGCCATGAAAGTGTTGGAGAAAGAAAAGGTAGTGAAATTGAAGCAGGTAGAGCACACGCTCTACGAAAAGCGCATTCTCGAATCTGTCAGGTTCCCTTTTACTGTTTCCATGGAATTCAGCTTCAAGGACAACAGCTACTTATATTTTATAATGCCATTCGTACCAGGCGGTGAAATGTTCACCCACCTTCGAAGAATGGGTAAGTTTGAGGAGCCACTAGCAAAATTTTACGCTAGTCAAGTAATCCTGGCCTTGGAATACCTGCATTTCTGCAGTCTAGTTTACCGTGACCTTAAACCTGAAAACATAATGATTGATAAGAACGGTTACTTGAAAATAACAGACTTTGGATTTTGCAAAATACTACAGGGAAGAACGTGGACTTTATGCGGAACCCCTGAATATTTGGCTCCCGAACTGATTTTGAGTAAAGGATACGGATTTTCAGTGGACTGGTGGTCTTTTGGTGTCCTATTGTACGAAATGAACGCGGGGTATCCTCCTTTCTATGCAAATGATCCCATGAAAACTTATGAGAAAATCGTAGGCGCGAAGTACAGATGTCCATCAAGTTTTGATGCCGATCTCAGGGATTTGATTCGTAACATCCTTCAAGTAGACATAAGCAAACGTTTTGGTGTAATGAAAAATGGCGTAATGGACTACAAGAATCATAGATGGTTCAGGGGCATTGAATGGGAGTCCATTCTTAATTGTCGAACTACTTCACCGTTCGTTCCAAAATACAGAGGACCTGGCGATACTACGAACTTCGAACGTTATGATGAAGAACCTATAGTGCCCGCATCATACTGCCGTTTTGAATCACAATTTATGGACTTTTAACTTATTTGTTGTTATGAATGTAACACTTGCTGAAAAATTATATTATTATTATTATATTATTTGTTTTAGTTTAATGAGGCGCTCGCTCTTTAACCCCAGACATAAAAAAGAACAACCTGATCCCCAATCCAGTATCCATCGTGTTTAATGGTTTTGTTTGGAAATGATTCGAATCCATAATGGAGCACGTGCGTGGGGCTCCCCTCGCGACATGCGCCCGCGCAGCGCCGGGGGACTATAATGATTATAGCAGACGGGGGCACGCGCCGCAACTGTATTACATTTGAACATCGTAACCAAAGTACCCACGTTATTTTAGTTTATTGGGTATACAAAACGGGCTTATACTAGCTTACGCCGTAATCTTCGTCTAAAATAATATTTGCAAAATTTACGAGCAAACGGGTCATTGACATCTACAAATTTCACAGTCTTCAATCATGCGAACAGTGATAGCAGCTTTACTTAGGATTTATCAGACTCATTTCGCACATGTACACCATAAAAACACAGATGTACAACATATTCCTGAAGGACCCGGCCGATTACATTTCGTGTGTGACCCGGATTTGACTTCGTTCCTTGCCAAGATTAGCATGAGTAACGCACTATAGAAGACTAATACATTTGGCGTCTGTTATTATTTTAGCATCTTTGGTTTTTTTTTGTAGCCTAGGACTGTCCCACTCTCGGGCAAAGGCCTCCTCTTTTCTCTTGCGCATTGCTCTGTCATTTTCCCTGAACAAAAAAGAGGGATGTATTTGTGTATCTGTGTGTCTGTCTGTGGCATCGTAGCGCCCAAGCGGATGAACCGGATGAAGCGGATTTTGACTTTTTTGTTAGAACGGTATTCTGATCGAGAGCGTTCTTAGCTATGTTTCATGTAAATCGGTTCAGCCGTTTGATAATAATTATCAGCTCTTTTGTACTTTCAAAAGCCATCACGTCGGGAGTTTTTTAAATTTTCAATTTAATTATCTTTTTATATTAACTTTATTGCTTTAATGAAAGCCAGCATGTATTGTTATTATCTTAATTGTTTTAGGGAAATTCAGATTGAACTAGCCTAAACAACAATTCCGCGAGAAAATTACTGATTCTATGTGCGTATAAGTAAGCAATTTTATGGCTAGACAACTACGGTTGTAGGGGCAACAACTCGAAACAATGGCCTTTCCTGGCCGATTGATGGTGATGCGAGCTGAGGGACTAATGCAGCCGAGCGGAAAGTGAAGGAAGCGCGGTTCCGTCTTGCGGGTGACGAGGACGCGACGCCAGGAAATAGCCAAGGACTTATGGACAAAGGGTTGAAACAAAAATTGGAAATAATGATGATAACGACACGAGTATTTTAGTTATTCCTCTATCTGTTTACTACGAAAACATGGTTCCAACAAAGGTTACAAAGAAAATCAAAATAATGTTACAGTACTTACACAATCTGACGGTCGAATAACTCTACATTGAGTAATATTCCTAACACAGGTTTATCATGCACAATGCCTTAAATACTTAGCAGTTTTGTTTGAAGGAAACCTATTCAAAGCCTGCCATGCAATCTCTATGGTCTATAATCTAGACAAAAGCACCAAAAGTTCAGCGAGCGCAGTAAATGACACAATGGCCATTACACAAGTCACTTGCCTAATTTTAAGCATAGATTCTAAAGATATGGCACTACGTGTTAATTTGGGAACATCGTCGCAAATGTAGAGGAAAAGAAGTAGATAAATGTAGAAATAGATAGATAACTATTTATTGTTGCACTACATAAAAAACAAGTAGTAACATAATAATTGTCACAATGGGCGGCCATATCTCTAATAGTGATCTCTACCAGGCAAAAGTACCTACTAAGGAAAATAATACTACCATTGATAGTATCGCTCCAGGAAAAAAATATGTTATCTAACGGCGACATAACGGCGGGGTTTGCAACAAAGGAGGAAGCGTACGTCCAACAATAGACTCCTACATGAAGAGAGGAATTGATAAATACGGATTAGGGTCGAGTCGTCTTAAATAACGCCTTTTGAAGCGAAGCTTCTTTACGGACGTTCGGGGCGCTCGCTACCCGGGCACTCAAACGGTGAAAAGCGTAACGCGTTACGTTATGTTACACTCTTCCTACCCTGTTTCAAAACCCTATGCACGCCACTTATAATATATCTAATATCTACTGCAAAGCTTCGCTTCTTTCGGGCGTCCCTAGACGGCACTGATTTTTTTTTACTAAGACTAGACACGTTCGCACCTCTCTCTTATTTTCTACTAAGACAAGTTGCCATTTACACATAGGATAAAATGCAAAGTCATATTGATGAACATAAGGACACCAATAAATTATGATTATAAGATGTTACTGAAGGGAAGATTTATAGATACGATTAGACCCATAACAACATAGCAAGCAGCACAAGATAAACGATGTTTCAGTAAACCAGGGTCACTGAAACGAGTTTTTTAATAACACAATTAGGGACAACGCATTTACTAGCGCTAAATCAAAGTATATTTTATGGGACGTCAGCACAATTAACGGCCGTAAAGTCTTGCACAAGCTAACGATGTGAACATAAACTACAATTACATAAGCAAAGGGCTTTGAAAGCCGCTATAGGCGGCACACTACTTACCGAGCTATTGATAGACCGCCCTGAGATAGAAGACTCAAAGGTTTCAACAGGGTTACCGGTTTTCATCGTTACCGCTTCATAATGATCTATATTTTATTATATGATGAGTAGCTTAATTTTTCTAGTGGTCTGACAAAAGCTTGTTCAAAGTTTTTGATATATCGGAAATATTGTTAGGTAATTACATTTCTACTTTTCTGGAAAAGGGTATGGTGAATGAACCTAAACACACTTCAACAAAATCACGTGAAACTTTTAAACTTTTCTTAATCCATTCCTTCAAGATTACAACTCTAGCAAACATAAAGCAATGCTCTAAAATGTTTCTGCGTTTCTTTTTCCTGTGTTAATAGGCTTTCTATTTCCTTTAGTTGGAATAACAAATCGTCTACGGTGATTGCAAATAATCTCATAATTACTAGTTAAGTGCTTGTAACAGAAGACCATTTAGAGATGTTACAGATAGTTACATCAGCCTCTACTGTATAACGAGTTAGTAAGTTTAATTTTCGTGGGACTAGTAGCAATTTGGATTGATTTCATCCACTTCCTAATACTACCACCGGAAATGCATATAAGCCTAAGTAATTAGATTAAGCGTTGGATGTTCTATCAATTATTATTAGTATTAACTTTGTAAGTAGACGCTAATCTTCAGTTTACGTTTAGCGCTTTTGTCAGGAAGATAAATAAGTAACTAATAGACGTTATGTCACTTTCAGACAAAACGTCAGCCCTATAGAAAGCCTGTGCAGAATATCCAACAGTTATCAAGTTAACGCCTGAGATGTGGGTCAGTGACGTTGCGGAGGCTGCAGAGCCCCGCAGAAACGCAGAGGGGGTGATGTGAGGGGTGGCAAAGTAGCCATCTTTAGTATGTATTATAAACCTGTGTTACTTTAGTATCGTATAGTTTTGTCGAACATCGCTAAGTAACGAGGAAAACGCCGAGGAATTATTAAACGTAATAATATAAACTCGAACTCAAACTCAATTTTTTTATTATTAATGTAATCCAGAACCGCTTGTATGAATAGTCAGAATCTACCACCGGTTCAGAATGCTGCTTCCACTGGGAAGATCCGGCAAGAAACTGAATGTTTACTCTTTACAATGAATGAAAATAAAATAAATATCGCCAGACTGACACACCAACTGTATGGCCCTAAACTAAGTAATGCTTGTACTATGGATACCGTACAATGGACTGGGGGCCATCCCGGTGACACCCAGACCAGAGCAAATTACGAAAAGCCAATTTCCGAAATTTGCCCCGGCGGGAATCGATGGTCTACATTTCTTAGGAACAACAACAGAATGTGAGCAGGCAACACCATTGTCATTAAATAGTAATCAAATAAGGTGCGTGACTTATAACATAAAATAATGTATCATAAACATCATCTGTGCATAAAGTTATAAAGACTAACTAGATGTAGTGCTTGAAAATGAGGCCAACGACCAATTCATTTGGGGCAACTACATTACCTGGCCTTTTAAGGCTGTGCCTATTTTTTCTGCTGATAAAAGGCCGAATGGATGTCCTAATAGTAATGAACTGTTAATATAAAAATAATTATGGTTTCAATTAGCCAAATGATTGGTGACCGCAACCATGATCTTAATCATAACCGAACTTAAGTACATATTTGGAGATATAAACACAATTTCCTACGAATGCGTAGTATGTTAATTCATGATTATTACGTCCTTGACGCGATTGATTCAAATGAAGATGCAATTGCAATATCGATTCAGAAAAAAAAACAATAAAACGATCACACAGCAAGATGGCCGAACAGAATCTCTTTATGTTAGTGGGTATCGAGGCATGGACTCACACGCATTCAGATCTCGATAACGCTGCATTGGCGCACATCTACTGAAGAGTTAATTTAATTAACTCAATCCGATCAATGCACTTCCCACGGAGTTCGCACGCAAACTTGGCGATCTCTCGGATCGTTTTATTTGGCGACTGGGTGTTTTCTTGCGACGCTTTTACTACGCCTTTCTACCTACCTACCTACCGGTTATTTTCGTGTGAAGCTAATGCAGGTTATAGCACGAAAGTTGATTGATTGCTTATTGTTTTGCGTGTAAGTGTTGATTGACACGCTTTCGGCGTGATATTTTGTGCATCCCAAATTCACGATAGGCATCAGAAAAGAACTGACGCCTGATCACATACTTGTTGGGTTCTATCAGCGCTACGAACGATATGTCATCACACATATACTAAATACTGAGGCGACATAGCTCTTATGACTAACATCTAACATTAGCAGTATTTTTGAGAAGTCATACATTTACTTTGGAAAGTGGCCTCTGAGAGTTTAACGACCTAATAAACGTTTCCGTCAGCAACATTTTCTTTTAAAAGTTATAGATAATTAACTACCTTTAGAACTTTATTTAAAACGTTACGAAGTAAACCATCCCACGCTCTCGTCCTACATAAATAACGTTAAGCAAAAAGCAATTTTCAACTGAATCCCTAACGAGTGGGCCGCTTGATACATCGCCCACATCCGTGTTAATATTAAAGGACACAGCCAGACGAGCTCGGCGTGGAGGAAGCCGTATATACCTGCATACTAATTTATTACAATCTAACCTGAACCAGCTAAATGAAAAAGCTGTTCAAACCTTGGCAATAGATTCTGCTTCGTATTCTACGCGCACAGTCGGTTAGCCACGATCAGTATTCTTGGCACCGTCACCGGACAATGAGACGAATAAGAATGATGTATTGTAAAGTTTAAAGTTCGCCAAAAGTATGGTGCGTATTTAAATGTGCATGAATATTTCTTGCCGTCCTTCTTACTCATTACTTTCATCAGCGCGTTCGAAAGAA
Source organism: Notodonta ziczac (assembly GCA_918843915.1). Taxonomy (NCBI): domain Eukaryota; kingdom Metazoa; phylum Arthropoda; class Insecta; order Lepidoptera; family Notodontidae; genus Notodonta; species Notodonta ziczac. Next base: position 3,317,812 of record OU974037.1, read on the forward strand.
AGAATCGAAGGGCCACGTCAGATAAGCTCGCTGTAAGTTGCTGCTGGTTATGACGACAGTCATGGTGATAACGATGCCCTTATTTGTTTACTTTTTTTCCTAATACACCCACTCGACGCCCACATGACTCGTACCTAGGTTATGTGTGTCAGTTTCAATGGAAATATTAAAACTCGGGACTTTTTGTTCATTTCTAGAGCTACTGTGGATATTGGAAAATAATTCTTGTCATTAAACGCATAAAGTTTAAACTGTAATGTTTCGCAGGCAGTCGAGTGGAATTACCTGGTGTTCCGTGTTATCGTTCCCCCGTATCCGGAGCGCGGTGCCGCTCGACGGGCCATGGCGGCACCTGTCGCCTATATTCTGCTATAACATAACTTATTAAACCTGGCATATTGTGCAAAGTTTTATAGTGAAACTTCACAGACACCTGCGTTGTGTATAACTAGAGAGGAAAACGGTGTTTACGAAGGGTGTTAATGAGGAATGCGGGCTGCTAATGAGTGAAAATTATTGCCTATTTCAATCTGCGTGGAGTGGTCCGGCCGTTAAGAAGTTTTGGTCATTTTAAGCCTCTTCCCATGGGGCAGAATTTGTTTATTTACTATAGTAGTAAGTGCGAAAATACATGAAACTAAAGTAAGGTTAATTGCCTAGCCATGTCGTACACTGCGCACATCATAGAAAGCAAACAGACTTCCTTATGTTGATAAGGTTTCGTTCAATGATAAACAATCGACGATCTTGATACCATATTCATGAATTGTCATCAAATCAATTCTAAATTAATGATCACTTAACGCGCGGGCTAAACATAATTCAAATAGATATATCTTATTATTTTACCTAGGAAGCACAGTAGTAGAAATAGGTCCTTGTAATGTTCCTAATGCTTTGCTATTATTAAGTTCGTTTGTGATGTAAGTCACGTAAACAACTTACGGGAAATTTACAAAACATGGGAATAATGTTTGCGACAAAGCAGCCCAAACCAAAATGAAGATAAATTAACCATTACGTTGTTGCCTTATACGAAAACGAAATCCCAAGAATGGTCTTTAAAAAATAGTTTAGCATAAACAAGAAAGCGAGATGCTTATGAATTACTTTTTTACTATGGACCCATTGTAGCATAGATGACAGTAAAATTGTTGGTGCATGAAAACAATCCGTGAAGTGACAGGTTTATGACTTCAATTTTATACGGAATCTGTCTACAGACTTTCATAATAATTATACCGCACACGCTGGGATGCCGGCAAGCGTTAGTGAACTCACTCATGGGCATTTGAAGCCGCTAAAAACTTGTCTAATTTTCTCGCCATTGTTTTGAAACCTTGGTAATGACATCACTTGAACATTGTTATGGTAGATGTACCGACCATTAATTACATAAGTGTTTTAACAGGCGCCTACTATTATAGACTCTGTACTGTGACATCAATAGGATCGGAATTCGGGGGTGACCTGGTGACTATTATAAGCATTTCGAAGCGTACAGACATGGGACTTCACAATATCCTTAAAACATACCTACTCCATTCGTAAAACGATGTGGTTTTCCCGTGTTGATAGAAGGTCGACTTCTATGAAAACAACAATAACTTTGTGCACTGTCATGAGGCATACGGACAATTTGCTAATATTTCAAAGGAGGTTTCGTATTATTGTCTCCAGAGAAAGGCGTGATTACGAAACTGGTTGATTTCTCAAGTAAACCAACCTCTTCTGAGGACACAAGAGGTTCATTTTTATATGGAAGAATGTTTTATTATTGAATTTAATTTGTACAAGGCCCATGGGCTATTATCACCATGGAGTTTGCGTTTAAAGACTAATTATATTATTTATCAGGGTTTAGAAATACACTAGCTGTGCCCGCGACTTCGTCCGCGTGGAATCTATATATATAAAAGAAAGTCGTGTTAGTTACACCATTTATAACTCGAGAACGGCTGAACAGATTTAGCTGAAAATTGGTGGGGAGGTAGCTTAGAACCAGGAGAAGGTTATAGGATACTTTTTATCCCGTTCCAGTGGAAATTGACATAAAACGTGAAAACGTGTTATTAATGAAAATGACAGCTAATGCCAGCAAAAATATATGAATGAAAAAAAAGTCTAGCCGTTGATTATTTACAAATGGTATAAAAAAGGAGAACCAACAGCTAAAATGTCGTCTATAGTTAAATATGGTTGAATATTTGATAATTTGAAATTTTGAAGTTGACAGTTGATCTGTCAGTTTCGAATTTCTATTAGATTATTGTACGGATATTATCATTAGCAATACGATGCCGCGTCCAAGACAATCTGATCTTTCGCGACAAAGCCGTAATGCAACTAGGATTCGAAACATTGCGAATGAAAGAACTGAAGAACAAGAAATTGGAAGTGAAGAGCAACGCAGTAGTATGGCTCGAATTCGTGCTTCTCAATCACAAGAGCAAAGAGAGGTAGCCCGTGAAACGGCTCGGTTGGCAATGAGGAATCGTCGAGCAAACCTCAGAGATCAAGAACTAGATAACTAACGACGCACAAGAAGAAATTTATCAAGTACTGATTGTGGCATGTTCACGGGTCGGAAGACCATCAGCGTTATTTGTTCATGCGCCTGATAATAAAACGAAAAATGAAGTCTATCACAAGGTGCTTCAATGAAGAGTGCAAACGAAGCACCAAAATACATGGCAAAGATATTGTTACCTAAAATACACAAACCAGAGGACCCGATGAGTCCCATTGAAAGCCAGATTGACACACCAACATACAGTCTGGCCCAGCACGTAGCGAAGGTGCTCTCACTACTAAGAGGACACACAAGAGCACATACAAAGGATTCATAACATTTTGTAAGTGAGATTAAACATATACATCATGCTAACATATAAACCATGGTCAGTTTTGATGTTCAGTCTTTGTTTACCTGTCTACCTGTAGCAGACTGCATCACAATAGTATCAAAGAAGCTAGAGGAGAACAACATGCCAGAGGAATATGCTGAATATACTTAAACGGTAAATCTAACCACCATCCAACACAGTTAGCTACAGTGGGTATATCTTTGTTTCAGAGAGCACAAGGGATCTGAAATCAGCAACACCTGGCTGACGAAATACATCATGTCAAGCAAATAGTTGTCAGACAATGTGAGCAATTTCTGCGTGGATAGGACCGCAACCAACAACTAAATATGAGGGTACCAAGTTAATAACTTTGACATCAGGAAGTCTAACACCTCAGTCCCCCGTGACCATGGCTGCTGTAAAGCCACCGAAACTTCGGGAAAATAAAAAAGGAAATAAACGCGATAAAATCTGTATAATAGTTTTATTTGTATACATTAGATGGCCAATAAATAATCTTTATATTTGTATTTTAAAATGAATATTTAATTAATCATTTTTTAAAACAGCACATTTATAACCTCAATGGCGAAACAAAGTTTGCCGGGACAGCTAGTTAATAATAAATAATAATAATTCAATAAATATGTAATTTAACATTTGCGAGTCGATGTTTCGTGTTTTATATACCTACTATTGCGCGCTCGCGCGTTCTGATCCCGCGTGGCAGGCAGCAATTGTTATCATTATATTTTGTTTGTCTAAAATAAGGTAACCTAAGTTACTCCTTATAACATCAGCTATCTGCCAGTGAAAATCCCGTCAAAATCGGTCCAGCCGTTTCGGAGATTACCCGGAACAAACACACAGACAGACAGACAATTTTTTTTTAAATCGCGTCTTTGTTATAAGTACCGTATGTCATATGCATTTAGTGAAAAGGTGTTATTTTGATATTACAAACAGACACTCCAATTTTATTTATTTGTATGTATGTATAAGACATTTCGAAACAAATAAGTACTAAAGCCAAAATTGATTTGGGATGTTTATCAACTTGTGAAGTTTTCGATATGATTGTTTGGTGTTTTTCATTATTTTTGGTATATAAAATACCAATTAAATATTATTAACATCTGCTTGTCTTTGGTTACTCTAAAACTGTGTAATTTTAAATTTTGAGTAATATTGAGTATAGATAACTTTCTTTGGTAAGACAGAATGTTTAGACCACAAGATATCATTACATAGTATAAAACAAAGTCGCTTCCCGCTGTCTGTATGTCCCTATGTATGCTTAGATCTTTAAAACTACGCAACAAATTTTGATGCGGTTTTTTTTTATACATAGAGTGATTCAAGAGGTAGGTTTATATGTATAATACATGCATAATATAGTAGAGGAACACTGATAATTTATTGCATCCGTGCGAAGCCGGGGCGGGTCGCTAGTATAGTATAAAGAGGTGTTACCCCTAGTTTGCCCTGGACGAAACATAATTATTGTTGTCATGCTTTGTATAAATATATAGTCCAGGGCAAGCAGAGATAGGGTAATAACTTGTTTACAAAGCTATCAGAATTATGTTCACATGTTTATAAGACACTTATTATATCATTGTTTGCTTGTTAAATTTGGAGTAGACACAAATTAAACCACTCTGCTCTCTCTTTCCATTATAATGGTTATCAGTTAGACAGAGTAACAACACATCAAGTTATTGAACAAACATTGGGTATTAGTAGGTTGAAGACATCAAATATCGCTGGATGGTTTATCCACTGATTCTTTTGCTTGATAAAGTGTAGTCCTAATTGCTTTTTAAATTAAATATCAACAGGCATTTGCTGCAGATTGTATAAACTGAAAGTGTAGACTTAAGTGTGATGTAATGAAACATTTTTTCATGATGAATATCAACATGCATTATCAATTTCCTGTAACCCATGAAAGCAGATAGAGGGACTAAAGTGTTAACTGTATAGGGACTAGTTCTTATCAAATTCCATTAGGTAAGTGCAGTTATACCTAATCATTGTAAGACTATTGAGCTATGTTCTTCCTTAGGTACTTATATCAATGTCATGTACCTACGAAAAGAGTTCACCAATACTCTAGCCACTTGATTAATAAACATGGATTAGCAGTTACGTAGTTACACCATACTTTGTCTTCTTCTTTCTAATGTCAAATTACTGAAGACAGAAAGAGATATTTCGGTGTGTAACTATTCACCCACTAATCCACATTTATTAATAAGGGAGTATGGGTGTAACCACACCAATCAATCAATAGTAGATTAATCACTGAAGGTCAATCAATTAGTGGTCACAACCTGATAGACCTTTTGAGCAATAACCAATTGTTTGATGCACCTAATGGCTACAGTTGTTTACTGCTTTAACGGTCCGTTAGTGTGTTGGTGAAATCACCCGGTAGTAGACAAGTTTTTTTTTCCAATTCTATTGAAATCATCCTCCATAGTCCATTTGGCTGATTAGCCATCGTCAACTAGTAAATTGACCAGTAACTGAATGGTAAAAATGTTATTAGATTGCAACGGGGCAGCTGTTACTGACTTGAATCTCTCAGCAAGTATCGCTACAAACGCGCGTCAACGACGCGTTTAAAACCCGCGGACAGGTGTACAAAGGTCTACAGGCTGCGTCTGACTCGCGTGTGTATCGCGTCTGTATCGCTACAAACGCGCGTCGACGGCGCGCGGCGCGTTTAAAAAACGGGGTGTGCATACGCCCTTATAATTATCAGGCATGGTACATGCATCAATCAAGCAGATTCATCATTGACACGGCGTCAAAACAAAAGAGTTGCTCTCGTTCGCCCACACAATGTACGGCCAAAATACCGTAACATATAAAACTTTTTTTAAACAACACTCTGTAGGTACCTTTGTATTGACATCGTGTCAACCTTTTTACCGCTCTAGAGAGAATGAAAATATTACCTAGATAGGTGCTTAAATATAAATTGATGTAAGTACCTACCCAGAATAACAAGTTACAAGTTTTTTGTTATGTAGGTAGGTAAGTAAGAATATCTTGAATTTTCAGTTACCTAATTTATTCAACTTACCTATTTAAAAGAAGAATATTTACCGACCTATTAAGTGCACTGCAGTGCATTTAGTTTACCCTTTTGGGGATATATGCATTATCATGCATATATCCCCAAAAGGGTTACACTATCGTGTACGAGCATATTATGAGGAACAATGTTAGCAATAGCTGCTATTTAATGTTGATCTAACTTAGGGAACGTAGGCATGTAGAATTTTAACAAAAATGCTACGTGTTTCATTCTCCAATAGGAATGAGTACCTACTTACCCTACAAATTTAAGTACAAATATCAGAATCACCCGATTATGTGGTGGACTTATCTCATATTCCTTTCCAATTCTCAGAACCAACTAACAACGCACGGTTATCCTGTTTCGAGTGGTTATCGCATTCTATCGATTTGATGACAAATAAATGCAGACGACATCAAATGCCGGCAAGTAAAAATAACACAGGTAGGTACATCATCTAAACACTCCGCTATACTTACAGTACATAAAACATGTCCAAAAATAAAATATTAGACGTAAAATGCATAGAAATGCAGCACGATTTATTTATAAAACTCCCGACTTACCAGCAACAACCGTATCGCCCAGATCGTACTTCACTGGTTTTGGAAACTCACGCAATTTGCGTCCACTCAGTTTTAGTTCACCACTTAAATACGCATCTTCTAAGATTCTCTCTAATGATTTTGATAACTGACTATGAATATTATTGTGCCCATTCATATTTACACTCACACACGGCCCTAACACGGCCATATTCTTTTGAAACTGCAAGAAAACTGTTTTTTTTCCCTGTCTGTCATTTGATCGCTGACAAGCTGTCACATTGCAGCCAACATAAAAACCACTATTTCCGTAAATATTGCTAGCTTCACGTCGTATCATTTCCTCTATGCTTTAAGGTAGTTCACATTGTGTGTAGGCCATTCTCCAATTCTATTTAACGTTTTTGTTTATGGTATATTCTTTAATCGAATAATATATCAAGTCCTCACCTCTAACGATCCCGTTTCTCTTTCTTTCCAACTATGCCTGTCTTTCTCTATTGTTCCACCTGATATTGACATGAAGTTATAACCTAAAATTCCTAGAAATTCTCGAATAATTGAATTAAAAATAATAAAAATGACCATATCAAACATAATACGATTAACAAATACATTAAGAAATGTTAAAAAATCGAGTGTTTCACAATTCGAGGTGAGTGGCTGTTTCAATTGAATTTTAACATACTTGGATTTTTCGGGTTTCATTTTACGTAATTTATCTAGACTCAAATTATTAATGAAATGAATGTCGATATATATTTCAGAAATTCTCATCCTACGTCAAAGATGCGGAACACAAATCTTTGGAAAGGATCAGGAATATTGGTATATCAGCCCACATAGACTCCGGCAAAACCACACTGACTGAGCGGATATTGTTTTACACCGGCAGAATTGATCAAATGCACGAGGTAAAGCTTATTTAAGTTATAGTAGTACTCACTTATTATAAATCTGGGTGGTAACAAAATAGTAGGTATTTTCAGAAATTTTCCTTATTCTTTTAGGAAGTCTAGAGCTGTCTGGCAGGAAACTATGGAATTTCACATCTGCTCTAATATCCTATATAAATGTTAGCGTTACTTTTATTTGTTCACCCATTGGCTGATTTTGAAGATCAAGTCCACATTGACCAAGCCTAAAACCTCTTGATGCTTAGACTCCCACTTAGTGGTGGGGTTACGTTACCACTTTCAAACTCAGTCGCCCCAACGCTGACTATAAGCAAACCCACAATATCCAAGTATTTGTTATTGATTATTATAAAACTATATTTTTTCATAAACAGGTGAAAGGCAAAGACAATGTTGGTGCAGTCATGGACTCCATGGAGCTTGAACGGCAAAGAGGCATCACAATTCAATCAGCCGCTACATATACTATATGGAGAGAACACAACATTAACATCATAGACACTCCTGGGCATGTGGACTTCACGGTGGAAGTGGAGAGAGCATTGAGGGTGTTAGACGGAGCTGTACTAGTCCTGTGTGCAGTTGGTGGTGTCCAGAGTCAGACCTTAACCGTAAACCGGCAGATGAAGAGATATAACGTACCTTGTCTGGCTTTTATTAATAAGCTAGATAGGATGGGAGCAAATCCTTTCAGGTATGTGAATTTATTGAAACATTTTACTATTATTTTTCTCATTTTATATTACCTTTACGTTTACTGCACTGATTTGGCTGATTACTTATTGCTTAAAACTACATAGACCATCCTGTTTGGTGTTTAGGGAATCTAGTATTGGAATTTTTTAGTGACAATAGGAACAGCCTGTTAAATAAACCCCACATACATATTTAAGTTATTAATGGAATGTGCAATGGGAGTCAAATTTCTAAATTTCATTAAAATCCTGGCTATTATGCCAAGCATTTCTACCATCATTGTTTAGCCATTCAAACCAGCCTAATTTGGGTGGGTTCAGACCACACTGAGCAGCAGTCTGAGGCCAGGCAGTGTACAATTGAATGATATACCTACTTTTTTCACAGGGTCATAAAACAAATGCGCTCCAAAATGAACCACAATGCTGCATTTATACAGCTCCCGATGGGCTTAGAAAAAGAATGCCAAGGGATTTTGGACTTAATTGAAGAGAGAGCTATATACTTTGATGGCAATTATGGCGAGATAATCCGGTATGATGAGGTGCCTCAGGATAGGAGGACAGAAGTTCAAGAGAGGAGGCATGAACTGATTGAGCATCTGTCCAATGTTGATGAGACTTTGGGTAAGAAAACTCTTATTAATATTTGACTAGTATTCCTGTTAGAATGGTCGAAATTCGACCATAATACATTTAAATTTAAATTTTAAATATCATTAAGGTTTTATATATAGATAATTAATATATAGATAATTGGCCTTAATAATTACACTTGTAAAGTTATCCTTAAGGCAGTAAGAACTAAATTGACTTTCAGGCGAGTTGTTCCTCGAAGAAAAAACGCCAACAGTCGCTGATATAAAGCAAGCTGTACGTCGGGCAACTTTAAAGCGCACATTCACTCCCGTACTTGTCGGTACCGCGTTAAAGAACAAAGGTGTCCAGCCGCTCCTCGACTCTGTGCTGGAATACCTTCCACACCCGGGTGAAGTGGAAAACACAGCCTTATTGAATGAGGATAAGGATGGTGAGGGGGAGACAGTGTTGTTGGATGCGTCGAGGAATGATTCGAAGCCGTTTGTGGGGTTGGCTTTCAAATTGGAAGTGAGCAAGTTCGGGCAGTTGACATATTTGAGATGCTACCAAGGAATGTTGAAGAAGGGCGATAATATTTTCAATGCCAGGACTGGCAAAAAGGTGGGTTAAATACTTTTATTCCTTTTAATAATTATAATTTTATCCCTTTTTGACGTCCCACTCCTGGGCACGGGCCTCCCCTCAACACGAGGGGGATTCAGGCCATAATCCACCACGCTGGCCTAGTGCGGGTTGGCGGATTTCACATATCTTTCGAAAATTAGTTAAATCTTCTAAGACATGCAGGTTTCATCACGATGTTTTCCTTCACCGTAAGCAAGTGATAATCATACAGAAATTATGATTCGCACATAGATTTCGAAAAATCCAGAGGTTCGAGCCGGGGTTTGAACCCTAGACCTGGTAGCCCGCAAGACGCGTGCTTAACCAATCGGCTATCACTGCTTTTTTTTTATTCCTTTTATGATGCAAAATTACGTTAAAATTAGGTATTATCCGGTAGGAAAGGTGTTCCCCCTAGGATTATTTTTACGGAAAGTATAATAGGTCTAATGTGACTGAAGGTGCTCATGAAGGCTGCGTGACAAATACATTTTCAGTGGTATAATAGGCCAGTACAGTACAAAAATAATGTTTAAACTCAAGTGACCCTTGTCCTCAACTAACTTAACCTTGATTGTAATTTAGCCTTAGATTCGTATTTATATTTAAATCACAACTTTGACATCATGAAAAACGAAGGTCATTCCAGAATTGACCTTGTTCATTGTGACCTTTGACCTCACCTTATTCTTTGCAACACGAAGGTCAATCCAGAATTGACCTTGTTCATTGTGACCTTTGACCTCACCTTATTCTTGATACATGAGAACAGTTAATACACCCTGGTTTCTGGAACCCGCCCAATCCTATACAATTTCAATTTTCCAGGTAAAAATCTCACGGCTAGTGCGAATGCACTCTAGCAACATGGAGGAAGTCAACGAGGTACTCGCCGGCGACATTTTCGCATTGTTCGGTGTAGATTGCGCGTCAGGAGACACGTTCGTTAACGACGGCAAGCTGCAGCTGTCGATGGAGTCTATACACGTTCCGGACCCGGTCGTCTCGATGGCCATTAAACCAAAGAACAATAAGGACAGGGATAACTTCTCGAAGGCTGTGGCTAGGTGAGCTTATAGTGCTTCACTAATTCGGATTTTTGGCATCTAATATTTGTTTTTGCCACCAGAGCGGCGCACTTTGGAGTGGGCTGACAGTTCAGATAGTCTCTCTCTTTCCTTCTAAGACCTCACGATGATCTACACAAATAAATAAAATTAAAGTGTCTGTTTGTAATATCAAAATAATAGGTTTTCAGTAAATGCATAATCTGAATGAAGTATATTGAACTAACAACAAAAAAAACTTAGGCTAATCTTATTTCATCGAAATACCATGCAGGCAGCAACTATTCAGTAATGTAATCAGTGTCTAAATTAGGCATGGAAATGATTGTTGCCTGCAATTAATTTTCATTACGTGAAATTATATTTCTCGTTCACTGTTATTTCACCAGTGATTTTTTCACAACCAAAGATTTTATTCATAGACAATTTTCACTATGACACGTCATCCTATGAAGACACTGGTCGATGATTTATCATAAAAACCGTCACAGGACCGCTTTGCGATTAAATTGCGATCATTACAATGATTTTTAACAGTTTCTACCCTTGTCGGTAGTAGGTGCTAATTATGAAAACCTATACGAGGTATGCCTTTTAAGTTCTGTCGTTTCCATAATTCCCGGCAATTTTGAATTTGGAACTGTTCTATATTCGAATGTGTTTAAATTTAGAATCTCAAAACAGTTGAATGTATTAGGATTAATGTTATTGTTTAGTCACAGCGTCGATTAGAATCTGTCAGGTTACGTACGAAAATGAATCTTTCTAAGGAAAATGTTCGTGCAATAATTTTCAACAACTTTAGAAGAGGCCTGACACGGCTTCAGTGTTTTGAAGAGCTAATATCTGTGTTCAGGGATGAAGCCCCATGTCTGCGGACTGTCGAACGCTGGTATTTAGAATTCCAGCGTGGACATACTAGTGTTAGTGACAAATCTCGCGAAGGTCGCCCAAAATCTGCATTCACTGAAGATAACATCATTGGAGTGAGACAACTAATTCTCGAAGATCGTCATGTGACGTATCGAGAGATAGAGGCTCTATTAGGCATCTCAGGGACAACCATTCAGAAGATCTTGCATGAAGCGCTTGGTGTAAGAAAGCTAGTTTGCCGTTGGATACCGCATCTGCTTTCCGACGATCACAAGGCGGCCCGCGTCAGATGGTGTAAGAAAACTCTGCAAAGGTTCAACCGAGGAGAGTCAAATCACGTCTACGACATCATCAGTGGTGACGAATCTTGGATCTATGCCTACGATCCTGATTCCAAACAACAATCTACAATCTGGGTCTTTCAAGACGAGCCAAAGCCGACTAAAGTTGTTCGTTCTCGAAGCACTTCAAAGAAGATGGTGGCCACGTTCGTTAGAAAAACCGGCCATGTTGCGACTATTGCACTTGATGATCGTAGAACGGTTAACGCAGAGTGGTATACCACAGTTTGTTTACCACAAGTCATCGCCGAACTTCGAAAATCTAACTCAAAGCGACGCATCATCCTGCACCACGACAATGCAAGTTCACACAGCGCTCGTCAAACGATTGAGTATTTGAAGCAGGAAAAAGTAGAAATTCTTGACCATCCTCCATACAGTCCTGACCTAAGCCCTAACGATTTTTTTACATTTCCTAAAATTAAGAAAAGTCTTCGTGGTCAAAGGTTCCAGTCCAGTGAAGAAGCAGTCGACGCTTTCAAGTCAGCCATTTTGAACACCCCCACTTTAGAGTGGAATAAATGTTATAATAACTGGTTTGAGCGAATGGAAAAGTGTATTAAGCTACGTGGTGAATACTTTGAAAAACAATAAAAAGTACTATAAGGTTCTAGTTGTGTTTTTTTCTTCAAACGACAAAACTTAAAAGGCATCCCTCGTATTATTATGATTTTTTACATGCTACCTGTAAAATGTTCCATCAATAGTGTAAATAAGACCAATTTGGTCAGTTTGTACCCTTAAAGGCGCAAACTTTTTTCTTTTTGTTGACAAGTAGCAAATTTAAATATGCCCAGGTCTCTTGTGGGAAAGACCTGGGGTATGTGGGATTCCTACCCACTAAAACCTCCCCGGTGGCTGCCTTTAACACATCGGAGAGGCTCCAGGCTTTTAACCCAATCTAACCTAAGCCATAGTACCCCCAAGGAAACACTCCAACCCCTAATTTGCTCAGGTTTACAAAGGAAGACCCGACATTCCAGTTCCGCTACGACCCTGACAATAAAGAAACCGTCGTATCAGGAATGGGTGAACTGCATCTGGAGATTTACGCGCAGAGAATGGAGAGGGAGTACAACTGTCCCGTCGATCTTGGCAAGCCTAAGGTCGCCTTTAGGTAAATAAATAATTATAAATATCCCCAGACTGACACACCAACTGAACTAAGCAACGTTTGTACTATGTGTACCGTACAATGGACTGGGGGCGATCCCAGTGACACCCAGACATGGGTATTTTTACTGGGTCTGGTTCCGCCACATACTCCTACCACTGTTAAGTACTCCTGAAAGCAGTATAGACAATGGTGACCAATAATGACGCCGAGGTTTGACCCGGGGAAAAGTTAAATTGTCATGGAACCCTCACAAATTTAATCGAAAGAAATGATAGGAGTTGGAAGAAAAAAATCCACAGACCTGGACAAATTATGAAAAGGCCATTTGCGATATTTGCCCCGGCGGTAATCGAACCCGCAACCACCATGCGCAATGAGCCGAGCGGCCTACGCTCGAACCTGTGCACCAAGCGGTCGGCAGTCGGCAAACGAGTTAAGCAGTTACCGTAGCCTATAGATGCTTGCAATGTCAAAGGCATTGTTCTCACGCTGCTGACTTGAAAGGGAGTGCGACAGGGCACGGAAGGGTTGGGCCCCAGGTGTGCTGCCTCAGCATACGCTTAGCCTTAAGTCCGTGTGTTATTTTGTAGGGAGACCATGATGTCGCCATGCGCGTTCGACTATCTGCACAAGAAGCAGTCCGGCGGCGCGGGCCAGTACGCCCGCGTGTCCGGCATCATGGAGCCGCTGCCCCCTCATCAGAACACTGGTGAGTTATCTCTAATATATAAAATTCTCGTGTCGCGGTGTTTGTTGCCACACTCCTCCGAAATGGCTCGACCGATTTTCATGAAATTTTGTGTGCATATCGGGTAAGTCTGAGAATCGGTCAACATCTATTTTTCATACACCTAAATGTTAAGGGTGGTCCACCCCTTAATTTTTTAGACAAGATTTAAGACAGGAGAACGTCGAGTCAGCTAGTATCATATAAAGGATGTAAGGGGCATGGATTCAACTCATGATTCTGGACTCCCCACAGTTGGAATTTACCGTCGATATTGACTGTATACAGACTGACTCAACCAGCAGCACCATATCACAGAAGATTAGCGTCAATTAGGTATAATAGCTCCATTTTTATTAATCTTATAACTACCGAGCTTCAGTGTGCGTATCATCTCTATGCCGATGACCTGCAGCTCTATTGTCAGGCAGGTGTTGACAACGTATCGGACGCGATTGAGAAGCTCAACCAGGATTTGAGACTGATAAAGAGCTGGCCAGACCGTTTTGGGGTGGCAGTTAACCCGTTAAAGTGTCAGGCCATTATAGTTGGGAGTCCCCATAGCTTAAGAAAGCTTAATGGTTTAACTGTTTCACCCGTTTTCTATGACAATACCGTCATTCCGTTTGGCTCTGAGGTTAAGGACCTTGGTCTGCTTGTCGACACCTGTCTTGACTGGCGAAAGCAGGTCGCGAACGTCAGTCAGTAAGTGACTGGAACATTGCGATCGCTGTATCTACTGAAAAATCTTGTCCCAGCTCACATAAAGGCATTGCTTGTACAGTCCCTAATTTTCCCCATTATTGACTATGGTGATATGTGCTACTACGACCTGAATGCAGATCTCCTCAATAAACTCGACCGCCTTCTAAATAACTGCATTCGATTTGTCTTCAACCTCCGTAAATATGATCACGTTTCTGCGCATCGATCGCAATTAAAATGGTTACCCATTCGGGAGCGCAGAGCACTGAGGGCATTGACTACTCTGTTTTCTTTTCTAAACAATCCTTCGTCTCCCCCCTATATAACTTCACAAATTCAATTAATTTGCTCTGCCCACAGTAAAAATCTGCGCTCGACAAATAATCTTTTCTTACGATGTCCCTCACGCCGCTCTGGGTTTATCCGCTCCTCTTTCTTTGTCCAGGCGATCTGGGAGTGGATTGCGGGACCAGTCCCATAAAAAAACCTCTTGTACCTACTATTTCAAATTGTTTACGTGTATCTACTGTTTTATAATAAAATAGCTGTACCCTGCGCGCGTTGCTACGCTGTCAATGATTGGTCGTACCAACTCAGAAAACTTTGTGGGCTCATGCACAACACTTTGCTGAAGATGCATAGTTTACGATTCTATAAAGGACATACAGACAAACATTCATTTATATATATATATAGATGTATTCTTATTTTTATTCTTAATTATTTCCTTAGTGCTGGAATTCATCGACGAGACGGTTGGCACGAACATCCCGAAGCAGTTCGTGCCGGGCGTGGAGCGCGGCTTCCTGGACACGTGCCTGAAGGGCTTCCTGTCGGGACACAAGATCTCCGGCGTCAAGTTCCGGCTGCAGGACGGCGCGCACCACATCGTGGACTCCAGCGAGCTGGCCTTCTTCCTGGCGGCGAAGGGGGCGGTTAAAGAAGGTCATTTTTTTAAATATCGCAATAATAACACAGCCAATGCCACTCAAATAGGAATGGGAATCGTGACTAGCTTAATACTGCCGACCAAGTAAAAGCAGCGTCAGCATATGAACCGAACAATATTACGTTACAATAAAAAGATTGATTTATTGAAATGGTTCGTATGGACTATAATTTTAAATAAAAAAAATTTAAGCTAGGGATACTGACTGATTGAAAATCATTATTTAAAAATACAAGGTGAAACATAAAGGGTATACTTTTTTTTTTAAAACATAACTTTGTAATTCTAAAACTATCAGCTTTGGAGGAAATTTGAAAAACAAAAGGTGTTATAGGAATACAGCTGTTGACAGATTTCACAAGTCTACAAAACCTTTAGTACTTCAACTGTCCCACAAAGCCGATAGTTTTAGATTTACAAAGTAAAGTTGCAAAACAATTAGTATACCCTTTTTGTTTCACCTAGTATAATGAAGCTAGAGAAATATTTATTTATTTATTTGTTAATTTCTTATTGTGAACTTTATTGATACCATTGAACCATCCATCCGACAGTGTTCGGAGACGGCGCGTGGCAGATCCTGGAGCCCGTGATGTTCGTGGAGGTGGTCCTGCCCGAGGAGTTCCACGGCACCGTGATCGGGCAGCTCAACAAGCGCGGCGGCATCATCACTGGCACCGAGGGCGCGGAGGGCTGGACCACTATATACGCGGAAGTACCGCTCAACAACATGTTTGGATATGCTGGGGAGCTGAGGTATGTTCTATCATTCATATTCACCAATAGCTGGTACATAAATAATATAATATAATAATAAATAATAATTTTAGCCCTTTTTGACGTCCCACTCCTGGGCACGGGCCTCCCCTCAACACGAGGGGGATTCAGGCCATAATCCACCACACTGGCCCAGTGCGGGTTGGCGGATTTCACATGTCTTTCGAAAATTGGTTAAATCTTCTAAGACATGCAGGTTTCCTCACGATGTTTTCCTTCACCGTAAGCAAGTGATAATCATATAGAAATTATGATTCGCACATAGATTTCGAAAAATCCAGAGGTTCGAGCCGGGGTTTGAACCCGAGACCTGGTAGCCCGCAAGACGCGTGCTTAACCAATCGGCTATCACTGCTTAGCTCACTGATTAGCTTGGTACATAAATAAAACAGAATAAAGAGATATAGTAGCCTAAGTTGCACCTTTTTTCATCAGCTAGTGGTAGTGAAAGTCTCGTCGAAATCGGTCCAGCCGTTTCGGAGATAAGCCGCAACATAGTCGACGGAAAGGTTCCGTGTCGGTAACGGCGGCTTCCATCCTTCTTCTAATTTATTTGTACTTACAAGAAAGATGGTAGCTGCCGTTGCCGACACGGCGACTCTCCTTCGACTGTGAATACCTCCCCTGCCTATAGTCAATTGGATATACATATGTAAAATGGATCCAGCCACCCATATTTCTGGAAACTGAAACCAACCTTAAACCACTTCAACTGGGGTTGATTTTAGTCTGCAGGAGTAAGTATGGGTTGGTTCCTTTTTGCAAATGATGTCCAATTGGCTACCGTTCGACTCCACCACCAAATATTTTTCTTTCAGGTCGATGACGCAAGGTAAAGGTGAGTTTAGTATGGAATACAGTCGCTACTCGCCATGCCTGCCCGACGTACAGGAACAGCTGATCAGGAAGTATCAGGAGGAGATGGGCTTGGTGCCAGACCAGAAGAAAAAGAAGAATTAACCGCATATGGTCAGTTTATTTCACGACGACGCGTGAATGATTGCAAATTGACCCTTATGACAATGTCGTATGGATCACAGCACGCGTCTTCGTGCGGTGAACTATAACTAATGTTTAGACTAATTTATTTTATTGTGATTTTATGTTAAGGCCGCAATCTAGTGTTAATTATATTTTAATCTCGTAATTTGTTGTTTAATTTAATATTCGGAATTTGGCTTCACTTGCACCTTTTTATTTATTCAGTAAATTGAGATTTTAATGTCTAGATAGTCTCATACTGAAATTACTATAAAAAACCTCTTAATAAAAATATAGAAGGACAATTGATACCAATCGTCAAATCATGACTAATATAAATTTGACACAATTAATTTAGTTTTTTGCTCACTGAATCGGCAACATTGTGGATTTATTGGCAAACCAAAAAATTAAATAAATATTATTTAAAACAATTGGGACAAACAGGCGACGAGGTTCACGGGCACCGTAACAACACACTAATTTACATTTATAAAAACTCATTTATTCATAACACTCCACAAATATATTCCAAAAACGTTACAAATTCGCGTAACAAACGTCTCCTGATACAAATTAATAATTGTATTTTTGCTTACACTTGCTTACAAATACTCCGTAACATACAAAATCAATGATTAAATATTAGCCATGAATGATAAATTTTAGGCTAAAAATTCGCGCTTCTTTGTGAAATAACTGACTATACATTGCATTAAATTTTATCGCGCACATTCAGGTGCCTTACGTAAAGTAATAAGCTGGATTTATAATTACAACATTTAATTTGACACAAGTGCACAAGTTAACAAATGGTGCTAATTCTGTTGTCCACAAATAACCACTTAATACATTATTACATTACGATTGTTTATCGTAAAATACTTTTGTTAAATATTAACAGTTTATTTTATTTAAAATTAATAAACCAACCAACAGTACAGAACGCTGAACTAAAATATACGGATTTAAAATTAAAACTTCAGATAAACTTACCAACAGTGCAGAACTCTGACACAAAAAGAGGGAGAAAACATATCTTATAACGGTTCCTTCATAACGTATTAAGTATTTAAAAAATATGCGTTTAATGTCTGTTTGCAAACAACTATTTATGATGCGTGGCAATGCTTAGTTTAAAATGCCAACAGAATTAGCGGCAATATTAAATAATTTATTTATATTAGTGTTCATTCTATATCTATGTATGTATCTATTTAACAATGAAAACGCTGCGGAAAAATAAACTAGGCATGTATTTCGGAAATACCTATAACTTAATGGTACCTAGGTAACCTACATGTAATATCTAATGGTGTTACTCTATTGGCACTTCGTTTTAATGTTATGTTAAAATTAATGTTGTATTATTACATTGAGATAAAAAGATGGGTAACTTAGTACCCATACCTACTTATGTAGGTACGTACTACGAATGTAAACAGTTTGATAGGTATTTCTCCACGCGACACCGCATACTCAAATGCAGCTCAAATAGGACATTTTGACTCGCCATACAAAAATATAAAACAATAACGACGACTCAAATAGCTGAGTGATATTTTAAACATTTGAGATAGGTATTGTTTGAGTATTTTATCATAATTAGTTGAGTACTTTCTCGACTTATGTTTTAGCGTGATTGAAAAATAGTGTAACTACACAAGTAATGGAAGATTTCTACCGCTGCGAACTCAAAATAAACTGCGATTGTTTCCCAAAACGGTCTCGTGAGTACAATTTTTTACTACCTACCTAACTACTCATGCCTTATTTTAAGAGATTAGTTTTATGTTTAAACATTAAATTATTTAGATAAGTAATTGATATTGTTGATCCAATAGATACCCACTACATATACCTACTGGCCTATATAAACATCCAAAGCAAATTATAAGACTTATGTTATAATTTCCATATCCACATAACTGATTATTACAAATATAACTAAAATAACTGCCTACCTGTATTAATTATCCCAGATATTAATATTACCTAAATGGTACACGATAAAGTCTCATAATAATTAGGTGCATTTTTAATTCCTAATTGACGACCGCTTGGCGCAGTGGTTCGAGCGTAGGCCGCTCGGCTCACTGCACATGGTGGTTGCGGGTTCGATTCCCGCCGGGGCAAATTTCGGAAATGGCCTTTTCGCAATTTGTCCAAGTCTGGGTGTCACTGGGATCGCCCCCAGTCCATTGTACGGTACCCATAGTACAAGCGTTGCTGAGTTTGGGACTATACAGTTGGTGTGTTCGTCTGGCGATATTTATATTATTATTAAATTAATTTGGTATGTCATAGGGGTTACCTAGTATTTTACTAAATAAAATACGGTCACGCATTGTGACAATTTTCCTTACGATATACCTACAAAATATCAAATTGAATTGTCTCGACCTCATTCTAGACTGAAGTTTCAGCAGATGCGTTATTTTTCCTAGAATCTGACTTCTTCAGTCCGCTCCACGAGTCCTTGCGCCTTACGAGGTCGCACTGAAAATTGTTTAACACACAAATTCCATAAAACATTATGTTGAGTTGAACAACAATGAATAGATAACATGCTATGAATCGAAAGGTACTATTTAAACTGATATACTAGGTGAAACAAAAAGGGTATAAGTACTATTTTTTTCAAAACTTAACTTTGTAATTCTAAAACTATCAGCTTTGGAGGAAACTTGAAAAACAAAAGGTGTTATAGGAATACAGCTGTTGACATATTTCACAAGTCTACAAAACCTATTAGTACTTCAACTGTCCCACAAAGCCCATAGTTTCAGATTTACAAAGTTAAGTTGCAAAAAAATTAGTATACCCTTTTTGTTTCACCTTGTATAACTAATGAACATGCATAAAGTGCGGGTTTAATAAGTGATTGAAAATATTTAAATATTAATAATCTGGATTTCAACGACGGCGCCACTTATCGGGTCTAACTAGGAACCATCAAGGTGACACAAGTATTACCAACAAGGAAATATCAAAATCAAGCCGTTTAGGGAAAGAATTACGAATACAGAAATTATACATAATTTATATTTTTTGCGAATGTACATTGTGGTGAGAAATAAAAATGAATGAATAATGAATACATATATATTAATTTGTTTTTAGATAAGTAGACACATACCTACTATATATCTACTAATATTCTATTATCTATGTCATAAGTTAACAGCTCATTTTGTACGCTATTTACAATGAATGCTACATCTATGTTAATAAATAAATAAGGTAATATAATGATTGTAATTATTTTGGCACATAAACTAGACTTGGCTAAACTTAATGCACTGTCATACCTATAGATAGGTACGTCCAAATGCATAGGCAAGATATACATTATATATTTAAGTTCGGTCTTAACTTGTCGATAACAGAATTAGCACCACTGTTATACGTCTTCTTCTTTCTTTAAAAATATGGCCTACTCAGTTTACCTATTAGGAATTTCGCCAGTGTTAAGTAATAAATAGCAATAACAAACACATTTAATAACAATACAAAACAAAAATGTGACCGTCCACTTTGGAAATCCAAAATGGAGGCCCATTATTGGTACCACTTGGTACCTATTTACGATTTAGTATGACACCGAAGAAAGTGTAAATTGTTTGAAAGTGGAAAGTGTTTTGTTTAAATTATACTCTCAACACTTATTGACTTAAATAAAATTCACACAATTTATAAGATTGCTGTTGACATTACACTTAGTTTAATCAAGTCCAGACTGATGAGCATAACTTCAAACTCAAATCGTTCAATTTGTTTAGGCCCTGCGGGTGCCCCGGTTAACAAATTGTAATTTTTATTATTAAATTTTTCCGTTGTCTACAACCGGATCAGTTCTTCAGACTTCGACTGAGAAGATCCGGAAAATACTGTTTTAATAGATTTCATTAAGATTTTTTTTAATGCCTGGTGCTTATATTTAATAGGTAAGGAAAAATATCAAGCGTTTTGGCTTTCAAAAGAAATTCAAATATGTGGGTACTTATCTGAGTTTGAAGTCTGTAGGTAGGTACAACGGCAGGTGGGTATATAAGTACATCAGTAACTATAATATAATACAACTAACTAAATTAAGACCTACAGTTGAAATAATTTCTCTACACAAAAAAAGTCTGTTACAAGTGTGCTAAAGTCATATTATTATTATATATTACAGGATATTTACTTACCATATAAATTATTTCTTTTTTGAGCAAGTTGCAAGCTTCGATGTTAGGTAAACTATCGTCTAACCGTTTAAAAGAGTACTTACCATGGCGCTTGCGATAAGTAGTTCCGAAATTGGAAACTAAAAAAGAAGATTAAGGTACTTACATGATAAATATCCTGTGATATATAATAATTTGAGTGTTAGGTATAGAGTCTAATTCACATACGAAGTCCCGTAGACGCGGTGCTGTACTCGCGTGTCGGCAATTCTGCTTTTATTTCGCTTCACACTGGCCAAACTCCAATGCATACCGTGTATTTGCCTCACTTGACATTGTCAGAATTGTCCAAAAGGACAGAACCATAAAATAAATAAATAAATATAACAAGACTAGGGACACCCGAAAGAAGCGAAACTTTATAGTATAAAGCGTAGGGCGCCGCAGCTGCCTGCCCCTCTGTATACTTACCAACCTATATACTTATATGGTGTAACGCGACTGACGTCATCGTGTAACGCTACTGACGCTTAGCACGGATAGAGTGGCCGCGCGGCGAGTGCCGCGAACTTCCGTACAGAAGCTTCGCTACTAAATACATTTTTCACTGTGTACAATTTAGTTTCGTATTATTCCGCGGGACTTCGTTTGTGAAGTAGACAGTAGTGGCCATGTTAGTTTTAAATATCATAATAAGTAATGTGTACTAACATCAGGGGGCTATTCACAGTCCACGGAAATTTTCCGTGTCGGATACGACAGCTTCCATTCTTCTTCTAATTTCATTTGTAAAAGAAAGATTGAAGCTGTCGCTTCCGACATCGGAATCTTTCCAGGTTCCGTCAACTGTGAATACCGCCTCAGGAATTTGCGCTAAAGCGCCCATCTAACCCGTGAAGTTCAAATTTTTTGAGGTTTTTTAGAAATTTCAAGAACGACAGCTATCCAGATAATCTGGCAATTTTAGTGATTAACTAGTATCATATCCACCGTGATAATATTTAGAGTAAAATAAATGTATTAATAAACGCACTGCATACTGTGTTTGTCGCAAATCACAAAATGTTGTCTTAAATGTTTTCAGATTTTGGATAAACTATAAAAATACTCGAAAATTTTGAATTTCGCGGGCTAGACAGGCGACTTCACCTTAACTTCATGCATGTTGACATTCAGGTACGTCATGCAGTGTTCTCCAAAAGGTGTGATGCGCATGCGCCATTCAAAACTTGGTGTCGTTGACGCACACCTTAATCGATGGGTCGTCTTCTTCGACCTCGTCCATAGTCGAAAGCCTCCTTTCGATTTCTGATTGTGCGGTTTTGGACATTAACTTCTTGTGTTTAAGGCTGGAAATTATATTCTATTGGCTTACAATGTCACTACGCCCGACACATATTCCATCTATTGTTACCTACTCATGTAAGTCAGGATCGATCATGTCCAGCGAAGATGCCGAAGTTTGACCCTTGATTAGTTCCGGGTATAAGATAAATTTTCTTGAAACCCTTACGAATTTAATCAAAATGCAGAATAGAAGTTGGAAGAACATTGGTTGCATGATGTCAGTCTAATATGGGAATATCATAAATAATAAGCTTTCTTTTGGTTCGTGATAATCTACACCTACCGGCTATGCAAATAAAATAAAATAAAATAAGAGTGACATTGTTGTTCACGTTTTATTGACGTTAAAATAATAATAATAGGTCCTTACTTCTTCTTGACTGTCTTCGGTTTTAAGTCTTTAACATCATTCTTCCTCATCGTATTGCTATTGTTAACTTGCTTCCATATCCCAGTTTTGTTCACTTCTTCAGATATGTTGATCGACGTCAACGGTATATTCATTATGTTCCCATTAATCAATGGTATTTGGAGATTATCTCCATACGGCGGCGGGTTGTTTTTGTTCGGTTCCTACAAGTGGAAAACCTAAGAAACATCTCCAAAGAAACATGGTAGACGCTAAAAATAGATTTATATATATAAAAAACTGGTGCCAATTACTTACCTTAACAAATTTAAAGTTTTAAAATAATAAAATATGGATAAGGAAAGTAACCATGAAAATAAAATACGGTCGTGAAAATAACACTGAGTTTATTAGTACATGTTATAATGAGAGTAACATAAAAACAGCCACTAATGATAGGGATGACCAAGGAAAGGTGACAGAAGTCAGATGTTAGTTCCGACCGCAAAGTCGTAATATTTTTGCATGCCATCCCACCTCAGCGTCTCCGAGTTCTTGTAGCTCGTCTTGATTCCTCTTGGTCATTTCCGGCATGACGTCATCGAGTATCTTCATTTCCCTCCTTGTGAAGAAACAATCTAGGGCTTTCCTGATACCGATCATTACAACCAGCATCAGAGGGAACAGGATTGAGGTCATCGAAAATGATTTTATCACCCAGAGGCACACCAGACAAGTTAATTGGATTGCCGTGAATATGTGAACACGGCGTATTGGCACCTAAGAAAAATAAATAATAATTAAAGCAATGCTTCTTATAAGAAAGAGATTCATACCAAACAGTTGAGTATTCGAAACCATTACCTGTCTCAAAAACATGTGATCAGGTTGGTACTTCTGGGGCATAAACATGATCAATATCCTGTCGAAGAACTGCAGACCTTTCAGCGAGGCCACACCCATATAAAGAAATACGCCAAATAATACCGGCATTGGTATATGACTTAGTACCGGAGTCAACACCACTGAACATCCTATAGTCAAGAAGATTAATATATGGGTGACTCTCTGTTCTCTTACTCCTAAGAATTGTGGTTTCTCTCCAGGAGCAGCGCATTCTGATTCCACTTTCAAGGAATTAACGTGATTAATGCTCAACACCGTTGCTGCTACAAACCATGGGAGTCCCATAACTGAGCAGATTTGTATTAATATCGCCAACACAAATAGATCCAAATGATACCCACATCCTTTCTTGAGTTTGTTCTCTTTACGGTTGACTATAACCGCCGTGATCTGCTGATCCATGAAGATTAAAATAGTTCCCAATAATGCTGGTAAAATAGCGACCAGTGCCGACCAGATTGGGTTCCCATTGAAAGGAGTGATGACCCAATTTCTAGACGGTAGTGTCGGTTTGAATTCCGAGGGTACTTCCAATTTTGGAGTTTTCACACCAACTTTGTAGTCCAAAAATGACATTGATAATATTGCAATGATTACTGAAAAATCGCTTACGAATTGTCTGACCTAAAAATATTTTTGTAAAGTTAATATTTGGGATATATAAAATTTATGATTGTTTTATAATTTAAAAGGTTATACATACCTTAGATGGGAAGAACAGTGAATTTTTAAAGTCCTTTAATATGATTGAGATTGTAAATGTTCCCAAAAACAATATGATGGACATTAGAAATACGTCTGGAACGTAAACCTTCGTATCGCATCCACCTCCAGCTAAAGTTCCGTTGTACATCTTAAATGAAAAAAAATATTAGCACTGTAATTAAGAAAGCTAAAAGGTCACACGCGTAAGCTTATTGATACCTAAGTGTGTTCTTAATTATTTTAATACCTGACACGACTCCTTGTCCACAGAAGTCCAATTAAACTGGTCTGGCACTTGAGAATAATTGCTCGGCAAACAGTAGCATTCATAATTCAAAACTTCATCAGGTCGAGTCTTGAGAGGATATTTTTTGCCGATCGATATTACATTTTCCACCGCCTACAACACACAAAATCCATTAAAAAAAAAAAACAGTGCCGTCTAGGGACGCCCGAAAGAAGCGAAGCTTTGCAGTAGATATTAGATATATTATATTAACGCGTAACGCGTTACGCGTTACGCTTTTCGCCGTTTTAGTCCCCGGGTAGCGAGCGCCCCGAACGTCCGTAAAGAAGCTTCGCTTCAAAAACAGTGCCGTCTAGGGACGCCCGAAAGAAGCGAAGCTTTGCAGTAGATATTAGATATATTATATTAACGCGTCACGCGTTACGCGTTACGCGTTATGCGTCACGCGTTACGCGTTATGCGTCACGCGTTGCGCGTTACGCTTTTCGCCGTTTTAGTCCCCGGGTAGCGAGCGCCCCGAACGTCCGTAAAGAAGCTTCGCTTCAAAACATTGAATTTAAAGATAAATTGTTAAAGGTATTCAACCTACTTACCTTGTAAATGAAAATAAACGCAATCAAGGTAGCGAAGTTCTCTTCCGTAAATCTTGTGATGTAGCAAACGAATGCACTAGCATCGATTGCCACGAGTATGACCAAAATCAAAGTTATCCAAGTGCCGATACAAAACCTAAATGACATGTAATTCCATCCGATCTGTCGACAAAATTCAAATACTATTGTTTCAAACACTAACACTGGACCGGTCGAACCTAAAATCGTTAATGGTTGCCCTGAAAAGAATCCATAACCCATACCGCAAACGAATCCAGATATTAGAGATTCCATAGCGGCCATGTTTTTCCCAGTAGCCTCTCCCAACAAACCTCCGAACGTTATAATAGGCGATAAACAAGCGAAATATAAAAATATCCATGAAGCGACGCACTGTAGAGCAAAGGCGTCTTTGAAATCGGACCAATACCAGGGCTTTTTTCTTTTAAGATCATTAACTAAGCCTCCAAATAACTTTCCAGTCCTTGCTAACCCTGATTCTTCCCTTTGTTTTTGTTCCTCTTCCTCCTCGTCTAGTTCCTCTTTTGGATTGTTATCATTTGGACGTTTCCGTGGGTCCTGGGATGGTATAGCTGCTGGAGGTTCTATACGAATAGCTGGATCCCACTCTCCAGGTGGTAAAACTGTCACAGCATCAAGGAACTCGTCAATACCAGCTAAAAGATGATCTCGTTTTCTTGCCCTATACGCAACTTCATGGAATATTTCATCGGACATTAAAGTAGCCATCGCTCTCCCAATCTCATGGAAACTGGAGTTACTATTTGGTGGGCCCAGTAGTACGAACATGAATCTCGTCGGTACCGGCACTTCGGTCAAGTCTCCCATTATAGTTCCAGTTTTAAGTCTTACAAATGCTGATAATGTTTTCTCGAGAAAGTCTACTTCACCGACTAAAATATTCGATGCTTCTGCCCCCGGTGGTATTTTACGCATAAAATGAGTGTTGCATTTGTGGTTGATGTCTCCGTTCATAGGGAGTTCGCCGGTGCTGTGGTTCCGTTGCATTGACATACTGCTGGGACTTTTTACCATTCCATCGTCATGATTTCCACCTGAAATTTGCAACATACTGAATTTACAAAGTATAAAAATTGCATAGTTGTGTAAGTAAATAAAAAACCAAGCCTTGAATAACAAAATAACATACATTAAAATGTGCCAAAATCGTGTCTTAGTAAGCAATAACAATTAACGCAAGTATACAGTAAAATATGATAAAATATTAGTATAATTATAAAAGTCATAACTTTTTATAATTAAAATACGGTCAAAATATTTAATTCGATAGTAACATACAGATGTTACTTAATAATTAAGCAAACAAATAATGTTGCAATACTAAAATTCCTTTTGTAATGTTAAATATTGATTTTGAGGAAAATCAAAAGAAATCAATGTCTGAAGCTGGCTTAGTAGCAGTTTATGCCGGAATCATGGACACCAGCGCGCATTATATAACACAGTTATGAAAGGATGGAGTATTTGAGAATGAACACGAAGTGAATGAAGCAAAAAGTAAGAGAAGAAACAACACAGATCAGGATGAGCGGTTACCCGCACTAGGGATGCCTAGGAAACGACTGAATTCTCCTTTGTAAGAATGTCCGCTTGCTGTACCGCCTTCATCCACTGCAACGTAATATAAGGCCAAATTTTCAAAGGGATCATAGTATTATAGAAAACATAAATATTAGTAACCCTCTCCAAAAACCACACTGATATGTACAACATTAAAAATAGCCTCAGTGCGTGCTACTGTGAATGTCAGTAAAAGGTTGTGAGTTCAGTGAGCAGTGAGCATATCCAAATGTTACCGATTCACACGCATGGCTAACCTGGCACGGCTAGGTAAGAACCTCTGGCGTCTGTCGCTTGAAGAAGAGCGGTGTGAGGTGACGAGGTAGACCCCCGACAACTCCTCGTACTGGAGCGTCGAGAGCCACCTTCCTGGAATGCTGACGGGATCACGTGACCCATATAATCGTTGCTTAAAGTCATAATAAATAAAAGCAATAACAATATTGGCAAGAGAAATGCAAGGCAGAGTACACTCACTTTTGCAAGAAGAATGATTCCGCCCAATGTCAGCTAACGACCGAATCAATGGTAGTCTTGACATGTTATTGTGGTTTCTCCTCTCATGTTGGTGCCTGTGCCTCCTCAATAGAGCATCTTTGACCTTTTCCCTGCAATCGTATCCTAGTGAACCATCGGCTACCATATTATCTAAAACGTTATCTGCGACTTGTTCCAGTGAGCTCGCTTCCATGTCAAGAATAACAGATCCATTTAGTATGAGACTTCTCAATTCAAAAAGTGAGTGCAATGACAGGGTAGCAACGTGCGGTTTGGACCAACGATTTCCTCCTTCCTCTACGTCTTCTTCGAATTTTATCCATCTAGCTGTCTCTTTCCATTCAAGTTCGTCGCCTTCTTTAACCAGCTCTTCCATTTCGGAGAATAATGGATGTGATTCAAGTGTAGCATCGTCGAGATCTTCTCCAAGTATAAATTGTACCCTTTGAGCCGGCGGTGTTACTGAAAACAATTGGAATTAATTAATTTGCCGATCTCAATGTTAGGTAAAAAGGAAATCTACCTAATTGAGAAAGAAAAAGTCTAATACATGCTAATTATTACAGGTAAATTGTGATTAATTCCTGATTGTATATTCCATGCGACAGATGACAGGATGAGAGTGTTCGATGAGGCATCTAACGGCCAGTTTCTTCATCAACAACAGTATTAAAAGCAACAGGTAATGATTTAAAAAAAACTAACTGTTGCTTTTTTATTATTTGTTTATTTATTATAGAATGCTTGTTGTGCTTACAGCAATGCCAAGACGCACAACAAGCTAATAAGGTACAGGGGCTTATATTTAGGTACTTAAAAATCTAATGCAGTCATTTAAAAACATGTGTAATTTCATGTTTTTAAATGAAACAAACTCGGCAAACAGACCCACTCAATATTAAGCAGAATGCTTGCAATGCCAAACGCAACCTGCTCTCACGTTGCCAACCTCAAGGGGAATGGCACAGAGAGGGGGGGACTAAGAGGGGGGTGAGCTACCGGCTCTCAATCATCGTACTAAATGCACCTATAATTGTTACTTTATCTCGATCCCGTTCATCTGTGAAAGGGAGGTTCTACCCCGACTATGAGCTCTAACACCGTTTTTGGCATTTTTACTTTAAGGCTAAAGCGCCCATCTAGCCCGCGAAGTCCAAATTTGTTGAGGTTTTTTAGAATTTTTTCAAAATCTAACAATAATAAAAGGCACATTTTGTAATTCGCGACAAAGACCGTGTGCAGTGCATTTATTAATATATCCAACTTACTCTAAAACATTTCAAGAACGACAGCTATCCAGATAATCTGGCAATTTTTGTATATTTAGTGATTTACTAGTATCATATTCACCGTGATAATATTTAGAGTAAAATAAATGTATTAATAAACGCACTGCATACTGTGTTTGTCACAAATCACAAAATGTTGTCTTAAATGTTTTCAGATTTTGGATAAACTATAAAAATACTCGAAAATTTTGAATTTCGCGGGCTAGACAGGCGCCTTCACCTTAAGTCATAACTTTGGCTGTTGCTTGCAATGAAGAAACTGACCGTGAAACTTCAAAAGAAAATTCTAAAGTTGATTTCTATTCCCTTACATGTTTCGCCGTCATCTGTTACGCTTAATCTTCTAGCTCGCGGCATTAATCCGGGCCCTAATAATAGAAGCAAGAGGTAAAATCCTTCTAAATAAAAATACAAATTTAATTGCTCATTGAAGAAGAAAATACTCATTTTTGGAGGATTTAAATTGTCAACAAACAAAAACGTGATTGCTTTTAATTCCGTTAAAATATTTTCAATCCACGTATCATTTTAAACAACGGACTGTTTTACTTTATGGGCTAAGTCTACCTAGTGACTGAAAGCATTTGAATCCAAAAAATCGTGGCTCCAAAAATACTTTCGCCTAATAAGGGTTTATTGAAAGCCCCGACTCCCAGCGAGATAACTCAGATTTACGTATTGTGTTCGAGACTAACGAACCATCTTGTGTTTCCATCAAAGGATTTAATTTTGTTTGCTTCGTGATTTCGCACAAGAACGTGAAAATTGTCTGTATTAACATTATTATGTAGGATGTGTCATAAGTCCGATATAAAGCTCAGGGTTTGGATAAGTATACGGTATAACTATTTTTATCAATATGTGGACACTGTTTTTGTTAATGTATAGAACGCAAGTTGAAGAAGGTTCTGCCGGGTAAGTTAGTTATGGTTTTATGAAATAGAAAATATGTCATTTATTTAGTTGTTTTATGTCATTATAAGCCCTGGAACAGTTCACACCGTTTTATTATTATTTCCGAATAAGTCCACTTATCAGCAACACAACAGTTTTTCACAGATTATTATTCCGACAATTTAAAAAAAATACATATCACCTTTTGGTCCAATGCAATTTCTTATGTACTTTCGTTAAATATTGGACTTGCTGCTACCTGTATAAAATATGGTGATTACACTGTTTCCTATATCCATTGGATGGGTTCCGAGGCAGCAACACGGAAGTTGTGACAATTATTCAAAGACCCAGCAATCATGACAGTTACTGCCTGTCTTTACAGGCACCCACGTATCAGCTACTGTGTAGGTAATGTATCTAATTTATTATTTCGGACTTTTTAAACACCCTGTATTTCGTACTTAGTCGTAATTTCACAACCGCGATCTCCAGAGATATAGGTTTATAATTTGAGTATGTTTTTCATAAACAACTAAGAGATAAGTAAGTATACGTGAGCAGTTTTATTTATCCCCCTTTCTTTTATTAACAAATACCTCAGCTCTCAAATTTGAGTGGCATTTGCGTATTCAACTGTAATCAATATACACAATATATTTAATTGAATCTTAATAAATAAAAATAATTAGCGGGGGTTCTCACCAGGTCTGTCGGCATCCTTGTCTCCATTGCGATGGTGATGCTTGTGCTTCCTGTGCGAGTGTCTGCGCGCGGGCACGTGGACTCCGACAAACACGGTGTGGGCTCGGTGGCCTACAGACAGAAGTATAACGTTATACGCCGTTTCTCATATCACACACTATAACAGGAACCCTAGTTCAGTTTGAACCCTTCCAATGATCCCCACCTCCGAAGGAATCTCGGTTTTTTTTATTGTTTTTCATTTGGGCCTCTCAGTAACGCACTGCATACTGTGTTTGTCGCAAATCACAAAATGTTGTCTTAAATGTTTTCAGCTTAAGGTGAAGGCACCTGTCTAGCCCGCGAAATTCAAAATTTTCGAGTATTTTTATAGTTTATTCAAAATCTGAAAACATTTAAGACAACATTTTGTGATTACACACAGTATGCAGTGCGTTTATTAATACATTTATTTTACTCTAAATATTATGACGGTGGATATGATACTAGTAAATCACTAAATATACAAAAAAATCCAAATTATCTGGATAGCTGTCGTTCTTGAAATGTTTTAGAGTAAGTTCGATATATCAATAAATGCACTGCACACGGTCTTCGTCGCGAATTACAAAATGTGCTTTTTTATTTTTATCATTTTGAAAATTTTCTAACAAACCAAAAAAAAATTGAACTTCGCGGGCTTTAGCCTTTAGCTTTAGATGGGCGCTTTAGCCTTAGAATCGATACTAAAACATATAGACTTTGACATAATCGATCTATGAAACCTTATTATCGTTGACTTGTTAATAAACGTAGGAAATAAACAAACAATTGCCGCTCGCGTCTTATACCCACACGTAGGGGAGCGCGACACTTGGAACATTCAAATCTTATACACCTGCGTTGGTGCTCGCGACACTCAAGGGGTTAAAAGATGTTCCTGTTCAGATGATTGACTAAATTAGTTTGAGTTATTTGAGTTATTTCAGCCCGATGTGACAAGAGCATGTCTGTTATCTGTCGTCTTGCTATGTTACTTTCATAAGAGATACATAAATACATTTAGTTGAAGTTTATTTTGTATGCCAACAGAATATTTTTTATCGGGAACTTAATAAATATCTTGTTTAGTTTATTTAAATCAGATGCTTTCCAAGATCGGCACCTTGTTTAACTAATATAAATGTAGCTAAATGTTGATATTCTAATAATAATTACAGTCAATTATTTGAATAGCAACTTGTGAATTATTCATGAATCACCTCAATTAGTTTTCAGGAGTGCCGAATTCTGAGTTTAATTAAGAGAACTTTAATATTTGGGCCAGTACGTGATCATTAAATATGTAATCACCCTTAAGCAGCGTTTTAATTGATCTGCGTAAGTACTTACCTATTTCTTTTAAAATAAATAAAATAAGTTTATGAGTTTTTGAAGCGAAGCTTCTTTACGGACGTTTTGGGCGCTCGCTACCCGGGCACTAAAACGGTGAAAAGCGTAACGCGTGACGCGTGACGCGTTAATATAATATATCTAATATCTACTGCAAAGCTTCACTTCTTTCGGGCGTCCCTAGACGGCACTGTTTTTTTTTTTTTGGGTAGGTACTATTCCCTCCACACTCTCCCACCTCTGTTACTCCTGTAACAGTGTCCAGAATCATGAGTTGAATCCATGGTACATATCAGTTTTCGTTACACCCTGTATACTTACCTATTTAGTTCTTACCTATACACAAAATCAAATTCTATCCATACCTCTGAAATACCTGGCTTATCTGCTTAAGCATTCCATAAGAGCCCTGGAAAACTGAAAACGTGGGCGCTACCGTTTCAAGGACATTCTCGAGGTATTCAAGGAGACACGATCACTATGATGAAAACGGGTTGTACGGTTGGCAACGGAAGCAGAATTATTAGTCCCGATTTTTAATTCAAATTCAAATTCAAATTTAAAGCGTTTATTTTATTTACGCCTACGGGGGCACTTATAAATTGTCAATTTTATATTTTTTTTTGTCTTATAGCGACTTCGACTAAAGAAGATGCGGCAAGAAACTCAGCGGGCTTGTCTTTTAACATTTTGTTAGATTTCTTTTTTTGATCGCCAGTTACTTATATAGTTAATAATTACAAAGGGTAGTCGATATTAATTTAAATATAATATTCAAATTCAAATCGTTTATTTTGTTTAGGCCTACGGGGGCACTTACAAATATAATATAATATATATAATAGCTCCTGTGTATTGCATTTTGAGATTGCCAATATTGCTAATGCTGTGTAAATACATAATTTACTTATTATTAAATTAAAATTTACCTATTACTGTTATTTTCATAATCATAATTCAACAGCTGTATTAATAATACATTTAGTCGAGTCTTCAGTTTTATCATCATTTTTTGCCAACAAAATTAGCATTAGGTATTTAATTAAAATCTGGGGAAAATACACTATAAGTACCCACTAATCAATGGATGGCAATTTGTGTAGAGAACGAGTGCTATTGGTTGTAGATCTGTACATTCGAACGTTAAATTCAAATTTACTGATGATTCTTAAGAACGGAATAGCCGCAGTACCTACCTACCTTCTGTTATCACGGCCTTCTGTCTGGACACTAGAGTTACCTACCTAATTATTGCATATCAATAGATACTTACCTACATAGCTTCTAATGCTTGCCTGCCACTGCCATTTACGGCGTAATTAATGCCTGATATAGATAATATACTTACCAAAGATTGCCAAAAAAAAGAATGTGTAAATAAACCTTTTTTGGCGACTATACCTACGTCAACATCTATGAAGATCCAATACAATCAAAGCAAACAGAAAACAGATGAAATAGAAATTACCCATTACGAATCTCTCGATAACATCATTCGATTATTGTTTCAACTCGGATCGCCACGTGTTTGTTACGGGCCATTTAATATTTAATCGAATGGAAACAGTATCGATACATTTTATTTATTCTTTTGTAAATAATGTTTATTCAGATTCAGAACGATGTAGGTAGGTATGCTAAATATTGGGCTGATGTATCCATAGTTGATACTTCGATACTATCGATAGCATCTATCCAAGAAATTGAGCAATACTATTGATAATGTGTAATACTATCGATATTATCGATACTATTGCGTATAGACACTATCGATAGTATCGATTGTTTTACTACATCGATATTTTACCAAAATTCAATAGTATCGTGTTGAATTCAAACCTTAGGAATTACTCTGCACTCTTGGTCAAACTAATCGCAGACGCATAAATTAAGTGAGTAAAGGGAAGTTACTAGATACAACTATTTAAAATATACTATACTCCATTTATTATAACATTAGACATAAGAGGCTCGCAGAAGCAGGGATGCAAAACATTTTATTTAGAGTCATTACATTAAAATTGTTTTAACATAACTTTTGATAGATCAATCTACAATACTAGCTAAATACTTCGATAACAAAACAATAACAAAGGAAAACAGTAACAATTAAATCACGAAAATTCGACAACAATAACAAACAAGGTAAGTATTCTGCAGGCGAATGACTCAATGACAAACACTGACAGCACATTATTTACGTAAATTTCATAGATAACATAGTCCGACAAAATTAGAAATACCCTGCTGTCATAACCTCTGAAGGGATTAGGTAACATTTTAGATTTGGTAGGATTATAGTGAAACGAAAACCGTTCCCGGTATGTTCACCCCTGCTTCTTTTAGGTTTTTAGCATCGACACTAATTTTAAATCGTAATGAAATAATAATTATTTAAATGAAAGGCAAACTTACGACGGTACTTTAGGAGGTGATGTACATACAGTCCTAAAAGACTTGATTTTTTTAAAACAGCATTTTGAAAATATAGGCCTACAGTTAAACACCACCAAGTGCGAACTTTTTATAGATCCATCCAAACAAGTGTTGGACCAAATGGGCATTATCCAAAAATTTCAAGCAGAAGCGCCCAATATAAGAATTATTGACCGATCCTGTTTTCACCTCCTCGGGTCTCCAGTCCTAAGCGAATCTTTTGCTTCCTTCGTTGAAGAAAATATACAAAATTTTAGTGCAATTTTTGACAGACTTGTCAAAATTAATATGCATTCGGCATTTACCATTATTAGATACTGTTTATTTGTACCTAAATTTACATATGTTCTCCGGTCATCTCATCTCTGGCAATACCCAGCTCTTTTAGTAAAATTGGATAACACGATACTCCAAACTTTAATCAAAATTCTCAATATTCCTTTGGATGACCGAGCTTGGCTGCAAGCCTCTCTACCAATCCGGTTTGGTGGCCTCGGTATTCGCAAAATTTCTAGTGTCAGTTTACCTGCGTTCATCTCCGCGGTCTACAGCACTGAGGTTTTGACCAGGAAGATCTTAGCGCCTTCCATGGTTAATTACGTCATGCCGTATTTGTCCGATGCCGTGGACGCATGGAAATTAGCTTGCCCGAGCTCAGATTTGCCTAATACCCTATCCTCTCAGGGCCAGTGGGACGCGCCGCTCTGCACTTCCGCACGGAATGAACTCCTTGACACGTGCAGGAATGCTGCAGAGCGTGCGCGCCTGCTGGCTGTGGGCGAGTGGGAGTCCGGTCTCTGGCTGCAGGCATTGCCTTCGCCTAACATCGGCACACTTCTAGATGACACGACGTTTCGTCTTGCCACCTCTCTCCGATTAGGTGCCTCATGTAATGCCCCACATCGCTGTCGGTGCGGTGAGGCGGTGGACAGCTTGGGCCACCATGGGTTATCCTGCGGCAGGAGCGCGGGCCGCTTGTCGCGTCATGCTAGCATCAATGACATAATTCGTCGGGCCCTTGTCTCCGCCGACGTGCCCGCCGTATTGGAACCTAATGGTTTGACGCGCGACGATGGCAAGAGGCCCGATGGTATGTCCTTGGTGCCTTGGAGGATGGGACGGCCTCTGGTATGGGATGCAACTTGTGTTGATACCCTGGCGCCGTCACATCTTCCAAGCACGTCTATGCGTTCTGGCGCTGCTGCTGTAGAGGCTGAAAACCTCAAGAGGCGCAAATATAGTAGCCTTCCTGGAGGCTATTTGTTTGAGCCTTTTGGGGTCGAAACATTAGGCTCATGGGGCCCTAACGCGCGTCTCCTCTACAAGGAGATAGCGGCGCGTCTGTTCGCCGCATCACGTGACCGGCGGGCTGGTCTGTTTTTCGCGCAACGAATAAGCCTCGCTATTCAGCGCGGAAATGCGGCCAGCCTCCTGGGAACTTTTGGCATCGACGACGATGTGGAGGCACTTTTGTATATATAATTTTAATTATTATTTTGTTTTTGTTTTTATATATATTTACTTTAAGTTAGTTGATAAGTAGTTTTAATACTGTAAATAGTATGTAAAATAGTATGACATAAAGTTAAATATGAAAGGCAATATATTTAATAAGTAAAATAATTAATATTATTACAGTTAGGTGTGACAAGCTGGTATATAAATAGATTATAATAAATTCGACGTCAATCGTAACTGTAACTCGTTAATTGTACTTTTATTACAAAGTGGACACTAAAAATAACCTTTTTTAACTTCTGTCTAATCCTACTAATAATATTATAAATGTGAAAGTTTGTGAGTGTGGATGTATGTATGTATGTATGTATGTTTGTTACTCCTTCACGCAAAAACTACCGAACGGATTTGAATGGAATGGAATGGAAATTTGGAACACAGATAGTTTATAACCGGGATTAAGATATAGGATACTTTTTATCCCGACAATCCCGAAATTTTTGTTACGTTAAATACTACGCGGACGAAGTCCGTGGGCACAGCTAGTGCTATAATAAATGGAGTATAATGAACTAATAATGTTGACTAAAATTCCGGTGCAATACTATTGAACTTTGGGTAAATAAAAAATACTTTGGGTAAGTAGTAAAACTATCGACAGTGATTGCAGTAAAATACGCCATAATAGTGATAGTATCGATACTATCGATAGTATTGCCCAATTTCTTGGATAGATACTATAGATAGTATTGTAATATTTCAATAGTATCGATAGGCCTATCGATATTATGACTATTTTTCAAGGTCACGATAGTATTGACAACCTATCGATAGACAATCGATAGTCAGGCAACACTATTAGGTACCTAGATGCTTGTAATACCAAAGGCATAGCTCGTACGATGCCGCCATGAAGAGGAGTGGGACAGAGGGCGGGGAAGGGAGGAGGGGTTTGGGCTTCCGGATCTCACACTCACCGTGCGAAACACAGCTATAATGGCTGCTTTAGGCTGATCTTCTGTGAGTGGGTGGTCCTACCTGGCCTGGCCGTAAATGAGCTGTAGTCATTGTCTAGAGCTTGGCTCTACCGCCGTTACGTGAGAAGAACGAAGCTAAAGGAAGAGGTTATTCCACTGAGAGGAACGGTTATTTATTTAGTACTAACTAGCTGTGCCCACCGACTTCGTCCGCGTAGTATTAAACTTAGAAAAAATTCGGGATTATCGGGATAAAAAGTATGCTATGTGTTAATCCCGGTTATAAACTATCTGTGTTCCAAATTTCATCCAAATCTGTTCAGTAGTTTTTGCCTGAAAGAGTAACAAACATTCACACTTACAAACTTTCGCGTTTATAATATTACTAGCTGTGCCCACCGACTTCGTCCGCGTAGTATTTAACTTAACAAAAATTTCGGGATTATCGGGATAAAAAGTATCCTATGTGTTAATCCCGGTTATAAACTATCTGTGTTCCAAATTTCATCAAAATCTGTTCAGTAGTTTTTGCCTGAAAGAGTAACAAACATTCACACTTACAAACTTTCGCGTTTATAATATTACTAGCTGTGCCCACCGACTTCGTCCGCGTAGTATTTAACTTAACAAAAATTTTGGGATTATCGGGATAAAAAGTATCCTATGTGTTAATCCCGGTTATAAACTATCTGTGTTCCAAATTTCATCCAAATCCGTTCAGTATTTTTTGCGTGAACGAGAAACAAACTTACATCCAGACTCTCAAACTTTCGCATTTATAATATTAGTAGGATAAGTATGAAGTACATCTTTAGAATAGTAGGTACTTCCTAAATCGGCATCCGTGTTTCGCAGTGAAATATTAACAAACTTTGTTCCTTTGACACAAAGTTTTTCACTCAACGACAACCGTTTTCTTTTGTTGTCGGCAGTACCTACCTATAAATTGTTCACAATGTTATGATAATGTTTTACGATATCCAAAAGAATATGATTTAGAAGTTGCTCATTCAATATTTTGACAAAAAAACTTCAGTAAAGTAACTTTATATACCTATTGCCATTTTATTAAAGTCGTAATTTGACGATACGCTTTTGTATCAAAGTGTGTTTCAAAAGACCTTTAAGTGACATTAAAATCATATTTTAATGCAAATTTTAATCATATTTTCTACGTGAGAGTGCCACTTATTCTCAATAGGCTAGTCTGAGTTATTTCCGACTAGTTTTTGCCCGCGATTCCGTCCGCGTAGACTTAAGTAAAGTATTCTATGTGTTAATCCAGGTTATAAATTATCGGTGTTCCAAATTACATCCAAATCCGTTCAGTAGTTTTTGTGTAAAAGAGTAACAAACATGCATCCACACTCACAAACTTTCGCATTTATAATATTAGTAGGATTACTGATTGGTCCAACAAAATATATCTGTAAGTGTGTCTTCACGATTTCTAGGTAGGTATTCTTATCATTTCGTGTTTTTGCTTAGGCATAATTCAACATTGGGTTTCCTCAGTTAACGGCTTTTCAATAATCAGATAGCAGATAATGGCAAAGAGCCATAAATACCATCAGCAAAATGGGGGTCCACTGCAATACCCCCCCCGGGTAATAAAGACATGGTGTAAGTATATAATAGGTATAATTGGTATTAATCCGCGGCTATAGTATATCAGTATTTTCAACTCAAACTCAAAATTGTTTTTATTCATGTAAGCCAACAAAGCATTTATGAATAGTCAGAATCTACCACCGGTTCGGAATGCTGCTTCCACTGAGAAGAGCCGGCAAGAAACTCAATGGTTACTCTTTTCAATGAATGAATAATATATTCTTTTCAATGAATATATAATATTCAAAGTGAGTACATAATTTGTATTTCAGATGCAATCTCGGCTGTGAAATAGCGGATCGGCGGGTAAGTGGTTTCAGGAAATCTTATCGGACCTGAAATCGGGTCAAGTGCAAGGGCGGGTGGCTGAAAATTTCCAATTCCACGACAGATTTTGCATTTCGCTTCGTGGCGTTCGGAAATGTTGGTGGTAATTGCAGCTTGAAAGTTGGTACTACGGAATGGTTTCATTGATGTGAAGTTGTTTCAAGTTGTTGTTAGTACCTACTTAGATACGAAAGTTTGCCAATCAGATCGTAAAAAGAAGAAACAGGTACGTCATGTGGTAACTAGTTAGGTAGTCTAGGGCGCTACTCAGGGCTCGTACCACGCTAGCTACTCAAATCGTAATAGAAAGGCAAAAGCTAGCGATTACGTTTCAAACGCTTCGCCAATATTTGGTACCACGCTAGCGTCTCATTTGCGAGTGGCCTATGTCATCGAACGCTTGTTAGTTTTTTTATTTGGATCTGCGTTGGGCTTTATGCCAATGTTCACAAAAAAATATCTGTGAGTGGGGGCAATTGGACGAATAGTAGTGAAACATGATTATTCGAGTTCCCCCAATAAGTCTGGTAATATTAGGCCTAGACAAAGACCTTCATATAAAACTTGAAAATTATATTTACTCGACATTGGCTAAATGCGTAAAGCAAATCATCGCAAATAAACTTTACTTTAAAAAAAACGAAGTCAGTCGCAACCTCAAGGTCAAACGCTAAGAATCGCGAGTGTGGTACCAAATCAATGTCAGTATAAATCGTGAAGCTTGTGTCAGCAAAACGTCAAAAGCGGAGCGTTTGAAACGTAATCGCTAGCTTTTGCCTTTCTATTACGATTTGAGTAGCTAGCGTGGTTAGGGCCCAGTAATCGATACGACGTCAAAATATATAGAATTTAGAGTAGGATTCGACAATACGAATGTCACCATATATCGATTATCGTTGCCAAGAGTAGCAACCACTATAATTCAAGGAAAAAAATGTCATATCCTAAATGTACGAGAGACATGATAATCCTTTTCAAATTGCCGGTAGTAAAATTGTTATTAGAAAAAGAGAGTTGAATTTCGATAATTTTTTATACCAATCAATTCTAATATGTCAGAACACATTCAGCTAAGCCCCCTAGTATTATTTAAAACTTTTAAACACCTATTATATCAATATAAAAGAATAGCCTTAAATTACTACAATTCATCAACTTTCTCATAACGTAGAGGTACCTAATACTTTCTCATTTGATTATAGCTAGACATTATTTACCGTCAATTTATGTTTCCAAAAGTTGTGAGTTAATTAAATGTTATTCTAGTTTATTGGGGCAACGTGTAGATATGTCGCAGCCAAATTGCTTAATTCGCCGCTCAATTAACAGCCTAGGCACTTTACTAAACAGCGCCGTTCATCTAACGGCCTAAATGATATTCAACCGTATCGTCTATTACAACATTTAATAAACTGGCTGGCTAATGCTTAGGCAACTGGTTGACATTTAAGTACTACAAAACTTTTTCAAAATACTACCCAAGCAGAACGACCTGGACGGGTTTAGGTTAGGGTTATTTTTTTTATGACCCCACAGAAACCCCACCCGGCAAATAGATTCGGTGGATCTAAAAAAAATCGTAAAAAACCTAAGTAGGTACCTAATAAAATTATTCCATCAAAGTTGTTTTTTCCGACACCATATTAACCAAAGAGAATATAGAGATATTGACAGTTTGGTGAGTTTCGGCGCTAGGTGGCAGAAAGTAGAACTAAATTGAAATGAACAGGCTAGGCAGGTAATTAAACTGCTAGGCAAGTAGTTAGACGTCATCGATCCAAGTCATTCGCCTAGCTGTTTGATCAAATGGCTGAATATCATTCAGGCCACTAGTTGAACGGCGCCGTTTAGTAAAGTGCCTAGGCTGTTAATTGAACGGCGAAATAAGCTAGTTGGCGGCGACAGATATATTGGGCTACAACTCTCAAACAATTGATTTAGTTTCTAACTAGGCCCAAAGATCAAAGTCAAACATAGGATCAAATCCCTAAAAATAGCCTCAATTTTAAATGTAATTAAATTGTGGTTGAGCCAATTAACTATAAGCTCATATACAGGCTGGGTAGATCAGGGTGGTACCATCCTCTTACACTAAATCGGCTGAAATTATAGCTGCGATTCGCACGATGAGTGAAATCGCCGGAAGCCCAAACCACAGCTCCCTTCCCCTCCCACTCCATTTCAGGTCATCATCGTCCGATCATTTCCTTCGGCATTATAATAATTTATAAGCTACTTTCGATATCATCATCATCATCATCATCAGCCTATGCTAGTCCACTGCTGGACATAGGCCTCCCCTAATGAGCGCCATAGCGCCCTGTCTTTAGTTTGCCGCATCCAGCATCTGCCTGCAGTCTTTCGCAGATCGTCATCCCACCTGGTCGTAGGGCGTCCTACACTAGGCTTGCTACACTAAGCTACTTTGATTGGCATTAAACAATTAGTGCCGATTGGCAACAAAAGATGCTCTATGCATCCCATTCCCTCTAATGCAAAGGAGTATGCCCGTATCTCTTTTACGCAGCTGTCAAAATGACGACCACATTTTTTTTATTTCATCCTCTATAACGTATTTACGTACTCATTAGCTACCCCAAAATGTATTAATACATATTTAAGACCAATTATTGGATTATTCAAACATTGTTATCGCAATACTAGGCCCTGTCCAAACAAGAGCCTTTGGAATTTTCCAAAACATGCCTACCGAACAATTCTTTTCCGGAAGGTCAGCGGTTTATACAGTCCATTCACGGTGTCCCCCCATTTTCCTCCTTAGAGGCTAAAGAGAACACATTGAGGTTAACCTTTAACGTCGAGAGACGGGACGTAAAAATAAATCTTTCGCGACGCAGCTTTTAAAAGCTTTCGCTTCATAATACTTTTCTAGACAGAGGTGATTTGATAAAAGCTCAGGGAAGAAAGTAAGTTTATATGATGTGGAAATATATTTTAATACCTGTAGTATGGAATACAAGATGTAATTTTCAATCTTATTAGGTACTTACTTTAAGTTATTGTAAAAATTGGGATAATAATTAATTGATGATGACGATTTTATAAATATAAAAGTAGATACCTATATTTATTTTAATCAATCATCCTTAAATAATCTATATACATATTTTGAAGCGTCAATAGCCCAGTGGTTAGAGGGACCGTCCTCGTAGCTGAGAGTTTCCGGGTTCGATCCCCATCCTGGCCATTAAACTATTGACGTGAGCCCACTCCTAGCACAAGCATTAGCTTAGTTGGAGGGGCTAAAGGGAATACTAGTAATGTGATAAACACACATTGCTAGTAATCTTTAAAAAAAAAAAAAAATTGTGTGGTGAAATAATTTTATTCATTTTTTAAGAAACTGCCATCCATTCATGCCGTCAACCAATGATTTATGTGTCCTTTCAAAATCGTATAAGGGTATTGGGTAAATAAAAAGTTACATGACATGGGAGCCCCGCTTCCGGATCGCTTCCCTCCTGACCTAGTTTCCAAATAAATAATGAAAATTTATGACCACCTAGTCGCATTAGTCAAACAAAACAAATTATGTTAGCAAAAATATAACTTTTACCTTAAACCTGGTCTAGAATAGATATGATTTATTGAACTACATACTTATAATGTATGAAGCTTATGAATATGATTTCACGGTCGGGATCACGTGGGGTTTCTTTTATTTCTGAAACTGGATTTACAATCACTGTTTACCTAGTGCAGAAATAGCCCATTCTATATGAGTCTTTCAAAGGAACGTTTACAAGTTCTTTGAAGGCCGACACTGCGTCTGGTTTCCTTAATTTAGGTATAGCTGATATCTTAGTGACGTTTACCACTTACTATCAGGTGGACCGTCTTGGAGTGTACCTACCTAGGCAATATAAAATCTAAATCCTTTTCATAAAAACGACCGCTTGGCGCAGTGGTTTGAGCGTAGGCCGCTCGGCTCGGTGCACATAGTGGTTGCGGGTTCGATTCCCGCCGAGGCCTATTTCGGAAACGGATTTTACGTAGTTTTCCCTGTTCTGTGTGCCACTGGGATCGCCCCTAGTCCATTGTGCGGTACCCATAGTTCAAGCGTTGCTTAGTTTGGACCATGCAGTTGGTGTGTCAATCTGGCCATAAAAAAGGATCGATATAATTTATCTGGTTCAACCTACCTTCAAAGTCCTGCTCGGTGTAATCGTGGTGCGTGTGCTTCCTCGCCGCTGGGTCCGTGGGCGCCTCGTCATCATCAGCCCTCGTTTCCATCGTCCAAGGCCTGAGAACAAGAGACATGAACATTTTGTCAAAAGGTCTTCAAACCACGGCCAAACCAAATGTAACCCTTCTAAAAGTACCACGATACGTACCATGATAAAAGTACCATGATAAGTACCACGATAATACGACAATACTCCTTAATAGTGATGTTTATTTTCTGTTTCTTAAAAACCTGTTCCAGTGGTAGGTTAGCCTGCAAACTGTGTCTATCTTTTTCCCTGACCCCGCTCTATTAGAATCGCGTTTAGTCTTAAAATTAGGTCTCCAGTTCAACGATCCATTCCAAAAATAGATGAGGTGGTGTTTTTTACGGTTGGTACTTAGTTGATACCAACAGCGGAGAGTATCTGCTACTTCCTTTTGCCTCTAAAGTTAAAGGTTCGTCATGTTT
Organism: Notodonta ziczac; assembly: GCA_918843915.1. NCBI lineage: Eukaryota > Metazoa > Arthropoda > Insecta > Lepidoptera > Notodontidae > Notodonta > Notodonta ziczac. The sequence goes on from OU974037.1 coordinate 3,360,790, forward strand.
AAGTCGATTTGCGAATAAGGAACATACCTATCGCAAACAAGATTTATATAAAATCCTTTCAAATTATATAGCAGTAGTATATTAGACGTGATAGTCCATTGGTTAAGCACGCGTTTTACGGGCATCAGGTCCTGGGTACAAACCCTGGCTCGCACATCTGGGTTTTTCGAAATCTGTGTGCGAATCATAATTTATATTTGATTATAACTTGCTTACGGTAAAAGAAAACATTGTGAGGAAACCTGCATGTCTAAGAAAATACTTATAAGTAAGTACATGGCGACAACTCTGAACATTATTCTTTGGAACGTTCAAAATATAATTGAACGCCCGAGGCTTAGGCCGTAGAGACTCAGACAAAGGGGCGCGCAGATTAAAAAGGGTTGAGCCACAGGGATGATCAACAACATTTAATATAATTTTTAATAATAAGAAATAATTATTCACGATTTTCGTTTATACTTACGTAAATACATAATATCAGACAAAAACCTGTACTCCGGGCGGGTCGTACACATGCCGAATTTGTTACATACAATAAAAGAATACTAATAAATGAAAATAAAAAATAATTTTAGCCCTTTTTGACTAAAAATAATAATACAAATACAAAAATGTGTTTAGTAAAAATGTGTAAAAGATGTTTATTTGTAAGTTTACTGAGAAAGACGCATAATATGGTTATTAAAAAGATATGGATAATACATTTCCGACAGGGAGGCGTATGAAAATTTCCGTTTTCAGATACGGACCTCTAAAAACGCGATTAAATAATTATGTTCAGATGACGAACGAATTAATTACATTACCTACTAGTATCGTATCACTCGGTATCGTCAGTAATGTAATTATATTCAACACCCTGGGGTTTGACGCAGTATTTCCGAATTGATTGATTTAATCAGGATTGTTATTTTAATTAACAAATCAACTAATTCGCTTGGGATTTTCCGATTTTCCATATTCAGTTTACCTACGTGTTGTCGACGTCAAATCACGACTAACTCAATTGGAAACATCTAAATATACGTTAGTTTAGACAAATTACTCTAACTAAATCTGGGGTCCTATTTATTAAGGACTAGCTGACTCGATAGTCGTTGTCCTGTCTGAACTTTGAATATTAAATTCGAATTGTTCCGCTCCACTTTCTTGACTTTTTCTTTCATAAGAACCTTCTCCTGACAATAATAAACACAACAAAAAATAATTAGCTAAATCGTTACATCCGTTCACGCGTGATGCGATGACCAAGAACATAGAGATTCATTTTTATATATATTGATTATTCACATTATTAGACAGGCGCCAGAGGAGACTTGAGAATTTATGATGACCGCTTGGCGTAACCAATAATTATAAGTAACTATTACGAAAATGAATGATGGTTTCTAATTAAATAATATGGTTAATTAGCCACCAAATGAAATACCTTTACACGGCATGCGATATTAGCATACAATGCTTGTCACATTAATAAGCAGCGGGAAATTGACGCTATATTTGTATTGATAGCACGTTGGCCTCAATTTTCAGATTTTTAGTGTTCCGTTGTCCCTACAAGAAACCCTCAGTAGTCAAAGTCAATATCAATAGCGTTTGTTTTGCTTTGGCCTACGGGGGCACTTAGAAATTGTTCCGTTCCCTACAAGGAACCGTTATTAGTCAAAGTCAATATCAAAGCGTTTGTTTTGTTTAGGCCTACGGGGGCACTTAGGAATTGTATTTGTTACATATATTTCTTAAATCTACAAACGGATCGGAACGCGACTTCGACAGAAAGGATCCGGGGCAAGAATCTTACCGAGCTTGTCTTTTTACATTTAGATTTTTTTTAAACGCTCGTTGTTTAACATTAATTATTAAAAAATATTATTAGATCATCCAGTCCGTCCGACCTTCCATACGTCCGTCTGTCACGCACAGTGCCATAATTTCTGCAGTTTTTGACGGATGTTAATAAAGTTTGTTACGGGGATACCGTAAAAGTAGATCTCACATTTTTGAGTGAAGTCGATACGTACAAATGATAAACATTAAACAACGAAAATATTAACATACTAGCTGTGCCCACGGACTTCGTCCGCGTAATATTCAACGTAACAAAAATTTCGGGATTATCGGGATAAAAAGTATCCTATATGTTAATCCCGGTTATAAACTATCTGTGTTCCAAATTTCATCCAAATCCGTTCAGTAGTTTTTGCGTGAAGGAGTAACAAACATACATACATACATCCACACTCACAAACTTTCACATTTATAATATTAGTAGGACTTATATTATCGTTCACCATTAAGTTATAATATAATTTATCTACTTTGTACACTGAACAAGTAGATGAAGCAATTTCAATTCCGCAATCTCGACTTACAAAAATAATGTTGTCAGAAAATTACGACTGAACTAAATTTGAAACAGCCAAACATATTTCGGTCTCGTTCATAACGTATGACCATGAAAACTATAGCAGCATAGTTGGTATAGACAATTTTAATTCGTAATACCTACATAATGAGCACCATTTTTAAATGAATACCTGAATAAGTAATCAGATTGTCAAACGCTTTTGAAACAAGTAATCCGATATGAAAGGGTTAGCACGTCTCTTATAGAGTGAGATGGGGAGCATTAGTCCTGTACGTGCAAGGCGAAGAGCCACATGACCCCGCGTCACCCCATTTGACATCCCGACCCTTCTGAGGTGACTGACTTCGAATATACATAGAATTAAACTAGTATTTACATTAGGACTAATTTTGTTCACTCAACCGAACAGCCTCTCTTCAAAGTTTTAAATTTTATGTTATAAGTAATTGTAGGCTTCACCTACCGACTAAGTATTTTATCAGAAGATTCTATTGTTGGCAAAATCATGGAAGCCACATTTTTTTTATTGAAACGAAACTTGTATTGTCCATAATCAGCCTGGGTATTTAAAACCAAGTAATAGTCTCTGTACTTACCTAATAGATGATGGCTAATATTTAATTTAATATTATATTTTTATATTAACTCTCTGAGTTATCTGTACTTATGTACCAATTATTTCTAACATATTTAAACACGGCCTGAATCCCCCTCGTAGTGAGGAGAGGTCCGTGCCTCAAAAGAGCTAAATTATTATTATTATTATATATAACAGACGTCCGCTCAACTTTCTTAATTTTTGCTTTCATAAGAACATCTCTCGACGATAATAAACACAAAAAAATAATTAGCGTAATCGTTCCATCCGTTCACGCGTCATGCGATAACCAACGAAATATAGTTTTTTTTATGTATAGATTGAAGCAAAATTATTGTAAACAATTAAATAAATACAGATATATTCGCATGTCATACTTAAAAAAATAGTAGGGGACATTTTTTAAAATAATTATCACCAGCATAGCAAAAACATGACAAGAAAGAGGCTAATTCAAATCGGCTCAAGTTGTCTAACATAATTTATATTTATAATTAATTTCAATATATTATTATTTCAATTTACTTTAACCTGTCTGTTCACATAGTTTAACTTTAGAGGGGAGCTCTACCAAATAACCTCTTCGTAGGTGATTGAAGATAATCATATTATATCTACGTAACGCGGTTATGAAAATACTGTAAACTTTTTTCAAAGGCTTCACTCTGCCTGCCTTATTTTGTTATGATAATAAAAAAGTCGCCTTAATTTATCTTTGTCAAAAATAACATTCTTCAAAATTTACCTATTGCTTGAGGTAACTTACAAAGTGTAAGTACAAAGTTGCAAAGTTTATTCAGACTCTTTCTTCGTATTATTTAGCCCACTGATACATTATTCATTATAGTTTCCTTTAACTATTATTTTATTATTTATTTAGACTAGGCAACCAGACATGTACTATATTATACATTCATGGCCCATATTATAAATACGTTAGAGACTAACATCTATAAAAAAAAAAAAAAAATTTGGAGTGTTTGTTTGTAATATCAAAATAAAACCTTTTAGGTATACAAACACGAATCTACGACCCACAAAATAGAAAAATGAGATTAAACTAAGCATATGTATTTCTTTATCAACTTCATTTTTTATTAACAGAATTATTATCTTTTCGTAAACTCTGCGAATTAAACGATTTTTTTTGTTAAGTTATATTCCACGCGGACGGTGTCGCGTGCACAGCTGGTTAGTAATAGTGTTGTTAGTACATGCTTATATTAATAAACATGAACTATTTTAACATAAATATTCTTATATATACATTTCCATTAAAAATTAAGCAACGTCCCTCATATGGAAATCATATAAAGAAAACTTACCCCAAATTGAAAGAAATTCTTTTACCGCTCACCATGATAAAGAAAAAATATCTTTATTACCGTAACAGCAAGACTGTCTTTATGGTAAGCCAACTGATAACTCACGAATGAATTAAGCAATATAAGCAATATTAATTAATCCAGTGGGGAGGTAGCGTGCTTTGACTGCAGTAACTCTACCTCTACTATGCAATTACCTAAACGATCGTTACCAGTCGCTAGTCTCTTGCGTCTACGTATTTTTTATACGGTGAATTTTAGTCAATGTCTGGATGATGGAGGCTCAATTAAATCCTACTAATATTATAAATGCGGAAGTTTGTGAGTGTGGTTGTATATTTGTTACTCCTTCAGGCAAAAACTACTGAACGGATTTGAATGAAATTTGGAACATAGATAGTTTATAACCGGGATTAACACATAGGATACTTTTTATCCCGATAATCCCGGAATTTTTGTTAAGTTAAATACTACGCGGATGAAATCCGTGTGCACAGCTAGTATAACATAAACTATCGATTCGCAAATAAAAGCGAACGTCTTAACTCAAGGTGTCAAGCTAGTTCAGCGGCTTATACAGGTCTGGATTGGCTCAACTTGGATAGTACCACTGTCTCACATAAGATTGGCCGGAAAGCTCACCCCTTTCTTTCGCGCCCGCTATTCCCGCTTTCTAACCTGCTCCTACTTCAGGTCACCACGCGCGTGCAATGCCTATGGTATTGCAAGCATCTATAGGCTACGGTAACTGCTTAAACATCAGACGAGTCTTACGGTTGTTTGCCGAGTTTTTTTTTTTTTTTTTTTTTTTTTTTTTTTTTTTTTTTTTTTTTTTTTTTTTTTAATGACTGTGCACAGATTGTGCACAGCCGCCGCTTTTCCCCTGACATAATCAGGGACCTTTTTTAGGTTTTAATTTTTTCAGGTTGGGTATTTTCTTTTCCCATGGGTAAATGATTTTTTCATACATGTTTTATTTGATATATGTATAGACATAACAATTTGACGACATGTTCGTATTATAGTGCGGCTTGTTGTAAATAAATATATAAATCAACGGTTTTCATTACAATTACATTGTAGTTTGTTAATTGATACAATTGTGTATCATGTTCTACTCCTAATGGAATTAAACAATTTTAAAATCTCAGTAAAAAGTGTAAGATTTGTAGTTGTGCTGTAAAGTCTTATAAAATGTTATATTTGGTGAAATTAAAGGTAAAATAAAATCAAGATATCAAAAATGGATGTATAAATTGGTAAAAATTGAATTAAATTAAAATTGAGTAAAATTAAGTAAAATTGAATTAAAATTGAATAAATTGAAATTGAATAAATTTGAATATTGACTAGAAATTGGATAAAATGGTCTTTGGTTGCGGTTTCCGGCGAACGCGACACGTGTTGTGTGTGTGTGTTGTGTGTGTTTATGGCCCTGTTCAGTTTCATGTACATTTGGCTGTATTCTTATGAATATAGGAGATGTAACACTATTTATGACAGGGCCATAAACGTGAGTGTGAATGTGGGAGTGTTTCATGTGCAGTGTGTGTTTGGTATTGTGTTTTTGTGTGTGTGCGGATTGTATGTATGCACAAATGCATCCGACAACACCTTAGTGTTGTCGTGTACATTTGTGTGGTGTGGTGTGCTGTGCTTTCAAGTGCGGCCTGGATACTCTCCAGACCAACATTGCACAGAATGTGGCTGTCAAATAAAATTTGTACGGGTACCCAGGTCGCACTTGAGAGTGTTGTGTGGGTTGCGTGTTGTGAGTGTTTGTGATAGCGTTTGCCGAGTTTATTACATACTAGCTGAGCCCGCGTTCTGAGCCCGCGCGACAGGACCCATTTTTTATTTATTTATTCTAAAATAAAAGTAGCCTAAGTTACTTCTTATAACATCAGCTATCTGCCAGTGAAAGTCCCGTCAAAATCGGTCCAGCCGTCTCGGAGATTACCCGGAACAAACACACAGATAGACAGACAGACAAAAATTTTATAAATAAATTTTATAAATCGCGTTTTAGTTATAGGTGTCGTATGTACTTTCATATGCATTTAGTGAAAAGGTGTTCTTTTGATATTACAAACAGACACTCCAATTTTATTTATTTGTATAGATAATTTGGCCCTTTTGCCGTCACACTCCTGGGCACAGGCCTCTCTCACTGAGAGGGGGATTCGGGTCGTAATCCAAAAATAACTATATAGGCTGATTGCCATAGAAGCAAGACCGTTACAGCTGAGTTACAAGGAAACACGGCTTGTAATTAGACTAATTGGACCCATACACATGAGCTAATTATACTTGATTCCAATAATAGGTATTGCTTAGAAATTATCACCACGCTACGACTATCATGACGTATACCCACGCATTGTCTTCTTCATTCGAATGTCAAATGACTGATGATAGAAAAAGATAATTCGGTGTTTAACTATTCGCTCGCTATACCATGTTTATTAATAATAATTTGGTCCTTTTGCCGTCACACTCCTGGGCACAGGCCTCTCTCACTGAGAGGGGGATTCAGGCCGTAATCTACCACGCTGGCCCAGTGCGGGTTGGCGGATTTCACATGTCTTTCGAAAATTGGTTAGATTTTCTAAGACATGTGAAATTATAATTTATATGTATATGATTATCACTTGATAATCATATAAAAATGGATTATGGCCTGAATCCCCCTCGTGTTGAGGGGCGCCCGTGCCCAGGAGTGGGACGTCAAAAGGGCTACAATTATTATTAATCATATATCAATTATAATTCGCACATATATGTCTAAAAACCAGAGGTGCGAGGCAGGGTTCGAACCCAGGACCTGGTGCCCGCAAGACGCGTGCTAAACCAATCAGCTATCACTACTTCGTTTATTAATACGGGGGATAAATTTTAACACGTCCACAGGACAGTATGCCATGAATAATAAGTTGAACGGCTCGCCAGGGCCTTTGTGCTCGTCGATTGCTGTGGGCAATGGAGATCGGCGGCTCTAACGAGACCGAGGCGAGTGGAAAATTGGCAGGTGACAGGTATAAAGCTTATAGACCGCTTTGTTAAGTCTGAAATGGAACGATAACTACTACGTAACCGAATTGTGCCTTTTTGTTTGTAGTAGAGCTGTAGTTGTTGATTACAGTTCATTACTAGGTAAAACTAAGTGGGTATACAAATTTTTTTGCAACTTTACTTGGTAAATCTAAAACTATCGGCGTTTTGGGACAGTTGAAGTACTAAAGGTTTTATAGACTTGTGAAACCTGTCAAATGCTGTTCCTATTCCTATAACGTCTTTAGTTTTTCAAGTTTCCTCCAAAGCTGAGAGTTAGAATTACAAAGTTAAGTTTTGTTAAAAAAAGTATACCCTTTCTGTTTCAACCTGTATATATAAGTTGGCTCGATCGGAGTAGTACCACCCTCTCACAGAAGATTGGTGTAAAGGCGCCACATTGAGAAAAACAAATACGACGTTCTTTAATTTGTATTTTTTTCTAAACTTCTTGTAATATTATTTGACCCTACATGATGTTAGACTCTACATAGGTAGAGTCAAATAATAATACTCTATGTAGAGTCATGTAAAGTCAAATAATATTTAGGAAACGGACACTAAATGTGACTTACTTATCCAATTTGAAACTTGGCCAATGCAACTAACTGCAATTAAGCCGAACTCTACTAAACCTTAATCTATAACTCTCCGCATCTCGCTCTATATGTGTATCTAGTTAGCAAACTTACTTACCGTTCCATTAACTTATAATTAATGATTGTTGAGCTACGAATTCGATAAGCCATCATAATTATAGTAGTTAAAGGCACCTTAGTTCTGGGCCCTAACCACGCTAGCTATTCAAATCGTAATAGAAAAGCAAACGCTCGCGATTACGTTTCAAACGCTATCAATCCATACCATATCAATGTCAGTAGAAATCGTGAAGCTCGTGTCAGCAAAACGTCAAAAGCGGAACGTTTGAAACGTAATCGCGAGCGTTTGCTTTTCTATTACGATTTGAGTAGCTAGCGTGGTTAGGGCCCAGGTCTACGGGATTGACGGAAATCACTAAGGCCAGTATTAATTAATCAATCTCAACTTTGAGAATGAATTCATAAATGTAATTGATTCAAGATCACAATTCCAAGTTTGGTTCGCACTTAAGTTCTCTATCAAATTCGAGTTTGATTAATTAATTACGGCTTAAGTTTATTAGTTTTGATGAGTGCTAAGTATATTAATAATTCGTTATTGAAAATTTAAAAGCCCCTATGCGACGACGTTTTAAACTACAAAAAAGCTGATAATTTTCAAACGGCTGAACCGTCTTTCATGAAACATAGCTAAGAACACTCGACCAGAATATCATTTTTTAAAAAATAAAAAGAAAACAAAATTAAATTCGGTTTAGGACACACAGATACACATATTAAACACATGTTAAACTTATAAAACCCCTCTTTTTTCATCAGGGGTTTAAAGCAAATAAATAATAATTAATAATAATAATTTTAGCCCTTTTTGACGTCCCACTCCTGGGCACGGGCCTCCCCTCAACACGAGGGGGATTCAGGCCATAATCCACCACGCTGGCCCAGTGCGGGATGGCGGATTTCACATGACTTTCGAAAATTGGTTAAATCTTCTAAGACATGCAGGTTTCCTCACGATGTTTTCCTTCACCGTAAGCAAGTGATAATCATATAGAAATTATGATTCGCACATAGATTTCGAAAAATCCAGAGGTTCGAGCCGGGTTTTGAACCCGAGACCTGCTAGCCCGCAAGACGCGTGCTTAACCAATCGGCTATCACGGCTAATATACTACCGCTATACGAGTATCATTAAAGCAAATAATTTTATTTAATTATTCTGTGGCTAGGAAAAACATAATAAACGTGAACAAGTATTTTTTTTAAAACACCACTAGCCGCGCACTTTTTAAAATTGTATATGCGATCTGTACGTAGAGCGGAGTACGTGTTAATTTATAAATTTGCTACTGAAAAATGTAGAGCCAGCTGCTACAGTTCAGTGCTTTGAGTTCATAAGCGTGAATGGTTGTTCATGAATAATTTGGAATCAGTGATGGATGCTACAGGGGTCACTCTAGGGTATGTCAATTTCAATTAAGTTTGTTAAAAAAAATTAAGCCGTTTCAAAGTTCAGTCAATCTTTGGAAAGCTTTTGATGAAAATATCAGCTAAAGAGACTTTGGTATTGTTTTTTTTTAATAACCTTGATTCTTGTAAACCTGCAATGCCAGCAGTGAAACATTTTGTTCGCACATTAAAACGATTGATTTTACTAAAAACTATTTTGTTTCAAACATTGAACTGATAAATATAAAAACATTGACGATGTAGATTACCTGAAAATGATAGTCCAAGCTGAGAGAAGGCTTTCAAGCAGACGCAAACTAGTTACCTATAAGAGAGTTAACATTTTATTTTAACCCCGACGAAAAAAGAGCTGTGTTATAAGTTCAACATGTGTGTGTATCTGTGTGTCTGTCTGTGGCATCGTAACGGATGAACCGATTCTACTTTTGTTTTTTTTTTTTGTTAGAAAGGTATTCTGATCGAGAGGGTTCTTAGGTATGTTTCAAGAAAATCGGTTCAGCCGTTTTAAAATTATGAGCTCCTTTGTAGTTTAAAAAGTCGTTGCGTCGGGGGTATTTAAAATTTGCAATTTATTTATATAACAAAGTCGCGTATGATCCTCCTGATATTAAGGCTAAAGCGCCCATCTAGCCCGCGAAGTTCATGTTTTTTTAGGTTTTTTAGATTTTTTCAAAATCTGACAATAATAAAAGGCACATTTTGTAATTCGCGACCAAGACCGTGTGCAGTGCATTTATTAATATATCCAACTTACTCTAAAACATTTCAAGAACGACAGCTATCCAGATAATCTGGCAATTTTTGTATATCTAGTATCATATCCACCGTGATAATATTTAGAGGAAAATAAATGTATTGATAAACGCACTGCATACTGTGTTTGTCGCAAATTACAAAATGTTGTCTTAACTTTTTTCAGATTTTGGATAAACTATATAAATACTCGAAAATTTTGAATTTCTCGTGGTGAGACAGGCGCCTTCACCGTAATTAAATTCCTCAGACGATTCATATACAAATAACAGTTGAAATCTCGTCGGCTCAGTCAAATAAGTATCCTCCAAATCCTATCTTACATCAAAGCTTTCAACATTTTAATCAAAGTCAACTGACCTTCAGACGCTTGTGTGAGTTCCGTACGACCTGAAAATATAAATATTTTTATTTAAAAATATTACATTTTGACTAGAATTGTTACCTATAACTAAAATTGAAAATTGTGAAAACCCCCGATGCGACGATTTTTTTCAATTTTTTTTTTATAAAAAAAAAACCGACTTCAAAAAACCTGGGTGCACTAAAAAGCTAGAAATAACTAGGGACCTTATAATTTATTTCATATGGAGTCGGTGCCAATTCAAGCAAGTAGGGGTAGGTGCCTAAGAAGTTGTCCTATATCGTTGTGTAAAGACAGTGGCACTGACTCCAAATGAAATAACAATATAATAGAAACATTAAAAAAAAAAAACAATATACACACGAATTGATAACCTCCTCCTTTTTGAAGTCGGTTGAAAAGAGCTGATAATTTTCAAACGGCTGAACCATAGCTGAAACATAGCTAAGAAAGAACACACAAAATTTAAATCGGTTCATTCGTTTGGCCACTAAGATGCCACATACAAATACACAGATATACATGTTAAACTTATAACACCCTCTTTTTTGTCGGGGGTTAAAAATGCCGTCAAGACACATTTTATAGCGGACTGTCTAGACTGGGCCGCTCGATAGTACTCTGAACACTGGATCGCTACTCAAATGTAAGGCCCGCTTGGCTGTTTGAGAATGGAGACATCGCTATATATCTGTTAAAGAGCTCTTGAATTTAATTTAATTATACACACGTATTTATGTGTAAGAGTTTTAGACACAGTGTGAATTTACGTGTATCACAATAAAGACAGAGTAGGTAATGTGGAAATTAACATTTCTTGATACATAATCCATTTCCTGATGAAAAACTCAGTTCGTAATAATCCTCAAAGGTTGGAAATGTAAATATGTGACTACTTATTTACTCGCAACGCAATGTCAAGAACATTTTGGTCTTAAAGCGTACTCGTGGTACAATTAATAGGATTTCCTTAACACAACCGAATTTCAATATTTAATGAGATTCAGTAAATTATAATAGGAACATTTTCCCATTGAAATAAAACTATTTTACGGATTCTATCGCGTTTATTTACTTTTTTAAGTTCCCGACGCTTCGGCTGCCTTACATGTCGGGAACTGAAAAAAGTAAATAAACGCGATAGAATCCGTAAAATAGTTTTATTTCAAGGAACGTTTTCCGCTTGAAAGGGGCCGCCCTCCCTTTTCAAGGGGCCTTTAATTAAATCTAATTTATTTAAGGTGAAAGCGTCGCTCGGGTTTATTGCAGTTTCCCTCAAGATGACGCTGTAGTCAACAGATTCTACTTATTTATTTTTTACGCAAAATTTGAGCATTTCTAAGATATAATACTATTGTTTGCGAATAAGACGTATTATACTGCATTGATATATGCAATAATATCAACCTAAAATCATTCATAATCTAAGCGTTTTCCGATAAAAAACTTCTGTCACTTTTTATTGTAATACATACACGCACACATTGACAAAAGGTGTATTTTAGCCACTAGCCACTAGAGGGCGTACTTCTATATTTATTGCGGCCTTTTTAATTTATAATAAATAGCGAAAATATTATATTTTTGCTATTGTAAAATTCATTATTGTATGTGTATTCATCATTCTAAAAATCTAATAAAAAATATACATCTGTTATAGAATAATTTTATTGTCTGACTAGCTGTGCCCGCGACTTAGTCCGCGTGTGATTTAACTTAACAAAATTTTCGGGATTATTCATCCCCTATTTTAGCCCCTTCGGGTAGAATTAATAAAAATCCTGGTCATTGTGTAGCCTTAGGGGCGCTATGACTTAGGTTAGGTTTAGGTTTAGGTTAGGTTAGGTTAGAACAGTGATCAAAACGAAAAAACCAAATTTCTCGAAAATTCATCTAAGTCCTGGCTCCATAGCCCCCCTAACTGGGAACTAACATAACCTAATGACACATTCGGATTCTCTTCACTGTTCTAACCTAACCGAACCTAAACCTAAGTCATAGCGCCCCTAAGGCTACACTCCAACCAAAATCCTTTCTTAGCGGATGCCTACGTCATAACATCTGCATGCCAAATTTCAGCCCGATCCGTCCAGTGGTTTGGGCTGTGCGTTGATAGATCAGTATGCCAGTCAGTCAGTCAGTCACCTTTGAGTTATATATATTTACATGTTAATAAATATAGTGAAAATATAACTGTAATACACTTGTTGGAGTATTCCACTTTTCTAACATATGAGATACATTACTGAGAAATGGATGTGGTTTTCCATGTGAACATATTTTTATTTATAACAACAACAATAATTACAAGAAATCAACATACAAATCGTGTCTCATTCAAAATTATAGGACCTAGAGTCCTATGCAGAGTAGCGTTAGTAGTGTTTCCTACATTGAGACACTACATGGCCTACTTTTTTGCAATATGTACACGACACCTTAGGCACACTATTTACACTAGACGACGAAAAGGCACTAGATGTAGCAGAGGCATCTCGGCGTTCTTCCTTCAGCAGGATCGATGCAACCGAGTCTGTAGATATCGAGGTGCCGGAATGCTCTATTGCCATCATCATTGGGCTGTAGCTGTCGTTGAGTCCTGCCAGCATAATCACACCAACAAGTTCATCTTCCAGACCAGCTTGATTGGCAATCAGTTGTTGTTGCACATGACGTATGTCATTCACATAGGCTTCTATGTTCGAGTACAATACAAGTTTAGTACCAAGCTATTTCTTCATAAGTTGTAAGCGTCGAGCAAGCCCGCTGTCAGCGTAGGCTTCCCGAAGTCGCTTCCATGTTTCCTTAGAAGTTTCAGCTGTCATAACGATGAGATATAGATGCTCGCTTAGACTCAAGCAAATCTTGGATCTTTGGCATCTTTGCGTTGAAAGTCGTCAACTTCCTCCGCAGGCTTCATGACGCAGTCCCATAGTTCGCTGTTGATCAATTACATCTTCATGGCGTAGCAGATTAAATAAAAATATATACGGAGACCAAACAAAATGTTTAACGTACAGCGTATTTTGACAGACATAATAGAATTCTATGTAAAAACAAATGTCAATATAAATTACACGGAATTTAAAAACTAATTATAAACAGGCCAGTGCTTTGATGATTTCCACCACGTAGGTTTCAACAAAAATAATAATAATTAATTTAGCCCTTTTGAGATCCCACTCCTGGGCCAGGGCTTCCCCTCAACACGAGGAGGATTCAGGCTATAATCCACCATGCTGGCCCAGTGTGGGTTGGCAGATTTCACATGTCTTTCGAAAATTGGTTAGATCTTCTAAGACATGCAGGTTTCCTCACGATGTTTTCCTTCACCGTAAGCTAGTGATAATCATATAGAAATTATGAGTCACACATAGATTTTGAAAAATCCAGATGTGCGAGCCGGGGTTTGAACCCAATACCTGGTGCCCGCAAGACGCGTGCTTTAAGCAATCGGATAGCACAGCTTCAGCTCAATCAAAATAATACTAATAAATAAATAAATATCGCCAGACAAACATACCAACTGTATGGTCCCAAACTAAGCAAGGCTTGGACAATGGACGTACAATGGACTGGGGGCGATGCCAGTGACACCAAGATCAGGGCAAATTACGGAAAGGCCAATTTCGAAATTTACCCTGAAGGGATTCAAACCCGCCACCACCCGGTGTAGTGAGCCGAGCGGCCTACGCCCAAACCACTGCGCCAAGCGGTCGTCAATCGTCGATGGTAGTAAAAGTAAAAGTGGAAGTAAAAGTGGAATTAAAAGTAAAAGTAAAAGTAAACGTAAAAGTAAAAGTAAAAGTAAAAGTAAAAGTAAAAGTAAAAGTAAATGTAAAAGTAAAAGTAAAAGTAAAAGTAAAAGTAAAAGTAAAAGTAAAAGTAAAAGTAAAAGTAAAAGTAAAAGTAAAAGTAAAAGTAAAAGTAAAGGTAAAGGTAAAGGTAAAAGTAAAAGTAAAAGTAAAAGTAAAAGTAAAAGTAAAAGTAAAAGTAAAAGTAAAAGTAAAAGCAAAAGCAAAAGCAAAAGCAAAAGCAAAAGCAAAAGCAAAAGGAAAAGTTAGTCACGACACCACACTGTTCAATGCGAAATAGAAAGACGAAACGAAAAAAATAATAACTGGCTTGCTTTCTATAAGGGAGAGAGAGAGAGACAGACAGGGAAACACGCGCACGCCGCACATATAGTGAAAAAAGTGCCGTTACGTTACACATTTTTTGGTCTTAATTTTTTCCGTCTAGCCCCCTTTCGCAACGCGCGATAAGGAACTTCGTTCCAATATTTATTACATACTTACCTAGTACCTGTGTACATAATATAATATAGTACAGTAGTATCTATGGTTTGTATATACCAGGTTCGGTATTTATTAGGCAAATACAGTAAATTTTCATTTTTATGTACCTATGCGGTAATCCTAAGCCAGCGGCAACACTATCCTACCCACAGATTTGGATTTACATAGATAACGGAAATGTATGTACTTAGCGTGTCCGAAAACCCTCAACCCCGACCAAGCATCAAGGTTTGTCGCCGATAACTTACAGTCCATCGCGACTACAGATATAAAAATATGAATATGAGCGAGATAATCACTCGAGAGAATCATAGCGGGCGGAGGGGCATCTGCGGCATCGGTGTCTTTGAATCGGTTTGGATTTCCCGCCATCTGTGACGTCACAGTAAGTGTTAAAAATTTGGCACGCTTGGTTTCAATACAAATCGTGATACTTGCGTTATCTATGTAAATCTATATCTGTGATCCTACCTATAATACACTAAACGAAAAAAATATTTCCGACAACAAACGCTTTTGCATCCGACGTTGTCAAGTCGCCGCTCTCTACCAATTGGCAACGTCGCGTCTGCGACAACGTAGTACCTCGTGTGGCGAATTGACGACCGCTTGGCGCTGTAGTTTGAGCGTTGGCCGCTCGGCTCACTGCATCGGATGGTTGCGGGTTCGATTCCCGACAAAGGAAATTTTCTGAAACGGCCTTTTCGTAATTTGCCCAGGTCTGGGTATCACTGGGATCGCCATCAGTTTAATGTATGGTAGCCATAGTACAAGCGTTGCTTAGTTTGGCACCATATAGTTGCTGAGTAAGTCTGGCGATATTTATTTATTTATCTGATACCTATCATGTCAGCGATACATTAATTTATTTATTAGAAACTTTGTATTATGTCCGGAAAATATTAAAAACACTTAGCTCGTTACTTCATTTTTTTATTGAATGTTATTATTATGATAATAAAAGATGAAAACTCGGCTTCGCTCGGGTGAAATGTGACTCATTACTATTTTCGGCATGATGTGTTTACATCCAAACAAAGTTAATAGAAATACAAATACATCCGACAGAGAACCAAAGTTATCGACATAGCTCAAAGAATTAGCAATCTGAAGTGGCAGTGCGCTGGCCATATCTCGCGAAGAACCGACAACCGCTGGGTTAAACGTGTTCTTGAGTGGAGACCTCGACTCGGCAAGCGTAGTGTAGGACGCCCTCCGACCAGGTGGGATGACGATCTGCGAAAGACTGCAGGCAGATGTTGGATGCGGCAAGCTGAAGACAGGGCGCTATGGCGCTCATTAGGGGAGGCCTATGTCCAGCAGTTGACATGCACAGGTTGATGATGATGATGATGAAAGTTAATCACTATGCAAAGCAAAACTAAATGACACGAATACTCGTACGGAAACATCATGAACATTGAACACTGAATTTGTTTGTTCTGACAGCTCAATCAATAAATGCACTTCTTCTTTCTTTAAAAATATGGCCCACCAACTAAGAACACTGGCACTGTCATCACTGACACTGACTGATATGCGTTCATAGAAAATATGGCGGTACTGTGCCGAATATTATAATTATAACATTGTTTATCACGACAATCCGAATTTTGCGGATATATGTTGTCGACTCAAAATCATTATTTTTTTAAGCTTTATTATTCTGGTAACATTTCAATCGAGTCTACCGTACCCCTTGACGGAATTATTAATGTAGATGGCGCAATATAGGGATATACCTATTTGCAATAATAATTTGGTCACCACCATCTGTCATTTCAACTAGTACACTATTAGCACGCAGTTTACTCAAAGTACAAATTTTATGTTATTAATGGCCTAATTTAGTCAGATGGCGCTGACAAATTCACACACACAGGCGTAAAATTTATCAAATTTTAAGATCGATTTTAATTATGTTAATCTATTTTTAAATGCCTGAAATCATTAGATGCGAAAACAATAATTTATTTAGAAGTGATAAAATCCATTGTTGTAAGGAAAAACTTTGTGTGTCTCGTATACATTCGGAATGAAATATGTATGGAGAACAAGATCGCCCCATCGACCTGCGTCATTCACACAGTAACGATGACAATATTTTTGTATACATTTTGACAGTGTTCAAGTGCCAGATAAGTTCGAAATGTATTATAATAATATATTATGTAACGTCGTTCTTGTCGTGCGAATGACGCCTAGCCCTTACTTAGCACCATTTAGTGAAACATTAAGGTCAAACTCTCTTAACCGTCCCACGATGGTGATAACGGAATGGGGCAAAAGCATTATATACCCCTTTTCCTCGGCTCCCTCGCGGTTTACGACTTTCGGAAATATACTGAGTGGCAGTAGCTTGTGTACCCACAATTTTCATATTTTGAAAGAAATACTTACTTACAAAATAACAATGATAGAAAAGAGATATATGAATACCATCCTTTGATGTGTGATATTAATGAATGTGCAAGTAATTGAGGTAAGCTTTGTCATACTAATATTATAAAGAGGAAAACTTTGTTTGTTTGATTGTAATGAATAGGCTCCGAAACTAATGAACCGATTTGAAAAATTATTTCACTGTTGGGAAGCTACACTATCCCCGGGTGACATAGGCTATATTATATTTTCAAAAAAATTAGGGATTCTTACTAAAACTCGAATAATGTAACCGCAATGTACCCGTGCGAAGCCGGGCCGGGCCGCTAGTAATTAATAATTATAAACATAACTGGCGATTTTTTTTTAAAAAGGTAAAATTCAAGCCCGCTGAGTTTATTGCCGGATCTTCTCAGTCGAGGTCGCGTTCCGATCCGGTTGTAGATATAAGAAAAATATGCAAAAATGTCAAGTTGTAAGTGCCCATGTGGACCTACACAAAATAAACGCTCATATAAACACCAAAAAGTTAGGTGCCTTAATTAGAAAATAAAAAAATATTATGATAGTAACATGATATGTCTTCACTATTATCAGCTACCTACATGAATTGATATTTCGTACCTTCGAAAGGCTCTGAATAATGAAAATGATGGTTCTAGGATCAAGAACATTAGGCATATGTAAAGAAGGTCAAGTTCAAACCTACATTTACGACCACTTTGCTGAAACAACACGCAATACAGGGCGGGGGCGGAATGAACACGTCTTTACTTGGTGTGAGAAACTGAGAAATCTAATGACTTAAATGGCGATAGTGAATTAGTGACCTTCCTTGTGAAATTATTGTACCTATTACAGGATTTTGTAGAGTAATTGCCCTTGAAATAAGTAGACCATGCAACGGATTCAGGATAATATTTAATTAACAGTTTCGGCACACACTGTCAACAGACAGAAATATAGAAATAACGTTATTGTAACAGAGACACAGAGACAAAGGGGAGACCTGAGGAAAAATCTAAAGAATCTTACCCCTTCCCTTTTCTCCCCCTCTCACCCGAGAACTGCTATGCACTGTCTCTTACAAACTACTTAAAAAAAATTAAAACAAAATTGCTTTCTAATGCCGTTATAAATTGATTGTAACTTACGGATAAGCAATTTGGCGTCGTAGATCACTAAATTGTATTTGCTCTCAAATAAAACACAATTTTATGAGTTTACTAGCTGTGCCCGCGACTTCGTCCGCGTGGAATTTAATTGACAAAGTTTCATACAAACTTTCGTCCCCTATTTTATCCCCTTGGGGGTAGAATTAATCAAAATCCTTTCTTAGCGGATGCCGGCGTCATAACATCTACCTGCATGCCAAATTTCAGCCCGATCCGTCCAGTGGTTTGGGCTGTGCGTTGATAGATCACTATGTCAGTCAGTCAGCTAGTCATTCAGTCAGTCAGTCAGTCACCTTTGAGTTATATATAATATTTAGATTGTATAAGCAATTTGGGGTCGTAGATCACTAAAGTGTATTTGCTCTCAAATAAAGTAAGACACAATTTTATGATTTTCTTTACGCCCATAACGCTATTAGGGCTCTTAGCCAGCCAACCCTAGAATGTTTGGGCAGTTAAACGTGGTTAGACCAAATTGAGTTAAGTCCGCCCGCTTGCTCCCAGAAGAGACACTAAAGACTATTTTTATTCGCTAAATATAATATTATTCTGGTTGAATACGTCAATTTTTCTTCATAGTTTTGCGGATGGAAATTGAGGTCGTTATTATCCTACTAATATTATAAATGTGAAAGTTTGTGAGTGTGGATGTATGTATGTATGTATGTATGTATGTTTGTTACTCCTTCACGCAAAAACTACTGAACGGATTTGAATGAAATTTAGAACACAGATAGTTTATAACCGGGATTAACATATAGGATACTATTTATCCCGATAATCCCGAAATTTTTATTACGTTAAATACTACGCGGACGAAGTCCGTGGGCACAGCTAGTACTTAATATTATAAAGAGGAAAACTTTGTTTGTTTGATTGTAATGAATAGGCTCCGAAACTACTGAACCGATTTGAAAAATTCTTTCACTGTAGGGAAGCTACACTATCCCCGGGTGACATAGGCTATAATATATTTTCAAAAAATTAGGGATCCTTACTAAAACTCGAATAATGTAACCGCAATGTACCCGTGCGAAGCCGGGGCGGGGCGATAGTTATTTTAATAAATTGATATAATACACCAATGATTTTCTAGTACAAAATGACATTTCAAAGTCGTACTCAAATTCGCATTTGAAATTGATCGATTTATTACTGTCATGGGAATTAAGTTTTTTTATAGTAGGTACTTAATACGTCGCTTATGTTGAGATCTAGAAAAATGCACTTACTAGTGATGTAACGAATGTAGGATTTTTGACATTCGCGAATGCGAATGCTAATGCGAATATTTGGCTCCAACATTCGTGAATGCGAATGCGAATGCGAATGTTGACTTTCAAATAACTCAAAATTGAAAAATCCCCGAAGCGACGACTTTTTAAACAAGATATACAAAAGAGTTGATAAATTTCAAATGGCTGAACCGATTTCTATGAAACATAGCTAAGACCACTCTCGATCTCGAATACCTTTCTAACAAACTAAACAAAATTAAAATCGGAACATCCGCTTTGGCGCTACGATGCCACAGAAGGACATGTTAAACTTATAACATCCCTTTTTTTCATCGTGGGTTAATAAATACCACGCAAAATGTTAGACTGGTTTGACATTTTATGTCGGACCAACATAGCTGAACAAACAAGGTTGAAAGAATGAAGTTAATCATACTTTTTCTTTTTATGATAATTGCCTCTTTCCACTGAGTCAGGCCCGTTAATCATACTTAATTCAAAGAGATTTCTTTCGACTTGAGGGTAGTTTAGTATTATTGCATTAATCAATTGTTAAATTTTTTATTAGACCAACAAGAACAATAGAGAAAGATCCTATTTATAGTGGCCTACCAAGACAAAACAGTTCTATATTCTTTTTAAAATTCAAATATAAGTAAATAAGTGCATTATGTAAAAGTAAGCTAATTTGATGATTACATTACGATCGAACCTGGTTTGTAGCCCGAGATTAACGCGAGGGCTGTGATGGACCCAAGGTGTGTAATGAAAAATGCTCACGCGTTTCATACGACATTTCCACAAAAAACATTTAAAATATTACAACCTAATTTGAAAAAGACAAAATTCACGAATTTGTTTAAGACCTAGAGGATTGCCGGATGAATGATAGATAAAACAAGATGGCGCCGCGTAAGTTTTTAGGGTTCCGTAGTCTAACTCAGAACCCTTATAGTATCGCCACGTCCGTTTGTGCGTCTTCCCGTCCCTCTGTCATCACAGTAATTTTATTCAGAGACTATTACTTATTTACCGCTACAAAACTGTGTATTTAAAGTTTGAAAGCAAAGTTATTCCATTGTACTTTACATTGTACTAGTGTTCTTTGACTGTTTTTCAATATTAATTCCTGTTTACGAAATATTGAGCCTCAAAGTGGCCTTTTTTACGTTAGTAGCAGGATTCATCCTTTAACTTAGAACCACATTATATATGGTTTATTACAGGAAATACCCCGTATTCGATGTTTTCGATGCCGCCGTATTCGATGTTTCATATCAATAAAAAAAACGATTTTATTTTAGGTTTCTGTATTTCCGAAAAGTGGCGGGATGTCTACGGAACAGTATAGTATGCGTAGTCCGACATGTAATTAGCCGGTTATATTTATCTATGGGTCTAGCAAAGCCGTTAAAGACTATTATATTATTTGAAATAATATAATAAATCGAATATTTATAATATTATGTTTCATTTACAATGAAATATAATGTGATGAATGTAATGTATTTTTAGGATAACTCTTTACTAAGATTTTAAAAAATGTAAAGTCAAAAGCTAGTGCGTAATAGTCTGCTTTATTATCCTAAAATAAATGCAATAAGGGCACCCTACGAGCAAGTTTGTTGTAAAAATAATAATTCTTACTAGTTTTATGAACATTCCATATCTATCGATACAAAATTCCCTTTTTGTTTTTCAAAAACATTCGCCAAACATTCGCTTAGATTTTTGCGAATGCGAATGCGAATGCGAATGTCAAAAAATATGCGAATATTCGCGAATGCGAATGCGAATGCGAATATTCGTTACATCACTAGCACTTACCAAATAAAAACTGCTGCCCTTATAATGGTGTCGTTCTTAACACCATTTTTTAATACCGTGATTTGATGTAACCGACTTGTTTGAATATTGCTATCGGGTACCATGTTAAAAAATCCGGTCAAGTGCGAGTAGATCTCGCGCCCTGAGGGTTCCGTACAATATTTTATTATGATTTTAGATAGTTTTTCCATTCCTGGATTCCAATATCGATACCGGCAAGATATTTTAATAATCCTACTAATATTATAAATGTGAAAGTTTGTGTATGTATGTATGTATGTTTGTTACTCCTTCACGAAAAAACTACTGAACGGATTTGGATAAAATTTGGAACACAGATAGTTTATAACCAGGATTAACATATAGGATACTTTTTATCCCGATAATCCCGAAATTTTTGTTAAGTTAAATACTACGCGGACGAAGTCCGTGGGCACAGCTAGTATTATATAGTTCCCAAAAATGCTTAAACAAATTCGGGAACCGAATAAAAACTGCAACCAAACTGAATACAAACCAGGGTTGTTACAAAAAAATCATTTTGTTTTAATCACCTTGTTGAAAACAAGTTTAAATCATTTTGGAAAAAAATCATTGATTTTTTCCTTCTGATTTAAATCAATGTTTTAAACAACGTTTTAAACATGATTAAATCAGTACTTGATAGTCAAATAAAAGATGTACATGACGATGTTTTATTAGTAAGTACATGTAGAAAATAAACATTTTATTATTTTAAATATTTTATATTACCAAGGGCCTGCATCAGAATCGTCAGATAAAATTTATCAACCAAATAAATAAACGTTTTGACATGATGTTCTAAGGAAAAACTGTCATGACGCCATATTTTATGGATAAAAGTTGGGACGATTTTAAACGTATTTAATCACGTGAGTTGTCGGATATTGTGGTGGCCGTATGGTATTATTTTCAATACTTCTGCAATTTGATCATGTGACTTCATTCTTGCCACTAGCTTATGACCTCCTTGTTACATATTTTGCACTAGCTGTACGCGCGAATTCGTCCGCATGGAATAGTGTCTTTGGGTAGCAATTTTAATTATTTCACAAATAAGACACACACGTACAAATACTTTAATGAGCTATTTGCAGTGTTTAAGTAGGTAGGTAGTAGGTAGGTTTGTAAGAGCTATATTTCTATGCAGACTTTCATCCCCTATTCACTTATGTTATTTTACACCCTTGAGGGTAAAACTTTTACCCTCATGGTTGTCACTTTAAATGTCATAATATTTATTAATGGCGTACAATCAACATCCTAAAAAATAAATTTAAAGCTTCTAGATCTAAAAATGACGATATTTCCATACAACTTTTCATCCCCCCCTTTAAACCCTTTACAGCCTTTTTCGAATCAAAAAGTAGCCTATGTTCTTTCTCAGGCTCTGGTCTATCTGTTTACCAAATTTCATTTAAATCAGTTCAGTAGTTTTGGCGTGAAATACCGATAGACAGACAGACAGAGTTACTTTCGCATTTATAATATTAGTAAGGATTTAACTCTACTAGATTTTAGTAGCCTCACATCCAGAACTTCAATCTAGTGCTTCCAAATATTGTATTCTTTCTTCCACCAGTGGGGATGGAAGGTGAAGAGGTTACATACATGTTGATATAAGGAAATAAAGAATACAGGTCAAAAACATAAATAAAGCTGTATAGCTTGGAAAAATAACAAAATCACTTTTAAACATTAAAGGTTTTTGACACTCGAAAATCTAAAAAAACAATTTAAATCAGTGCTTTAAACATGAATATATCATAGTAAAAGCATGTGAAAAAAAACATGAATTAACATCAAATCATTGATTAAAACGAATAAAACAATAAAATCATTTATTATTTCAATTTCCCTGATTTTTTTGCAACCCTGATACAAACCCCTATTTTACACACTTAGGGGTGGAATTTTACAAAACGCTGAAACTAATATTTTTTATTTGTAATAAGTAGCCTCAATACTTATTTTCATGCCTCTAGGTTCATTTAATTTTTTTACCCCATAAAAACTTTCACCCCCTATTTTATGTACTTAGGGGTGGAATTTTCCAAAATCCTTTCTTAGTGGATACTTGCGGTATATAAGGTACTTACTGTCAAAATTTCATGATTCTGACACCAGCGGTTTCGGCTGTGCGTTGAATCCTTTGTTTTGACTAGTGAATTTGCAAAAAGTACCAAAATATGCGACATTAATGCCCGTATCTTTTGATTGCGTTGTCTTAGAAGCCTAATTTTTTTAAACCTGCAAGGGACCATAGCCTTTCATATTTGATATTAATTTCAGCTTGATATCTCTATCCGTTTCTGAGAAAAAAAATCTTGACAGACCGACAGACAGACAGACAGACGGACAACAAAGTTATCCTATAAGGGTTCCGTTTTTCCTTTTAAGGTCTGGAACCCTAAAAAGTGTTGTATTGACCTTTTCGTGTAACCAAAACTATTTGGTATTAACAACAGAAAAGTTCAGCTCTTGAAATCACCACTCATGAGAGTAGAGTAGCTCTTAAACCGCTGATGTGTGCAAAGATACTGGGTACTTACATACCTACTGAAATAGTGATGTCGTTATACTGTAAGCGATGGAGTGTTAAACTGATAATGTTTGTCTTAACAACCTGCATTGATAGCAGCGCACGGGTTAAAAATAAAATATGAATAAGCAATAATCTATATATATATAACCCAAAGGTGACTGACTGACATAGTGATCTATCAACGCACAGCTCAAACCACTGGACGGATCGGGCTGAAATTTGGCATGCAGGTAGATGTTATGACTTAGGCATCCGCTAAGAAAGGATTTTGATTAATTCTACCCCCAAGGGGATAAAATAGGGGATGAATAATCCCGAAATTTTTGTTAAGTTAAATTACACGCGGACGAAGTCGCGGGCACAGCTAGTGTAATATAAAGTAGATTACGACAAAACAATAGCTAGTTCTAATTCGCTAATATTTTTTTACTCAATAAACTAGGTAAGGACGTTATTTTATTTTCAACTTGACAAGTAGATACGTACCTACCTATCTACTGATGAAGTTACATCAAAAGCAAATGGAATACTTTAGTCAAGAAAATGAACCATGAAAAGGTCAAGCTGAGACAATTTTACAACGAAGCTGAATTTTTATTAGAGAAAATGAAAGTAACCTTTTGTGTTTTTGATAATTAGGGAGTTCGGTATAAAGGTTGGTAGGTACCTACCGCTTCAATTTCAGTGGCAATTATTCTTTATGATACCTACTGCACCTCATACCACGGACCTAATTTTACCTGCTAGCTTTCACCTGTAGCTTCACCCAAATAACTGTAGCTCTATGAAAAAATCCCATTTCAATCGAAATCGTAGTTTTTGCGTCATACTTGTCATAGAACAAATTTACAACAGGGTCTTTTGAATGTCACAGCTTGTTGAACCACTTCCTCGAAAATATATTTGATGTAGAGTCACACTTTTGTTACAAGTTTTCGGTAATGTACATAAGCCTTTAATCGCCGAATACTGCCTTCAAACGTGACTCAAATTTTGAACTCAAATTCCTACTGCTCAATAACAATGTACTAAAAGTCAGATACAACGACTTAAACATTTCAGAACCATCTCCATTTTCAGCCGTTGCTTCCATAAGTAGATACTTGTAAGTTACTCCATATGACCAAGTTATTTATAAATTTCCCACAGGAAATCCAAATAACAAGACAATCAACTTTTGTCGCAGTCTCGGGCCGGTCCCCAATATTCGATTTAGTTTGAGCATCCCGATTAATCAAACACGGCGTCGGTGGATATAGAATTGAATTAACCTTTAGCTTGAATAAACACGAAGGAGATTGGAGGTTTACTACAAATGTTGTGACCTATTTACTGTAATCATAATTAAAAATAAAAAAGGTTGATTGAAACTAAATTTTTCCACTAAAATGTTAATCGTAGTATTTTTTACTCACCACTGTTTTAAAACCCTAGTCTCTATCATTTCTGTACTAAGTTTTAAGTGATCTGAAATTGGTGGCAAATAAATTTTATTTATTAATATTGTATACATATTCTTTGATAAGTGAAACGTCTGTATTGGAACGAGTGAGATAATGCTTTCGAATGTGTTTTCTACGGTGCGGTGGATAGATGAACACGAAAAGAATAATTGGAAATAGCTAGAGATGACAGCTGAACAATGATAAAAGTATCATGTCGCTTACTACCATAGTAACCGCGGTTAAGACTCAAATGCGACTAAATTTGAGAGCTGTTAATTATAAAACATGCTGACAACGAAGTCTAAATAAATAAGGAGGACTTGATTAAAAGTTATTGTTATGACTTGACGTAAGCGCCAAATTGACAAAAAATATGTTTTTGTTATTTAGCATAAAATATAACCTATATATAGTACAGAAACTGTAAATAAACATTAAAGTCCCATACCCAAATTCACAGCATAGATGATGGTGGAAAATTATGAATTCATAGCATTTAAGTTTTGGTGACAGCTTTCTAGAACTCTACCATAAGTTTGAACGTATAAAGTATTCGCTAGACGCGAGCGGGATCAGGGCGCTCTACAAATTTCCAAACAAAAAAAATAAGTAGACGTTAGCGTTACACGATTGTAAAGTAGTGTAAAGCGACTGGTAGAGCTACCAACCACATTGTAGCGTTTGTGAAAATAGAGCAAAACTGATGGCACAGTCACAATGTAGCTTCTAAACAATGGTTCATTGCAAACAATGTGGATTTCTACATATACTTATAGCGTGCGGACAGAGTGAAGATACTCGCTTTGTTCGAGTAACGGCAGGTTGGATACACCTTAACAGCGATCGTAAAAGGTTATTTGGTCGTAACTCCAGTGCAGTAAAATGTAAAGATATGGGAAGCTTTGACGCATGATAATGATTGAATGGTATGTAAATACAGGCGATGACACTATAATAAAACTGAATCTTCACAAATAAATATCTGCCGTCTGCTTTCAACCCAGTGTGATTCGGGTTGTCTGTTTAACAAGTTCTGGAGTTTAAATAGAGGCAACCTAAACATCTGATCCTTCTCCGTCAATTCGTATCTCCAGTGAAATGATACGCGAATTTCCGTATAATTTAATAAAATTTCCTAGATCCAAAGTAAAAAAAAATAATATTATTTGACTCTAAAGACCACTCGATACTAGCAAACAAAGATATGCTATATGAGTGTATAAGACTTTAATTTTTTTAAATTTGGCTTGAAGATCAAAATATCTTGTCCACGCAAACTAAATTGTGAGAACACAAGAAGAGCAGCTAACCCATTGAAACATGGATTAATTTCGTATGAACGCTAAGATTGGTATTTATTTTTAGTTTTCTTTTCTCATAATCCTCAGTTTGGCCAAACCGTGAAATTGTCCGTTCATTCAATCCGGCCCCAATGGCCAAGGCATTCAGGGGCCTTGAATGCCCAACGAACCGTTTCATATTCTGGACGGCTGGCTCCGGGGAAACCCGAAAATTATTTGATTACCAGAGGTTGTGTAGACCTATCCACCATTTTTTTACGGTCATTCTATTTATGTTTTTATTAAGGATTGGTCGGAATCTCTAATTTGGGTAGGGTCTGGATTGGGTAGGCTGTTTTGATTACAAGAGGAAGACTAAGGTTTGTTTGCCTTTAAAATTAGTTTGGCCTTAACTTTGCTCTTGGTAATTTTATTATAATCATAACGACATGAAGATGTCAGCCTCGATAAGTACGAAATAATACTAAGTACAATGCTACCGCCATTTGGAAATCGTATATTCATTCTAAATTCCATGGCATGTGAAAGGCCACAGAACGAGCAAGATGTTCGGCTCGGTAGACGTTAAGCATAAATGGATATACTTATGCAGAATGGATCCAACCATGGATGGAGAATTATGCAAACTGAAACCAACCTACAACCACTTAAATTTGGCCACCCCCCGTCCCCCCGTGACCACGGTTGCTGTAAAGCAACCGAAACGTCGGGAACATAAAAAGTAAAAATAAACGCGATATAATCCGTAAAAATAGTTTTATTTCTACAACCACTTGCTCTAGGGTTGCTTTTAATCTGTAGAACTGTGTATGGTCTACAGAATATTAATAGTATTTTTAGTCTATGCGTCATATGTGTGTGATGCCATTTGAAAAGTAAAACTATGTCCAAGCAAATACAGTAGTTCAATCACTTGTCTTTATATGTATACATTTTATTGTTAGATAATGTGACCATTAACCAATACTTTTTCTACTAGTAATAGTTTTTCTTTATTTTCTTTCTTTCTTTCAATACTTAATTAATACATCATAAATATTGCCAGACTGAAACACCAACCATAGGGACCATTGGGACCATACACCCAAACATAGCAACGCTTGTACTATGGGTACCGCACAATCGACTGGGGGTGATCCCAGTGACACCCAGACCAGGGCCAATTACGAAAATTTCCAAGATTTTTCTTAGCGGGAATCTAACCTACAACCACCACGTGCAGCGAGCCGAGTGGCCTACGCTCAAACCACTATGCCAAGCGGTTGTCAATCTACCTATAGGTATAGCTATATGCAATTGTAGTATAGGTAAATACATACAAGTATTAAGCTAAGTGACTGTACACGGAAAACCAATCCTAATAAAATGAACACAAGATGGAGTGAACATGTTCCCGAAATATATTCTTCTAAGAATATCCTGACATCCAAACCTGACCAAAACGAATAGCGTTATTCTTGCTTCGGAACTGACATGAACAAAGTGCTGGCTTTGGATTATTTTTACAAGTCATCGGTGTCAACCCTCGTCACTCTCATGACGGGGTAGTCAAATGAGCGATGTTACAGGGACGAATAATCTGCGTTCAGTGTCAGGTTTCTAACAAAAGTTATGACACCATGAAGAAGATCAATAAGAAAATGGTAGCTACAGTGAATATTTAATACATAAGTATGTATGTACGTGGCCCCAAACAGCACTAAACCGTATTTTGTAGATTATTCAGGGAGAGGCCTTTGCTCAGGAGTGGGACACAAAAACAGGCAAAAAAAATATATTTACCTACAACCAAATTACACATAGGTATTATTACAGCAATAGAGGATATTATGGATGCTAAAGAAGAGTACTAACCAACTACAAAAAATAATCTAAAGAGTTTCCATCTAAATGTTTATTTGGTACTCACTGCCAATCTGTTGTATCCAACAGAAAATTTCGAATATTGTTTTTGTAGTCGGTAGGTGCATAATTTTCACATTTATACGACTGCTTGGCGCAGTGGTTTGGGCATAGGCCGCTCGGCTCACTGCACCGGGTAGTTGTTGGTTCGATTACCGCCAGGGCTAATTTCGAAAATGACCTTTTCGTAATTTCCCCAGGCCTGGGTGTCACTGGGATCACCCCCAGTCGATTGTACGGTACCCGTCAAATAATTTATTATTGTTACAAATTCTTTGGTACCCATAGTACATGGTCACGGGGGGACCATGGCTGCTGTAAAGCAACCGAAACGTCGGGAACATAAAGTTAATAAACGCGATAAAATCCGTAAAATAGTTTTATTTCAATACACTTATTTATTTTTAATTGCACACAATATAGACACAAATTCAATGAAAAATATAATGTTGCGCCGCTGCAACCTATTAATTACTATAAAATAAATGATGTCTTGTAGGCAAAAAAACTTTTGGTGTTGTCTCAAACAGAAGCAACTTATACAAATAAGTAGGTATCATAAATTGGTCTGGGGATGATCCTATTGACGCCCAGATCAGAGCAAATTACCAAAACACTATTTCATAGAAAAACTACGACACAGCTGCCTATAGAAAAGACGGCTGTTCCGTAAAAAAAGATTCTTATTCCAATTCTTGAACACAAAATAAGTGAAAACAACAAACAATCGAAGTACACAACGCGTATTTGTTAGCAATGTTTCAATCGTTGAGTCTGTCCGTCGAACCATTCGTACATCAAAGAATTGCGTAAGATAAAAGCAATCACGTGCAAACATCTCTGGAATGATCGGCTGGTTTCCATTTTATTAAAAACCTCTCAGTTGTTGTCAGTCACCGTTTTCCCTCAGGGTACCTACATACCCTATTTCATAAAAACAATATATGTTGATCTTATCTCGATAAAATTGCATGTTTTAGGGTAAAACATGGCTCCAATAGCGATAAGATGTATTTTCAAGGTTTTACTCTATATCTGTGGTTTTACTACTCATATGAACAAGACAAAAGCAAAATCTAAATGAGCAACAGGCGAATAAGAGGACAAAAACGACATGACACTTGATTTGACTGGGTTGACGTTATTTGTTACTTCACTTCTGTCCTTATCACTACAAATACAAATAATCGCCAGGCCGGAGGATGTGAGAGAGGGAGAGAGCGAGAGACAGAGAGAGACACCGTTACAACTGTCAAGTATGCTAGTCCAAATTAACGTGGCGCCGCCCTGGTGGCAAAAAAATCCTGAGTCACATTAGTCAGGGCTTTGGTATTATTCAAAAATTTTTCATCGGTCACAGAGACTGTCGACACATATTCCGTCATTAGGGTGATTGTATTTTCTACGCCTTATATGGCTGCCGGCAATTATCCTGAATTTTGATTACATCCATCGATATTAATTCTATATGGGACGAGTTAATACTCGTATTAGTAACACGACGCTTTTTTGTTTTTGAAATGTCTTACTATTGCGTCCAAGCATCGTTCCAGAGGGAAGGAGATCTATGTGCTTCGATCAGGTCAATTTCAGAAACGGCCTTTTCGTAATTTTCTCTGGGTGTCTCTGGGAACGCTCTCAGTCCATTCTACGGTACCCATAATAAAGAAGAGTCTTGACAGATAGACAGATGGACAACAAAGTGGTCCTATAAATAAAGGGTCAGTTTTTTCCTTTTGAGGTACGGGCCCCTAGAAATACACATACCTTAATTTTTGACGCTATAGTTAGTGTGTTAGTCAGCCAATATTTATTTAATAAACAGACACAATAGATAATTTATTGCTCGATATACTCCCGGGTGGATATAGGACGCGTGACAAGTTAATTAGAAACGTGTCGGGTTTATAGGGCCTTTCTCATTTACGATCTCCGGCGAGTCTGGCTTAGGGTTTTAAATTAAAACAATAAAGTTGGTATCATGAGCTGCTTATTGCGATTATAATCTTTGTATTCGAGTTTAAAATTATCATTAAACCATTGTGCCGTGGATGAAGCTTGAGGATTTACAATAAGCAATTTTGATTTTCTTGTTTCACGTAACAAGCTTGGAATTTGTTTGTCAATATTAGCTTCGTCTGAATATAATCAGCAAATCTTATTGAATACAGTATTAAGCAAAATGAGTATTGAGTTATGATTTCATCTTTGTAAAGCTACCTATTATACGCCCGACCACCTGCGGTGATTTATTATTTATAATTATGTGAACGATGTGCTCACATGCCCGCAATGTGCGAGAGCCTTCTTAAAGAAGATTGGCTACATTAGCCACATGCGAGCGCACGACCGACAAATCTTGCAAAGGAGTTGAAGTTGTCGCCATGACCGTAATCGGTCGGATCACATGATCATCATTATCATCATCATCATCATATGTGTTTTATATAACTATGTCGGCAAACAAGCGTACGACCGGCCCGCCTGATGTTAAGCAGTTACCGGGGCCTATAGAAATATAAATGCTTGCAATGCCTAATGTTGCCTACGCAGGGGAGTGGGATAGAGAGAGATGTGATTGGAGGGGGAGATTACGGTTCCAGCTTTTGCTTAACGTACGAAACGCAGCTTCTGTAGCTACTTTACGCCGAATTACTCTCAAGGGGTACTACTGTGATCTATAGTCAATTGGCTCATAGAGCACGTCCCTCTACGTTTTAGTTCTATTACACCCTGCAAGAAATACGGTGAATTACCAGTAACCTTGTGTGTACGTATTTAGAGGTGAGAATTGAATGTATTATTATAAAGGGCTTCGTGCGTATTTTCATGGCTTCGTTTCCGAGGAAAGCCAGCCCTCTATACCTCGTGTAAGTATCTTATAGTTATTTTTGTATACACAGAGTTGTGTGGATTCTTAGTATTTAATTGAACGAAAGGTACAAGTAAATCCATATATATATATATATAAATTAGTCTGTATGTCCTTTATAGAATCGTAAACTATGCATTTGATCATGTCATGATCTACAGAAAAGTGTTGCGCATGAGCCCACAAAGGTTTCTTAGTTGGTACGACCAATCTTTGACAGCGTAGCGACGCGCGCAGGGTACAGCTAGTCTAAATATATATAACTCAAAGGTGACTGACTGACTGACATGGTGATCTATCAACGCACAGCCTAAACCACTGGACGGATCGGGCTGAAATTTGGCATTCAGGTAGATGTTATGACGTAGGCATCCGCTAAGAAAGGATTTTGATTAATTCTACCACCAAGGGGTTAAAATAGGGGATGAATAATCCCGAATTTTTTGTTAAGTTAAATTACACGCGGACGAAGTCGCGGGCACCGCTAGTAGTCTATATATCTACAACTCTTTGTAATTATTTATAAGCAACTAATATTACAAAATGTAAAATACAAGCCCGCTGAGTTACTTGCCGGATCTTCGCAGTCGAGGTCGCGTTTGGATCCCGTTGTAGTTATACGAAACATATGTAAAAATACAATTTGTTAGTGCCCCTGAAGGCCTAAACAAAATAAACGCTTTGAGTTTGACTTTGACTTTATACATGCTGTAACACATAAATTACTGAACTATGTGAGTATATTTTTGTACCGTTTGGAGACGAGACCCTAGGTCTTTATGGATATTTCTTAAATATTTATATTACTCGACGCAAATGGTGACCCTGGGACTGGGCATTTTTTCACCTAGCGATTGGCTTTAGCCATTCAGCGCGGAAATACCCCTAGCACCCATGCACATGGGCCAAATTTTGTACATTTTTTAAATAATTATTAAGTAACTGAGTTTATAAATAAAATCGATTACTGAATTATTAAACCCATCTTACTTGTTCCCGATTGTACTTATGAAGCATATACTAAAAATCCATTCAAAATACAGTACATTATTAAAATAAGACCTTATACTGCATTGCACGTGTAGGATTATAAATGCCATTTCCTTGACTGAAGCAGTCGGTAGAGATACTGGGCTAATAGATAAAGGTAGTTTCGTCGCCCCTAAGTTTGGGGGTTGCGGCTGTCCAAATACGAGAGCAAAGGGAGAGCCGGAAAACTAACACAAAAACGTGCCACAGGCATGATGTACTGAAACAGGAAAAGCTTTACTTATAATTTGGTAGAGTCGGTACAGTCAAATAAAACTTATCGTCTCGCTATTCATGATAAAAAATATACTGATGATGTTTGAATCTTAATGGTATTAGGCTTTTCTTCACGTATATCCTGGAATTATTAATTTACAATTCTTATCGACTTGCTGATGGTATAGACATATCATAGGCATCAATTTGGAAAAACTTGACTAAGCCGGGTGGGTCATTGCACTTTAAATAATTATTTATATTTCATAATTCCTAGGTAAAATCCTGTGAATATTGGTGTGTAAATTAACATTATTATAAAACAATATATATACATAATTACCATGATATAAGAAAGAACTTTGCAAAACATAAAACTTACCAAATTAATTCAGATGCATCTCATAACACACCCGAATATTAAAAAAATAATTTACACTACACGTAACAAACTATTAAGGGCATGTGCACTCAATATAACACAACAACAATTGACGTTTACACTTTAATATAATTTGGCTAAACCTATAAATTATTTAACACAGTGTTTGGTTTAAAGGAGAATTTGGTTCATCGGGAATCCGTGCATCGTGGCTGAAAGCGGCACTAGTCTGGCTTCTGACTGAAGGTAGCTTGTTTGTAGTCCATACCACGCATGCGTTATACCCCTGTGTCCAATTCCTTCATACAACACTGAACGACACCGTGTCTACATTGATTTCAATTTCCAACACTCAATTTACACAGTGTCCTTAGCTGGAATACAATAAAGACCTGTATTGGGACGTGAGCGAAATTGAGTCTTATTCAATACAGAGTTATAGGTGGTTATGGCTTGTGTTTTAACTTTAGAAAGAATATTATTCACGGCTTGTAACAAATGTAAAGGACACTCGTTAACACTTGACTGAAATAGCAAAAGTAAATACTAATGTGGGAGATGGGATGATTGATCGAAGGCTGGGTACGTTTTTTTGTGAAGGAATTTGGTCTTTTAAAAAAATGCTTCGTCTAAAAATGTTTATGTCTGACCCTCCTTTATATTCCGCGAAATTAAGTAATTATCCCTGACCCTGTTTATATAATTTAATAAAAATATTTATGTGTTGTCTGAATAAGGAGGACTTTCAAAATATTTGGACACAACTCAAAATTTCACTAAGTGGTCAAATAAAAAAATATCTGTTTCTTAAAAAAATAGAGTCGCTTAAAAGATCTTGAATGAAATTGCCAATTCCATTTTTAATTTAAATATTTTTAAGCTCTACATCAAAGGTTCTATCTACATTAAAATGGTTATTAAAAAGAGAAATTTAAATTAAGTAAATAATTATTTTCAGTCTTTCAGTCTTTGCTCTTATACACAGCGATATTATATTACAACGCAGCTCGAATAAAACAGATAATTAAAATGCTAAACTTTAAACTAAGCAAGACGTTGGGCGATGTCTGTCTGGCTCCAAAACATAGCAAAATTGAGATAAAAGTAAATAAAACCTTTTTGTATCCTGTTTAAATTTATTTTGTCCATGCAAGTTATTTTCAATGCTTCCAATAACTGAGCACAAAATGTACCTTATGATTACCTTCTTTGCTAAACTTGTTTTCGCTGTCTTAAACTTCGTTTACTAAAGTTTCTGGAAGTATAGACAAAAACGGCACGCACCATATAAGTAATAATAGAATTACACTTCAAATATTATTACAACAAAACAAGTGTCTATGGAAATAAAGTGAATCCTCAGGGCGTTGCCTGTCTAGCCGGCTCGGTCATGGCCCGACAGGTAGTCAGACAATTCTAGATGAACAAACAGTTCTGCCTGGCACGGGTCCGAGTTAAAACATCATTGTATCTGTATTTACAATCATTAATAATATCTTCGCATTTACGAGCTTTTGCTATTTACTTTGCCATTAAAATCGTCAATAGCCTAGTGGTTAGAGGGGCCGCCCTCGTAGCTGAGAGGTTCCGGGTTCGATCCCCATTCTGTCCATTAAACTATTGACGTGGGCCCACTCCTAACACAAGCATTAGCTTAGCTGGTGGGGCTAACTATGATTAACTCACATTGCTAGTATTATTTTTTAAATAGAGAAATTGAAAGAAGGAAAATATATATGACTTGTTACAAGTTTATTTCAGAGAGCTGTCAGATTTAAATATCGAACGCTCAAATCTTCATTTTATAATTTAACTACTATCTTTAATGGCATTGCGTTAGGAAATACATATTTCAATTCTTATTTTAGATTCCAATGGGTACCTACTTACCTACTTACTTCCAAATCAAGCTAAAGCTAAAGCTAAAGCTTTACCAATAAGATATATTATAATTTATACAAAGATAACAAAAGGCTTCTACTTGTTAGAAATAACAAAGTAAATAAATAACTTCATTCGTAATTGGAATTGTGTTTCATTATTTTCGTGGCTTTGTTTTAGACATAGCAGAAATATAATACATTGCGACTTAGACCATGTTTTAGTTACTTTTCACACATGGACTTTAATAAATTGGAAAACTGTTAAAAATCGTTTAGTTATTATCGTTATGTTATAGTTATGGATATCCAGAGAGCTCACTAACGCTTATAAAAAAAGTTATAACTATGAAATTAAATCCTAATATAAATATAATAAATTTGACTCAAAGCATTTCATAATAATATCTCCGAAGCAGAATATTGTCAACTAAATACTTACTTATATCACAAAACGACGTTATGCTGATGTTATTAATGGTAGAGTGTAAGTAGAGTTAACTATAACTATACAATACTATTATAATAGAGCAGATCTTTTAAGAATACTCCCTGATTTTTATGTTATAAAAATGTGTTACGATTTTTACATGGGTATGTCTGATTGTAAGGCTGGGTACAGATTATTTGCAACGCAACATGCAATGCCATATAGGTATAATACTCGTATGGACGGTCTCCGCGCACGCTGCGCGCTTTAACTGTGAACGTCTGTTCTCAGTCTGTAGCGCGCCTAAGATTTCATAACAACAAGTTTCATTATCAAGCAGAGATTTCATATATTTAATTAAGATTCTAGACTGAAATAGAATTAATACCAATAAATTGTTGTTGCTACAGCTTTCTCAATACGTGAGGAGAATTAATATCGTCGTGTTAAAGAGATTATACACAAGACACGTCTTGAATATTAAGACTAGGCTTGGCAAGATGTGTACCTACAGAAGAATATTACGAGGAAAATGATGGATAATTATGTTTTGGATTAGATACATGGAAGAAGAAAGGCCCGTAAAGATGGATGGACTGGGTGTTACAAGATAATTCTACATTTAATCATTTGATGAAACTTTACGTTTAATATATTATGTAATTTTATACATTTTATGAATCGACACAAAATACAAAATAGTTAAATAAACACGTTGGTTTTGGAAAAGCTGATTTTCATAATAGAATCCGGTTTTACATTAATCGAAATCTTTTAAAAATCATGTTTACAATACAGAGATGGCGTGCTACGAACGTAGACGTCGCGTAGCTTAGTTGGCGCTACGCCAAGGGTCAACGACCCCGCGTAGCATCCGTGTAGCGGGACACACCCCTCTTATTTAGATGTCTTCATTACCGTGAGTTTGCACTGACAAAACATGTGCGTTCATTTATATGGCTCTCTCTATTTTTGGCAACACAATGTAGAGACAACATCACAAATCCGTGCAAATGTTTCATCAGTGCAAACTTACGGCTACATTCAGGTTACATCCAAAAGTTATTTGATTCATTATTATTCATTTAATTTGATTCAATTGAACGCACGTACCTAGGGTTTATACCACAGATATAGATTTACATAGATAATGCAAATGTATGTACTTAGCGTGTCTGAAAACTCCGACCAAGCGTCGAGGTTGGTCGCCGATAACTTACAGTCCTCGTGACTACAGATATAAAAATATGAGTATGAGCGTGATAATCACTCGAGAGAATCGTAGCGGACGGAGGGGCATCGGCGGCATCGGTGTCTTTGAAGCGGTTTGAATTTCCCGTCACTAATTACGTCACAGAAAGTGTTAAAAATTCTTCACGCTTGGTTTCAATACAAATCGTAATACTTGCGTTATCTATTTAAATCTATATCTGTGGTTTATACCTAACAACAATACATTTGAATTAACTTAATGACTATTGTAATAAGAACCAACATGCTAAGGCAGATGTTTTGAACATAGACTAGTGGATCAAACCCTCTTTACACACGCTTGCTCTACCACGAGGTCATTGACCGCGTCTTCTCAACTTCAGTGATAAAGTTTCGATCATAAAACCGTTCAAGGTTCCGCCTCAAGTTTGGATGAGGCTATCGAAGGCTATTTGGGCTTATTAAACATAGTTATATTGCTTTAGTTGCGTTTATTGCTGTTATGCAACTCATTTTGTTTTTCCTGATTGTTTGCGTGACCAAGTCCAATTTATTTGTATCACTTGGTTTTATAAATCTATTGTTAGAGTTGTTAACTATATGAAATCTAATCATGAGTTTCGTACTATTAATAAGTAATAAGTTATGTTGAAGCTATGCATTCATTCACTGTATCAATCACACAGAAAATACGATGACGCATTTTGACATGATTGGGTAAATACTTAAAGGGTCGTTCCGCCGTTTCGCGCAAATTCGAACCGTTCCGCGGAATAAAAAAAAATTGTAGTTTTCATGTTTTTTTTGCTCATAATAGAATTTAATGCGTCACCTGAGTCATAAAAACTGGGAGGCACTTTTGTAAGTTATTTAATTACTGAGATATTTGCACTTGAAATTTTACGTATTTTACGTATGGATGGTGATGAAAAGTGTAATGGATTGTAATGATTTAGGACGGGATTAATACACCAAACAAGTTATGAAATAGCTAGGAATTATAATTAATCATTTATTTTATTTATTTATTGATCAGATTTTTATTTTGATAAGACTGGAAGGCGGATTATAAAAAAAAATACTATTATAAGGCTATGAAAATTAAATATAAAGGGTAATTGTGCCATATTTAAATTAGGTCGCATTATTTATTTATTAATTATTATTTATTACACAGACCTTGTGGAAACACTATTATTGGATCAAGTATAATCAGCTCAGGTCCAATTACAACTGGTTTTCGGTCATCAATCAACTGTTACAGTCTCGCTTCTGTGGCAATCAGCCCATAAAGTTATTTCTGTCCATATGTGAAATTGATATTTGCTTTCAATTCCTCATATTTTAACCCCAGCGAAAAAAGAGGGGTCCTCTAAGTTTAACATGCGTCTCTGTGTGTCTGTCTGTGGCATCGTAGCGCCCAAGCGGATGAACCGATTTTTATTTGTTTTTTTTTGTTAGAAAGTTATTCTGATTGAGTGTTCTTAGCTATGTTTCATGAAGATCGATTCAGCTGTTTTAAAATTATCTGCTCTTTTTTAATTTAAAAAGTCGTTGCTTTGGGGGTTTTTTTAAATTTAAAGTTATTTCCTTTAATACAATTGGTGCAGGTTCTAAGACAATTTTATTTTCCCCCTGGACTCGTCGAGGGCCCGAACCTCGACGTCATTTGACACCATTGCTGATTCTAGCTAGACTATGACTAGTGGGGAGTGTGTTGTGGGACTAGTCCCATAACGAAATAGTTACGCTAAACAGCAGCAGATTTTTACTTTTTATTTTATTTTATTTTATGCTCGTATATCTTCAATACTCCGTTAACTTTTTTATTGTTATTACATTGGACTAAGGTAATCGTATACATACATTTGATTGCTTGGATCTCGACCTGTTTAAGCAAGCATAAAGGGATCTGGTTTACAATGCCCTAGATTTACAGGTTTTTCACGTAGGCGAGTTTTCCATTAAGATGTTCTCTATTTTTGTTCTCCCTTCCATTTTAAGTAGTTTAAGAGTAATTTTGACTACGTCTTCTTCGTTTTCACTGTAGGCATAATTTATTTAATTCTACACATCTTCTCGTTTCCAGATAAGTATATTTTTCTTTATTCATCGTTTTCTAGAGCATATTATAATCCAGATTATTTTTATATGAGCTTATTTTACGTAGCCAATCTTTTACCAATGTTTCTTCATTTGTTACGAAAATGTTACGTCTTTTCGCCATTTGAATACCTACTGATAAAAATATATGCAAATTCATTAAAATATTAATTATACATTTTAAAATATTATATAGACTATAACGAAATCGTTTTAAATGAAATAAAAATTCATTTCTCTCCAAAACAGTTCATTACCTTCCCGTAAAAAAATGGATGGGAAGGATGGTAATGAAGGAGCGATGAATGAGAAAATTTAACTTTTTCCTTGATAACTACATAATCGCACATATTAGCAAATATTTAAGAAAACACTTTCTAAGTAAATTAAAAAGGGAAACATTTTTTGATAAAAATATTTTTTATTTATTACAGTAGCTTGTAAAATCGAAGGAATGCAATGAGACGATTTATGGACGAAACACTAAAAACAATCCGAAGATCGTAAATAATTTTAACAGGGATTGATATAACATCCACCTCTCCCCGTTGCCATGCCAAGCTAATAAGTATAAACAGATTGTGACCTGAACTATAGTCGGGCACGTATAAATTTTATTTAAAATTATCGAATTTCTGAGTACGGATGGTAATGAAGTTTTTATCGTGACCAAAAGAAAAATATTTTTTTCTGTAATTATAATTGTGTTAAAAAATTATTGAAAATCCGCAATCAATACCTGATGATATAGGCTTTAATATTACGTATTAATTACAGCCAGCAATTTAAGTTTAAAGAAATTAACATTAAAAAACCAACCGTGGTACCCCGCTGGACGCAGAGAGGAATGATTTTTCAGGCAGTTTTATTTATTTATTTTGAAAATTAACCAATTAAGCTGTAATATTAGAAATACTCCTTTTAGAATTATTTGGTTTTAACCTATTACGCAAATAATATTTTAAATTAAGTATTTTTTTCATGGGTAAATTAGCCTGGAATTGCTTTTGGTGCGAAACTACGGAATGACCCTAAACATAAAATGACATTATAACCAACTAGAAAATTTCAAGGAAAATTATTTCGCAAAATTTCGCCATCTTTCCTCACTTCGTTGAGAGACTTAGCGTTGCGAAAGCACCACTTTATTAGTACCCTAGAAGCTTGGGTATTTGTTTCTAACTTCCGGAGTTATAACGATTGTACGAGTATTCGCGGGAGGAGACTGCCGGCGGAATATAAAATAAAACCGGGGTCTCGTGACTGAGTTCAAATATTTCGGACCATCAACCCCTAGAAGAGTCGGCAGTTAATAGGTATGATGAGCAATGTAGATGAGCATATAGTTTTAATTGTTTTATTCTGTTGCTATGATATTGCAATGATTTTCCGTTTTAGTTTTAGCTTACTAGAGTTTTGTAGAGTACCTACACTTTGTAATTTTCCATTATTGTTGGGTATGCTTGGGGAGATAATTAAGTATGGTACATAATTAGTATTATATAAGACTTTTGACCTCGCATAATCTGTATCAAGTATCTTAAACAAAGAGATTGATTAAAATTTGTTTTATATTTAATTATTTTCATATCTATTTTTACTTTACATTTATTTTACCATCTATATTTGTTACCTTTTGAGTACTAAGCGACTCGCGATTAGTCTCTTTCTCTTTCTAACAGCAAGAGAAAGAGAGAAACAAAGAAAACAATGAAACAATGAATAATATACAGTTTCCGGCGCACAGCCCAAAACAAAGCCATTACCAATGCAACTCTACCACTCTATTTTCGCTTTATGTGCTCTATAAAGGCCATTACACACGTCGGATAATCGTTGAAGTGAGACACCGAACCGCGCGGTATCGATCCGCGTAGACACGCTGCGATTCCAAATCACACCTCGTTATGGAAATAAATGCTACAGTTATTATGCGACGACGGCGCTGCGACTCTATAAAGTTCTCTATAATCGGCAAACAAGCGTATTGCCTCCTTATGTTAAGCAGTCACCGTTACCTATAGATGCTTGCAATACCAAACGCATTTATCGCATGTTGCTGATCTGAAATGGGAGTGGGACGGACGGAGGGCAAGGAAGGGGGTTAAGCTTCCGGCTCTCTCGCTCATCGTGCGAAACGCAGCTATAATAGCTATTTAACCCGAGTTGTTGTACGAGAGTGGTACTACCCCAGTAAGCAAGCCTGTATACTAGGTGATACAAAATGGGTATACAATTTTTTTTGCAACTTAACTTTGTAAATCTCAAACTAACGGCTTTGTGGGACAGTTGAAGTACTAAAGGTTTTGTAGACTTGTGAAATCGGTCAACAGCTGTATTCCTATAACACCTTTTGTTTTTCAAGTTCCCTCCAAAGCTGATGGTTTTAGAATTACAAAGTTAAGTTTTGAAAAAAAATGTATATACCCATGTATATACCCATTATGTGTCACCTTGTATGAGTTGGCAATGGCTATAGCTTAGCTCTACAGACCATACATGTCCTACTTTTTTTTTTTTTTTTTTTTATTAAATTCTGTAACTTGGCAATCTGTGTTTACACAATAAGCCATTCAGATGGGGTATGTCGAACTATTTCTTGTAAGCAGAAGGAGTTCCTATAAATTCCTTTCATCTCTTGTCACCAAATCTCACGGTAAGTGTAGGGACACTATGCCGTTTCAATCGGGAATATGTAATACTTCCTGTGCCTTCTAGTTTGGATGCCAGTTCATTGACGTGATTAGATATTCTCGTCTGATAGCTTTCACTATATCTAGCGATCTCTTGTTTGACGGTAGTGATCCTTACGTCGTCGTAAATATATTTGTTTCTCACATAGTAGGGTATATCTAGCATGGCTCTCAGTGTCTTGCTTTGGAATCTTTCAAGAATCTCTATGTTGCTATTGCTAGCAGTACCCCACAGCTGGATTCCGTAGGTCCAGATTGGTTTAAGGATGGTCTTGTAAATAGCTATCTTGCTTTCATGTGACAAGCTTGATTTGCGACCTATGAGCCAGTACATTGATCTGACTTTCGTATCCAGTTGTTTACGCTTGGTCCAGATATGCTTTCTCCAGGTGAGTCTTCGATCCAGATGCATACCCAAATATCTGGCATCTTCAGCTTGAGGAATTTCTTCATTGTAGAGTCTGATAGGGGGACAAGTCTGCCTTCTCAGGGTAAAGGTCACATGGACAGATTTTCCTTGATTAACCCTAATACGCCATTTATCTAGCCACTTTTCCACTTCATGGATGTGGGTTTGTACGTTGGCCGATGCTATCGCGGGATCCACGTGTACCGACAAAAGGGCTGTATCATCCGCATAGGTCGCAGTAATAGTATCAGCGTGCGTTGGAAGGTCTGCGGTAAATAACAAGTACAGGATGGGTCCTAATATACTCCCTTGTGGTACTCCTGAGTTAATTTCGTTTAAAGGAGAAACCTCGTTGTTAAATTTCACCTCAAAGCATCTACTGTGTAGGTACGAACGTAGAATCGGAAAGAAGGAGTGAGGCAGCAGCTTTTTAAGTTTGAAGAGAAGTCCTTCATGCCACACTCTGTCGAACGCCTGACTGATATCGAGAAAGACAGCAGAGCAGAACTGTTTACATTCTAGTGCACGACTTATAGTATCCGTAATACGGTGTATCTGTTCAATAGTTCCATGTTTCTCTCGGAAGCCAAACTGGTGAAGAGGAATAACTTCCGGTAGATAGGGGCGCATCCTGCTCAGCAATATTTTTTCGAAGAGTTTACCCAACACAGGGAGAAGGCTTATTGGTCTATAGGAGCTTGCATGATGTAGCGGTTTGCCTGGTTTAGGTATCATTATAACCTGCGCAATTTTCCACTGGGCTGGGTAAATTGCTAGTCTTAGGCAAGCATTGTAGATGGCCACGATGTAAATTATGCCCTTTTTAGGCAGCTGCTTGAGTAGTTGTGCGTCGATTAGATCGTAACCTGGTGTTTTTCCCTTCTGTAGTTTTAGGATTTCCCTCCATAGTTCGTTAGGGCTAGCACTTTTTAGTGGTAGGCTCATTTGCAGTGGTGCATCCAGATATTCGGAGATTTCCTTGTCATGTGCAGGATTTTTGCTTGTTAAGGGATTGAAGATGGT
Source organism: Notodonta ziczac (assembly GCA_918843915.1). Lineage (NCBI taxonomy): Eukaryota > Metazoa > Arthropoda > Insecta > Lepidoptera > Notodontidae > Notodonta > Notodonta ziczac. The sequence continues at coordinate 3,403,704 of OU974037.1, forward strand.
TTTTAGGTATTCCGCAAATACTTGTGCCTTTTCAAGTTCTGTTTTTGCCCACTTGCCATCAGGAGCTTTTATGGGTGGTATGTGCTCTTTCGGCCGTTTTAGCCTTTTTGTGATCTTCCATAGAGAGTAATTGGTGTCCTTATAAGGAGTAAGGTCAGCTAATTGGTTTTGTAGACGCTCGTTTCCTGCTTGGCAGATCATGTGTTTTAGCTCCTCAGAGGCCTTGTTGAAAGCTTTTTTGTCACAAGGATATTTCGTAGAATGCCATTTTTTCCGCAGCTGCCTTCTTTCATTTACTTTATCCTTTATTAGTTTGGGGAAGTGGTGAATTTGTGTTGATTTCGGTCTAATGAAAGGCGTGGATTCTTTGGTCGCTAGGTGAATAGACTTACTGAGCGTTTCGATAGCTGTTTCAACGCTATTTACATTATTTAGTGGCAGGTTCAAGTTAATGGATTCTGATATTATGGTTCTGTATCCGTCCCAGTCTGTTGTCTGGTTATACAATCTTTGTCGGTACTCAGTTAGGATGGCCTTATAGTGAACATTGATAATTACGGGTGTATGGTCTGACGACAGGTCAGTACATTCTTCTACGTTTATTTTTTCAAGCGGGATATTTTTGGTGATGAAAAAATCCAATAGGTCTGGTACCTTTTGTGGGTCCGCAGGCCAGTATGTAGGAACACCATGCGAAGCGCAATGGAGGTTAAGGTCGTTCGTAGCTAGATAGAGTTGTCGGCCCCGCGGCGACGTTAGTCTGGAGCCCCAGAAAGTGTGTTTTGCGTTCCAATCGCCACCGCAAATAAATCTGTTTCCTAGTGTGTTGAAATAAGTCTTGAACTCATCACTTGTAATGACGTGCCTAGGTGGACAGTAAATAGCAGACACTGTTGTTTCTGTTTTGTTATCCTGGATCCTGACCAAAGTTGCCTGTATCTTTTCAGTTTTGTTTTCTCCAAAGAAATAATGTTTGATGTTCTCTTTTATTATGATTGCAGTTCCTCCATGTGAATTACCAGAGGGATGGTTTGTAGTGTACACCATGTAATTTTTAAGTCGGAAATGAGTTTTTGGTGTGAACCTTGTTTCTGAAATTAGAGCCACGTCAACTCTTTCGAGTTTCAAGAAGAGTTCAAGTTCCTGTCGGCGTTCTGTCAGCCCGTTGGCATTCCAGGTAATTATTCTTAGGCTTAGGGGTGCTTTATAAGGCTTGTGATTAATTGGATCATACGATCCATCATGTTGTCTAACATAATATTTATTATGTTTTGAAATTTGTTGAACATGGCATCTAGTACTTCCCCGAAATTATTTGGGTCCTTGATATCGGTTATTGATCCTGCTCTGTTTTCTTGAATTGTCGCTTTTGCATAAGTGTTATTTGGTTTGGAGTGGTTGAACTGATTGTACTTCTTAGATTGATGGTTTTCTTGTACAGTTTGTGTTGGGTTTTTGCGGTATTGATTTTGTGTTATGTTGTTTGAATTTTCATTGGTTTCTTTGCCCTTTCCTGTCTTGTTTTTCGTAAGTAAGTCTTTGTATTGCTTGTATTTTGTGCAGCCTTTATAACTTGCTGGGTGTTTTTCTTGGCAGTTGGCACAGGTTGCCTCAGTGTCAGGTCTTTTTAAACAGCTTGTTGTTGAGTGTTCTTCTCCACATTTCACACATCTAAATGGTCTGTTGCATTGGTTTTTTGCATGTCCGAATCTTTGACATCTTTTGCACTGTAAAATGTCTAGCTTTTTGTATGGTGCTTCAAATGAAACTATAACGTGATTGATTTTGTAGATTTTGAATATTTCTTTGTTGTTGTGTTTGGGCTCAAGATCGACATAGAATAGGGGTAGCGGTTGTTTTGTATTTTTATGTTTTACATTTGTGATGTGCCGTACTTCGTGCCCAAGTTCGAATAGCTCTTTTTTTATGAGTTCAGTGTCTTCTGATGAATGTAGACCACGTAGAACTACTCTATAGGCTCTCTCGCTTTTAAGCTTGTATGTATAATGGCTAACATTATTCTCTATAAAGTTAGCTCTTATGTTTTTGTACGTTTCTACGTCACCAGGCATTATCTTAACTATGTGCCCTGCCCGCAGAGTTGTCATAGTATATTTGTCGGTGTTTAAAAATGAGGATAGGAGTTCTTTTAATTTAATTATGTCAATGACTCCCGTGACAAATATGGGTTCTGGCTTTGGCGGTTTAGGCTCCTTAGGTTGTTGAATGGGTTCGTCGTTACTTGCTGACTCTAAGATTTGAAATCTGTTTTGTGTTGTTACTGTATATGTTGTCTTATTTACTTTACTATTTTTATTTGTCCATTCAGGACTAGATTCCGCTTTCCTTTTCATAGGAACCTGATCGTTTTGCCAGGGTTGATTCTTTTTAGCTTGTTCATTATTCGTGTCACTTGTATTCGATTCTGCGTGCACCTTATCATTTGGACTTGTTTGTTTAGGCGTTTCAATTGGTAACGTTCCCAGTGAGTGGCTCCTTGCACGTGCAAACATGCTTTTTTGAAGTATTTGTTGTGTCATCTTTGGTTTGATTTGGTTTTCTTTTTCATTATTCGTATTCATTTAGTTCCCACGAGTAGGGTCGATATAGAAGGTCACTTGAAGGGTGACGCCCATTCCTCCAAGAAGGCGATATTCAACGGCGTTTGCCATGTCCGCCGAGGTTGGCGCTCGATACTGATCTCCCACCAGTCATGCATTCCATTGGCACGTGTCCCACCGTGGAATTGGGGTGATTATTTTATAGAGGTTTTCTTCCTCTCAGCCCGGGCAATTAAGCCAAGACTCCCGATCGTAAAATTGCGGTTGCGGGCGTGGGTATTCATTTCCTAACGCCCACTGTTGACTGGCTGGTTAAGCCAGTATACTCGGGTTAGTTAACCGCCGCCCGAGACTCGGCGTTGAGGTTCGTTTAGCACCACCCGGGGGGCACGTGTAGGGTTATATTCAGGTATTTCTTCCTACGGACGCGAACCACTCCACCCCCCACATGTCCTACTAATGGAGAAAACAAAGCGGATAAATAAATAATAATAAATATCGCCAGACGAACACACTAACTGTATGGTCCCAAACTAAGCAACGCTTGCACTATGGGTACCGTACAATGGACTGGGGGCGATCCCGGTGACACCAAAAGGCCATTTTCGAAATTTACCCTGACGGGAATCGAACCCGCAACCACGCGGTGCAGTGAGCCGAGCGGCCTACGCGCGAACCACTGCGCCAAGCGGTCGTCAATGGATATGTGAAATAATGGTGGCGTTCTGAACATGTACATTGTAAAGGTACATTGTAAAGCACACAGCACGCTGTTATGGGGAGACGCCGCGGCGCGCCGTGTCCTATCGATCCGCGCTCACCTAACCCACAGAGATGTTAGAAAACAATGATGCGGTACCTAGGTATATGAAAACGGTAGATATTGGGTAATCTCAAAGTCAGGTCTTCACTTGTCTTCAATATTAACTTTTTTAACACAGTATGTAACACATTATGTTGTCCGAAACCAATCATTAGAGGTTCTATAGCTGACTAAAAACGACAAGCAGGTAAGGTAGGTACACTCTTACTAAAGATCAGCGTGTAAAGTATACACTTTTCTAGATATCGATTATTTATTAGCATAATAACAAATATGTCAGTCAACTTTATTTTTTTTAAACCACTTTTCCTAGTTATATAATTTTACTAGCTGAGCCCGCGACTTCGTCCGCGTGGAATTTAACTTAATCGCCCCCGCTCCCGCGTTCTGAGCCCGCGCGACAGGACACATTAGTTTTTTTTGTTTTTCTAAAATAAAAGTAGCCTAAGTTACTCCTTATAACATCAGCTATCTGCCAGTGAAAGTCCCGTCAAAATCGGTCCAGCCGTTTCGGAGATTAGCCGGAACAAACATACATACAGACAGACAGACAAACAGACAGGCAAAAAAAAATTTAATCGCGTTTTTGCTATAGGTGTCGTATGTACTTTCATATGCATTTAGTGAAAAGGTGTTATTTTGATATTGCAAACAGACACTCCAATTTTATTTATTTGTATAGATAGATAGTGAGTATTGTGACAGTAATCGCTCCTATGGACTTTATTATTTAAAGTTTCTTTGGTGCTTTCATGTGGTTCCTTTTAAGAGTGTTTTTGTCACACTTTGAAACGTCCGTCATTAGGGTGACCGTCCACTTGGCAGGGCTATTAAGCAGGCCCGCTTCGATCAATAGGATTGTTGCAACTTGAATTAAGCCGGGTGATGATGAAGAAATGAAGTGGACAACCCCTTTATCCACTACAGCCATGTATAGATAGATGGTCACCCTTAAGCATTTGATTAGCGTTGTAGTATTACGGTCCATTCGATAACAATATTCGATAAGGTTTAACCATGGTTACACTACACCATTCGGCATAACCTGATAAATGTAGCTTTTGATATTCTATGTACCTATTGCACATATTTTCATAGCAAAAATGCTTCAAGCCACTGTATTGATGGATTATCCACACTTCACTGAGCTTGCGATATATCACCCCGAAGCGTTCTGGTCTAGACTTGCTATGAAATATTGTATTTTATAGCACTATTAAATGACCTGAAATGGTTTATGGACTCAATGCTTTTGTTATTTGCTGACGATAAAATTTATTTACAGTCCTAACAGGAAAATACATTGGGATTGTATGTTCCTTATGGATTGTATCTATTTAAGATCTAAGCAAGGTGACAGTGAGACACATGCGACATTGTCTGCCATGGTACTGCTCCATATATTTGCGTATGACAATGACAAGATACACAGTCACGTGACGCAAGTAGGTGCGCCGCTTTAGATACTTTTCATACAAACATCATTTAAGCAGCAAGTTAGAGCTCCAAATACTCAAGATATACAAACAATATACATATTTAAGTAAGACATTAGATACATCTAAGCACGAACGGCTGGACGAATTTCGATAAAGTTTGGTAACGGATTGTTATAGTCTGGGATAATGTTATAGTTTGACGACCGCCTGGCGCAGTGGTTCGAGCGTAGGCCGCTCGGCTCACTGCACATGGTGGTCGCGGGTTCGATTCCCGCCGGGGCAAATTTCGGAAATGGCCTTTTCGTAATTTACCCTGGTCTGGGTGTCACTGGGATCGCCCCAGTCCATTGTACGGTACCCATAGTACAAGCTTTGCTTAGTTTGGGACCGTACAGTTGGTGTGTCTGTCTGGCGATATTTATTATTTATTTATTTAATATATTATGCTTTTATTCTTAAAGACTATCCATATCTCTCTCTTTTTAAAGTAGGTTTTTCCAGATCCGTAGTTCGTAGTTGTAACGAGGTTTATGTCCGATTGCAACTCCGGAAATAGCTCTCCAACTCACAGCTGTCCAATGCACGGAGATTTCAGGGCTTGTGTCGGTTTATTTCCTATTTCATTCAGCAATATTGTTAACTTTATATTCATGAAACTATGAGAAGGGAATGAAGCTAGAATATATACCTACTATTATCGGTTAAACGCCATCAGAAATTGTAAGACTTATATTGGTTTAGGTTTCATTGATCAGAATCCTCTTAAATTAGAATAGGATAGCGTCATTGACCTACTGACGAATATCTAAATATATATAACTCAAAGGTGACTGACTGACTGACTGACATAGTGATCTTTCAACGCACAGCCCAAACCACTGGACGGATCGGGCTGAAATTTGGCATGCAGATAAATGTTATGACGTAGACATCCGCTAAGAAAGGATTTTGATTAATTCTATCCCCAAGGGGATAAAATAGGGGATGAAAGTATGTATGAAGCTTTGTCAATTCAATTCCACGCGGACGAAGTCACGGGCACAGCTAGTGTTTTATATACCTGAAAATAAATGAAAGTGGAAGTGGAAAATTTTGTTTAAATTCTCCCTGTGCTTTCTTTCGATCAAATTAAGCTTTTCTCGGCACTCTCTTCCTTGGACACCATTTTCAATTCTGGATCACAAAAGTAACAGCGGTGTGACTAGTCCCATTTAAAAATTAACTTGCATGATATTTCCAAATAAATTCGAACACTAGACGGACGCACAGATAAAGCACAGCCCACATTGGTGGGTTTAGAAGCATGAAATTTAGCACAGGAGTTCCTTATGTACCCTCAGGTGAGCAATAAGAAAGGATTTTTGAAAAATATCTTCTTATATGGGTAAAATTGGCAATGACAGTTTTTATGGAAGTTCGATCGTAACGAAGACTAGTACCTACTATCCAACACTTGTAGCGATACTAGTATGACTCGTATTGTTTGCTCAAATGACGGTTGTATGTATGGACACTGATTTCTCAGTTTGCTATAACCATTTTTGGAGCAGACCCTCCCTTTGCCGATAACTATCGTCGACTTTGTACAAGCATGGAGTCAGTCAGTTCATTGGCTCAGTCTACAGTGGTGGTCACAACCATGTGATTTATAAAAGATCTTAACCATGTTCAGTTATTGTATATTGAACGTTCTATTGCTATGTACAGTTTCTATATTTGCAACGAAACTTGTTGAAGGGTAAGTTTTTAAAATCAATTTTGTCAGCTATTTGTGATTGACTAAGTTTTCTGTTAATAGGAGGGGGCTAACGCTTCCTCCTATTAAAATAAAACTATTGAAAGATTTGTGGCTTGGAAGGGTGGGTATTGAACCAAAGGCAGCCCCTTTAACCATAGGGCTATTGAAGCTTCAAAGTTTAATTATGTGAAAACACAGTGCCCTTAGATCATAAAATGTATTAATAAAAGATTTAGAACATTTCTGTATTTCAGCACTCAGATTATTTATAGCAGATAACTTTTTCAATTTTCCCAATGACATCAATCCGTATTTCAATTTCTTTCCAATCCCCCTAATCCTAATAAAAATTTACAATTCACAGATCACAGCCCGTATTACAGAAAACAGTTCAGGCTTTATTCGGCGACAGATCTCATACATCGCACCCCGGGGCGTGCAAATTGTTCAAATCTTCCAAACGACAAACGAAAATGTGCAACAGGGATGCTGGCTTCTCAACAGTTTTGAGTGTCGCCAAGGAGCAAGCGATAGCGGCTTGCGAAGAAACCTTCCAATACGACAGATGGAATTGTTCTCTTGCTTTCAACAAAAGGACTAAAAGGAGCATATTTAATAAATTGTACAGGGAAACGGCGTTCGTTTATGCCTTAATGGCCGCTTCTATAACACACTCAGCAGCAAAAGCCTGCGCCTCAGGAGACTTATCCTCCTGTTCGTGTTTAGGCAACTTTGGCAAAAACTCCAGTTGGAAAATCGCTGGTTGCGGAGACGATTTTAGACATGGCAAAAGAGTTGCCAAGAACTTTTTGGACATAAAACACGCTGGCAACGATCAGATTGCCGAAATACTGAAACAGGACGTGGTGGTAGGCGTGGATTCTATAGGAGAACAATTGAAGGAGGTTTGCAAGTGTCACGGATTCTCAGGGTCGTGTACCACGAAAACTTGTTGGAAACGATTAGGACCTTTTAATTCCGCTATGGGACTACTAAAGAAACACTACCATCACGCAGTTAAGAGGAAAATCATGAACTATACCACGAAAAGGGCGATAGCACCGAAAGTCCGGAGCAAATTGAATATAGATCGAAAGAATTTAGTGTATTTACAACGGACGCCGAATTTGTGCACCACCACCAAAGGCAGGGTTTGTAAAGATAGACACAACTGTGCCACACTATGCTGTGGGAGGGGGCACGTGACGGGCAAGAGGACTGTGACAACCAGGTGCAGATGTAAAATGGTTAACTGCTGCTTCGTGGAATGCGACACCTGTGTTGATGAGGTTGATCACTATACTTGCAAATGATTGCCTGCAAATTTTAATATAAAAGTCATCATCATCAACCGGAAGACGTCCACTGCTGAATATAGGCCTGCCCCATAGAACGCCACAATGGACGGTTGCTCGCTATCTGCATCCAACGGCTCCCCGTGACCCTCACCAGATTATCGGTCCATCTACTGGGGGCCCATCCAACTCTGCGTCTTCCGGTTCGAGGTGGCTACTCGAGAACTTTTCTTCCCCAACGGTGGTCCGTTGTAAAAGTATATAAAAGTACTTAAATAAAATAGTAGACTTGTGCCAGTAGGTACTTAAATATAAGGTGGTACTCGTGTGTTTGTTCTGATAAGATTGAGTGTGATACCAGCCTTCGAGACGACCCTCTGGGGAGTGCCGCCTGGTTGCTGATAAGCTGTGATATAAGCTGATAGCTTAAGCGTAGATAAAGGAATATGATGACAGGTTTCAAAAATAAATATTCTACACAAAATGAGTACCTATAATAGTTTTATTTATTACAGTAAATACTAGGAAAGATAGATAACTACCTATTGAATCCGGAAACTGTAGGCAAGTACAGTCATTGATAATTCTAAAAGTGCTGTTTTTTATATAGAAAGTCGGCGAACAGAAGTACGATCCGCACGAGGCTAAGCAGTTACCGTACCCTATAGATGCTTACAATACTAATAGCATTGAAGGGATGGGTGGGGGGGGGGGGGGGGTGATTTGCTTCTGACTCTCTCTCTCTCATCGTACGAAACACAGCTATAGTAGCCGCCTTGGTACTACCCTGGTACTACCCCGGTACTACCCTAGTACTACCCCGGTACTACCCAGGGACTACCGCGCAGTCTATTGGCTACAGGTTGACTCTACCACAGTAAACTCTCTCTTACTAATGAATAACGATAATGAGAAGGATATAAATGTTTAGTTAAATTTATTTTATGTGCCAACATAATTAACGCTTAGGTACATTTATTGGATTTAATGAAATACGACAAACAGGCGCCATCTCTTGATTATTTCTCGTATAATTTTCTTCCCGCCATCTGTCGTATAGTTTTACAACTAATATTATTACCCGCAGACGATCTCAGCTAAGAACAAGTCTTGTGTTATTTTAGTTGGCTAGTGTGCTGATAGATGGCAGTACTTAACATGTGATAGTTTTGTTATGTAGATGTCACTAGTAACATTATTTACAAGGCCGAATAATAATTATAAATGCTGTTGAAAATATTTTTGAAGACTGAAATCCTCTTTATAGGGAGGGGAGGTAATTTACAACTTCTTTCAAAACATTTTATAAATAAAAGGCATATACATTTTAAATCAATTATATCTTCTATAAATTCTATAAATCTTTTCCTTTTTCGACTTCTCCAAATATTTCTTATATTTAAATCCTAGTTCTTATTAGGTATCCATGTTGCATTTTTATAACTGAATTGCACCTATAGAAACCATCAAAATAAATAAGTAAATAAAAATTTGCCAGATGTGTTACCATCAACTGTATGGTCACAAACTAAGCAACGCTTGTACTATCTGTATCATCCGTATAATGGACTGGGGCCGATCCCAGTCCCAGTAATTTGTCCTGGTCTGGGACCAAAACAAATTACTGCAGCAAGATATACTGAAAAACTGATAAGGTACTACATTCCCACAAAACACCGTTAAAATTCCGAGACACTAAATATTGTATTATAAAATTCCTCAGATTCACTCATGTTAAATCCGATATTAATAATTTATGCAGCGGAATTAAGATGCGCCGGAGATAACATCATCTTAATGCATGTCGATCGCGAAATATTATATGCGTGGAAAATGTGAGATGAACAGCATCCAAACTTGAATTTAAGAGAGCTGAAATTGTAATAAATCTAAGATCTTTTTTAGGTGAAGCTGTAGATAGAGCTTTATTATTGAGGTCACAAAATAGGTAACACGTATTGAAGAGCGTTACATGTACATCGTGATTAAATGTATTGCTTACACCGCAACAAAATACCCAATTTCTTAAAGTAAGCAGACTCTAGGTTTAAAGTTAGATGTCCCACTAAATTTTCCAAGTAGACGCTAAGTTTAAAGTTAGGTCCTTAAATACATTTTAGAGATAAATTACAAAAGCCAAAAAATCATGAAACAGTCAATTTCTACCCGCTCTACAATCTTTGGTCTATGTTTATATACATTTTAAAAAGTTATAGAGTTGGTCACCTAGCACATATTGCGTCAGACGCCATTGAGCAGCGAGCCAGCGGGCCGTGGCTGATGTTACATGACGCGTTCGGCTCGCAACTGAAGGAGCGCGCTGAACAAATTCCACCTTTATACGAACCTTCTCACAATATTTGAAATGTCACGGCTCTACTAATGTACAGAGTGTTTTAAAACTACTTCACGATATTATAATATTTTAATACTTCGGCATAAAGATATTTATATCTCACTAGCTGACTCGACATACGTTGTGCTGTCTTAACTATGAATATTGAATACGAATTGTTCCGCTCAACTTTTTATTGTTTTTCTTTCAGTAAAACCTTCTCCTGACAATAATTAGCGAAATCGTTACATCCGTTCACGCGTGATGCGATGACCAAGGAAATAGAGATTCATTTTTATATAATACTAGCTGACCCGGCAACCGTTGTTTTGCCATATAAATTAAGGGGTGGACCACCTTTAACATTTAGGGGTATGAAAAATAGATGTTGAGCGATTCCCAGACCTAACCGCACAAAATTTCATGAAAATCGGCCGAGCCATTTCGGGGGAGTTTGGCAACAAACACCGCGACACGAGAATTTTATATATTAGATTTAAGACTATTGTCACCTACATGAGAAAAAAAAAATATTGATATCTCGGTGAGGGTAGCTATAAAATAAAATCAAGACGATGCGGCTGCGTGCACCATTTCCCACCTTACAACTCACACGAAATTAACCCTAACAGCATACCATAGTAATCTATGTAGGCCATTCGTTTTAGTAATTACCACTAAAGCCTAAAATACTTGCGAAGCAAAGACATTGGTATCCATTTAAGTCGAAAAAAATTGCAACGGCTTATGATCAAAATTACGTCATCAATCAGAATACTTCCAGACAACGTTGCCGTTGAAAAAACGATACGAAATTCAAATGAACCCCGCAATAATCACTAAATGAATGACTAACACGGATACGACTTATTACTAGGCTAAAGATCCCAAAGTTATCATTATAACGCCTATAATTGACCCATAAACCATTAAGGCTGGCCACAAGATTGCGGTTTGTTTTCGATGCCAACTCACGTAATTATGGTATTAAAGAAAAATAATCCAAAAAACGGCAGCGTCGAGATTTATTTATTTATTGACCCGCAGTGAAGTGACCCTTACTAATGGTATGACTCGATTGTGAGTCACTAGGCATTCGAATCGTTTTATTTTTGGACCAAATTCTGATACACTTTGCGAGTTCTTTTTAGTTTTTTATTCTCGAGCTTAGAATTATTCGCACGTTTCATGGGTAATCAAGATTTGTGTTTTTAATCGGCATATTGTCAAATAATTTATCTGCATTGACAGTAGCATTGTAATCTTTTAATGCAGCTATTTGGAATTCATCATATTATTTACTATTACTTATTTTGTGACAATGGTGTTGCCTGCTGATATTATTTTTTCATTACTCATACTCTGAAAGTAGGTCTGAAGTTGCCTGAGAAGCAGGTTGAAAGTAATACTTTTCAGGCCCGGGAGTTTCGCTTTCAACTGACAGCTGTCAAATTATTAAAAAAAACTAGTTCCATTTTCACATTTCTATGGAACCATGTTCAAACTTTTTCTACAGTCACTCAATTACAGCACGATGTAAAATTGAAATGACATAAAGTTAAGTATTAATTCAAGAATTTATTTTTTTAAATGACTTAATTATAATTTAGTTTCAACAATTTCTTTAAATTAACATAGATTTGGGCAAAATATTTAAAGATGAAAATGAAAAATAATGGCTAAATAATGAAGTTGGCCGGCCAACAAAAAAAAACAAAATAGGCGGCAATCCGATTATTTTTTTTCGAGTTGTAGAGTATTGTTTATACTTCCTTGTATTATTTCTTTAGCCAATTCCTGTTTTTATTTTTATTTTCCTTGTATTCGTAATGAAAAGCACAGTGTTTACCTCGGGTGAAAGACTTATTTTGTCCCTCGAACTATTAGCGCCCTCGCTACGCTCGGGCGCCAAACCCCGTCTCGGGACAAAATAAGTAACTTTCACCACTCATGTAACAATGTACTATTTATGCTGTTCCTGAGAATGTACACCATCTTTAATTCATTGAAAAGAGTAGCCATTGAGTTTCTTGCCGGATCTTCTCAGTAGAAGCAGCATTCCGAACCGGTGGTAGATTCTGACTATTCATAAATGCTTTGTTGGCTTACGTGAACAAAAACAATTTTGATTTTGAGTTTTTTATTAATTTTGTCATGAGATAGGTCTTTGTCTAGGAGTGAGGTACTATTATTCTAGGCTATTTATTTAGTACTACAAGAATATTCAGCGTATATGGCTTAGGCCCCTATTAATAAATCTATCTTAAGTGTCAGAGCGATCTTAAGTATGTGTTTGACAAGTCATTTTAAACTGGTATGACATAAGAATGACATTTCCAAGATCGGTATCAGACTTAAGTTCGGTTTGTTACTACGGGCCTTAGTAATTTTTCTCTCACTTCATTGTGGAGAATCTACTCGCTTCGAATACCATCGAGTTCCAATAGTAGGGGTGTCAGCAACCTATCCGAGACAATGCCAATAAAAATGATGTTATTCCGACCAATTACAGGCCATTAAATAAGAATGTTTATAGTTTAATGTAATCCTCGCTTTCGATGTTAAATTCGAACAACGTTTTTGTTTATTAACTACAATAAGAATGATTGTTACTATTAAAACGTTTATTGAATTGTAGTGATGATCGTATTTTATCGATGTTGTTACAAAATATTATAATTACACAGTTATTTGTGAGTATTTTAAAGCGTTGACACACGATTTTCTACACTAAGGTTTAGTTATTAGGACACAAATCGTCATGTGCGCTCGCTAATTAAGTGCTTACCTAAATTCCTTCATCTTTATAGACTTTACTAGCTGTGCCCGCGACTTCGTCTGCGTGGAATTTAATTGACAAAGTTTCATCTATTTTAATAATTAATTATAGAAGATCGTTTCAAGTTACGACCGGTGGCCAGTGTTGCCAGTGTTGCAAAAAAAAGTATGTCAGTCCGTCAATCAGTCACCTTTGAGTTATATTAGGTGAAACAAAAAGGGTATACTATTTTTTTCAAAACTTATCTTTCACAGTCACAGCTAGTTGAAAATAAAATAGAAGTGAACGAATATGCAATGCTTATAACAAAAAAAAAGTTCACTCTGTTTGTTACGGCTAATCTCCACAACGGCAGGACCGATTTTAATAGGACTTTCACTGGCAGATAGCTGGTGTTATGAGGAGTACTTAGGCTACTTTTATTTTAAAGTAGGTGTATTTCAGATTTAAAATTAATAATATTATTATTATTCTGGACATTTATCCAAGTTTCAGTTTCCGTTAAATAAACACCCTGTATCTATTCCCGAACGGAAACGAAGCGTCAATTTGAATTATTAATGTTTGCTTAACCCGATGAAACTGTCGATACCCCGGCTATGAAGACGTAATACTTTGGTTTTTGTTTTGTCAAACTGTCTGTTGTGGAGGCTTGCTTAATTAATTATGTTAAATACAGCGATAATATGCATATTGCATTATATGCGTCGGTTCACAGGGCATCCTGGGATGTTTTTAATTTCGAACTATGCGTTTATGTTACTTTGGTTATGGGAGGATAAAATGTTGTCTAGATTTTGGTCACATTTCATCTATGGCAAAACCGCAGCGAGAACAGTCAGGTCAAAAAAAAAGAACTTAAAATAGGAACATAGGGACACAGGAACTACAAACATAATTTGTTGTTTTTTTATATTTCAATGTTCTTTCTTTCCTCGTCCTTATTTTTTATACACTTATAAGGAGACATGTAGGTATCTATTATGTATCAACCGTAAGGTTACCCGTCCTCTTGAGCGACCGGGCATGCTTCAAGGCATAGCCAAGTGGACGGTCACCCTAAAAATGATATTATAGTATGTTTTGTTAATATAATTAATATATAAAATTCTGGTGTCCGTTTATTCGTAATTATTCTGCTCCTAAACGTCTTAACCAATTTTGATTATTTTTTTTCACCTATATACTTGAATGGTTATTAGTTATTATTGTATCCGGTGCCGCTGTAGTCAACATCCACAAAATTCAATCAGCGCTAGCAAGACTGCTCACGTAAAGCTAACCAATCCATCTAATCAACCAGCGTATTATGAAGGCATATAGAACCACCCACGGCTAATCTCCCATAATAGTTTAAAATCTCAATGAATGGCGTAACCATTGCAAAATAATTACGCATAATTGAGCGTATTTACTTCCAAACACACTTCAAAGGATCACAACCCTCTTAAAACCCTTTGGGAAGGATTAAAAAGCGAAATGTTCTATTATCCGCAGAGTATTTAGTGTGTAACAAAATAACGCAAAGTACGTAATTAAGGGCGTTGGGCTCATACATAGAGATCGGTAGTCTTTTCGCCAGTAATTGTTGCTTGTATTCGAAGTCAGCGGATCGGAAAATGAGCAGCGATTTCTGAGATTTTAAATGATTATGTCAAAAAAAAATTCGTCAAGAAACTTAACTAGATACCCTTAACTCTTTGAATATCAGACACAAAAATTATGGGTCTAAATAATTACTTACGCGAAATTTATTCGGATTCCTACTTAGGTTATTAATAGAAGTTATGTCACTGTAACAGCCTGGGACGGACGGACGGACGGACAGAAAACAGACGGACGAACTGGACAATCTTATAAGGGTTTAACGTAGGACTACGAAACCTTAAAAAGGTAATTAATTCTATGTTATTATATAAAATTCTGGAACAAACCTATTGATCTACGTATATATTTAAAGTCCATAGATTAGGTAACAGCTATTACTGATAATAATGTATTAAAAATAATTCCAGAACATCTCGGAGAAAAAAAAATAAAAAAGTACAGGTAGGCACACATTACGATGTATATTTTTCAACAAACGTCAAGATCTTCATCTTGACTGTTGCAAATCACAAAGGATTAGTATCATCCTCGACCAAAGCGAATGCTACCAATTATACGTGTAAGGGCTCAACTAAAAAATGTCTACTTACGTACCTCAAGCATCGTTTACCTGCGCTCTGAATGGACGCTCGAAATCTCCTCACAATAGTATTAGGATCAATAAATACACAAGTATTTTGTTCGCGACAAAATTTACAGTTACGTACTTTTATCCGTGCGCTACGATGCGCGTGATTCGAAGATACAAAGGAGATTGCGTGCTAATGTCCATTTATTGAAAATAGATACCATATCGATGGCTTAACGCGGGCAGGATGTTACTTTTGTTCTGCGGCGGTAGAGCCGAGCCTTTAACTACAGCTTTGTCGATCAGGGTAGTACGGCCTTCACACAGAACATCTGCGTAAAGTAGTCGTACGCTACGTTTCGTACGATGTGTGAGAGAGCAGGTCCCAATCCTTCCCCTTCCTCTGTCCCACTCCTGTTCAGGTCAGCATCGTACAAGCAATGCCTTTGGTATAAGTATCTATACTCTACGAAAATTGCTCAATATCTGGTGGCATTAAGAGTATTTAAAGACTATGTGCTAGTACCAATCATAGATTGTAAAAAATACACCAAAAATTATGTAATCAAATTAAATAGATAAAATCAAAATTAGCTGGAAGGAAGCTTATTGCTTTATATCCAGAACACTTCCATTTATTATTTTCTATTTAAATATATGGACTGTAACATAGGATGTAGAACATTGAAATAAAATTACATCACTAATTAGGAATACTACACTTGACTTAAAAAAATGGTAGAGTCACTTCAAGCTAAAAATAATTGCCACACAGCTCAATACTCACTCATAACTGAAACGTCGGCATTGAACTTTGGTCCTCAGTGAGTCTAGGATAAAGCTTATTATCTTTGTCAACTCCCATGAGAGAAAAGAAAGAGAAAGAGTTTATGGAAAATAAATTTAAAAAGTAAGCTAGAGCTCCAAAATCAATCTGCCAAAGACTAGGCATCCTTACGTCTTATTAATCATGAGTCATTAGCGTATCGTCATAAAGACGACTTTTCATTCGTGGCACTAAGGGCACGGCCATGGATTTCTGATTATTTAATTAAGAATGACCAACTTAGGGTTGCCACATACGAACTTTTGTATCAGGTTTCTTTAAAACTGTGACTTATCACTGAGAAAACATCAACAACGAATTCTTATAGGTCCTAATTCTCTTTTTTGATTTTTTTCTAAACTTTTCTAGTTACGGTAAATATTTATATAATGACGCTGATTCATAAATTATATGATGTAATTATAAAATGTTTTGCATAAAATACTTAACAGGATTATATATCTATATGCATACTTTTCTCATCTCTTCTAAGGCCCTACAAGATTATAAAATACAACTTCCTTGTAATTTTATCACAACTTTACTTCCACAAATACTTCTTCTAATAGTCTTACATAATAACAGATAAATCGGAACCTTTAATTTCAAATCCATTTTATTTTATCGACTCAGTAAGTCCCAGTAATGTTTTCTTCAGTTGCCAAGTGTCAGCCCTACGGCATGATGCCCGTTGATAATCGGGAATGACGGCGGACCGGTGCTGGGGCCGGCTGTTTTGTTCATAATTTTAATCTCTTCATCCTTGGCGAGCCAGCTCTATTTGTTGGTTACGCTGATTGTGTTGTTATTTATACGTTGATCAGTTCGAAAATCAAAAAATCCACGGTAATACGATGGTCCTAGAGCATAACAAAATTGCAAATAGGTGTCATTTTTAGTCTGCTATCTACTCTTTGTACTATTGGCTATGAATTTATGTCGTGTTTGAATAAAGAATGGTAAGGTAAGGAGACAAAATTAGTAAGTATTTTATTAAATACAAGCTGTGCCAGCCGACTTCGTCCGCGTAGTATTTAACGTAACAAAAAATTCGGGATTATCGGGATAAAAAGTATCCTATATGTTAATCCCGGTTATAAACTATCTGTGTTCCAAATTTCATCCCAATCCGTTCAGTAGTTTTTGCGTGAAGGAGTAAAAAACATACATACATACATCCACACTCACAAACTTTCACATTTATAATATTAGTAGGATTATAGGCAAGTAAATAAATGTTTTATGTAAAATACTTGATACGACTTCCAAAGTTATTCGCTAGTACTGACATAATGCAATTTTTTTTTCACCGACTACTTAGAAATCCGTAATTGAACGTCTCGCTATAATTTACACCGAATCTAAGACACATGTTCCATAAATAGCAAAAAGGTGTTTCATCGAAGCAGTTGTCGAACAAAATTCTGATATTCCAGGTTATCTCGCCCATCTTTTCAATTATGTATCGCGACGTTAATGTATTATTTAACACTTAGTCGAGTTTCGACACATTTCTTGCCGGCTCCCCGTGGAGTGACTGCGTTTTGAAACGCTGTCCCAAGCGACGAGAGGTGAGAGTTAGCAAGTGGATATTTAAATTAATTATTTATTTGAAATAATACAAGTCAGCACAACGACTTTAAAAGAAAGTTCGTCGTTTAATGTATAGCTCGTATTTAGGGACTTTGATAATTAATAATTAACAATGATGATCACTTAAATGTTTTGTAAATAATGAGAAAAACATAATTTGTGTGTGCGTACGTAGGTATCTAGTTTTCATAAGGTGTATGAAATACATCAACCCGCATTGGACTAGCATTTTGGAACACAACAGTGGGGGACGACGGGGACTTTTATATATAGGACTACTTATCAGTGCGAAAACTAATAGCTAATTTTGGAAGAAAAATAGCTTAGAACATTTCTAGGTATGCAATTTTGAAAATGATCTCTGATGATATATCCGCAGTGAGAAAAAAATTAGTTGTGACATTTGTCATTTAAGTTAAAAAATATGTAATGCCTCGTATTCTGTGCTGTGCAAATGTGGCCTAAGTGTTACCAAACAATTCAGATGTTAACTATAGAGTTAGAATCTGAGTAGAATCTGATCATTTTTAGCATAATACATCCAAATCCTAAAATCGCTCACGCATATAACTTACGCCACACCGCCGTCGCCTAACCCGCTGTATATTTTTTCACGGCGACAAGGCGATGTGATTGACAGCACGGGACGGGTTAAGAACAGTGATACTGCGACAGTGTTTGTCAATCAAGCTCTGAGAGGGTTGAGATACCACTTTTTGTCCTTGTAAGTTAATATAGGACGGTGGTTACCTATTTTGGTGAAGGCTTTAGAACGGAACTGGAAAATAATTTACGTTGGAGAAAGGTGGTAGCCAAGTGGCTATAGTTTGAGTCTGACTACAGCTCATATACGGCCAGCCCATATGAGCTGTAGTCACCGGGCTTCCTCGCTGGCCTCGACCAGGGTAGTACCACCTACTCACAGAAGCTCGGCGCGGCGTAATGTATAGCTATTTGTACGATCCATCTTCCTCTCCCTCTATTCCAATTCCCGCTCCTCTTTGGGTCGGCAACTTGCGAACTATACCATTGTTATTGCAGGTCAACAATGTGCGAAGAATATTGTTAATGCAAGCATCTGTAGGCTACGGTAACAGCTTAACATCAGGCGGGTCGTTCATACGCTTGTTTGCCGACTAAGTTACAGATTTTTTTTTTATGTCGTGTCGTGTGTTTATATATTACTAGCTGTGCCCCCCGACTTCGTCCGCGTAGTATTTAACGTAATAAAAATTTCGGGATTATCGGGATAAAAAGTATCCTATGTGTTAATCCCGGTTATAAACTATCTGTGTTCCAAATTTCATCCAAATCCGTTCAGTAGTTTTTGCGTGAAGGAGTAACAAACATACATACATACATACATCCACACTCACAAACTTTCACATTTATAATATTAGTAGGATTTTTGTTTCTTTTCTTTCGAGTGTGAATGGCCGCGGATTCTAGGTATCAGCTTCTCAACCAGATATTAATCCACATCACCACATCCTTTAGGTAATGAGACGAAATTAACGAGACTTATCGATAATGCCCATTAATTATAATTACCTTTAAACCGCCTAGCTAGTGTTAATTAGCACCTCTCCCATACTTGATATATGTGCACACAGTAATGTATGGTGCGATTAAGCTGGTTCGCACGCGAAATTATTTTTAGTATCGATATTTAATTAATCGATCTTATATCGATTTCATTAATTAAATTGAAATGTTGTTTGTAGTGGAATGTAATGTTTATCGCAATATAAGTACTATTACATAGATATTTATAGGTGCAATACAACAAGCTAGACTTGGTTTGTACTGAACGGAACAATTACACAAAGTATTTTTTTTGTGTCATGAAATAGAGTCAACAATATGTTTCGGTTACTGTAAACCAAAGATGAGATAGACTTGTAGATATTGGTTATTAGCTAGAACATGTCCAGTAACTCTACCTTGAAAATTACGCGCCTTTGACGCTCTAGGGACGCTAGCATCTAAACTATTCGTAAACCAAATGGTAGAGCACCTATATCGGTAACCCGAGCAACTAACGATTGGAGATACAGTAAATTTTCATTTTATAAACTCTACAAGAGCTTGACAATATAGAGCTTTGAAGTATCTTGATAATGTTGGTATATGCAAAACTTTTCTCAAATTTAACTCAGTGAAATAGTATGATTTATAAAGAGAAACTCTCAAGATATTAAAGATTAAGATAACATCCGTTAAATTCGGCTCTCTTTCACCAGAGTCAATTAAAATTGTATCATTAATCCGCGTCGTCGGGTACCTGGCAGTATGTTTGTTTTGCCACTCAGTCAATTGAAATATTTACACCGCCGCGCTCTTGGCTCGATGACGGAAACGATATAAGCGTGAACGTTGAGCGCAGAATCGTATATGAGTATAGTCCACTTGACTCGTATCACAATTATTAATATCGACACCTATTATTATATCCACTTCACTGTTAGTCCCAAGGGCTGCCGATCAAACTGAATCGTAAACCATCTAAAGTGAAAAGCACCTTAATAACAAAACTCATGACATTTGTGCTAATCGAGCAACAAAAAAAGTATTGAGGTATTGGTTTAGTCCAGTTGTAGTCAATTATCTCAGCTCATATGCAGGCTGGTTCGACTTGGGTAGCACTACCCTCACACAGAAGATCGAGGTAAAATAGATGCGTTTCAAAGGATTCGTGAGAGAGCCGGAAGGCCATGCCCCATTCTTTCCCTTCCGTCTATCCCACTTCCTTTCAGGTCAGCAGCGTGCTAGCAATGTCATTGGTATTACAAGAATCTATGATGGGCTATATAGCAGTGATAGCCGATTGCTTAAAGCACGCGTCTTGCGGGCACCAGGTGTTGAGTTCAAACCCCGGCTCGCACCTCTGGATTTTTCGAAATCTATGTGCGAATCATAATTTCTATAATGATTATCACTTGCTTACGGTGAAGGAAAACATCGTGAGGAAATCTGCATGTCTTAGAAGATCTAACCAATTTTCAAAAGACATGTGGAATCCGCCAACCCGTACTGGGCCAGCGTGGTGGATTATGGCCTGAATCCCCCTCATGTTGAGGGGAGGCCCGTGCCCAGGAGTGGGACGTCAAAAGGGTTAAATTATTATTATTTTATGATGGGCTACGGTAACTTCTTAAGATAAGGGCCGTAAGATTGTTTGCCAACATTATTATAGGTAATAAAAAAACGAAATGACGAATTCGAACACTACATCTACTCCGATCTCAACCATAACTCTCGAATCGAAATATAGAGTTCACACAGCAAATGATTTCACTTCTCAATCATCAGTTTATCAGTTGATCGGGGTATGTAAGGAATTTTTCACCGCTCCCCCTGTCTCTACGTGCCAACGGAGGCCTTTTAATTCGCGAGTCGGCTCTTTGGCACCCCGATTGCGATGATAAAGCTTACTGAGGTCTTGCTCCGTCCAATCACTTTCGTAAATGGTTCAGAGTTTTTTCGGTGAATCATTATAACGATCGAGGCTCCAAATTGGAAATAAGGCCTTTTATTTGCATCATACTCTACTTATTAATCTAGATAAAAAGAGAAATAAATAATGAATCTAGTTAAAAAGCTAAAGGTATAATATGTAATATGTACCTTTAGCTTTTTATCATCTATATAATCTATATAATTATATAAAATTTATCTCTATTTCCTTGGTTATCGAATCACGCGTGAACGGATGGAACGATTGCACTAATTATGTTTTTGTTGTGTTGATATTGTCACGAGAAGGTTCTTGTGAAAGTAAAATTTATGAAAGTTGAGCAGAATAATTCAATATTTAAAGTTAAGACAGGACTTCGTCTGCCGGGTTATCTAGTACCTACCTAATAGAATAATAATTTAGCCCTGTTTAATGTCCCACTCCTGGGCATGAGCTGGGCATGAGCTGGGCTCCTACCCTCAGTACGAGGGGATTCAGACCGTAATCCACCACTCTGGCCCAGTGCGGGTTGGCGGATTTCAAATATCTTTCGAAAATTGTTTAGATTTTCTAAGACATGCAAGGTTTCCTCACGATGTTTTCCTTAACCGTAAGCAAGTGATAATCATAATAAAAAATATTATTCGCACATAGAATTCCAAAAATCTAGAGGTGCGAGCCAGGGTTTGAACCCAGGACCTGGGGCCCGCAAGAGGCGTGCTTAACCAATCGGCTAGCACTGCTGTTCGCTTTTTAGCATCATCTGCATAGATAAAAAAATGCTTAAGAAACTGAAGTAATATAACTATGTTATACTACCGGCAAATACTGTAATATTTAAAGACTCAAATGTTAACTTTCTTAAATCAGCGTTATCTGTCATCATTTGTAGGGCGCGTCTCAATTTAGCAATCCTCAAATCTGAGTTGCTTTCACATATTCTTGTAAACTGATAAAATAATCACCAAAACTGACGAAAAATAAATACCGTACTGACATCATAAATTCGTAAATTTATCTCTAGACACCCGAACCGGTAGAAAAGAATAAAAGAAAAAGTGAAACGGTAAATCAAGAGCGAAAAACCTCAACACTAAACGTCGTAATGCCCCATTCTCTCACAAATTACGCAATTTATGTCGGCGCCATACTTTATGGGGCCGCAACGGACATTGAAAAAAGCTCATTGTTCTAGATTTTCATTGACTGGTGAACCGTTTCATCCATTAACTGAATTAGTGCCAATAAAATGGTTATTCAGTGGACGACCTTGAGCTATGACGTCACTGAAAGATTTGAAAAAAGATCGTTATCATGGAATTATATTATAAAATACTTAGTTAACACAAGATTAATAGGGGAATAGAGATTGGGGGCTTGAGCCGTAGATCCAAAACGGATTTAAAGATTTTAAAGACGATTTTTTGATACTGTTAATAGAAAAACATAACCGCGTACTTATATTTTCAAGATATACTTACCCAACATTAACCAATGTTGTACTAAACATTATTGAACAAAATCTGTTCAAAGTAAACTAAACTAAAAAGTGGTATCTCTTCCAGGGTACGATCCCCTGTCCGCTGAAACCAGGACCACACAACTACTCATGATAAATAGAAACTCGGCCCTCAAAAGTTACATTCATAGCGAAACCCGCCCATATACCTTTCTATCTACAAAATAACCACCACGAAAGCGCAAAATCGCAGCACAACTGTTAAAAAAATATATAAATCATTTATTTACGTGTCAAGACAAGAATGAATAACACAAAAATAAATATGTTACAGACGCCCTACACTGGGTGTTCGATGGAACACCTAACAGACCGTTCGTGCCGGGCGGCGCTAGATTCACAAAGGTAACAAAAGGGAAAAAATGAGAAAAAAAATGTTGTAACTCGAATGGTGTGAGTGATAAGAAACTTGGCTCGAACTTTCAAATTAACTGATGCTTAAGGTAAAGGCGCCTGTCTAGCCCGCGAAATTCAAAATTTTCGAGTATTTTTATAGTTTATCCAAAATCTAAAAACATTTAAGACAACATTTTGTGATTTGCGACAAAAACAGTTTATTAATACATTTATTTTACTCTAAATATTATCACGGTGGATATGATACTAGTTAATCACTAAATATACAAAAATTGCCAGATTATCTGGATAGCTGTCGTTCTTGAAATGTTTTAGAGTAAGTTGGATATATTAATAAATGCACTGCACACGGTCTTTGTCGCAAATTACAAAATGTGCCTTTTATTATTGTCAGATTTTGAAAAAAATCTAAAAAACCTCAAAAAATTTCAACTTCGCGGGCTAGATGGGCGCTTTAGCCTTAAATGTTTGTAAGTAGCAAATGTCGCAAGTGATCTATTTATTTATGTCATAAAATTAATGATAATATTTTTGTTCTTCATTTGTTACAAACTTTATTGTATACAGAAGCTGAGGAATGCAAAACGCTGAGAAAAGTGAGTTGCTACAGTGCGATACATTTATGTGGATATGTCCAAATTACATTTACAATTGCTACAGACAGGCTGATAATACACGGATAGTGAAATGGGATTAAAATGTAGTTTTGAGTACTTACCACGTTTTGGGGTAACATCGTAAGCAACACGACATCGCTCATTACTTGGACCAAAGTCTAAAAAGATGTCGGATCTTTTAGAAAATTTGGATGCGCCGGGTGCGATGTCTTTTTTTTTTAATTCACGTGGGAGGTGAGACGTAATTGCCGAAATTCCTAATTTTTGACAATCAATGGACAGGATATTGCTATTATGACGTACCGAAACAGCCCGCCATCTTGCTTTTAGTGATGTTTTATGAAATATTCTTTGGGATAATGTCGATGTTCTTGATTCGATTACGTTGTTAGATGAATACTTACGAGTCTCTTACTTTTTTATCGAACATTTTATCGTTGATATTATGTGGGATCGATGGGTGATGGACATAAAATGTTTGAGTTAAAGTCACTCAAAGCGGGAAAGAGAAAAATACTGAGTGAGATATTATGTTGGTATTCCATTAGTGAAGCGATTTTAGAACATATTTTCGAAACATATTTTATGAAATGGGTTTTAAAACGGAAGACCGAATTTTTTTCAGCAATAGTATATCATATAAGGCTTAGAAGAGAATTATATCAGTAAATTCAATATTAACAATACACAATCGCTTGGTTTTGACATAAAAGGATTTACGTTAGTAACAGTTCTCAATCACACTCCGTTAATATTGCATACCTAACTTTAAAACTGTAACACATCGACCCTAATACTGAATTCGGTATCATAATATCAAACAATAAAACCGTGTTTATATTGTATATTTCAGTTTGATTGTCCATTCATACCTCGGGAACTTGATTTTGGACTCACACGTCGATAATGAACCCACCACTACAAAGTGATGTTTTAATAAATGTATTTCACATCCAACCTCTCTGTCTAACGATACAAGCGTGAAAGGGAGAGGCTTACTTCCAAATAGTTTCCCGGGGCTCGTCAGCCCACCTTTCGCTGGTCCATTTGTGACGCTCGTCCGATTTTCATCATAGAAATTGCTGGCTGTAGTGTTGGAATGGTTATCGATAAATGAGTATCGATCATGATTATTTTCATTTTAAAATGGAACATTAAAAATATGAATATTGAATTGAACGTTGTACTTTTAGTCTTTGCTATAATTTATACTAGAAAATAAATAATTTGGGTACTTACCTACCACTGTAACTACTTATAGATTAATCATTAAAATCCTGATGCTTATACCTACAAGTAAAAAATAAGTCATATATAATATCATTGCTTGAAATAATTATAAATCCGTGGATTCTTAAACAATTTACAAATAATAAAATAATAATAATAATAACTTCTAAATAAGTTTGCTCATGTTTTTTAATTTCGTAAAACAACTATTTTAGAGAATATCGATAGCACGATTGTCATCTCTCAGCCACGCCCCGAGCATCAATAATTTGAAGCCACAAAACAATCTTAAATACAATAATTAACCTTCAAAATGTGGCAAGTTTGTCGCCTAATTTGTTAAAATTGCTCCATAGATTTTTTTGTTACACTTTTTATTTTTGCTAAAATGAGTAAGCGAATCACCACGCTCTTTGTGAGTTCCCAAGATTAATTGTCCGAAATTATTATATTTTTTATTCCACGTCGTCGTGTCTCTATTAATATTGGTATTTCTGTACCTACCTGGTGCGTGGGAGGCGTAATGATTTGTTAACATTTTTTCTTATTCAGAATGATGTTTGAGGATGACTTATTATGGGGATTAATTAGTTTTGAATTCGTGCCTTGGGAATTAATTGAAAGTGCTCTTTGAATGGTATTGAGAGCCATGGAGATGCTTTTGAAGAGGAGACACTAGAGTATAATAAATAAATCATTGTATTTATATTCTTTTAACCTCCACTTGCATAGTGTGGTTTTTATTTAAAGTTGATACTTGTCTATATTAAATTAATTAATAATAATAATTTTAGCCCTTTTGACGTCCCTCTCCTGGGCACTGGCCTCCCCTCAACACGAGGGGGATTCAGGCCATAATCCACCACGCTGGCCCAGTGCGGGTTGGCGGATTTCACATGTCTTTCGAAAATTTGTTAAACCTTCTAAGACATGCAGGTTTCCTCACGATGTTTTCCTTCACCGTAAGCAAGTGATAATCATAAAGAAATTATGATTCGCAAATAGATTTCGAAACTCCAGAGGTTCGAGCCGGGGTTTGAACCCGAGACCTGGTAGCCCGCAAGACGCGTGCCTAACCAATCGGCTATGAGGCAACCATCTATATTAAAGCCAAACTCAATATGCAAAATATAATATCAACGTTTTGATAATTGCTTTTAATTTCGTATACATGGTGATACAGTTTGTTAAAATATACTTGAAATTACTTACAGGGCAACGGTTTGCTGTTATACATTACATATCTAGCTTGACTTAGGTATATACTTTTTAGAGGATTGCGAATGAAGAACTAAATAGAAGGAACAGTGGGCATTTTATGTTTTTCTTTAAATTTCCTGGAAATGGTTTCTATAGGTACTCAGGCACTTGTTTTATTTTAAACAAAAGACAAAAACAATTAAAGGATTAGTTTGATGTACAGTGGATGCACATAAACGAAGAAATAACTACTTCTACTCTGGGCACGTAGTCCAAAGAACTCAAATAACAATGTATATAACAAAACGTATTTTAACATGTACCTACCTAGATAACACAATGGGTACCTACGTAAATTATATAAGACAATAGGCACAACTACTGACTATAGTAAAAGTGACTACCGCGAAGCTGTCACAATAAAAGATAATCCCTTTCAATATTAGCAATGTTTTGCTAAGTTACCAGATCATCCTTCTTAGAAAGTAAAGCATATGTTTAAAAAATATAACCGAAACAATTGGATTTTGTGCCAAACGGAGCAAGTGCTAACTTGAAAGGTGGTTAAAAGGACAATGCGCGGGCGCAGAGGCTCCGTGATAAAATTTTACAACCCCTGTCCAGCGCGTTGGCGCAATAAAATGTAACTGTTAACGCCGTCGCCGGTTAGATAACCAATTTACACCTTTGGTATTTAAGTTTGGTTGGAAGTAACCTGATTTTTGTATTGTGGAAAAAATATCGCCAGGCATAACACCAACAGCAAGATCTCCAACTAAGCAAAACATGTACTATGGGTAGGTATGCTACTAGTAGTGAACGGGGGGCGATTCCAGTGAGAGACCAGGGCAAATTACCAAAAGGCCATTTACGAAATGGGATCTATTTTTAAGATGGCCTATTTAGGATTTAAATACGATGGCATTATTTTTTATTTAGACGTACACTCCTGATCGCAGAGAGCGAACAGTGATCAACAAAACTTAAAAAAAATCTGGAGCAATTTTATTGGAATTTAATTTTTTGCTGTAGTATTACGCGCTCTGTCTAAAATCATTATTTTCGTGAAGTATGCCTGTGGGATATTTTTTATATATTAAAAGCCCACAAATTTAAATCATACCAGCATAGCCTCTATTAACCGCCTTTCATTATTTTTAAAACCGAAAGTGTTCATTGCGCTTATTGTTTTGGCTATTTTAAAAGGATTTAGATAATGTCCCATTGTCTGCAGCACTTCAAAGACACCGAAGTGCCGGTGTTCATTGAAATCAATTGTTATCTGATAAGATTCCATGAATTAGTATATTATTGTGTAAGTCGCGAGTATCTAGGTAGGCATGCAGAATATTTTTTGGAAATAAGTAGGTACCTTTTTGGTATTTCCGTGAGAAAGTTACTTTTACCTTTTTGTGTTGTCTGGCTGCTTTCAAACATATAAGATTAGGTTCTAATTGTTTAAGTAAGCACGTGCAATATTTCCAACATTTACTAAGTTTGTACTCAGTTTGTTTTGGAACAATTAATTTGAGTGCAATCATTTTATTATGTAAGCTAAGATTATTTTACTGTTGGACATGGCTAAGCGGTCTTTCACACGGTTAACCTGGCACCGATATTTTACTGTATCCTGATGTAGGTATATACGACTATTATTAGTCAAACATGTAAATACAGAATGGAATTGGATTCTTCGTGTGAATGAACGCTAACTCTCAATGCGTGACTTGATAGAGGCCATAAATATACCATACTAGGTAAGTATGTCCATGACTTAAATAAAAAGTTGCAGGTTTCCTCTAAAATTTCTTAATGAACAGGCGCAAGGGCACTCTAGAACCGTCAAATTAGAATTAGTTAATTTGTAAATCATAGGTACGACCTATTGTAACTGATGTTAAACTAAAAACCAACTTAAATATTACTACTAAATCTATTAATACTTAACTCTATTAATACTTAACTGCTATTTTAAATACTTAACTGTTTAATGAAAGAGGCAGGCAATTGCGCTGATTATGTAAACGCCTCACGCCCTAATCACAAACTTTACTTTGCGATCGCACAGTGCGCGCGAGCGAACGCACAGCGCATTGAGAAAAATTATAAACTTTTTATACAGTTGTTCCCTTACTTAGAGGAATATTGCTTGTGAATACGGCCGCAAATCAACTTTTTTAAGCAATAAAAATATCACCGTCTTACTCTAACATTATGATTAAGAGAGGACTGTAATACGGTTGAGCTAAGTTTAGTTTGTGAAGCCACAGAATCGCCACCAGTATCTAGCAATATTAAATGATCCCAATGCACATACCACCTATAAATATAGGATTATCGATAAAAGTTTTAATGTTAGTGCAATTAAGGTTACGTATACCTTTAATGGAAGCGCCGACAAACTCAACCAACAGGTATGACTAGTTCAGATAATATTTTATAAATATATATACCTATTTACGAACCATTGATATCTACTTCCTTTCCGCATTGATAACAGATCTGTAGGTAGATGAGGTCTTAGGGGTTCCAAATCAGTGAGGTGCGCCCTATTTGACGATCGCTTGGCGCAGTGGTTGGAGCGTAGGCTGCTCGGCTCATTGCACATGGTGGTTCGATTCCCGCCGGGGCCAATTTCGGAATTGGCCTTTTCGTAATTTGCCCAGGTCTGGGTGTCACTTGGACAGTCCATTGTAAGGTACCCATAGTACAAGCGTTGTTTAGTTTGGGACCATACTGTCAGTCTGTCGATATTTATTATTATTATTAGAGGGGGATGCGTAGAGCGATCATTTCGCTGATGGTAATATGGGTACCCATATGATAAGAAAAATCAATTAAAAAAATTAAGTGACATTCTAAAATAAAAACAAAATGATATCCCCTGCCCGCGTGGTATGGTGCGATGGATGCTGGCTGCATTTCCTCGTTGAATCGACCGTCTGATTTTTGAACAAGGGAAGAGCCTCTCTTGTCACCTGTGGAGGCAATAATTTCGCCAAATAATGAAAATGAGAAAATAATACACTTATACGACACAGATACAGGTACACAACAGAAAAAATTAATGAAACAGAAAAAACCGAAATAGAAAGAACCGCGTTAATTATTAATTGTTCCACTACATAAAAGTGTTTTAAATACAGAAAATAAAGCTAGAAAATATTGTAGGTCCTACTATCTGTGGGTCCTACTGGAAAGTCTGCGGCAGAGAGATCTGAGGACAAAGGCCTTTGGCTTTGTAGCCAAGATTTTCAGCCAAATAATTTACTGTACATAATACTTTATACTATAATAATTACTAACTTGATAATATAAATTAATAATAACAAGGCGAGCTTGTAGCCATTATACCTGCTGGGGCTATTATTTATTTATTTTATATTATTACAACATATTGATATGTACTTTTCCTAAGAGACATAATTACGACATAAATAAACGAAAAATAAAAACATCTAATATTAAAAATACCGTCGGTATATTTTATTCGTTTCATATTAAGGTGATACATTTTTCATGCGTTAAATATAATTAGTATTTATTTTTATCATCAATTTTAAATGCAGCTACTAAAAATCTACATGTTTTCATTTCCCACTCTAATAAAAACCTCAAAGCATTGATAGAGACACTTTAAACGCAATAAAAATGATTTTTTTTTCAATAAACAATAATTTAATCCGTCTAACGGACTCTACAGATTAAAACATCATTTGGTTCCATTAAAAACATATTCTATATATCTTTTAAGGATCGTAAAAGTGTTGTATAGTAGAACTATTTATTGGTTCGAGAACATCTACAAATAAGTTGGACATCTATAAAAGCAGTGGACTGTTTTATAACTCTATGACATAGACTTAATTATTGAATAGACCGAACACTCAGAAATTTATATTTTACAAAATCAAAGTTTACGAGAGCTTTTAAAACTAATTGTATCGAATTGTTACACATTTTTAACCATCCCTTGAGTAGGTACAATCAATTTAGTGGTTATTTCCTTCGGTGAAGCAGTACAAAACTTTTTTTAAATCGAAATTGTAATATTATTGGAGTAAAATGTTTATTTATTTTGATTTTTATTCTGTGGCAGACAACCTAAAGTTAATTAAGTAAATATAATTAAAAGGGATACAATTATAAAAACACAAATGTAATAAAATAATATATTAATTTTTTGTATCACTTCTAGCTGGCTATGGTTTACTTACTACCTACCAATTTATCATATAAATATTAAACATTGCATATGAATAGCTACTTAAATGTCATAAACATAGGGTTGTATTTAGCACTTCAATGTGGACTGCGCAGTCCAGTGAACATTTTTAAAGTTTATGTTTGACGGATACCAACAAAATATTTTGGTCGGTAATTTTATGAGCTGATAACACGACGCCTTCAGTGGGCGAGTTTGTGTAATAAAAGTAAATTGGGAACTGAGAGGTGGGTCCGCTTGGACAGATAGCTTTGTCGGGGTTTAGTTACCGTTTTATAGCTTGTTTCCTTTGATTTGAAAAAAATATGTAGAGTCGTCGACGCCCGCGCCGGGTGGTAGCGCTGGTAAGTGAGAAGTATATGGGCTCTTAAGTCACGGGAGTAGGTGCTGAATTGTGAAGGCTCGAAAGCATATTACAAATAGTTTCAACTTCCCTTTTTTCATTTTCATTCTAAGTTATTCAGGTATTATGACTCTATACATACTTTTTGCGACGTGCGTGACCCTTAACGATTTCAATCCTAATTCCATCCTAGATAGAACTTAAACTGTACTATTACTCCATCAAATATGTACAAGTAAGCTCACAAGTAAATAATAAACTATATTATAAAAAAAGAACAACACAAATTAAAAACGTTTCGTCATTGTGGTCAATGAAAATGTAATAAAACCACTGCCCGCGATGTTACTCAATTCAGAAATGTTTGGACAAGTCCAGAT
Organism: Notodonta ziczac; assembly: GCA_918843915.1. Taxonomy (NCBI): domain Eukaryota; kingdom Metazoa; phylum Arthropoda; class Insecta; order Lepidoptera; family Notodontidae; genus Notodonta; species Notodonta ziczac. The sequence continues at coordinate 3,434,597 of OU974037.1, forward strand.
ATGAGGTAATTATAATGAAAAATAACTACTCAACTCCACTCGAACGTGTCAATTTCAATGGTACTGTCGGGCACAGAAGTTATAAAAAAAATTAAATTAAAAAGTCTCCTGATTTGCTTATGCTTTAGTATGAAACATTTCTAACTATTAACCATGGAATAACAAAAACATAAAATATGTAATGCGTCATTTCTTGGTAACTTGAGGAATTAGATAATTTATAATACTTTTCCTATACCTTTCACTGGAAACGGAACATGAAGAAACCGGTCTGAAATTGGGAATATATAAAATGTCGTTATGCCTAAGTTTACTTATTTACTACAATAATGGGTACTAAGCAACTGAAATTAGAATTAGTTGTTTTATAAAAATTATGTGTCTGAGTTATTTAAATTCTGATTCATTTATTATCGGATATTCATTGTTTTTTTTAGATATATTAATTAGGTACTAACGTCAACGCTGAATATTTATGTACCTAACTGTACACCATTACTTGAAATACCGTCTCATTATTACGACAAAGAGTGGCGCCCGCTCCCACACACTATACATTTCGGATACATTTCTCCGCCGTGGCGGCCATTCTGGCCTTTTTGTCTTTTTTTTCTTCGGGATCTCAGATTCACACGGTCAACAAACGTCGACGGTATTGCTTAAACGTGTTATAATAGATTAGCTATTAGTTCAAGGGATGTCGGACCGCTTGATCGCTAGGAGAGCTATTTTAAATATTTTTTTGAGATACGTATTATTGGCATTGGATTTGAAATAGTATGGTTTGGAGGAAATTACGAAGACGGGGTGCGTGCTAATGAGCGAAGCCAGCAAAAGTTATAACAAATAGTATCAATCCAGATTAATTTTACTCCCTTTGTCCTCTCGCCAGATGAGGTAATTTGGTACTGTTCTGAAAGTGTAGTAAATCTCCCTTAAAAATACTTATATTTTGCATTTCACATGTGAAAGTGGTACATAGTTTTCTCTATACTATATATAGCGACAAAATTAGCCATATACCTTATTATTAAGTAGCAATATTTTAAAAATTTCTGCTCAAATTAAATGAAGAAGAACAATTTGATTTCGATATGTCAATTTAAATTTATAATTCGAAGTGAATAAAAAAAAGAAAATTGTAAATTGAAATCAGACACATATTTCAAAATCAGAGCGGTCTTGATTAAATGTTTTCTTTTTTTGTGAATCCTGTGTGTGCGCAGCGCCCACTCACAATTAATGCCTACCTAATTTCGGTTTCGGTCGCCGATAAAATCGTAATTTATGCTAATATCTGTATTGAAGTTTACGGTCGCGTGTTTAATGAATTTCGGTAATCGGAAATACCACAAATGACGGTTTCTGTGGCTGGGTGGTATATGCTCAGTATTGAATTAATAGGTTCCTAATAATTACATCAATCTTCGAGGTAGGAGGCCCTGGTTAGGTGTGACATGATTTAAGCAAGGAAAAAATGTGGGTAAAAAATTAAGTTAGCAAAATAAGTCCAGAGTAGTCAAGGCACATTCTCGTAGACAGGTGAATTTGCTTCTTTTTATTTTGGAACCAAAAAAAAAACATTTGATATATTCGTAAATATCATAAGACCACTTATTCCTGTATTTGTAATTGTGGACACGAGTTAAGTATTTTCATAATTGAATAACAGAATATCAAATAAGTTATAGTACTCTCAGTAATTCTTCAAACATCTTATAAAATACATGTGGACTCTACCTAAAAAAAAGTCGTCTCACTGCTCACCTGACATTTTTCTATATCATTAGTCTCTACATTCCGAATTATATTCAAGTAAAATTCGAGGCGCTATCAACAAAAAAAATATCACCAAACAGCGACATTGTTAAATTCAAATCCTCTATTTTATTGCCGGTTATTTGCAAGATTTACGGCGTTTATTGTTATTAAATGAACATATAACTAATCTGGCAACATTTTAACCCCGTCAGCGAGTATATTATAGCTTTGAATAACAAATGAAGTGTGGGTCTGGGGGCAGGGGGGCAGGGGGCAGGGAGGCAGGCAGGGGGGGCTGCGGCGCGAACTCCGGCGCATCTTAATTATATTAAAATGTGTTCTGTTGTGTTACCGCCACTCGTACCTCGCATCGCGTTGACCATTCGATAGAACTATAAATCTTTTAGAATATACAATGAGTCGAGAAATAAAATAACTGATATTTTGTTTTTATTTTTATATATATTTTGATAAATCGATTACAACGGTGGTGACAACAGATTAGTTGGTTGTGAGATGCGTGAATGGTTATTTGTAAAAAAAATATTATATTAGCATTCGTTTGATTCGCAAATATAAATAGCTGTTTCTTGATCGCCTCAGGAATTTGGGCACGACGGACGCTTTAAAAAAATTAACAGTACCAGTTATATGTGTATGTTTAATCGGAAATTCGAATTGAAGTCTCTAACTTATTGAGAACTCCATAGCCTATAGTATGCTTACCTATTTCTTCAATGACGTTTATGGTACTTCAATAATGTATATGTGCATTACGCTTACTAGCGTTTATATAAAGCATTTGTGTAGCTTGCACAGCGCTTCAATCGACCTTCCGAGGAACACGAATTTTTTAAAATATTTATATATAAAATATAATTAAGGTAAGCAGTTACCATAGTCTATAGATGCATACAATACCAAAGACAATGCTCGCGCGTTTCTGACCAGAAGGAAATGGAACAGAGGGAGTGGAAGAGATTTGGGCTTGTAAATGGGCGTCCGGCTCCTCTCGCACTCATCGTACAAAAGGCAGCTAATATACCATTCTTATATTTTACACTAGCTGTGCCCCGCTACTCCGTCCGCGTGGAATGTGGACCACTCTTAAGATTTAGGTGTATGAAAAACTAGCGGCCCGCCCCGGCTTCCCACGGGTACATTGCGGTTACATTATTCGAGTTTTAGTAAGGATCCCTAATTTTTTGAAAATATATTATAGCCTATGTCACCCGGGGATAGTGTATCTTCCCAACAGTGAAAGAATTTTTCAAATCGGTTCAGCAGTTTCGGAGCCTATTCATTACAATCAAACAAACAAAGTTTTCCTCTTTATAATATTAGTATGATACCAAGCAACTCTACAAAGTAGTAGGTTGTAGAGCCGTCAACAGTATTTTGAGCCCACGATAAAGTATGGTAAATTGTTGCTTCTCTATCCACATTCATACATCTATAATGTAGCGGAGGTTTGCGAAACATAGCGTTCGAGCCGCCGAGCCGGTGTGGTCTGCCCGCGGGCTCACCGCGCTTGACGGACCAATTGCTTTATTGTACCCACCCTGTACCTTTACACTAGTGTTGTTACCTGTTCGAAATCCCGTTGTAATGCCAGCAATATCCAGAAGTTCCGAGCTTTGCTAAAATAACGCCAGGGAACGAGAAAATTCTTTCACCGCCGTTAGGTCGTATCAGTTTCCGCATTTAAGAATAGTCCTGTGATCCTGTGTCTTCATTAAAATCTTGTTTACGATATCTTACAAAAAAAAAGATTTAAGTACAAAACAACTACTTACCTACTGATAGTCAAATTGTATTTGACAAATAACAATTTTGCAGCTTTGTCACCTTTTGTGGTTATTTCTTAAAGTAAAGCAGCGTAAGACGCAATGAGAAAACCTCCGTTACAACTTCATGAAAAGCGTGCGAAGGCGGCATTACGATTTGTTGCCGAAGTTCCACATTCGATAATGCCGAGGCGAGGCTCCGTTACAAGTTAATAAACCACGTATACCTAATAGACTTGCAAAATTGAACGGAATGCTTGGTGTTAGCTCGGTCAGACGACAATAATTGAAGTGCATTTTTATTAGGCTCTCCATTAACATTATCTTACCCTTGCTCAGTGGTCCGTGAGGTACAAACCCGTTAGTCGCTATTGGATGGTAGCCTTATCATAGGAAGGATTCGAGACCTCTTCAGACTCGTATACGGGCTGGCTCAGGGTAGTACCACGCTCTCACAGAAGATCAGCGTAAATGTATTATTATACCTGTGTTTTGTACGATGAGTGATACAGCCGGAAGCCCAACCCCCTTCTTTCCTATCTGGCCCGTTCCCATCGCGTGCGAGCAATGCTATTGACATTGAAAGCATTTAATAGGCTACGGTAACTGCTTAACACCAGGCGGGGAGCGAGCGCTTTTTGCTGACTTTGTGAATAAAAACTCATAAGGTACTGTTTTTTTTGGCACTGTATCTAAATATATATAACTCAAAGGTGACTGACTGACTGACTGACTGACATAGTGATCTATCAACGCACAGCCCAAACCACTGTACGGATCGGGTATGAAATTTGGCATGCAGGTAGATGTTATGACGTAGGCATCCGCTAAGAAAGGATTTTGATTAATTCTACCCCCAAGGGGATAAAATAGGGGATAAATTAAATTTTTGTAAAGTTAAATTACACGCGGACGAAGTCACGGGCACAGCTAGTTACTATTATAAATCTCACACTACCCCAATAATGGGATTATTGGACATCACTATTTCGAATATCCCGTGGTGTTCTCCCGTGACGAGCAGAGATCAGACACACGACGCCTCTGGTCTGTGCGAGGAAATTCTATATTTACGACCTTACACATTGGAGGCGGGCTGCAGAATTGTGACTGTTGTGTGAAATATGTACCATGGATAAATGGTTTACCTGACCATGTCATGGACGTATTGTATTGAGGATTTGCGTACGGTTGAATTTTCCCTTTAGTTTTATCTCTAGTAGCAACTTTCTGTATAGCAGTGACAGCCGATTGGTCAAGCACGCGTCTTGCGTGCACAAGGTCCTGGGTTCAAACTCCGGCTCGCACCTCTGGATTTTTCGAAATCTATGTGTGAATCATAATTTCCATGATTATCACTTGCTTACGGTGAAGGAAAACTTCGTGAGAAAAGCTGCATGTCTTTAGATATCTAAACAATTTTCGAAAGACATGTGATATCCGCCAACCCGCACTGGGCCAGCGTGGTCGATTACGGTCTGATTCCTGCTCGTAGTGAGGGGAGGCCCGTGCACAGAAGTGGGACGTCAAAAGGGCTAAATTCAATATTATATAGTACTAGCTGTGCCCGCGACTTCGTCCGCGTGTAATTTAACTTTACAAAAATGCCAAATTTCAGCCCGATCTGTCCAGTGGTTTGGGCTGTGCGTTGATAGATCACTATGTCAGTCAGTCACCTTTGAGTTATATATATTTAGATAAAGATAGATAACTCTTTATTGTACACCAATATTACACATGCATACTATATTTTCAACTGTACTGTGGGTGCTAATTCTGTAGTCTATTAACTACACTTAAACTAAATTTTATTCCACTTGAAAACAGCCGTTTTGTGCACTCATTACGACCATGAGGATGACAGGAATACATTTGGTTTAATCATTAATAATTTCATTATCAATAAATAGGTTACCTATGTTTTCTAAAAAAATATATTTTTCTGCCCACAAAGAACACCAATATCAAATATGTTTATTATCTTTCAACGATTTTATTACGGTCATAAAATTAATCTAATACTATGCCAAACATTAATAATAATATTGTGACCTTTCAAATTACGAAACTTAAATAAAAATAACAAAAGCAACAATATTGTGAGCGAATAAGATGAATTATGTGTCGAGCGGTCATTAAACAAACTTTTATTTCGTACCTAACTTGAGCAGGAATCCAAAAAAAAATTAGTTAATAGCCCCCAACCTGAGTAGCCTGAGGAGTTAAAATATGAAGTTCAAGCATTGAAGAGCTAATATGCTGCATTCCGTGTCAATAATGTATATCTAAGGCCTAAAAGCTTTACAAAATTACTTTTATAAATTTGGTCGATATAATTAACTTTGTGTAACTTTTTATGAGCAGTTATTTTAGCTACGTGCAATTATAAGTCGAAAACAAATGACGGTATTCAGCCGAGCACTCGTCTTGGGCGAGGCACTTCCTGACAGAGTGAGGCAAAGCCTCGTGTGCCTCGGTTGGTCAGTTCGCGCCTTTACCTTAAAGCCGCGGCTTAAACTTTAAATCCTGGACCCTGGACATATTTATTCTATGTCTTAAGCACCACCCAACTTGATATTAAACTGGATTAATAATGGTTAATATATAATTACGCCCGTATTAATAATCCCTCTCAAATCTGAGAGCGATCTTGGATATAACATACTTATGTCATACAAGTAGAAAATTACATCTCAAAAGCGTACTCAAGATCGCTCTCAGACTTGAGGTCGAGGTATTAATGCGGGTTTTATTAGATTAATTGCCAGTATCTTATTAAGGATTAAAATGTAATACTGCCGATTATTATTATGTTACGTTTCTAGTTCAAACCAGTCCAAGGTCACGACCTTCAAGCGCCAGATGACGCCGGGCCCAATTATGAGAACTAGTTTAGTTTTTGCATCGCGTGATGGGTCTACCAATGAAAGGGAAACTAATGTCTGGGCCAAACCAATGTATTTGATATAACTAAACATAATTTTTAGTTTTAATTTTTGGATTGTTGATGATTTATGGAATAGTTAAAATAGTATACTCATAGCCCGATATTTGTATTATATATCATTTTAGAAGAAGTTATTGTACCGTTCCCTAACCCTCAACTCACTACCATAACAAAAAAATGATACCAAGCAAACGAGTTATAAGGGCTTTATATTTTAAAACTATATTTAGCTACGTGTTGTATCCCACGGCACAGATTTAGTCATTCCCATGTAACTGTCATAACTTCAAGAGCTGAAAAAAAATAATTTGAACACCTTTAACTTTGCAAAAATTAAAAGCGGTGTGTGGCAACAGGAAGTCACGCTAAAAGGCGCCGCGCGCACGCACGCATGCATGCATATGTCTGCATACGTCATAATTTGACGAAAGAAAATAAATACCTCGGTCAGTTCGCTTCCAACTAAATTACTGACACCTTTTTATTCCTTTTTTGGTTGTATTCAGTGTGTACAGGTGCTGTAATTGGGTTTCAACCCTTTTAATTATTGACTACAGACCACCAATTAAAATGACGACCGCACGGACTAAATATTATAATATAAGTCTCCCTCAGTAGAACGTGTGGTCGCTGCTACATATTACCTGCCATAGACTTCGAACTCTGTAGAGTGCATAAACCCCGTTGATATAATGTATCTATGTTGAAATACTTATTGCAATTTTAATAATGTCTTAATGTCTAAGATAATCATTTGATTGGTCTTGTTTTAATCTCATAGGATTTAATAGTCTAAGCGCAGGTTGTAAAGTCAAATAGATTAACCTTTATTAGCTTAAGGATCGTTTTGTTGCTAAATATTAGCTTTAGGCTATGACTTCACTCGACCGACCGTGGATTTAATTCAGTAACGAAACTACCAATCAACATCAACGACATGAGATTTGCCCAGGACAAAGTCTGAATGGCGTTTAATATTCGGTTGCCTAAAAGTCATCAACAAAGAAGTAAGTAGGTACTGGCATAAGAGCCCATATTTATAATTAAAGAGATGAGAGAAGTATGTAAAACCAGTAAAATTATAATATATTTTTATAAGGTGTATATGACGCAGATATAGTATATTTTAATATACTAAATAGTAATAGGTACTATATACCTAGGTATACCTGGTTAATTACTATTAATTAACCATATTTCATTGAATATAATTCCGGTATACCAACATTTTTTTGTTGTGAAACTCACTCACACTTTTTTCGTGTCGTATGACTAAGCTGCGATATTAAAACGCTATTAGTCTATACCGGAGCGCGATATATCATTCGGGGGCGGTGATTTTATCGCCGACTAAATGCGGACAAGAATTTCGATGTTTTTTTGACCCCCAAAGTTTTTGCGAGCCCGAAAACAATGTTCGCTGCGCCATTAGCAAGTTCGTTCGTCAGTGAATACGAAATGAATTCGAGTCAATTAGTAGACCTCCCTGATTTAATTGTGTGTGGTAGGTATTAAGTTTCTAGTTCTTACTAGGTAATTAAGATGATTGGGCTGCATAACTATATTCTACTAGCTGTGCCCACGGACTTCGTCCGCGTAGTATTTAACGTAACAAAAATTTCGGGATTATCGGGATAAAAAGTATCCTATATGTTAATCCCGGTTATAAACTATCTGTGTTCCAAATTTCATCCAAATCCGTTCAGTAGTTTTTGCGTGAAGGAGTAACAAACATACATACATACATACATACATACATACATCCACACTCACAAACTTTCACATTTATAATATTAGTAGGATTTGATTTTAGAGCTTTATTTCGGACTAATGGAGGTCGGATCTTTAATGAAGGCTATACAAAGAAAAAACTTTTGGTTTTTTGTTATTCTCACCATTCCATTTTCGAAATTCAAATAGAGTCGTTCCCAATTCGAATTACGAACCGCACGGTGAACCATGAAATAACGAACGGATTAAGAGAAGATGACATAGTATATTTTTCATAACCGGCCAGAACTATTAAGGGAACATAAAGAATAATGCTATGTCATATACAAATCATCAGCATCGCATCGAGTGTTGAGTTTGACGTGGCCCTAACAATTCCCCACGGCCCGTAGGAAAATGCCCAGCTACTTAATACAGTTGTCAAAACCATAAAATTATTCCAAAGGGGCGGATAGGTTGTTTTTTCTATCACACTATGGGAGGCGACCACACTGAGTCTTTTCAATGGACCGCACCTAACCGGTAAATATAATAAAACTTAATATTTACGTTCTCTCTCAGCAATGAAGATACAATGAGCGAGTACCAAGTAAAAATGTTATCCGTTGCCCCCTTTTCTGGATCCTAACAACGCGAATCCAACTCTATATTTAGGTGAATAAAAGAGGTTTTGATCTGTAGTCCCTTAGGTATGTAAGTCGATAGTTGATGTCCGTTTAGAGAAGTTATTTGTAAAGTTGCGCATTGTCTTAGGAATATTTGTGTTTCGTATGAGATAAGCGAGGCTGGGAAAGCGCGCTGTGGATCTTAAGATACGTTTTTTTTTCTCATTTGTGTTTATTTTTAGCAGTAAGCTGTTGTTTTCGAGGCAAATACTGGCGGATAGGTGCTATTTATGTTTTTAATTCTAAGAAAATTATGTCTCTCGGCCGTGAGGGTGGTGTAAATTTTGCGTAGAAATAAAAAAAAAACATACTTGATTCTTACTTCAGAAGCTTAATCAGCTAGTACGTAAAATGTTTCGTAGTGTAATTTTATAAATTAATAGGCACAATCTCATAAATAAAGCTATGTATATATTATTATAAGATCAGTATTTTAGTTACAATATTGGGTTCCTGTTATAAACAAGTCACATGATATATCGAATACTTCAACACCGAATATTTAAGTCGATATCTGATATTTTGGGTATGAAACTTCAAAATTTGTCTTTAAGTTGCATTCATGTATTTGGCGGACAGCCAGAGGTTTACAAATAATAGTCAAAGATTCGAAGTAATAAACTTTTTTATAATTTATTAAAGCTTTTATTCAATAAATTCCGCAACAAATCTGATCGATTCAACTAATTAATCGTAAAATACAACACCATCTCACATAAAAACCGTGAATTTTCACTCAGCAGCCCCATTGTTAATTTATTTATCCGGTCACCCGTGAAGTCTGCTGCCTTAATTATTCACACGTTCAAATTAAAACTTTAAAGTAACCGTTTTTGAGTGTAATTTGCAATGAATAGAAATCGTTAATATTACACAATGCTCAACTGCTCATAATTACTCCTTATTCATATCCACTAGTCTTAATTTCACGGTGACCATTGTCCAACACACTTCTGTTTCCCTCAATGAAATTCTTCGCGCTTGAAGCGAAAATTACGAATTTGATGAGGAATTCTGAACTGTATTTTTATAGTGGTAAGGTACGTACGGAAATCTCAATTGCCAAATTAACAGAGTTTAGTGTGACTACCAAAAATTACGGCGTAATTTTGCTAGCGTAAAGGAATGCCATTGAGTGGTAACAATGCGACGATTTTAATTTTGTATGTTTTATTTATTAGTGCGAGGGACCGTTCGAATTGAAAGGTTGAAAGAAGTTGTTTGGGAATAAGCACTTACCATTATCGGATATTGTCAGCAAAATTGCTACTTTTGTTTCATTATACGTGTATTAGTTGGAACTGTTCCAGTTACTTTCTGGACACTTTACACCACTATCTCCTCGTATTAACTTGGTTTTTATTGTTTATATTTGTTAAGATCTGCACTCATTAGGATTATTGACATATGTCTGAAGTCATAGTTGTCGAAGAGTCGGGAGACCAAACCCCCTTCTCCCTTTATCCCACTTCTATTCAGGTAAGCAACACGCAAGCATCTATAGGCTACGATAGCTGCAAAACATCAAGCAGGTTGAACGCTTGTTCACCGACTTCGTTAAATAAAACGTCTAGGGCGGCCGAAAGAAGCGAAGCTTTATAGTATAAAGCGTAGGGCGCTGCAGCTGCCACTCTGAATACCCATATATATAGAGTAACGCTGCTGACGTCATCGTGTAACGCTACTGACGGCATCGTGTAACGCTACTGACGCTTAGCTAGGATAGAGTGGCCGCGCGGCAAGCGCCCCGAACGACCGAAGCTTAGCTTAAAAAAAATGTGAACCTCATTACCATTGGTGGATACATGTCCGGATGCATGTTCACACCTGTCAAGTGCTATTTCCATTTCGGTATCGCAAACCGACAACTAAAATCAATTTCGAGCACCCAATATCGACATCTGCTTGCACCATTTTAACCCTCAATACTTACATAAATATTCAATTAGCCGTCGCCCTGTCGTAAACATGCACACAACACGTGCTTAGTTTAAGACATTTTTTTTGCATCTCCTCAAATCGGCGTCATGCTTTGCGAGCAAGATATTGTTTTATTTTTGTTTCACCGCTTCAGTGTGCTTTTAGAAATATAATAGGAGTTCTATTGATGCATTATCTGCTGACAATGTTTTTCTTCACCGTAAGCATTGTGATAATTACATTGAAATTAAGATTCTCACATAGATTTCGATAGATTTGGAAAAGCCCACAAGTGCAAGCCGTGGTTTGAACCCAGGACCTGGTACCCGCAAGACGTGTGCTTTACCAATCAGCCATCACTACTATTGGTGGTAAAAAACCTGTAAGACTTGTAAAACTATGTGAATTACGCTAACCCGCACTGGGCCAGCGTGGTGGATTATGGCTTGAATGCTCCTCGTAATAAGGGAAAGTCTTCGCCCAGGAGTGAGACGCCAAAAAGGATAAATTATTATTAATAATATAATGCAATCATTATTATTATTATGTGTTGACTGCAGTAACTAGTTAAAGCTAGGATTTCTCGTATTTGTTGATTAAATATTTATTTTGGTCAATATATACCTATTCTCACTTATATTCAGTAATAGTAACATTCTAAGAATATAATTTGCATGGTTATCTTAAAGCTTCGTAAGTAAAGTTTATGAAACTGTAATCAACGCGTTTACATTTGAAACCGTCCCTTATTCTATTGACATGTTTTATGTATTTTGCACCCAGTATATTAATATGTTTGGTTCAAAATTTATAATATAATTTTAAACCTCTTCAATATATAAATATAAAATTAATCCAGATCAATGTATTGCACAATTTGATTTTCTACTCTAAATACGGATGAAAATTGTTTGTCTTACCTAGGGCCCGCCCGCGTTGATGTCTTTTATAAGGGCTCACGCAGCTACGCACTCTACGCTTCGTAGCATCGCAGAGGTGTAACAAATACGAATAATGTTTTACAATTTGTTAAGGTGTGGTTTGGATATTTGGGTGATAAATATAGAGAGAAATTAGGAACATGTATTCCATTATCTACGTTTACTTAATGTTTTTGTTTGACGTAAGTGGGTTTATTGGAGGCAGATATGTAATAAACGAATGACATCAGCCATTCAAAATAATACGTCTAGTTCATATACTACAAATATTTATTTTGAATATCGTTCATATTGGGCTATTAAAATATAATTACTATCTAGGCTGTATCGAGAATGAAGTAAGATTTGTTATTTCAAAAATAGATATTAAAATATTTTTAGAATTTTCTACAATTTAGTTCCCTAGAATTCCGCATAGCGCATGTGAACCGATGCGTGGGCGCACGGCCGAGGCAGCACGTGGTCGCGGTCTCAATGCGTCCGCGCAGCCTCGCCGCGCGCTGATTGGTCGCCGCCGCCCCTCCCACCGCGACGCGCCGACCGCACCGCGAAACGCTGACTCACGCGCATCGGTACAGATATGAAATTCTTTGTATTTATTACTGTGGGAAAATTATTTTTTTATCATTTTTGTTCGAACTTCGGGAATTCAAATTATTTTAACTAAGTAATTTAGAAGATTATTCATAAAATCAGTTTGAATTATTTAAAGAAAAAAATCTTGCAATTTTATTTTTAATTGATAAATGTAGGTACTATCAAATTCATTTGATCAGCTTGATATTAACATAAACAAACATAGCGTAAGAAAAGCGGGAGTCCCTGCAAGCTATCTAGGAAGCTTACCAAGAAGTTTAATATACCTACCGGCGGACACACATTGTATTAGTAAGAAATTACCCGTAACACGATTGTTTATATCCAGCCAGGGTACCTATTTGGACGTAGACATTGGTAATGCCATAGATAATGGCTGTGCGAGATATCTTCGAATAAAACCGCTTTCAAGAGCCGCAACAAAGTTGGGAGATATCTCGGAGCGATTGTGCTAAGAAATAGTTTATCTATCATTCAGAAGAGATTGTTGTTAAGTACCTACCTTTGTCGATATTACGCATAGATATTGTAAACAAATGTTAATGTAACTTATGCATCATGAAATAAAGCTGTGGAAGTAATAATCTATGCTTAATAAGACTGAGTAAGTTGATGTGCACATACGAGACATCATAGATTCATTGGATTAAAAATATTACCTGAATAGTTCTCCTTTCGACGAGTTATATTATGCTTGTTCTAGTGCGGAAGCCTAAAGTATTATTTCTGCAAAGTAGGCAGGAAGATATCAATAGTATAACTTTAATTAAAAAATATACGTGTAGTTGTCAATTTTCGAAAATGAATTTAATTATATTACATACATTAAATTAAGAAAATTAGCCCTTATTGTCACCATAAAATTGAGCGCTATTTCAAACATCCTTAGCGCAATAAATCCTATTACACAAATTATCTAACGCCGGACTAACCTAATGACCTGAACACGACGAAGATTACTCGGTGACGCGAAAAAAAATTACAGAAGTGAGACCAATCGGGCGGTATGGCAGGTAACTGCCTCCCACCAATTCCGAGAGGCGACTCCGCCTCGTTCGGCCGGCCGGGCGCTCGCCAGACGTAAACTTGACGCGACCGGCCGCGCTCATGTACCGCAGGTTCCGCCCATTCAAAATGAAGTGTTTGTGGTTATTTGTGGTCACTGTTCTGTGTTTGAGGTGCGAAGCCGCTGGCAACAAGCCGCGGAGAGGACGAGGGAGCATGTGGTGGTGAGTGGCGCATCTGTTCCGTCATCTGTGATGTTTCATTAATGTCACCCGTTCCACTATTGTTTGTTGTGTCAACTCGCATGTTCTCTGTGCGTCTACCTACTTGGATTTGTCACAAATGTCATGATATGTTTGTGGAATGTCAAAATTGTCATATGACAAAGTGATTTCACGAGACTACAAGACACTTATGAAATGCGACACTATAATAATTATAATGTTTCTTAAATACTGTCTACGATTTAATTGCTAGTTGTATTCATCTATCTATGTGACAAATCAACAGGTATATAATTCTTTTACATACCCAGAATATCTTATTTTATTAATTATATTGCAATGTTCGCACAACAATATTTAAGAGTAATTATTAAAAAGCGTGAAACAAATTAAACATTTTAACTAATGAATTACCTACAGTGTGATAAACAATTAGCATACGTCATACTATACTATAAGCATCACACTGACATTATGCAATATCGTTACATTGGTAGCGAGGGCCTTCTCTTAATACAGCATATTCTAAACATGCCTCACTGTGTACTATGTTGTATATATGTCCGACATAACCAACGCATAGCTCGAAATAATTAGCGGACCTATCAAATAAGGCGTAAGGTGGCGTAGCAGTGTGAAATCGATAATCGCGCTGTAAAATTCGATCCTGTACTGTGGTATGTTCAGAATCGATTATTCTGGTTTTAACGAGTGTTCTTATAAATTGGTCGCGGGTATACAAACCCGCAGATTGATAGTTTAATTTTTATAACAGCTTGTAGGTATAAAGTTATGGATTTGTTGTATAAATTCTGAATTGATTTGAATATAAGTGCCGACTTGATTTATACAACAAGATAATTGAAAGCAGTAATAATTTATGTTAATAACAGTTAAAGTGCAATTTATTTATTAATAAAACGTATTACTTAAAATATGAATTATCTAATTTGCTATATCAGTGTGATAGTTTTATCATGATAGCACGCAAAGTTTGTCTCCCGTCACCTCCCGTCGTCTCCGTGGTGACTGACGGGGGCATCATGTGTATTTGCACACGCTATCGCCCAGCTCCTGGTATGCGACCTACCTAATCCCCACTACAGAACATTAAATCTATTAGAACCATTAAAAACATTGTAATACATTTTTATAATAATTTAATTTAAAAACAAAAACATTAAAATTATTACATAGGTACTCAAAATAATGTATTCGAATGTTGAAACCATTTCAATAAATTACTATCGACAACGCCATTACAGTATATTATAAGCTATTCCAATGTTAATAGTTATTATGGAGTGACATAAATTGGGAAAATAGGTATTAAAATTAATGCTAGTAGTGATTGAAATACAAATTGACGTCAACTTTGGAGAGATTCGCATTAATTAAGCGGTATGCATTATTATCATTTAAGATTTTTATTTGTGTTAATAGATACTAAATTGTTAATTATATTATAATATCACTTAATAACACACAAAAATATATAAGTAGGTAGTCAACTCAAATAAATTATACGTAATAATAATAGTTTTAAATAAAAAGTCTTATTACAACACATACCTATTCCGAAATTCAAACATCAAAAGCAACCCATTCTGAATTATATGTAAATATTAATAAAGTCGCATATAAATATCGGGCCAATTAGCAATGCATCAAGCTCAGCATTCATTACGTTGAGTTTGAAAACGCGCAAACAACCACCGGACCGGACCGGAACGCAAATGAATTTACGACATTAATAAATATGTTACACGTCGTTTCCGTTTAGCCATTTTGTTATCTGCAATATAATTTAACTACATTTAGATAGGAACGTTTGAGTACACCGTATTTTATTGAGAGTAATTACGATCCGTGGTGCCTTACAACTGGTCTTCAATCAGCTGTAACAGTCTTGTCTCTGTCGCAATCAGCCCATACTACAGTTATTTTTGTCTCCTGATCTGCAACGGAGGGAAATGGATAGAATCTTTCAAGTCCTCCTATTTTTTCTTTTGATTAAATTTGTGCGGGTTACAATACAATTTTGCTATTGCCAGACATTCGTCGAAGGACATTCCTCAACATCATCGTTGGTCACCATTGTTGGTTCTAAGTAGTAACAGTGATAGGGGTGTGTGGCGGGACTAATCCTATTAAAAATACAGTAAAAGCAATCCAGCCTTGATTAATTAAATAGATAAAATATTTTCGTAAAGAAATTAAACCGGCTTTAAAAAAGTGGGTGCAATAAAAAGCTAGAAATAACTAGGGATATTTAAATAACTCGGGGTAAGTACCTAACAAGCTGTCCTAATGTAGGGTAAAGGTAGTGACAGAAGGCGTGATTGGCGTGAAGGCGTGTACGGGCCTATAATATAACAAATACTTAGTGCAGTAATTTGTCTTACAATTATTTATCTCTAGTACTTAATTATTATGTTGAAAGATACAATTTATCTAATAAATCACGTAAGGTTTCCGTTTTAATGCATGCAGACAGCTAGACACAGCCCAGACTGTTTATATTTTACTGTAGTTAAGTTTAATTGAGTCTGCTTATGTAATGGTGTGATTAATATTTGGTGTTTTTGTTATTATCTTCGAGGGTAAAATTTGCCTATACGCTGTCCCAGGGCATAATTTACCTGGGTAAATTTCATCTAAATCCGTTCAGCAGTTGTCATGCTCAGTTAAACTTACACACCCACAAAAATACTCTTTCTCCTTTATAATATTAGTGAGGATTTATTTGAATACATTTCCAAGTAATTAACTTACATATAATAGAAAATAACAATAAACAAAAGTTAATAGCAAAATTAAAATAGGCACACAGGAATTTATAACACAATTGAAATAAAATAATAGACAACTTATAATATCAATATTACAAATAAAGCCACTTTGAACGAAATAATAGGAATATACAAAAGCAATAAATAATAAATAAAAATAATATTCCAAAGCTCGGGCAGCAAAATAATCTAATACTTAATTAGGTATTTTCAAAAAATCATGTCTATGATATTCATGCGCTTATAAAACATTATCAAGCTACTATCAGTGTAGACACACAGTGGCGCGTGCTATTGCATTGTACAAATACACTTGTTTGCATGTATAATTAATTAATTCAAGATAAAACGAGAGAGAAAGTGTTGATCACCGTTACCTACAAATAGTTTTATAATACAATGTTGCATCGAGGTCAAGAAAGCAATTAGGAAATAGGTATGTTAATTAAGCACAAAATTTTTAGGCATTACATTTTGAACTTTGTTATAGGTCAAATAATAAAGTATTAACTAATTAGTGATTAGGTGCAAAGTACTAGAGTATAAATTGGGTTCTTTAAAATTAAGTTAGATTTCCTGATAGGTATAGGTAGGTAATATAAATTATTGTTTTTTTCATTCGCCGTCGGCGACGGCGTGATTGATTAAACCATTAAATTATTATATTGTGTATTTAGGTCAACAAATTTAAACTCAATCCTATCAATAATTACTTATCATATATACGAGTATCTGCCTAATCTTCTAGGTAGCCAGAAGTATAAGTAAAAAAAGCAGATGAAATTAAAAACTAATTTTCAAAATACCTGTATATTTTTTAAAATTAAAGAATAAATTATCCTGAAAGCACTAAGTATATTAAAAAAAGCTTTCCATTTTAACACTCAGGCACGTATAAAAGCGCAATGAAAAGTGCGATACGATCGCGTTCCGTCGGAGCCGTGAATGTGTTCGCGGTCCACGCGGCCTCACCAACTTTCTAAAGAAACCGCTCCTCTACCTTACCGATAACTGCGTGGGTGTTATATAACACCATACACATATTATAATATCGGAAAATAATAATTTACATTGAAAAAAAAATAATATTATTAATAATTATATAAATAGATAATAATAGTAATTAATAACTGAAAAACATTCTTCGAAATTGGAACTAAGTAGATACCTATTAAAAATTATAACATAATATTTTTTTCGAAGTGAATAAATAAATATATTGATAATATCTTAACTCAATGATATATTATTATTTTTCCGGTAATTAAATACGACGTTTGCCTATTAGATGCACTTTGTTAACCTTACTGAATATACCTTACCTACTGTAAATAGGTAGAAATGTAGAAAAAAGTAAGCTGTTAATTTTGTTTCATAGCAATTTTCCGTATCAATTTATGTTAATTAACCGTGAAACCCTACTCCAAGCACCGTATATTTTCCATATTATCATTAATCAACGGACAGCTTTAATAATGTCCGACAAGTAATATACCTAATTAGCCCGCAATTAACAGTGCTCTCAAAAATACCTTTTAAAATAACTGAACTGAGTTCTGGGTATAAATCTTATCGTAGCCATATGATATATAAACCTCACGGCCACTTAGTTTACAGTACAGCTGCCGGAAAGTAGAGGAGCGGCCCCATTGCACTCGCACTTGGAACTATTAATGTTGACAGATTTAAAAATAAACCCGACTTAAACTGAGACCACTTGATGCATGCGAAAAAATAAGCCATGAATTAAAAATAAGCCACATGACACATCCCTAGTTATATCTACTTTATGAAGTGAAGTAACGATTGTTTGATTGAAATTTGACGAGAAATACAATACAAATCTTGTCAATTAATCAAAAAAACATCAGTTAATTAAATGATAAAGAAATAATAATAATATAATAAATAAAAAACAGAATTCTAGTCATAAAAATGTCACGCGAATTAAATGTAGAACCTCTAACATAAATCCCCAGTGGTTCAAGTTTGTTGAACAAAAAAAAGCATATTTCAATTTATAAAAAGAATAGTAATCAACATGATTATTAATTCATTTGCTAGTTTTTTAAATTATTTGAAAATAGAATTGGAACGTCCAAGCCCTGAGGCGCTAATGCCAAACTGGGCCACGTAAAGTCCGCTGTCGTACTAGCATTGGGCAAAAAAGAAATCGCCACACCTCACTTCATTCGTATTCATCACTCGTACTCCATATTACATTACGCTCGGATTCGCGTGCCGGCGTTACGATACCTCTGATAACAACCGACCGTTTTAACCAAAAACACTGTACACGTTTTTACTTCTACAGTTTCCATTAAGATTTAACATTCGAGGGCTCACACTAAGATGGTTTAAAACTTTGATATTTTGACGCCTCGCGAGATGCCAACAAATTAAATAATAAAGCCCCGATTTGTATTCAGGATACGTGTAGCGAATGAAGTCTTCCATTAAGGGGCATGTGTTGCT
This sequence comes from Notodonta ziczac, assembly GCA_918843915.1. Classification (NCBI taxonomy): domain Eukaryota; kingdom Metazoa; phylum Arthropoda; class Insecta; order Lepidoptera; family Notodontidae; genus Notodonta; species Notodonta ziczac. The sequence goes on from OU974037.1 coordinate 3,453,442, forward strand.
AAATTCATATTGCGAGGGAGTTATAAGGATATTATTATGTTCTTGAGATCCTTATTATCTTAGAATCGCAACAAAAATAAAAAGTTATATAAGTATTTAACAGGAATAATCACTAAAGCTGTCAAACAAACAAAAGACAATTTTTCAAATGTTCCTCATTTTGCGTTGTATCAGAGTTTAAAATTAAACCTAAAAGAATTATTATCTGTGAGTAAAAAGCCCAGGACCGACGCTTAATTACCCAAATAAGGAGACACAAGCCTCCAAAGACAATATTTGTTATTTTGACACATTCACACAGACTTTATCGCTGTGCACACATGACGTTTGCTCGTGAAAGCCATTCAGATTTTTTTCCCGAGGACCTCGTGTTGTACCACTGTTTGGTTTTCTACCAACGTGACAAGTGCAAAGGACGCCATATTATGGACAAGCAAATAATAGTTATCCTTCGTTTTTGTTTTTAAGTGCTCGTGGGAGTCGACATGTCTGAGTTTTTAAATTTATTGCACCCACCGCGGTTTAGGACAGCCTAATAATCCGGATAACCACTGCATATCCACTTTAAATTTAATTGATTTATATTCGAATATGCTATAATCAGTCCACTCGCCTATACCAGTTTTGATTTAGTTATAAATTTTAATAACATTCGCGCGGCAAAAACAGGTGTCCTAAGCTTGCGAGATTTTTTTTGCCTAAAATTTTAACTACTGAACTCAATTATACAATAAATATTAAGTGCCACTTTGACAAATGCGTGAACGAGGTTTATCTTCGGTATTTGCTAATGGCTGTTAAACATTACGCAAATGCCAATACGCTATTCCAAATAAAATATGATAGCAAAACTAGATTAATTCAGTGATAAAAAATCGTCCACGGTTGTCATTATAATTATGATAATTAAATTAAATTAACTTCCTAATAAGAAGTGTAATAATGACGCGTCGCCACCTAAATCTTTACCAAATGCCGAGATTGTAAGTGCTAATGTATTTATAAATAAGTGACATTTAGTGACGAAAAGTATGAACCAACAGTCTCCCACGCATGGCCAAGCACGATGACGTCATGTACTCAATCGCTACGCACTGTAAATAAGCCGTTTCGCGTCCATTTGATCTCGGCATTTGTCTATTATTTTTAAAAGTGGAACAAAACTTTTTAAAACCCTCACTCCGTCTCCGTGAATTCTCGAAGGAAATGAGAATTTCCGACGAACGCGTTCATATTTACGTAACACTCGACTACAAAGAAAGGCAAATAGAAAAGTAATACGATTTCCAGCGCTCCAAATGCGAGGCACCGCGCGAGTGCACCCAGGCCTTTTTTTATTGTAGGCCGAATATGTTCGTGGAGCGAGGCCGAGTCAACAGGCCGAGATCTCGATCGCTCTCAGGCCGTGTTTGCTCGCTCGGCCCTCAAGGATTAATGCGCGACGCAAATATTTATCTAAACGTCTGCGGATTGACAGTTCGGTCGTCAATTGTTTGTTGTCTTTACCTTTTCAAATGAGCATTTCATTTCGAGTTGCGCCCATTGCCTTAAGTGGCGTTCGAGTTTTGTTTATTTTTTTATTAACCTTTCGAACGCTAGGCATTGTCTTGTACAGTGACAAAAGCCAATCGCTTTTGGACAATGAGATTTGGTGTTTTTGCTATTGTATAGGCTTGGAGCGTTTTAGTAACTGATCCTGTTTTGTTGCAGGGGTATAGCCAAAGCGGGGGAGCCAAATAATTTGTCGCCGATATCGCCTGGAGTCCTGTACATGGACCCAGCAGTGCACGCCACGCTGAGGCGGAAGCAGCGGAGGCTGGCCCGGGAGAACCCTGGGGTGCTGTCAGCGGTCGCGAAAGGTGCCAGCATGGCCGTCGCCGAGTGCCAACACCAGTTCAAATACAGAAGATGGAACTGCTCAACGAGAAACTTCCTCAGGGGGAAGAATTTATTTGGCAAAATCGTCGACCGAGGTGAGTTGTTATTAGATTAATTAAAACCAAAACTGACAGAGGTTGAGGAGATAATACTCAAATCACGTTTTATTGTCGCCAGCGCCAAAAAAAACTGAACAATAAACGCAAAAACGTTTTTGGGTACACGCGTCATTCATTTGTCTCAATTTTGATATCGCTAAACAAAACGAACAAAACATTAAAAAGAACTTAAGAAGATAAGCCCTAAATACCCTTCTAAAATACTAAGGAAACAGATTACAGAGCATTGAGACGTTTAAGAGGCTAATCTTTAAAAAACTCGATCGAAGATCTTGAAGTTACAGTATGTTTAACCCTGCAAAAAGCAACGGTGGACAAAAAGACGGGTTTTGTATAAATCCCCAATCCCAGTTACAAAGAGAGGCAACAAATTAAGTGATATCTTTAGTTGGCAACCCTTTTAAAAGATTTTATCTGCATTCAACGGGAGGGTAGCGCGTCGGGGGCACATATAAAGGGCTCATCAAGATAAAACATCCTGGATCAATTACATGCGACCGAGTGACATTCGAGTTCCCGTTTGTCGATAACTATTTTCGTTTCTTTTTTATGAATTCCGTTCCGAAAGTAAAATTTTGATACTGTCTTTTAAATTTAGAATTTTTTTTTAAGACAGATCATAATCCCATTTTAATTCCGCTTCGATTCATTATTACTGTGTGGAAAAAAAAAACATGTTTTTATAAACCATAAACACTGGTTCACAATTGCGCGAGCGTCGAATCCATTTAGTCGATTTGAATGGGTGTAGATTATTATCAATAGATATAAATCAGCAAATAGATATCCATTAGCCCGATAATACTGGTTATACAACAGAATTCAATAGCTGTGGAATATTACTATCGCAATAATCCCTTCCAGATATTGCTTTTTACATCATTTACTCTGCTGTGTAGGCTTAGTATTCAATTTAAAATAATAACTTACATTTATAAAGGTGCACTTCGAAATTAAAATGTTTTAAAACGCATCGCCGTGATTACTTTTGCCGCTCTTTAAACATAATAGCGATCCTAAAATCAAACACACAGTACCGAGAATGGCTTGACAATCAAGTTTGGGAGCGGAGAACGTTATTTTGTAGCTCGAATCGGGGCTGCCCTATCTCCGGTGTCCGATTTCGATGCTTTGTACGCGATACGCCTTATTATGAGCCTGCAAACATCTGTTCGGAACAAGAATTATTCGCTATATTAGCAAAAAAAGGCTGTTTTGTGATTCCATTCTGTCGTTTAAAACATATTTATTTTTTTAATAAAAAACACTCGCAACACATGTTATGTTTATTAAGACTAATAAGTAACGAATATAATTATATTTTAAATATAAATTTATGAATTGATTTGAATTCTAATAATAAATTCTCCATTAACAAATCGCTATCCATGGATCGGAGTTCACCGTCTGCATTAGAGGGTTATCGTCGAAAATTAAGAGCATTCGCTCCCGTATCTCGAGCTAATTTGATCTTATTTCGAATTCGGTCGGATATATTATGTCGGTTACTGCTTGCTCCGGTTATTGACCCAAGTTGGTCTGCGTTAATGAATAGGGAATATGCATGATTTTTTTCTTTTTACGTTACCGTATCATTTTTGAAAATAAAAAAAATACTGTGCACAAATTATTTCGATATGTCCAATAGTTTACGAGATATAGGTATGTAACATAATATTGAACATGTCGACGACAGTTGTGTACTGTGACGTCAGACGTGTCACATGGACACCTCTAGCAATCATCGATCCAGCTATTGATGATACGTATCATGGTTTTTTCTCATTAAAAAACGAGTTGACATAAACCATTTAAACCCATAAAATATTCATGAAATACCAAACGGGTAACAAATCGCAATTAGATTTATATATTTACACAGCATTTATGTGATCGTAAAGAAAAATTTAGGTCGGGTCGATATTAGCCGCGGGCGACCTGACCGACTGCTGAATGGACAGGTAAATATAGAGAGTTATACGTACAAACTTGTTTATGTAACTAGAATATCATAAGTTGTTAAAACCGAACCAATTAAGGCAATACAATTCATTTGAAATCGAGTCAATTTTCAAAACCGTAAACACACCTACCTAATAAATTAATCCGTATACGCGATTATAACACATACGGTCATAAAACTAAACGCCTAGAGCAAAAAATAATATTGATATTTTATTCGAGCATACAAACTATTAAAGCGAAGTACCATTTTTCTAAATTAAAAGCCAGATATAGCACGGCGAGGCTCGGACCACCATCGTAATAATTTCACATGATAAAAAGAGCATGGAGATTACAAAATTTATGTTATATGCGCGTGCATTTAGAGCATATTACTTGATTAAGGGCAGGCAGGGCGGGCGAATCGTTCGCCCGTGCACGTCGCGGGCCTCGGCGCAAATACGCGATAAACTTTTTTAATACTTCGCAATTACGTTAATATGAGAAACGCGTAAAACGTTCGAACGACCCCCGCGGGTGTTCGTCACAACGCTACTCTAAAAACAAAAAATAAACAGCATCGCAAATATGATCCCTTGAAAGCCTCATCAGAATCCCTGAATAGCTCCAGCTCGCACCATAATTACGACTCGCAGTCACAAAGCCCCCCCGGAGATACCACGAATAATTACTAATTTACACGTTGTCACACCATTGACGCGTCGGACGCGACAACTTCATCTCTTTGTGGTGTAAACCTCAAGGATCGTATTAACACAAATGATGACAACGGCACAATGGCGCGGCCTTTATTCGTAGCGTCATTGTCGAGCGGAGAATAGAAAAATATATGGTCCGCGTTCCCGCGGCGAGCCGCCCCGCTGCGTAGCGTAGCGGCTCCAGCGTCCGACGCTCGGCTCGAGCCCCACGGAAGCCGCGTTTACACCTAACGCGGCTCCTAATCGCAGGTAACTCGGCCAATAAAACCCGACCTTTTTTCAAATATTTCCTGTTTTGGTGTGTATCGTATGCGCCGAGATTCCGACGTCGTGGGTGGATAAAACGTATAAAACGATCGACACCGAAAATAAAGCCGGTATAAAATGCCCTCGACGAAATATTTAATGCTCAATTAGATAAGCGTTTTAGGTTTTGTGGCGTTTGAATTGTTTTCGAGATAACGTGCGTTTTGTGAAACTGAAGTGAAACGATTAAGCCCCGGCCGCCCGGGCCCCGTCGATGTCGGGGCGCGGGGGACACTCGTATTTATGGACTCCGAGTTTGGAAGCTCTCGATCGCCTTTTATTGTTTATCGACAGCTCACTTAAAACGAAATTATTTTCGGTGTTTTTTCTGGAGTTTTGAAAACAAATGTCTTTGTCCGCTTCGTGAATGGGGGTCGCTGCGGTGGCTGGTAGCTATTGGTAGCTGCGAGCGCTTTGTGCCACTCACACTGAGTGATATACGACCGACGTAATTTTGAATTGTCGCCCCGGAGCCTCGTCTGCGGACTCAATGTGAAATTATCACCCATACACGGCATAACGAAAATGAATTATTGCCTTTTATTGCCTCGGTGCCTTTACGGCGAAATCGCCTTTTCTTTCTGTGTTTCTATGCATCCCCTTTATACTTATTTCATCAACTTGGGAATCTCGTAATTTATCATCTCTAAGATTCGTCGTACAGTAGATAAAATAATGTCATTATATACTCGTCAAATACTTGTTTAGATACAAATAACACGACGTCAATGACTTCATCGCTCGGGCCGGACCGCGCGCGAACCGGCCGCCGCCGCCGTGTTATAAAACGGGTGATTTATTGTTGTTTTGAGTAATTACGTCTCATCAAATTTGAATAATGCAAGTCGTCATAAATAAAGCGCGAGCCGCGCAAAACCTCCATAAGTCAATCTTTCATATTAATCTTGTGGAAACACCCCACGGTGATGACTCAATGTAGACAGGAATATATTTAATTAGTATACATTAATTTTGAATTGTTTAATGTTCCCCGAGGGGCCAGGTGTTCGTCAAATGTCAACAATGATTAAGTTTTATTTTAACATCGGCGATGGATGCTCGGCGGGATTTACGAGTTTTTGACATTTATAAATCCTCAACGCCTTGCCTTAACTGGGCATCGGGCCTCGCCGTAAACCGAGCACGGGTCCATTTATTATCTGACCAGATAATCCACGGACAGCACTTTATTATCAGTTATAATAATAATTTACTTTTATAGATCCACATTACTCATGTTTGTTCTTATTTGACTGCGGTTGATGGGGCTGAATCGGTTCAATAAAATAATAGAGCGGCTTAATTACAACTATTTTATGATGGCAGCTGACGGTTATTGATATTAGGGATTAGCATTGTTATGCGGTTTAATTAGGGTCGTGAAGGCTTACATTTTATTTAATACCGTAACTAATGCGTCCGCACCGACGGAAGGCTCTTTACATCTGTCATAATTTTTCTACGTCGCGATTTATTTGCAAAACACTCACAATCGGCTTTGTTGGTCGCGCTACGGCCACGATGAAATATTAACACGATTTGTTTAAATAAAAATATGTTTATTTATAAAGAATCACTACCGGACGTCAAACGGGTACATGAATCATCAATAGACGAGGCTTGAGAAATTCTTAGACCAATTAAAAATTATTTCTTGTTGTGGTAAACGTCTAATTGGGCGTATACCGTTAGTTTGGAGTAAAACAGCGATGTAAAAATCACAGCGGGTTCTAGCACACGTCTGTTTGTGGCCAGATGTGACGACATTCGTCTACACGGGATGAAGACTGTACTTTCGCTGCCCAGCACGGGGTGCGGGGTAGCCAACTAATTAGTGCTTAAATATAGGACATTTAAATAATTACTATTTTCATCTCTATCTGTTAATGTTGGTATGCAGAGTGTTCCAAAGTCTGTTATGATGCTTTGAGGTATTCATGAGTGTCAGGCACTGATAAATAGTACTAAACAAATTATAGGCATTCGAACACATGTTAATTTTTTTATTTTTCTGCTTATTTAATATTAAATATTTAATTGGGTACCATGCGATGTTTTTACAAACTGTTTCTAGACTAAGATGGGTGGCTACTTGTAACTGCAGTTTACACTGATTTCTAGGACATTAGTTTTACTGTGTGTAGCATGAAAGTTATGATACTTATTTTGCGGGCAGTAACTCAGAAAATATAATCGATTCCTATAGTCCGTCTTTATTAGGCACCTATATTTTATCTATTATATATGTGTCTAGATTATTATTCCGGACTTTTGAGACAAAATAATTATAATAATGTTAAAAATTTATTTCAATTGCATACAATCTAATTCATCAGACAATACAATTTTTTTTTACTCAGGCATATAGATAAAAACAGTTAATTAATCGTTAAGATTACACAAATAAAATGTATAACTTTATGATATTTTAATCCTTTGTCGAATTAATGTGGACTCCCATAAAGCTGAACAATAAAAATTTAATTCAGCGAAAGGGAAAGTCGTTTTCGTGGCCACCTAATAAAGACCGCACGAGTCGTCGGTCCATGATTATTATTATTTAGACGCGGACGTCTAAATATCGGAATGTCCAGGTGAATACCGAACACCTGGCAACCTTGGCCGCGAGACACCTGGCCGAGGCACCCCGCCGCACGACCTCCGACTTGGCTGACTCATAACGCACTAAAACAGATATCCGTGAAGCCTCCGATTTATGACCCTACAATAAAACCCAGCGTCCACTCCGACTCTTCAGCCTTCACCGCCTCTGACGACACATTCGCTCATTACGACTGGCCCCGTCCACGCTCGCAATAGCCGAAAGCTATTATTTTACGAGCGTTATTTACGTGTGCCATATTTAATTGGTCCCCTCCTATTCGTTATAGTTAATGCTGTCCAACGTTTTCAAGTCATTACAGAAGATAAATGCGCGAGCCAGACCGTACCAACATATACCCTGAATTAATTTCGTCCGAGCATTGAATGATGGCGAAATTGACATTAAAATTCCGGACCGAACGTCTCAAGTAATTGCTGAATAAAATACTTTTGTATAACATCCAAAAGGGAACCACAAAAAGCGAATCCGAGACGGGTCCGCGGCAGTGTGCGCGCGCCGTAATTTATATCGGTGCTCGATGACAACTCAATAAAAAAATGATTTCATTTGCTTATTGAGTCCTTAATAAAGCTGGTGCAGCTCGGGCCCGTTCCAGATATTATTATTATAAACAACAAATACACGTTTCATATTCATACATCGGTACAGGGGTCCGTTTTTTTCGAGCGAGTCCGCGCAAGCGTCCGGAAGGCCACCAAAGGCGCGCGGGCAGCACTATAGTACTAAATGAATGGCATTAGCCAGCGAGGTGGCATGCAATTACACTTTTAGAAACGCGTTAATCGTCAGTTTTGTTTTAATCAGGTAACCAGCGCTCGAGATCGGAGCTTAACTTACCTTAACCGACCTTAACCTCTTCGTCATAGCCTTGACCGGCAGCAAGTCCAGTCGCCCGCGCCACAATAGCCCAGTTATGATTTCGTGTCATGTCATAAAATTACATTGTCTACGTACGCAAATCGATAACGAGATAATATAGCACAGTGGTTTGAAAATATGAAAAAATTGTACTTTTTGCTTCTGCCAATTATTTTAATCAAATTAATAGTTTTTTAAAGATATAACGACTTATCTGTATTTCTTGTATGGTACGTAAACTTGTAGGATTTGTAAAAAAGCAGGATCGTCCGGGACGTTTCTCCCTTACAAGCACTCAATAATGTTTCTGAACATGTTTTTTATTTTAATGAATGTAAATTTAATTATGTTGTAGGCAATAGGGATCATACCGGTGGTATTTTATCTTGCGCTATTAACGTCTCATTGTGGAGCCCACTCCGCGTAGACAAAGGTACGGTTCGGTATTAATCGTTAAAAGTACACGGGCTATTAAATCGATATTAAGAGAGAGAATTCGATGCGCGCCGCACCACTAGTAATGATCAAATTTATAATCTCTCGGGTAGGTAAGTTCACTTCTTTTATTTTAAACCTCCGAGATATACCCTCTCTCTCTTTTAATTGTATTTTATGAGTATTTGATTCTAATGCCGGGCCATTAATTATTTATAGTATTCGATACGGGATGCGAGTATCGATTTATGTATTCGTCCGTACGAGATCGCGATGCAATCGTCGCTCAACTCTTTATTGTGTGAATACAAACTTAATGATCTTGTTGCTTTTAAACGATTATTACCTCAGTTGATAACTCCAAATACGGTTGTTATCTAGAATATTCAGTTCAATTTGATTGCGCGGCCCACGGGATTGCATATTTTAAGATAAACCAAAAAAAACTTGAACGTAATCCCGAAGATTTATTAGGAAAAAAATTAATGCAGGTAGGTAGTTGGGAAACGAGATAGAATTTTACGAAGCAAATTAAAAAACTAATGTGCCCATTGCTCTCGCAAGGGATTTTTATACTGTCAACAAATTAAAAATGTCAATAAAATAATACGATTAAAAAAGAGCAAAAGCCATCGAGTCCCTCGCATCGCAGTTCACTGATGAACCCAAATGTTTTGCGTGCTTAAATTATAATACCTAAAATCTAAACGTCGAGATTTTTTATCCCCATACCCGGAGCAATAATAAAATTTGATTAAAATATGGACCCCTCTGTTGGGATGAATTCATTATAAAAATACCAAACATTCCACAGTGGAGTATTATGTGTGTACATGCCAAATTAAATAAAGTGTTCAGGAACAGTGCTGGTATGGTGTGCTTTGTAGATTTGAGCGGCAATTCACACGGTACACCCGGCACCGATAATTTCCATACATTTTACTGTATCCAGATGTCAAAAAGGGCCATTAGCCGTCAAAAACAGAATGGTGTCGGCTTCTTCGTGTGAATGACCGCAATGATGATACGTTTTATAAATCAACTAAATGTAGTTACATACCTGAAATCGTTTCACACTGTATTTTTTGGTGATCTGCATAAAATTTCGATTAATCCTTATTACGCGTTGTGGCCGATTTTCGCTCCAACTATGTACCGAACCATATAAGGCAGTGAATTCATATATTCCTTAATATTTATTAACATACACATAAGTAGCTGAAATAAGGACACTATAAAAGCTGGGTCCTTACAACGCTGACTTATTTTGTGCATAGGTTATTGCCGATTTGTGTGTGTGTTTGTGTAAGCCCTATCGTACATTGCAAAACGTGTTTACAAAAAAATTTTTGATTCCAAATATTCGTAATTTGTGGAAAACTTGATGACTGCGCAAATGTGCTGGGCAGACTTAAGTCGGTGTAATGTGAATCGGCATTAAGCCCGCTTTTGTGTCAAAAGTAAATCGTGACTTTTCATTAATGTAATTTTCTATTGTCAACAGGTTGTCGTGAAACAGCTTTCATATACGCGATAACCAGCGCAGGAGTGACCCATGCGGTCTCCAGGGCGTGCGCCGAGGGCTCCATAGAGTCCTGCACCTGTGACTATTCGCACATAGACCGGGTTCCGCACAGGACGCGCGCCGCCGCCGCCGCAAACGTCCGCGTCTGGAAATGGGGCGGGTGCTCTGACAACATCGGCTTCGGATTCAGATTCAGCAGGGAGTTCGTCGACACCGGCGAGAGAGGAAAAACCTTGAGGGAAAAAATGAACCTACACAACAACGAAGCTGGCCGAGCGGTGAGTGATCATACGTTATATCAACACGCCTCTTATCCAATCACGGTACCGCTCGCACGGTAGCACCTCATGGACATGCATAAAACAATCAGTTATCGGGCCAATGACGGCCATTGTCACCGGCCGCTGTGTATTTACATTACGATCGGGTGACGATCGATCGTCCACTCGACATGTCGCCTAAGTGTGATATTAATTATGCGTCGGCTGGCTCGGCCCATCGCGCGACGACTGCGCAACAGGCACTCATTCGTTGCGCTCGCGCATCTCCCTCCCACCGCACACCCACATTTGCATACCCACTGTCCGCTCCTTCCCAAAATTCATCAAAAAGGGACGTCGGGCGCCTCGAGCCACCCAGATGCGTCATTGAGCCGACCGCTTAATTCCTGTCACGACAGACGCTCTGGGTGTCCACCTGATGAATATTCACAGCATTCCATCGATTGTTTAACACATATTTGGACACTAGACTGTATAACGCACCCCGCCATCTACATGTCAATGAATAAATACCGTCAACGGCGTTCTACGAAGCGCCTGCGCTCCGAGATAGGAAAATATTTACTGTCTCCGATCCTCGCGTCATTTATCTACCTTCTAAGAATGATGAATGTCCCTAGTGTATGATTTATGATCGGTCGCCGCGCGGTGACGACCGGCCCACCTCCTCACGATTTGTAACAATTTGCTCGATCGTGAGATGCGATCGATGGAGTGCGCTTAAAAGATCATCGATCACACCGTATCGACGCTTATCGGTGGAATTTAAAGATATTTGGACATCATCATAGACCTCCCTAGAATGGAATAAATTAAAACGCGGGATGCTCATGTCGTTGTTTCTTTCACAGCACGTGCAGACGGAGATGCGCCAGGAGTGCAAGTGTCACGGCATGTCCGGCTCCTGCACTGTCAAGACGTGCTGGATGAGGCTGCCGAGCTTTCGCTCTGTGGGCGACGCGCTCAAGGACCGCTTCGACGGTGCGTCGCGGGTAATGATGCCCAACACCGGCCTAGAGGCGCCCGCGCAGCGGAACGACGCGGCGCCGCACAGAGTGCCGCGACGAGACCGATACAGATTCCAGCTGCGGCCTCACAATCCCGACCACAAATCGCCGGGAGCGAAGGACCTCGTGTACCTGGAGTCCTCGCCGGGATTCTGCGAGAAGAATCCTCGGCTAGGCATCCCCGGCACGCACGGGCGCGCCTGCAACGACACCAGCATCGGCGTGGACGGCTGCGACCTCATGTGCTGCGGCCGCGGGTACCGCACCGAGACGATGTTTGTTGTCGAGCGGTGCAACTGCACCTTTCACTGGTGCTGTGAAGTCAAGTGCAAACTCTGCCGCACGGAGAAGGTTGTGCACACGTGCTTATAGACGACCGGACGCCAGTGACGTGATCAATGAGAGAAACTTGAGTGTCGGACAGCTGTGATTGTGACTCAGACTCGAGAGTGGACCTGTTTTTGTACTCGGAGGCAGATAACGGACCTTGTATATAATCGCTTCACTTTTTCATCTATCGATGTCGTCGAAATCGTATATCATGTTGACTTATGTAAATAGTTTCTTTATCACTGCTTATCTCTTCTTTTATACGAGATAATTGATCCGGCGTAATATTAAAGTGAGCTACCCGATCGGTTAATTTATTTGACTGTTAAGTGCGAACATGTGATCTAGTAACTTTATTTTTGGACGCTGTCGTTTGGAAATTAATGAGGCCAGTTTATCGACGATTTATTCCTAGGTATCATAGTGTCATTTTATATTTATTGGGAGTTGGACTTGTTAGTTTCCACACGGAGTCTGGTGTAATTAATTTATTCGTAAGTATCGTACGTACTCGACTGACCGCACGGAGGAGACGCAAGCGGAATGTTGACACTTTATATGATATTTCTTAATATCATTCCAAAGTTAATACTCGAGTTTTTCAAAGAAGTTATTTGCAATTATAATAACTGCGGCAATAATCATTTGAGTTTTATAAATACTTTCTATTTAATGGACGTCCGCGTTGGGTGCATGCTCGCATAACTGTTTTGAGATTCAACAGCGAAATTATCTTGTAATTATAATTTCATATTATAATTAAGCCGGCTAATGGAATTTGTGGCTTAATGGCATTTGCATAAAGCGTCTTCTTGGGTGTTCAGTCGCGGAGGCAGCGTCGGGCGTTATCAGTGAGTAAGTAGCGCCGTCGTAAAAGTGTCCCACATTGCCAGATAAACGCTCTCGAGAATTTTAATTAAATATTAAACGAATTAAATAATCAGTATTATACATATAATATTGTATGCGTGTAGCGTCCGATACATCGAGATAGGATTGCACGCGAGCGCGATGACGAGCGTTATACATGTACAGGGTGACTCCAAAGCGTTAGCAATATTATACACTGTCTCTATGATATGATACAGATTATTTTAGGAACTCAAAAATTTATTTAAACTAATGGTTTCTTATATGGTTAATAATCTTAAATTAATAGATTGCTGTTCTAAGAATAATTTGAATTATTTGCAGTCATAGTTTATAATTTTGCCCATGATTTTGCAGTCTCCGTGTATTACAATAGGAGTTTCGCGAGCTCGTCTCTCGTCACCCGAATTGTCCCTAGTGTACCTACTGAAAATGCATGTGTTACTACAGGTAACGTTGTGTTTCAACGCTTTTTATACATTATGTTATTGTATTTCGACAGGTTGTATGCGAACTGTTGACTTGGCGAGTTTGGTCCCAACATCCCTTTCGACGAATACTCTTCACTAACATTCGGTGTTTTCGAAATTAACGTTGACACATACTTATTGATGATAAAATATATTGTTTTGGTAACATAAACGACGGTTTTTTCAGGTGACATAAACGATTGACATTCCAAATTCGACAGTTTGCCAGTAAATGGGGAAGCTTTATTTATCATAAAAGTGCATAGTATCAACTTGAATGATAATTCATAATGTGATATAAAAATAGTTGTAGCCAGTAAGTAATTTTAAGTAACAATCCTACTGAGCTTAATCGTGTAACATAAATCCACTCAGCATACTAACTCGTCAAGTATGTTTTATAAAAAAAAAATATTTATTAAAAAACTTGTGTTAATTTATTTTATTTCACTTTAAAAAATGTTAAAAGTTTTTAAAGTGAAATAGTATCTTAGTTTTAGTGGAGAAAATCCGATGTATAAAAATTGTCGGTGTAGTAACAGGTATTTGAGTACTTATTAATGTATCGTTCTGAAATAACGCTGAAATTCGGAGCTCTGTCCAATTTCTTAAAAAAAAAAGTTCCAAATTTCAACGACAGAGCCTGAACTGATACCGCGTCGGATTTAAAAGACTGATGTTACTTTTTTAATTTTCGTAGATGTTATATCCATGACTGGATTTTAAGGCCATTGTTTTAAATCTTAGCATGTTGGCTGATGTGATAAAAAAAGTATTTTAATGTAATTTAAAATATGAAACCAGTGTTATGAATTTAAAAATCGAATGTGGTGCCATTTTTTAATCATTTTTACGCCTGACACTATTTTTTGCCAATTTTTACACAAATAAATAATCCTGCCTCAATAGAATTGTGAATACACAAATAATTTTATGCATGTAAATATTGTCTTTATTCATTATTTTAAGTTATTTATGTGAATTTAGCATTTTTAATTGTTAATATTAGATAAAAATACGAAATGAAATCAGCTGAACTTATCTGAATCTCAAACCTTATTATTTGTATCATAAAATGTACCTTTTTGAAAATATATTTCGTCCAGTGACCGCTTTTTGGGGGTTGACACAATTTATTAAGTAAAGTATTGGTTGTACATTAGCAGTATCTATTTATAATAATTAAAATATTGATTAAATAGTTGTTACTAAAAATACAAAATTGATCAAAAAATCAAAAATTACGTTGTTTTATTCTAAAGTTACACGCCCTTACCTACCTAAACACATGACTTCAGTTGTTGTAGTAAATAACACAGTAAGTACAGGTAATTAATATATATATACCTACAGGGCGTCTTCGCATTTCGGATATTTGAAACACCCTGTATACTTATTGGTATGCCAATAGTAGGTTGACTATAGGTAATTACCAATTTAAAAAATGTTAAATACTAAAATATTATTTACTTACATGTTATAATTAATGTCCTCATCCAAAAATGTTATTATCACTGTACAAACTAAAAAATAAAACAATAAATTACCTTTTTATTAACTAGAATTACTTATAGTATTTACTAAAGATTTATGTAAATAATTCTAAAACTACAAAAACAATTTTATGATACTTTTTTTTTTCTCAGTATAAATATAATAATACCTATCTATAAGAATTGTATTATTCCATAATTTTCAAAGCTGTGTGTGGCTGACTGTACCTTATACTTCCGTAAATTATAACCTTTAATACACTTAAATTACGCAACAACGGAACAAACACTACCTATATAAAATGATCATCTCTTTTCGACGATGATTACCAACATTCGCGGCGTAACGAACCGACTTCCCTCTTGCACTCGTGAAGCTATCTCGGATATACAGGATGCATTACATTAAATATTCTTATTTTTACAGAATATCGTGTTTTGTGTTCTCGAATTATTTACCCATTAAATGTACGTATAAATAAAAATAGGCGATAATCATAAAGTAAAAAAAACCGTAAGTACCTATAATATTATATTTACTCACATAATATTGCCTCAACATGGTCAACGATATTATAATATCCTTATCCTTACTTATAATATTAATACTTTAGTGAAACATCTGATTAAGCATTGTTTTTAATCAAAATAATGCGAAAATATGTACTGTTAATTTAGAATATCAAGGGGAAACTAAATAGACTGAAAGGAATTAATGAGGTCAATAATTTGTTGAAAAAAAATACGAAGATGCGTTCCACATTAAGTAAGGACGACGTTTTTATGAGAGCAAAACTAGTGTGCATCCCTTAAGATGTCTCCACGATGTACGACGATGTTCTTATTTCGAAATTTATGCGCGCGCATTTATTTATACAACTGTCACTTAGGGTTGTCGGTCGAGCCGTATTATGGAATTCATAAATCTCATGAATTTATAAGCACAATCTGCCTGTATCATTGTAAATACATAGGTACCTACTTAGAGGGAATGGATAAAATTAAAGCCGAATACTGAAAGGCTACTCAAATGATTGTATCCACTTCGGCCATTATTAACAAGTCAATCAGAAGTGTGAGACTGTTTTTTAAAAAAAAATGTCAAAAGCGCGCTCAGACTTAAGATCGAATTATTAGTATCACTCTAAGGCCTGTATTAATAAATCAATATCAAGTCCGAAAGCCGTCTTAAGTACGCTTTTAATGTGACCTTTGTAGTGGTATGACATAAGAATGACATTTGCAAGATTGCTCTCAGACTCAAGATCGTTTAAGTAATTGCTAGTAAGGCGCGAGAAAATTAAACAGTATTACCTGATTTTATTTATTGATAATTATTTTCATAAGATACGCTTTTACTAGCCTATTTGTGTGTGCCACTCCTGAACCTAGGCTTTTTTCCTGAATTCTTCACAATATACGGCTTTGTGCCATTTTGGGCAAGGTATCCCCCTCAATGGTCTGCTCGTCTGTGGCAGCCGTCGGCTGGTATCCATTTTGTGGCACGTGACCAGCCCACTCCTACTTCTGCTTTGCAGTCTTCGCTCCCATATCAGTGATGAGAGTAATACTGCGCAGGGTGTCCCTCCGCTTGATACCTAATATACTGTGCTCCGTTGCTCTTTGGCAAAAATTGAGCTTGGATCCTTGCTTTATTAAAATTTTACTCCTGTATATAAGTACTGTTCCAACAATGTCAACTTAAAAATACTAGTCACAGGCCCGTATAATAATTATTTGAATATAGTTGTCGGTGGTAACCCTACCGCACCCGCCATTTTGTTTTTATTGCACACGGCAGTTGTAGTTTTGATAGCGTAAAATTTTCTGAAACAGCTTTATTTCCTAGCCAACGATCATTGGTTTCACTGAAAATCAAGCTTATACCACAGTATTATGGTTTATTTCCGTTTGGGTGGTAACACGAATGTGAAAAGTCGCTTCGGTGTTGGTGGTCGATCTCGCCCCGAGCGGTATTCCCACGACTGCGGGCCCCCACTGGAAAATTTATGTTTATTAACTGAGAAATCTGTCATGTGAGATACGAATGGCGTGGCTGAATCTGAAACACCGTGAAGAATGCTTCATGCTAAAACATATATCTGCTATGGGTATTTTTTTAAAATTAGATGTACCTATTTTCAATACTTACGTAGGTGTAGGTACGTCGAATATTTAGGTCGAAATTCGACCACATTTCATTTTAATTTTAAACATCATTAAGGTTTTATTATCAAAGACTTTTTGATACTGGCACGCAGAATGCACTATGGGAGTCACCACCTAAAACTGTCACCGTTTGTCAGTCAGACGGTCAGTCGGTGTGGAGGTTACAAATGTGTGCGTGTCAATTCATGGTAGTGTGTGTAATGTTTTAATTATTGATTTTAATGTATTTCTAAGTATTATAATATAAAAATATTAGCATTCTGCACTCCTTCTCTATATAAACCGTAATAACCTAAATAACATACTCCTCCGTCCGCGCAATATTCGTAAAAGCGTTAGAATTAATAAATAATAATTAAGTGCCTTCTCTAGAAAATTAATGTAAGTAATCAAAGTTTCAGATCTAGTGACCTTAAAGTCTAGCGCTCATCAAAATAAAACAAAGGTTAATTGAGTTGTACTTATTTGTTAACTAAGATCGTGATATAAGCGAATTTAATAACTATTAAGTATATTACATAGGTCTCTTGGATACACGTGTGGGAGCCCTAATAGGTAAACAAATACGCTTCGGTAATACAATATAATATTCGATTACATTTTTCAATATTTTACAACATTTTTCGTTATCGATATTTATTGCCTGCACAGGTTTTAAATTTAATAGAATAGAAATCATGTTATTGTGTTGTATAGTAACAAAATGTTGAAACATGTGTTACTGAAATATTGGTGTGCAATAATAATTTTAATTTTCAGCCTAAGGTGCTCAAAATGTAAGTTTTGGAAAAGTATAATTTTCAAAATATATTTCAATTTAGAGGATGTTACGGAGATCCGAAATATAAATCGAATAATATTTTAGTTATATATATGTACGACAGATTATAATTATATAACTAAAACTAGCTGTGCCCGCGTCCGCATGGAATTTAATTGACAAAGTTTCATACAAACTTTCATCCCCTATTTTATCCCCTTGGGGGTACAATTAATCAAAATCCTTTCTTAGCGGATGCCTACGTCATAACATCTACCTGCATGCCAAATTTCAGCCCGATCCATCCAGTGGTTTGGGCTGTGCGTTGATAGATCACTGTCAGTCAGTCAGTCAGTCACGTTTGAGTTATGTATATATAGATGTCTTCACTAGGAATATAACATACATATCAGCTACCGTAATACTTATGTACCATAATTTTATTTCGAAATGTTAAAATATCCTATTTAAACAGGCGTCAAAATCCTAGTGGTTAGAAGGGCCGCCGTCGTAGCTGAGAGGTTCCGGGTTCGATCCCCATCCTGGCCATTAAACTATATACGTGAGCCCACTCCTAGCACAAGCATTAGCTTAGTTGGAGGGGCTCAAGGGAATACTAGTAATGTGATAAACACACATTGCTAGTCATCTGTTTTTAAAACTTTTTTTTATCTTCCCGGTATCCATGTTTAGGCATGAATTTAGAATCAGTTATTTTTAATACATCACATATGTTTGTGACTAGGTGCAGCGGGATCTATACAAAAACTGCCGCACAAAACAACTCTTGCAGCCCTGATACCAACACGTAACAGATCCATCGGTGAGTTTAATTAAAATTGTTGAACTATCGTTATTACGGTCAGCGACATTAGTATAGCTAGACATACATACTTTTTTTTAATCGCTTGTTACCATATCCTTCCAATATCATTGAAGTAACAGGATATCAAATTTTGAATCGATCATACCTGTGCGAGCTGCTCAAATCTCTACAACACATTCGCTGCGTTACGGCAAGTATTTTGCCTTATTTGACAGTCCGCCAGCGGCAGCTTGTTCTCCCTGTTTTGCGCGCGGTGCGGGGGTGATTTAACTATGTTCCTGTACGTGAAGAAAAGAGAGAGTGATCTTTCCAATATTGCTGCTTTTAATGTAATAATATAGTGCACTAATAATATACGGCAAAATAGTTGCCGTAACGCACAGTAAGGTAAGTATTTTTATTCAGTGCGATACGGCTAGGCTACCATCTTGCCGTACCCCAACCCCGCGCCTCACTGCATGCGTCCACGCGGCATCTCAGTTTGCGTTAGTGTAGTCTTTGGTTAGTGTTGGCCGCAAGTGAGGCGAAAGTAAAGCCCTCGATAATTTTTGTTAGGAAAACTACGCAGTTACCGAACAATGAGACGTTCACGTAAAACACTTGATTTGAGTAAGGGAATTAAAAGTGAAGGTGCCGAAGCAAGAAATAAAGATGTTAATTGCAGTAGTAGCTCGGATGTGACATTGAATTCTAAAAAACAAATTTGGCAATCAAAAGTCCGTCATCAAGAAGGAAGATACCAGTATTTTCATTATTTTTAGATTATAAATAAAAAGCAGGCATCAGTCTTACAAGTATTGCCAATTTTAAAAATATTTAAATATTTTATAATCATTTATGTTTACTAATTAAGAAGTTATGTTATGTTGATTCATACACTGTTAAATTTTAATGTTGTGTCTTTAATAAAGAATATCTTTAATGTATCGATTGTCATTTTAAAAGTAAACCCCATCCCTATTATTTTTTACTTTTATGCTATACGGCAAATATATTGCCGGGAATGATTGCTTTTGATAAATCCCTGTATCTTTTGAAATATCTTACAGAACCCCGGGCTACCGCAGCTAGATATACACGAGGATGTAGCCTATCGATTCGTTGAAAAAAACAATCGGTTTGAGGAGTTTCCACGTCTGTATGGACTTTGAAAGTCAGATGCCGTTACGGCAAAAAAGAGGTCGTAATGCATAGCAGGAAATATAGATACGGGCGTACTGCATTAGCAGAAGGTTTAGATCTAATGCTGCCGCAGCCAATGTGTTAACTTCAAACGGTGGAACAGATTTTATTGAATCACAGCTAAGAACACTCTAGATCAAGAGAATTTTCATATAAAAAAAAAAAATAAGATCCGTTCATCCGCTTGAGCGCTATGATACCACAGACAGACACACAGACACAGATGTTAAACTTATAACGATCCTCTTTTTTCGTCAGGGATTGAAAATAAACTACACTTATCGGTTCTTAATGATGTGTTCAAATTTTAAGATTTGGCTCAGTATGATTTTCAAAATATATTTCTAATATACAGAATGACTCGCAGGTCCCAAATATAAATCAGAAAATATTTTAGTTACATATAGTATCTTCACCAGGCTACCGTACCTAATTTTATGTACCCTAATTATTATTTCGGACTTTTAAAGTATACTATTTAATTATTAAAAAAACACGGAATTCATGTTAGATGTGAAGTCAGACGCAGTTATTATTGAATAAATGCCATATGTTTTTGTGACTAGGTGCTGCGGCATTTGTACAACATCTACCGCACAAACAAACTCAATCACACCTGATACTAACGAAGCTTTGGCGTCCCCCAAAAATCAAGCCCAGTCTCCCCCCAAATTTGGGAGGATCTCATTCGGAAACAACACGTAACCATGGACGGCTCGAAATTCCGGAGGATTACAAAGAACAAGGTGAGTTGAAACAAGTTGTCAGAACAGTAGATAATTGTTCGAGCAGTGGTTTTGATTAAAATTGATATTTTTTTAACGTACTCACGGTCAGTAACATAAGTATAACTAGACATAAATACTTAGTTTTATTTAAATCCCTTGTTACCATGTCCTTGCAATATCATTGAAGTAACAGAATATCAAATTTCGAATCGATCATACCTGCGGAAGCTGCTCAAAACCCTTCATTCACTAGAAAAAAAACGATAATTTTCAAACATCTGAACAGATTTTATTGAATCACAGCTAAGAACACTCTCGATCAAGAGACTTTTCATATAAATAAAGCAAAATTAAGATCGGTTCATCCGCTTGTGCGCTATGATACCACAGACAGACACAGATACAGAAATGTCAAACTTATAACGATCCACTTTTTTCGTCACTTATCAGTTCTTAATGATGTGTTAAAATTTTAAGATTTGGCTCAGTATAATTTTCAAAATATATTTCTACTATACAGAATGATTCCCAGGTACACAGTCCCGGGGACAGGTCCCAAATATAAATCAGAAAATATTTTAGTTATATATTGCAATTATTATTTCGGACTTTTAAAATATACTAATTAATTATTTTTTTAACATTTTCACGGAATTCATGTTATATGTGAAGTCAGAAGTAGTTATTTTTGAAAAAATACCATATATTTTTGTGACTAGGTGCTGCGGGATTTAAACCAAAAATACTACCGTCCAAAATACATAATTTCCCCTGGCCAATACCGCCGCCTTGGGGTTTCGGGAAACCCAAGACGCCCAAGCGTATCCCAAACTTCGGAATATCTAATTTGGGAACAGCGTCTCAACATGAACAGTACGCAGCTCCGGAGGATCTGGAAGAACCGGGTGAGTTGGAACAAGTTGTCAGACAGAACAGTAGATAATCAATCGATCAGGGGGTTGGATTAAAATTGATAATTAATAAGTACTGTGATAACCTATTGGTTAAAGCACGCGTCTTGCGGGCACCAGGTCTTGGGTCCAAACCCCGGCTCGCACCTCTGGATTTTTCGAAAAATATGTGCGAATCATAAATTCTATATGTTTATCATTTGATTACGGTGAAGTAAAACATCGTGAGGAAACCTGCATGTCTTAGAAGATCTAACCAATTTTCGAAAGACATGTGAAATTCGCTAACTTGCACTGGGCCAGCGTGGTGGATTATGGCCTGAATCCCCCTCGTGTTGAGGGGAGGCCCGTGCCCAGGAGTGGGACGTCAAAAGGGCTAAATTATTATTATTTTATTATATTTGTTTAACGTACTTACGGTCAGTGTCATAACTATAGCTAGATATACACAGTTTTTTAAATATCATGCATTCCTATGTTTTGGATCAAATCCATTATGTCCTCAATCTAAGTAATATATATATTTATGTCATATTTGGTTCTGACAATATGCACCAACGCTTGGAAATAAAGTGTATTACAGTTCAGATGTCATTTTGTAGTGGAATGACATAGAATGACATTTCCAAGATCGCTCTCAAACTTGAGATCGATTTATGAATACGAGCCCTCAGTTTTATACATTAAACTTTTCGATGCTGATACGGAAATACCACTATAGAAGACCGTGGTTGCTGTATCCGGTATCGGCAACCACAAACACCATTTTCTATGGTTGGCTTTATAGTGACGCTTATGGGCCGCGAGCCCAGTAAGCGCGGTTCAAAAGCCCGCTGATTGAATTCGCTGTCCGTGTGTTCTGATAATATATTATTGATAATATTTAAAAAAATAGGATTAAAAATATGTAGGTATGTACAACATCATTACCATTTACAAAAGTGCCACGAAAAATATCGTTCATTATCAAAGTAAGACCTTACAGAGATTTGAGATTTTTTTATGATTAGATGACTGGCAGGCCGTTCCCGGCGCAATGCTCCTTGCTGGATCACGTTACCCAAGCAAGTTGCGTCCAAACCACAATCCTGCAAATTCTCAATTGAGTAAAATGGAATATTTTACCGGAAATGACGCACTCAAAGTCAAATTTAAAATGTGGCCAGACGGCGTCGTGCCATACTACATCGACGCCCTTTCTTACAGTGGTAAGTCAGAAATTAATAAAAAATAAAATAAATATCTCCAGACGAACACGCCAACTGTATGGTCCCTAACGAAGCAACGCTTGTACTATGGGTATCGTCCAACGGACTGGGGGCGATCCCAGTGACAGTGCAAATTGTGACCAGGGCAATTTACGAATAGGCCATTTCCGAAATTTACCCTGACGGGAATCGAACCCGCAAACACCTGGTGCAGTGAACGTCACTGCATGCACTGTATATGGAATTTGAAGTGATAAATCAATGTAGCTGATAAGTTATATGACTAGTAGATGGATTTCTATGAATATGGATTGACTACACCTGAAACGTTGAAAAAACTGTATTGCCGCTAGCAGTATTTATAAACGCTGAAAATATTGTTTGTACATTTTATATTGTATATGATTATATTACTGAGCTCCGAACTTTCTCCTCTTTCGTTAGAGATCACACTTGATATGGCCGCCATATTTTTGGATGTACAGTCGGCTCTCGTTAATTCAAACGTGCGATAATTCGAACCTCTCTTTAATTCAAAGTTATCACGAGTTCCCTACAAAATCTATTTATATCCTACTATCCTACTAATATTATAAATGTGAAAGTTTGTGAGTGTGGATGTATGTATGTATGTATGTATGTATGTTTGTTACTCCTTCACGCAAAAACTACTGAACGGATTTGAATGAAATTTGGAAAACAGATAGTTTATAACCGGGATTAACATATAGGATACTTTTTATCCCGATAATCCCGAAATTTTTGTTACGTTAAATACTACGCGGACGAAGTCCGTGGGCACAGCTAGTTTCGAAATAAATCAATACATTTTTATGCACTTGGTAATTCGAACGAAAAAATCATTGCTATATAACAAAACGACGATTCATTAAAATCGGATGGGTGATTTAGGCGCTACGGTGGAACATAAAAATTATACTTACATACACAGACTACTTAAAACAATAACCCTTCATTTTAGATTTGTTGTAAATGGGTAATAAAAAATGTGACCGGAGACGGCAACATAAAAACTCATTACAGTATAAATACGCTGATATTTTTAATTATGATTTTTTATTTTTTACATGAATGGCCTTTTTCCATTGGGTCAAGCCCAATGTGATTCTGCCAATATCGAGAAACAAATAGCAATAACAAACACAATTGACGTTTGATTTTAGTTTTCCAAAATGGACGGTCTCGTTTTTGTATTGTATTGTTATTAATTGTTTGTAATTGCTATTTATTACTTGACACTGGCGAAATCATCGACAAACGATGGAAGCCAACTCAATAATAATAATAACAAACACAATTAATAACAATACATTATAAAAATGAGACCGTCCATTTTGGAATACTAAAATATCATCGAAATAATACTTAAGTAGAACCTATTTTCTCTGTTTTACAGAGAGGTGTTAAGCTGTTTTAATTCAAATATTTTGTTACTTGAATTCCAGACAAAGTGCTCCGCGACCGGATCCGCTCGTTCCTCAACGTCGTGAACAGTCTGACCCCTCTCAGGTTCACGGAACTCCCTATCCCACCAAAGAACGACACCACAAGATGGGTGTTCTTCATCAACCGCCGAGGACTGCTTGGTTGCGCCGATCACTCTATCAAGAATTTCACTAATGAGGGTGTTCAGGTTAACCAGCTTTTAATATTACCTACCTACGTCATCATATTATCACAACGCTAGTTTCAAGGCGTTTGTGGTTAGGGTCCCCACTGAAAGGCTGGAAACTTTCATGCAGGAAGACTACTGGCCGAAGGGTGTGGTGTTCAGGCGCTTTCGGGGGAGATTGCCGCCGGCAAAAGTAATAGTTTAGTGTCATAGTGTTAGTTTTATTATAAATATGTGTTATAGTATATAAGGTATGTCGGAGAATCTATGATCTGACAATGGCAACACCGCCCGACAGCTGTCGAACGCAAGGATGACGTCACAATGCGCCATCTTTGGATGCGGCCGTTGGAGCGGGCGGGCAATCTAAGTTGAGAGCTCGCGCCGAGCGGACGTGTCTGTTCGACTGCTTCGAATTGATTTAAATCGATGTACTTTAAAATGATAAAGTTTGAATTGTGCTAAAAGTGTTATTTTACTCGAGACTACCCATTATGTCAGAAACCAATGAAAACGCGTGCCTACCGAGCCTTGCAGGACAGCTGTCTGCGACATCAGAAGCGAGATAAAGAACTCTGAAGCCTACAGTAACGTTTACCCACAGTAACGTTAAAATTGAGCTAAGTCTGTAAATTTGTTATCAACAAGTAGACCGTTAACATTCGAATGTGAATGTTGTTTTGCTTACGATTACTGCTTACTTCGTTGTTGTTATTTAGTGTGTTGTTATTTGTTAAATTGCTGATTGAAACTTCGATAATGAAACTTATGAGGACGCCTAGTCTATGGAGGTATCTTTTTAGGAGTAATTCGCGTAATTAACTTCAAGATACTTCTCGAACGACTCGCGACTACAGTGACGACAGATCGAATTGCAATCCGAACGATAGACGTCATACTTTGCGAGATTGCTTACGTGTCCGAGATCGACGTGATTGTCACAGTACCGATGTAGCAATTGAGTCGTGAATGTTTTCAAAGTAACCAAGCCAGACAAGATTACCTAGCTAATCAACAACGACGTACACTACGTCAGTTTAATGTTCTTCGTTATAAAGTGTTCTCAGCCGGCAGCGGCAGTTATGGTAAAACTACGCAAGCAGCTGCGCAGTATATGGTGCCGTGGCAAGCGCCTGGCGTTGGAGTTGCTGCGCGTGTGCGGCGCGGGCGGCATGCGAGCTATGTCACCATATACGCTACGAGCGAGCGTCGCGCGTTTCGGGATCGACGGTGTGGTCATCAGCGACACATTGTGAATCTGGATGGCAATGATTGTCACAAGTAAGCGTGAAGCAGAATCTGGTGAGTCGAACCATGTTTATCTGGTGCCACGGATTCTATAAAGAGAAATTACACGTGGTACGTATTACAGTGCGTGTAAGAGAGTAAATGCAGGTGCGCGTGATATTTTTATTCCGATATGAGGGTGGACAATACCAACTGTTGTCTGCTATGTCATAGTGTTGTGTACTTAGTCTGACTTGATTAGAGGAATTTCGGACCGGACAGGCTGTCGCAACCGCTACGGCAGCCAAGATCAGCAGGCTCATAGACAACAAAATCGTTCTCCAGATACGTTGTGAAGCTCAATGGAGGCGATCTTGGTTGGACTTATAGCGTTGGAGCGATCTGGGACTAGTTTTACCAGGTTGTTAGTACGGCATCTCAAATCATCATCGCCAATGCGTGGCCCTCGTCAGGCCCACGGCAATGGTCTCGACGAGAAACACCGCGGACACCTCCGCTGGTATTGCCAAGTCGGCGCCAGACATGTTCGCTAACTGCGCTGAGGCGAGCGGTCGCCATGACCGACGCGGTCGGCATAACCTGTTATTCCAGTGCGAAACATACTGCAGGCGCTTTGTGCGTCACTGGTCTTCACGGCGACCCGGGCAGATCACGTGCTGCCAACACAGAACGCGCCTCTGGAACCAACATTGAAGAGGGAAGTCAGCGAAGCGATGTCAACATCCTTGCCGTCGACGGTCGCAGAATGCATCGTTGAAACGATTTCTTCTACCTGCGGTTTGATATGAGTAGCACCTAAGTCCAACGACCGTAGGATTAAGTGCTATGCGGCAAGTTTGGTCTAAGAAATGGGAATGTCCTAAGAAACCCAAGTCGGAGTCTACTTCTCCGCCTCGCTTTTCTGTCACCCTGAGTAGCGATAACAGCTCCGGTGGATTTTTATATTTTGTAAACAAGGTATTTGGTGCGACTGATGGATGTGGTAAGGTATCGCCGAGCTCGGGAAAGGTGAATGCTCTGATTGAGTCCCCGGACCCGCCAGTGCGGGGGAAGTTCGTGGGCTGCTGGGACTTGCGGGGTACTTTCGCCGGTACATGGCAGGGTGCGTTTCTAAAACCGCCTGCATGGCAGTATTGCTGAGGAAGGCGATCGAATAGCATGGTGACTCTCACAGGGATAGGAGTGGTGTCGGTTTATAGTACGGTAATTCACGGACTCATTGTGGGCGATTGTGTTCTCATAGAAAACGAGGAGAGGAACCGATCGAGGCTCGATCCGGGGTTCAGGGGTCCGTTCGGGATTGTAGAGGTTCTGGATAGTGATCGGTATTGCCTGAGAACTTTGAGTTCTGAGAGGACATACAGGTGCCCGCGCGATGGAATGGGAGGGATTCCGAATCACGAAGTTCCGTTGGATGTCGAGCTGGATCTGGAATCTGACGATGGCAATGCTGATGATGTCTAGCCTGGTGGAAGCGTTGTGGCGCACATGAGCGTTGTGGCGCAATATGAGCGTTGTGGCGCGATACGAGCGTTGTGGCGCATATAAGCGTTGTAGCGCACATGAGCGTTGTGGCGCAATATGAGCGTTGTGGCGCGATACGAGCGTTGTGGCGCATATGAGCGTTGTGGCGCGTATGAGCGTAGTGGCGCGTAAGCGCGTTGTGGTGTGTGTGTACGTTGTAGCGTGCATCAGAAAACTCTTGTTTCAATCTAGTGTGGTTGATATGCGCCGTAGGAGCGGTGGCATGTGCAAACATGGTTACCCTTATTTGCGTTGGGGCGCAAATAAGATGAGTCGTTGGTGCGACGATATGCTTTCATGAGTACCCTTGCTCTCGTTGTAGCGAAAGCAAGATGAGCCGTCGTAGCGGCGCCGTTAATATTGTTTGTTACAGCTAACGGGATGATGATGAATTGTTTGGTTCGTAAGAGAGTGAGAAAGTGTCGAGTCACTGATTTGCTCAGATGTGAGGTCAGAATAGCCGAACGAAGTACTGGGTCGATGTGCGACCTTTGCGGATGCTGCACACGAGGACGTGTGAGACATCAGAGATGGCCGTGTCGGAGAATCTATGATCTGACAATGGCAACACCGCCCGACAGCTGTCGAACGCAAGGATGACGTCACAATGCGCCATCTTTGGATGCGGCCGTTGGAGCGGGCGGGCAATCTAAGTTGAGAGCTCGCGCCGAGCGGACGTGTCTGTTCGACTGCTTCGAATTGATTTAAATCGATGTACTTTAAAATGATAAAGTTTGAATTGTGCTAAAAGTGTTATTTTACTCGAGACTACCCATTATGTCAGAAACCAATGAAAACGCGTGCCTACCGAGCCTTGCAGGACAGCTGTCTGCGACAGGTATATATCTATGGGCCTGTGATAACTGCCCGAATTATAAACGAATAAATAAAAATATGTATGTATGTATGATGTATTATGAATTAGATGCAGATCGAAGATCGTGTCTGAAATTTGATTGTATACCAGTATATCAGTTTATTCTTCTTAAAATAAACTGATTATATACATGGTATTTTGTTATCCACATATGGTGATACATATTACCTATTTTCTCCAAAGAAGTGCGAGCTGGCATAAAATTATACGAATATGAATCCAAAATTTCTAAAATTAAAATATTTTTTCTGAGAAATATTTCACTCAATACTTATATTAGATTTTTTTTCCTGCAGCAAGTCATCCTAGGTTACGAATGCTTGAACGCTGGTGGAGAATTGGCTGAGGCTGTGTTAGCCATCGCGGGAGTGCCTCCACAGCATAATGCACCTAATCGTGATGATTACATTAAGGTTATAGAAAATAATATTCTGCCAGGTAAGACCATCAATCACCATGAGATAATTATCCTGTTATCTATATATTAACAAGTGGAGATATCTATATACCTATTAATAGAGGCGGGAGAGAATTGCGTGAAGCCGGTCACAATGTTAAAATTTTTGCCCTAAAATTTACAATAACGTATCTCTAGAAATAAGTTTTGAAGAAAATATCACACATTTCTTGCAATTATAACAAAGTGAAAGTTTTACGTACTTTACCCACCTTGCTTTCTGAAGGCGGTACACGATTGCCGATCTATTTATAGATTTTCCCGGCGTTCTCCAGTCACCTGTAGTACCAACCTCTCACATAAGACCGGCGTAAAGTATCCACTATAGGCGCATTTCGTGCGATCGTCCCGTCCCCCTCCGTTTGTCTCACTTCCCTTGCGCTAGCAATTCCTTTGTAATTGGGAATTTGAAAAAAAATATGTGTTAAATGGCAAGATCATATATAAGTTTTATAACAAAACATTTTTAATTTTTTTATTATCGCAATAATTCAAAAGTTGATTTCTTATATTTACGCGAATACTACACATTGAACATTGAATTTTGAGGGTACCCAGTTTTTAACTATGACATCAGGACGTCTAACACCTCAGTCCCCCCGTGACCACGGTTGCTGTAAAGCAACCGAAACGTCGGGAACATAAAAAGTAAAAATAAACGCGATATAATCCGTAAAAATAGTTTTATTTCAATTCAAAAGTTATATCAAAATAAAAATTAATTTTTGAATCCAGTACCGAAGACACGCCGACAGCTCCCGAACAAACCTGAGCACGTGTGACGTCATAATGTTAGTTTTCCCTCATTGCAGTTCATATAGAAATAATAAGTACAGTGTTTTGATCTATTTAATTTTGTTGTCATTGTTAAAATAAATAATAAATTTTCAATATGATTGTCTAGTCACGTGTAATAGCCCTAAACTCTGTACTGTTATTAAATAGCTATAACATTATGACGTCACAACTATAACGTGACCAAGCATGGCGCGTTTATAGTCACGTGATCTTTTTTAAATTCTATCAGTTTTTAATTGGATATAATTAATTTAAATTTTTTTTTTTTGTTTTTTGCTTTAAATATCAATATTATTATTAATAAAGTTTCAAAATACATAAAAAAAAACATATTTTTTTTTCAAATTCCCAATTGCAAACACGTCTACGGTAACACTAAATATTACGGTAACACTAAAGGCTACGATAACACTAAATTCTACAGTAACACTAAAGGCTACGGTAACACTAAAGGCTACGGTAACACTAAAGGCTACGGTAACACTAAAGGCTACAGTAACACTAAAGGCTACGGTAACACTAAAGGCTACGGAAACTGCTTACCATGAGGCGGGTCGTACGCTTGCTTGCTGACATTGTTATATATACATAAAAAAGGGCTGATATCCTCCACTTTATCCTGTCTTCACTTCTACCGTCCAGCAGAAATTCTTCACATTCAATAACCTTTCGAAATACACCTACCTAATTATTTTCGCCTGTCGTTAGCCCTTTTCCGGCTTCCTCTTTCACATAATATCTTTGCTCTTATTTTACCGACGTATCTTTCAGAAAAACAATACTTGTTCCAAAAATTACCATCCAACGAATGGGTATTTAACGACATGAAGTCTCAAAATGAGGAATATGACTTTCTCAGCGCTGGTCATTACCCTCATCACAGATATTCGGCCAACGGTCGCGCTACTATCGAATTGCGGGTATGATTTACTACTTAATTTTTGTTATCATTCAAATTATGGTAGGTCACATTGTTCGTAAAATAATAATCTATAACCAATTACCAACACCAACCCCACCAGTCTTCGACGGAAAAATAAATCGTCTTAAATATGTGACTTTTAAGTAGTATATACAAAATATGCGTTGCTTTACTAATTGCTTTTCATTACTTAGGCATCATCTGAAACTATCACGTATACTACTATCAGGACATTAACACACACTGATTCCCTTTTGTAGATGTAGGTATTATCCATATAGCAATAAGTATACTTAGTATTATAATAACGTCATTGATTTTATTCCTAACACGATTCTAATTAATTATTTTCATACAGGAAAACTACTCTGAACGAATAGGTGATACAAGGAAATTAAGCGACGGCGATATTCAGAAATTAAATTGGTTATACGGATACACGGTTACGCCTTTACACTATAGAAGCCAATTACCGACATGCAACAAACTGTTTATTCGAGATCCCAAGTTCATTCAACCTCAAACGAAGGAAATCATGGAAAACGAAGGCCTCCCTGACAAAACAAATGACGCTATAACAGAATTAGGAGACGGTCCAAATCCACCTAAAACTGAAGAAGAGGTTAGTAATAATGAAGAAGATAATGGTGATAATGAAGAAGATAATGGTGATGATGAAGAAGATAATGGTGATGATGAAGATGATATTAATGAAGACGGTGGTGAAAAGTTAATTGGTAAAGATTACGTTTATAGTCCGGAGAGACCCGAACGTTTCAAGAGGCCTTCGGGAGTGCAATTGCTGAAAAAACAAGATAAACTCAGTAATAGTGATGACCCACTTTCATATTTATCCGATTACCGTACTGGAGACGAGAGAAATGCTAAAAAGTTGCATAAAAACGTTGGCGTCCAATACATGCAGTTTGGAAAATTGGCCAAGAGACGGAACTAAGCAATAAAGATCGGAATTATAAAAGTTATTTAATATTGAACATTTATTTTATCGACTATCACATTATAGGCATGTTTGTATGTTTCGTTTCACGTAGCATGTTTCACATATAACTTCGCAGCACCATTTGAATTGACAATTGCAATTTTCAGTGTCCCTCACGGAGGTTTCTCTGTAACCTCTTCTGCAGCATAGCTGATCACAACTATCGGTCCCCGCTGAACTGATGTTGCACTGGCGTCCCTGGGTGCCCAGGGAGCCAGTCTTCAGGTTTGCCGAGCAGAAGTCCGGTGACTCCTCAGAGTAGATAATGTCTTTCTTGCCGGGCCGCTTGATGCTGGGGCTCTCTGGCATGAAGCTGTCGCCGTCGTTGCTAGCAATTACCTGAGTGAAATAAATAATAGCCGTGTTTTAACAAAATAAGTATTTTGTTAAACGCGTGATCAGCACGAGTTATGCCAAATTAACTTGAAAATGTTGACATAACTCGTATCTATCACGTGTCTGACAATTTTGTAATATCACCGTAGATATTTGGAAGCGAAATAAAAGTATTAGGGGCCTAGGTCTTGTTGATCATTAGTTCATTCGTATGAGCCAAGTATACTAATGAGTAGTCTTGCTGATAGGGTATGCTAATAACTCTAAATTGAAAATTTAAAAACCCCCGATGCGACGACTTTTTCATCAAATGTATACTTTACCTAGTTCTTCCTAATAATTCAGTTAGCGAGATTTGCGTAGCTCCCGTAGCTCAGTATTCATAGCTCATCTCGCAAATTCATCTGGTACAACTAGTTTCGATGCCAGATTATGAAAGCACCATTTACCTACATCATTATTTTTGGCTTCCTCATAATCTAAGATGCCATTCCAATCGATTCCAATGCAATGTACAATATTCAACATAAAATCTGTGTAAAAGTATGAGACATTATCTTGTTATGACATTATAATCATTGACATTAGAATAGACAACGAATCTAAATATTGATGCCGGAGGTTTAATTCCTAGTAAAATATAATCAATTATGATTCAATTTGATGTAATAACTCTGGTTGAGGTGGACGGAAGCAGCCCAAGAGAAGAATTTTAAATAACGCTAAAATCATTTGAAATTATATTTGTGTTTCTGTATTTTTTCTCAATGGCGGAGCAGCGCCCTCTAGAATTATTATTGCGTAATATTCCATGACCATTAACAAAACAAACAAAATATAACGCATGCGCGTATCCATCATTTGGCACGTGACTTATGGAACGTCTTTAGTTCATACACAAATCTCATATAAAAATTGATAAAATATCCATTTTTTCCAGAATCCGGGAAACTTTTCACGTTTATAACATTGTAAAAAGCCAGTTCAGACTATAACGATCATTTAAAAATATAATAAAGCGAAATCCAATAATCTGAAATTTCGAGCGGATTCGAGCCGTGGAAGTTGGTTTTGGCCGTAAATGTGGCTTTTTTAACCTATAAAAGAGCTGATGATCTTCAAACGGCTGAACCGATTTTCATGAAACATAGCTAAGAACACTCTCGATCAGAATACCTTTCTAACAAAAGAAACAAAATTTAAATCGGTTCATCAGTTTGGGCGCTACGTTGCCACAGACAGACACACAGATACACAGATACACAGATACACAGATACACAGATACACAGACACACAGATACACATGTTAAACTTATAACACCCCTCTTTTTTCGTCGGGGGTTAAAAACAGTATTGGACATTTAAAAAAATATTATTTTAACTCGTCGCAAATCCAGTCATCAGCACTAAACTATCAGCGCACAGCCCAAACTACTAGTATTAGAAACATGAAATATGGATAAAAGGTACCTTTTATAACTTAAGCATCTACACAGGATAGTTTTATAAAACACCACCCCAATTTTTTTAAAATAGCGGTGTAAGTTTGTATGGGGATTTTTGAAGCTAGAGATATGAAAACTTGTATTAAGGCTACTCAGCTACTACTACTAATTTTCAGCTTTTTTAAAAAAATCGACCCCTTCAAATGTAAATAAGGGATACATAGGGACCGATATCATGTCAGATGTCGAAAACGGGCACACATCGTCGGCAATGTCGGATCCCGGGTCAGATGAACTATCTACAAACATTATTATGAAGTTTGTGAGAAACCCTCAGGGCATGAGTCCTACTCACACTTGTTCAGTAGTGATCTTATAGTTCTATTCCTCTTTGTCGGGATCCGACTTTGAGGGAGTCAAGTATCTATAGGAGCCATATACCAATGTGTACCTTAGCAGCACCTTCAAATCTGTCTCGCAGTCTGTCGCCGACCTCTCTGAAGGTGGGCATCCTCCACCAGCAAGTTCTTAGCGTGCAAGAGCCTGACAGCCCGTGGCACTTACATTCTATCTTCATATTGTTCTTGACCGCCTGGGAAAATTTATACCTATTACTGTAACATTCAAGTATACATAGTAATAATTTGAAATGACCTTTGACTAGACTTGAGAGCAGCAGTGTCGGAGAAAAATAAAGATTTTTTTGCCGTCTCCAGAATCTTAATACTAAAAAAGTGTTATGGGGTCCCTTAAGCTCCGTGATTACAAGCGACCTACAGCTCATATACAGGGTGGCTCGACCAGTCTAGTGTACCACACTCTCACAGAATAACAACGTACAGTAGCAATTTCGTATGACGAGCCGGAAGTCAAACCACTCCGTCTATCCCGCTCTCATTTAGGTCAGCAACGCGCCTTTGGTACCTATTGCAAGCATCTATAGACAACTTTTTTGCTGACTTTGTGTACCGTAATAAGTAGCTGACAAATTTAAGTCCTATTTGAATAAAAGTAAGATCAAAATTCAACTAAGCAATCGATCGTCCAAACAAAATTCTTACTAACCAACCTCCCAGCGTTGTGATTATGTAGTTTTATCAACGTCTTTATGTCGCTCCGTTTCCTGTAGCGGCTGTCCATGAACTCCCTGGACTTCTTCAGGCCGAAGCGCACGTTGTCGCTGCAGCCCCCCCACTGCCACCTCTCGGTTGGGACTTTGGAGGGGGGCAGTGGTACTGAGTCGCGCCCGCGGCGCTGTTTTGGCGCTCCCTAAGAAGGAAAAGGTTTTATCATAATACATGAATACAGATTTGCTCAGTGTACTGCTTCGACTCTTGACTCCTGAAAATTAATGTCACATCAGGAAACATAAGTTATGTGCTGTCCCTGCTTGCCGCACCGTGGCCTGAGCTTATTTGCCTGTAACCCGCAATCTTACTGCGTTTAAGGACCTCCTGGATTCTGACGCAAGTATAGATTTATTTGCGGATGAATGGGCGAAGATTCTTCTACGTTCTGGTCTGCGAGATAGATACACGATAGATTTCTTATTTTTTTACTTTGGTACAATTACTTATATTGTTGTTATTTTCATTATTAGTTTTGGTCCTAACATACCGTTCAAATTACAAGTAAACCTATGCAAAATTACCTTTTCACAGGAGCACTCGAGCAGGGATCCCGCTGTACACGCCCGCGTTATGGAGTAGGTGACGCCAGCCGCAGTGATTGCGTTCACGAACCCCGTCTCCCTGGTGTCTGTTGGCAAAGAGAACCTTGAGAGTTATGCTCTAGAGTGCAGTGTTAATAGACCCTAACCCCCTTATTAATAAAGGTGGTATACCGGAAGAATAGTTAAACTCCGAAGTATCTCTTTCTGTCACTAGTAATTTTGGATTCGAAAGAAGAAGACAAAGCATGGTGTAACTATACAACCCCGGTAAACCATATTTATTAATAAGGGGGTAAGCCTGACGTCTGTCACGTCTGTCAGCTTTACCCGGCTTAGCTAAAGTAAACAGGAAATTAAGCGATCCGATTGGTAAAAACGGGCGGGCCTACTGTTTTTTGCCTAGGTAACCATTCAAACCAAATAAATTTTGGCAAGGGTAGTCGATCTAAACATTGATTTTGCAATGTTCGGCCGTAAAAGTCACAAGGAAATTTTCACATCCACCCACAGCTCACACAAGGAACGCTTCCTTTGTACCTAGTAATTATGTACGCTTAAAGTTTATCAAGTTTTATAGTGTAATAACTTCATCAATAATAAGTTATGTCCGTTTAATATGGCTTGCACAATCGCAAAGACAATGGTGGTCGTTCGCATTCGCTACGGCCGCGCACGGCATAGAAATAAAATGCAAAATCGGCACATAAAGATCAAGAATGATACAAAATGATGCTGTTGACCCAAAAATCAATATTCACACGAGTCCATTATAATAAAAGCCGATGAGCTTCGCGAATCGAAGGTCCATCCATAAAACATTCAGACGGTGATACACTGTTGTGATGGCCGGGGAACTTACGGCTTCCAGGTTTCTTTAGATTCGGATTTTCTTTTTCGACAAACTTGGCAAACTTGCAATCGTACGATCCGCCATATGTTAAGTAGTTACCGTAGCCTATAGATGCTTGCAATACCAAAAGCATTGCTCGCACCTTGCCCCTGAAGGGGAGTGAGGCTAAAAGAGCGGAAAGGAGGGAGTTAGGCCTCAGGCTCTCACTCATCGTATGAAACAAATAGCTTCTTTATGCTGGTCTTCTTTGGGAGGGTGGTACTACCCCGAACGAGCCAGGCCTTGTCTGACCTGTAGTCAAGTGGCTACCGATTGGCTCAACCACCGTTGAAGGTAGATATATCAACGGTGTAAAGGAAAACAAATGAATCGCCATTTTGGTCGAAAATAAGTTTTATAGACACATCGATAGAGAATCCAAAACCCTATCAAACTGTATATTAAACTATTTTTCGACCAAATTCGCATTTCATTTGTTTGTCCTTTCCACCATCGATATGGATATACTCGGTGAAACAAAAAGGGTAAACAATTTTTTTTGCAACTTTACTTTGTAAATCTAAAACGGCTATCGGCTTTGTGTGGTAGTTGAAGTACTAAAGGTTTTGTAAGTAGACTTGTGAAATCAGTCAACAGCTATATTCCTATAACACCTTTTGATTTTCAAATTTCCTCCAAAGCTGATGGTTTTAGAACTACAAAGTTAAGTTTTGAAACAAAATAGTAATATCACCAATAATACCAGGCATGCCTTTTAAGTTCTGTCGTTTCCATATTTCCCGGCAATTTTGAATTTGGAACTGTTCTATATTCGAATGTGTTTAAATTTCGAATCTCAAAACAATTGAAAGTTTTAGGATTAATGCTATTGTTTAGTCACAGCGTCGATAAGAATCTGTCAGGTTACGTACGAAAATGAATCTTCCTTAGGAAAATGTTCGTGCAATAATTTTCTACAACTTTAGAAGAGGCCTGACACGGCTTCAGTGTTTTGAAGAGCTAACATCTGTGTTCAGTGATGAAGCCCCATGTCTGCGGACAGTCGAACGCTGGTATTTATAATTCCAGCGTAAACATACTATTCTTAGTGACAAATCTCGCGAAGGACGGCCAAAATCCGCCTTCACTGAAGATAACATCATTGCTGTGAGACAACAAATTCTCAAAGATCGTCATGTGACGTATCAAGAGATAGAGGTTCTATTAGGCATCTCAGGGACAACCATTCAGAAAATCTTGCATGAAGCGCTTGGTGTAAGAAAGCTAGTTTGCCGTTGGATACCGCATCTGCTTTCCGACGATCACAAGGCGGCCCGCGTCAGATGGTGTAAGAAAACTCTGCAAAGGTTCAACCGAGGAGAGTCAAATCACGTCTACGACATCATCAGTGGTGACGAATCTTGGATCTATGCCTACGGTCCTGATTCCATACAACAATCTACAATCTGGGTCTTTCAAGACAAGCCAAAACCGACTAAAGTTGTTCGTTCTCGAAGCACTTCAAAGAAGGTGGTGGCCACGTTCATTGGAAAAACCGGCCATATTGCGACTATTGCACTTGAAGATCGTAGAACGGTTAATGGAGAGTGGTATACCACAGTTTGTTTACCACAAGTCATCGCCAACTTCGAAAATCTAACTCAAAGCGACGCATCATCCACCACGACAACGCAATCTCACACAGCGCTCGTCAAACGATTGAGTATTTGAAGCAGAAAAAAGTAGAAATTCTTGATCATCCTCCATACAGTCCTGACCTAAGCACTAACGATTTATTTACATTTCCTAAAATTAAGAAAAGTCTTCGTGGTCAAAGGTTCCAGTCCGGTGAAAAAGCAGTCGACGCTTTCAAGTCAGCCATTTTGAACACCCCCACTTTAGAGAGGTATAAATGTTATAATAACTGGTTTGAGCGAATGGAAAAGTGTATTCAGCTACGTGGTGAATACTTTGAAAAACAATAAAAAGTACTATAAGGTTCTAGTTGTGTTTTTTTCTTCAAACGACAAAACTTAAAAGGCATCCCTCGTATCGCCAGACTGATACACCAACTATATGGTCCCAAACTAAGCAAAGCCTGTACTATGGGTACCGTACAATGGACTGGGGGTGAACCCAGTGACACCCAGACCAGAGAAAATTACGAAAAGGCCATTTCCGAAATTGACCCCAGCGGGAATCGAACCCGCAACCACCATGTGCAGTGACCCGAGTGGCCTACGCTCGAACCACTGCGCCAAGCGGTCGTCATAGTATACCCTTTTAGTTTCACCTAGTAATAATACCTGCAAGCCTTTCTAATAAGTAGTTTGATTTACTTTAACTACTATATCTGGATACTGGATCCAAACCTCTTCTCATAATAACCATGTAAAAGAGAGCACTCTTGTCTCTTACGTTTTAGACATCGCGAGAGTTCTAATAACATTCTTAAAAGGTTATGCCTGTATTAATAAAACGATATGAAGTCTAAGAGTGATCTTGGAAATGTCATTCTTATTTCATACCAGAATAAAATGAAATGTCATAAGCGTACTCAACACCGCTCGATAGTTAAATCAATACCGGCCTTAGTTCGCTAACATCAAACAAAATGTGTCACACACTAACAGGCTATAACAATTAATGGCAGGTCGATGTTGGATGAATATTCAGCCGGCATGAATAATGTGGATATTGCCGCAGACACCCATTGAATATTCCGTGGGCATCAGCTGAATGTGCATCGATGTTGTTTGGGTCAAAAGCTTGGATGATTTTGTTTGTGGTTGTTACAATACTTGCGATGTAATTGGATTCGTCGTCTGTGAGCATTTGTACCTATGGATCGATTTTTGAATTTTCAGTTGTAGACATTTTAAACGTATGGATAAAAATGGCTGAGGCAGACGTTTAAGTCATCTTATAAGGATTCCTATTCATAAGGTCGATTTTATGGTAGGTACAGATCCCACACGAAAGGTCATCCCTATGAACACTTCCTCACATCGCAGAGTGTGGGATTTTGTCTCAAATCAGCCACCACCATTTGCTATGTTAATTTTATATGTTTCACCGAATAAAAGCCTAGAGAAAACTCCCACTTTATTCAGCGTAATATCAAAGTCAAACAAGATAATCTACTGGGAGTTTTATGCAAAGCTTTATCATGATATAATGTGTATTATGACAACTTAAAAAGAGAGTCGTCAAAACTGAGCCAAAATGCCATATTGTGCATCGTAATGATAATTGCAGTATCCACAAGAGGATACAATTGTACCACGCTTCGCACTATACGATGCGATGATAAAATTTGACACAGTTTCCAGAAGGCTGCAGACCAAAACCAATCCTAGTCTAAGCGGTTGTAGGTTAGTTTTAGTTCGCAGAAGAAATGTGTGTTCCATTCTTCAAAACGATGTCAAATTGCGATCCGTATTGGCCATAGAACGCGACCATTAGCCATTAATGAACACCATCATCAGCATCAGGACCATTTCTATAGGCTATTATGTAGCATGTTTCTACTTGCCAGTAATGAGATAATTTAGATTTGATTGATTGGATGTTCTGAATGCCATAAGAACTTAAGAAATCTAGCTCGACTGCAGTGATCATTGGGAGAAAAAGGTATCTGTAATAGAGCTTGCTATGGAATAAATAAATGAAAACCGTCAGACAAAAACGCCATCTATCTTGTACTAAAATGTATCGTACAATGGACTAGGGGCGATACCAGCGACGCCTAACCCATTCAGGGAAACTTACAAAAAGGCCACTTCCAAAATTTACCTTAACAAAAATCGGTACTAAGCCCAATGACTTTCGCCCGAACCGCTACGGTTAATGGTCGTCATTTATTCTGGAAGAAGGAGTCAAGGTTTTTGTCTGCACTCGCGCAGTGTTGAAGAACTTCTAGTGAAAACGCTTTTTCCAAAGACTAAATTAGCTTGCAGACCGGATGTAAAAGTTATGACAGCTGTGTAAGGCCCGTGTTCATGAACATTACTATGAGGTCTCACAGTGCGCGCGAACGCTCAACACACACGATAGAAAGTGATCAATATCGTCCACATGCTTCCAAAAATGCATTTACGACTTGTCGCGTTGACACTTGCTGCGCTCGGTGATAGTGCCGCAGCATTCATTAACTCCAGATTAGATAACCGTTGCGCAATGCGGGCCGGCCGCGATCGTCGTCCGCGCCTATCGATCCCATGCTAATTGGCCCGGCCGCGGGACGAGCCGTATCGTCCCGCGTCCTCGCATTCCCGTCCCGCCCGTCCGACGAGATACAGCGAAATTTATTGCACCAACAATTTATATAATTGACGCGCAGCAAAAAAGTGCACACTCTTCTGACGCCAGTAAGGTACTTTAATTTATATCGCAATTATGGAAAATTAATATTTAATTAATAAGTGGATGTTGGAATAAGCCGGACACTCTAGAGGTAGGTATAAAACGTTAATATAGTAGGTATTGTCTGTCATAATACTTAGTGGTATAAAAGCTACCTAAAAAATAACCTAAATGAACAGCAACTGCAACATTGTGACTTGGGCAGGAATTCTCGATTAAATTTTAAGCAGGACGTCATCAAGGATACGTCCTCTGGGATTATGAGAGGAATGTCAATTTCGAGATGTTTTAGCGTTTAGCCGCGGGGTAAAAAAGCGGCGTCGCAGCCGAGGGGGGCTGGCTGCCTGGGAACTGGTCCGCCCCGCGGATGCCGTGGACGCCGCGCTTTTTCTGCGCTACTGTCGATAGGGCAGCGCGTCGCGACACCGCTCGTCATTATAAATCTGTGGCGGTGAGCTCAGAGCCTCGCATTCCGCACGCACCGCTCGCGTTATGCGCTGTAATTATCACAAAACGCGGCCCCGACTCGCAAATATGTCGTTGGGAACGGCGGACATGACATTCTCATCACCAAACGCCCGCTTTTTTCCAACCTCCTCGGCCTCGGAGCATGCCCGGCGGAATCACTCCCACGACCGCCGCGTGCAGCCATTATATTCGGGTGCGTCGCGACTTTGCTTTTTGCGTGTACTGCCACGAGCGCGTGGAATCTCGGTATTCGTGTCCATTGAATAATTCAGTGAAATTGTCGATCGATCAATAAAACCGATGGAATCAAATTGATTCACACTTGAACGTTGTATGGGTTCAATATCGCGGGGTTTTTGCCGCTTCAAAATACTTGGATGCGCTCGCGCCGTTCACGCCGCGCCATTGGGTCGCACGTGCGATGGCCGCATCACAGCGATCAAAGGTCCACGATAATTGGACTCAGCCTCTGTATGAGCGGGTCTATACACGTACTATAACCTGTTCTTATAGGAAATAGGTAATTAATACGGCTTGGAACTTGTTTCAGCCGCGACTTGCGATCTTTTTGCTGGTTAATGGGCATAGATCACTAATGTCTGTCAAAGCTGTCAACTTGATATGACACTTGATATCTTCACCGAGTGAATTTATTATATATTTTCAATAATGTTATAGTTCAATTGCAATAAAATTATTCGTCAGTAATGGATATCGTTTTTATGTTTCATTATTTTACGCTCGCTGTAGTGCTATACACGACGTTCCATGATGAAGATAACTTCGAGTTTTGAAACAGGGAAAATGCGAGAAAATCTAATCCAACTGACATCAAGGGAACACTGCTCCAACCTCAAGCTCCAACGAACATTTATATTTACCAACATTTCACGGACTTACATATTAATTAACGCCATATAATTACAATAAATAAAAACTGAAAAAATTATGTAAGAATTTAATTGTGTAACTATTACCCAAAAAAACCCACTAATTATTTTGAACACATTCCCAAGCCTAGTATTTAGTCAGTGAGAAACCGATAAAGTGCTCTATCAATAAAAAAATGGTTGAATATTATAATTAAACCCTACCCTATAATCGCGTGTATTATAAGGCGTAAATTACTCCATTAATCAGGCGTAATAACAACATAAATTATGTTGATATAGAACACTGCGAATGCCGCGGAGTAACGTCAAATTGAGGCGATAACGCGAGAGACGTCGCGAGATCATCTCGGACGCAGCCCATATGTGAAATTGCTGAGAATTTTGCAATTTTAATTTTATTTATAACGATACGGTCCAAGGGCGTAGTCGTAAGCGTACTAGCTTTAAGCGTTATTGGTATAATATTTCATGAGAAGTAAGTCATCGTTTTTGGTAGAGTCGTCTTCTACCTATGATACTTGTACAGCGCCCCTATTGGTCAGATCAAGGACTCTACTGAATGTATAAACACATGGTAGAGCTGCAGCTAACTGAGGTAATTATAATGGACAACTTTAAAAAAATAAGTCTGCGAAGTAAAGTCGACGATAATAACAATAGGTAAAACAATAGGTCTTGAACTCAAACATTATTACCATTCCGTATCGTTACTCGTTGGCCATGGTGCACTTAGTATTTTACGATATATCCACTCGTACCCACTGTCCCTTTCCATAACCTCTAACACACCTAAATACCAATCTTCTTCCTTATTACAGATGTAAGCATCTCTTTCACGTTCAACACTATTTTAATGGCCTCAACATTTGCTTATCGAACTCTACATCACACGGACTGGCCACAATCAGTTTCCGTCCGTCTCTCCACACTTGTATCGCCGCAGAAATCGGCCGGACGTTCCCGCTAGACTGATACGAAACTCGCTCCCAGATACGGATCGCGGTCGCAAACGCCCGTCTGAGGCGACTTTAAATTAACCGTTTCACAACTCCTGGCCAGGAATTTTAGATCCCAGATGGATGGTCGCCGCGATCGGCGCAGGACACTTGTTAAGAGCATTGGTGGTTTAATAAAGGTGTTAACGAAGCGGGTGCACTGTAATTTATGTTTAATTAAATACGTGTTGAATATTACTTTTGTATCGGATAACTAACTAACCATCGCACTCTTTCGATTGAGTAATCCTTTTATGTGAAAGGGTATGTACCCTTTAATGTACCCTTAATTATGTAATTGAATTTAAAAAAGAAGATTTGTTGTAATGTTGCTGAACTAATAGCTGACAAGATAAATTTAATTCTGTAACAGATTTTTCATAATATTAACTTAATCTCCTTCATGTACGATGTAACTTACTTAAGTATTATGTTATTCGCATAAATAATATAATGCTTCGTCTAAGTGAGAGTGATCACAGACCTACGTTCGTTTGAGCGTCAGCTGTGTGCCGTCTGCAGCGAGTTTTATTGCGATAACAGGTGAATACTCAGGGAAATATCATATGAATTTCTGGTATTTTTTTAATAATATTTGTTCTACTCGTGGTTGGGCCCAGATCTGCCGCTACAATTAGAGCAAATCTTTCCAGAAACGGAGGGAAATCATCACTAGTCGCCTAACCTGCATTCAGATATGTACTTACTATAATCCTCTTCTCCTTCGGTGTAAGTGACTCTTTTTTTGGAACTAGTCCCGACACACACTCCCACCACTGTTATTCCATTAAACCACGATCGACAATGGTGACCAATGATGACGTCGAGATTCAACCCTCGACGAGTCCCTTGAGAAAACTTAAATAAGTGAGTTACCTTTATTAATATCAACAAACCGCGAACGCAAACCGTCAACCTCCATAACTCTCCACTCGAATAACTTACAACGATTTACGCAACAGGTGACCTCGCTAAATTCCAGCACGTAACATCTTCATCCCTATTCTCGAGTGAAACAGGCCCCAGTGCCCAAGTATCGTGTGTCAGACGGCGTATGGTGCCGTAAACATGTATGTCATACTCGCTACCTACGTGCGGCGAGCGCGATCCGATCGTAAAACGATCATAACCGCCTTTATTATCATTTAGTGCCATACAAAGATGGCGAGATTACCGCCAATCGGTTAAGCTTTGGGTTATTGTGTTACAACGTTTAGAAAGCAATAGTCGTTCTATACTTTACCGCCTGGACAATCTCGCTTTGAAACTGAGGAAAGTGGATAATGTACTTCAAACTCCTACTATTATTTCTTCCGATTAAATTAACATTAATTCCAAGACAATTTTATCATATCCCCGGGACTCGTCAAGGGTCAAGCCTCAGTATGATTATTGAACACCATTTAGTGTGTGGCGGGCCTAGCCTGACTGATTTATCTTTATTTCTGTATTTTCCACGTTCAGTGATATTTAGTTGTTCTTTCTTTGTCTGCGTATCCGTGAAGGTGTCTGTTAAGTCCGCTCTCCAAGCAATTCACTTTGACAATGTTTATGGGAAGATTTGCATCAACTTCATTACGGTCTCGTCGTATCATGTTAAGTAAATTACCCCAGATAAAAAGAACCCAATGGCTTCTTTAAACGTGGATCAGCTCGCGAAGACAATACATCCAGTTGTCACCGCGACCGCATCGGAATGTTTAAACGAACTCGACCATTTTATCTCATCTGATTAATTCAAATATTTAGCGCAATAAATACGGGTTGGCGGAGGCGAGGCGGGGTGAGGGCGGCGCGGGCGCAGCCCTGGTGACGGGCGCGACTGTCGCGGTGACGGCGGACGGCGCATGCGAGCAATTGCGTCAGTGTCAGCGTGTCACCGGCGGGCCATTGTGGGCCCCGTGGCCGATATACGAGGCTCGCGCGTCCGATGCGCCCGCGCACCTGATTTATCGACGGCCCCAGCCCCGGCCGCGGGACGCGCTGTCGCCGCCGAATAAAGCGCATTCTCACGCTACCGAACGCACGCGAACTCGCCCGTCTCGTACCCCGCATATAAATGGAATGATCGTTTCTCATTCCTTTCCCCCAGATATTTTACGTCGGGTAATACGATACGACGCTGTCCGGCCCATTCTGCCGTATTCGCGTTCGTTTTTTCCCTCGGCCCGCTATTGTTCACTTGTCAATTTCTTTAGCTAATGCGAGTAAGCGTCTCATTATGCGGTGCGGTGCGTCCGCGACGCGCATTGCGTGTTGTGACAACAACCACCCACCGGAAGGGGCCGGGCGTCATTCAGCCGCGCACAAAACGCGAATACTTTATTCAACGACGTCCGATGGCTAATTTGAATGGATTGTGCCCGTTTAATGGGAATAATTAGCTCTGTTAATGGTCGCGCCAGTCGCAAGGAATATCTCTGTTAGAGCATAGTACTTCGTGCTCTTAAGTTTTGTTCTACCTGTTAACGCTTAATTAACGCATTCATGGATGCGCTCTAGCTCGTGTTGCGTCACTTCAAGGAGGCATTACTATTGAGTGTGATATATGCGTGGCCACGCATGGATCGTATCGGCCGGTAATAAGCGTCGCGACATATCGCAATCCGTCAAC
Organism: Notodonta ziczac; assembly: GCA_918843915.1. NCBI lineage: Eukaryota > Metazoa > Arthropoda > Insecta > Lepidoptera > Notodontidae > Notodonta > Notodonta ziczac. The sequence continues at coordinate 3,498,164 of OU974037.1, forward strand.
ATGTCGGCCATCATAGCGGGTCGTAAACGCATTTTTCGGCTGGACATCTCGGCAGACCTGAATGCCGGCCGAACATACGACTTCCCTTATTATTCCCTCATTAAATTCGTGCGAAAGAACACTTTAACGTAGAGTTATCTCGGAAACGGTATTATAATTCCTCAAAGTTATTTCGGTAAAAAAGTTATCGCAATGGTTCTCTCTCAGCGCCTATGTTCCGTATTTAATTCGACGATGGTAATGGTGACAAGTGCGGCTTGTCACTGTGACGGACAAGTCCTCGAGGGGAAAAAATAGGCCGCATAGCTCGGCATTCAGTTGTGAGGGAGATAGGCCTTATGGCTTCGCGGTAATGTGGGAAAAGGAGGTGCAAATGTCAAAAGACACATACGTTTTGTGAATTTGCGCCGTAGGGTAGACGTCGATTACTCGACATGAAGACGATGTTTGACTTTCAATTAGCAGATAAGCTATTGTTTGACGACCGCTTGGCGCAGTGCTTCGAGCGTAGTCCGTCGGTTCACTGCATCGGGTGGTTGCGGGTTCGATTCGCGTCAGGGTAAATTTCGGAAATTTTATTTATTTATTATTTATTCCTCTGACATCCTCTTTATACTTATACTTTAGACTTAAATATGTATGCGAATTTATTTTGAAATTGCAATCATTTACTTCAAATGTTTGGATATTTTAATAAGAGGCGTAAATTCATTAAAATTTATTTCAATAAGGGTTTTAACAAAACAGTAAAGTTATTACTGAAAACAATTGATTAGTTGAGGAGTTATGTATGAGTTTAGAGCGTATTCAAATACCGATCGAGATTATTAGTCCTACACCCATAGTACAGCTGTAGTCAGGCAAATAACAAAAGCTATAGGTACATTTGACGACCGCTTCGCGCAGAGGTTAGAGCGTAGGCCGCCGGGCACATGGTGGTTGCAGGTTTGATTCCCGCTGGGGTAATTTTTGGAAATGCCTTTTCATAATTTTCCCTGGTCTGGGTGACACTGAAATCACCCCCAGTCTATTGTATGGTACCCATAGTACAAGTGTTGCTTAGTTTGGGACCATACAGTTGGTGTGTCAGTCTGAAGGTATTATTTATTTATTTATTATTTCTAAATTGACAAAGGCGAATAATTTTAAAACTCCGTGATTGCTTTAGTGATGTGCTTAATCCTTAATCGATATCAATAAACCATCCTCCCGTCACCCACGCCTCGCCGCAAGGGCAGCACAGATTAGATACGAAAGCGCCCCGGATATTCTCTACACTCTATAATTAAGATCATTATGTGTTGAGGGCGCCAAATTTATCGCTGACTTTTTTTTCCTTCTCGGTATGAAGCCATTCGTCGGTATTTATGTTGGGTTCCTCGGGTGCGTGTGAGGTCCGATGGGTTCAGTAGTCAGGTTATCGTGTGGTAATCTTTACGATCCCAGGGGCTGCTCACGGGGACCTGTCCGCAGTTAATGGACGCGAGAGATTAGCCCGGGTTTTCGATATTTTGGAAGTCCGTGTTTGTGGCTCCGTTTATTGCTTAATTAGGCTGTTTTGTTCGAGTGGGAATCGAGTTTTGGCGTCGTCTCTAGCCAGATAAGGTGTTGCGGTATTTACGATTTGATATCGAGCTTGCCGCGAGTTTATAACCCTTCTTTGTTTTGATTGAGCCTCGTGTTGCGGTTGGAAAATAAAAATGTTATCTCAGCAACTGATTTACTGGTGATATTGTTCTATATACTAACTGTTTATGATACCTGTTTTTAAACAAAGTAGTTAAGTAGGTATTTTGAAAAAGGTTAAGCTTATACCTGCCTAACTTAAAACGTAAAGATTTCATTTTATGTTATGTTATATACAATCGGCTCGAGCGAGCGAATTGTTCAAGTCAGCTTTTGGGAGTTCATCTAACACAATATAGAAGTACCGTTTAAAGAGTTCTAAATTTAAATAATTGCTCACTTAGTTGACTCGATAGGCTAGTCAAAAGTTGTTAATTTCTAATAGATAGTGTAGTACTAAAGATATACCAACCCGATAAAAATATTTATGAAATATATTCACACGGTTACGCCATAAATTATTAACGGTTCACACATTAAGTAAGTAGGTAAGTGTGACATTATTCAAACACAGGCCAGGAGACAGCTGATAAATAAATTTAAATAAGAATGAAATCCTTTTTTCATTGATAAACATTTGACAAGGAAATAAAAAGTGTACGAAGAATGCGGAGTCCTCGGAGGTTACTAATGAAGGGGGTCAATTAACGATGATTGTTTTTTCTCATGAGTAACTGGTGATTATATAGGAGGTGTCACATTTTTGTAAATAATTAAAGTAATTTAATATGTTTGTTTGTTCGTTTATGACATTTTCATTGAATTATGGATATGTTTAAGCCTGGCACTGAGAAAAGAAATAACCGAAAATAATATTTTAAGTTTGCAGTATAAATACGAAGCATTTCATAAATTGTTTGCTGTAATTACAAAACGTTTAGTAAACAATACTACAAAAAATAGGTACAAGGAACTATAAAACTCATTCATAGTCATATTTTTTTTCTCAGTTAAGTACTTACATTTTAATATAATGGAGATTGGTTAATGTACTTTGTTAAACCTCGTCTACCCCACTCCTGTGCAAGTGTTTCTCCCACTCACCTCCACCGATCCCAGACCCTAGATGTCTCATTACTATACATCACGAAGCACCAAATTAGCCGCGTTATCGGTTCTTATCGGATCTAGTCTAGCTCTTAAAGATCCACGATAATTAGAACCCAGGTTCTAGACAATAATCATACTATATCAGGTGTCACAGGCTACCTGATATAAGAAATAAAACGATAGGAAATATATTAAATAAATAAATAGGTAAGTAAAATAAGAAAATTAAATATTAGAATATAAAAATTAAATGTCACTTTAAAGTTGAAAATCCCTAATTAACGGGCCTACTGAAGATTGGAAACATCATCCTGTACATGTTATTTTTTCTTGTCACCAAATGATAAAAAGTCCGGGACTAATTCAGCTCTGTAGCCCCTTGCGCCCGCGCCACCCATCGCTGTTCGCATCAATTTATAGGCTTTTAACCTAATTTGTTGACCGTACCCACCCCGCACCGCACCCCGCACACCCTACACCAACCACCGCCCACGCGACTGCCATCTTTTTTTTAATTTTTTCAATAATTAATTTAGTATTGACGACGTTTGCTGCTTATCTACAGAATGGATTTTAATCCTGGATTTAGAAGCTCGGGAATTCATTAAATAAAATAACGAAGGTCTCGTTTCGCTAATAAAACGTTTACATTTATGAAATAAAAGTATCAAATTAAGCTATCATGTGCATCAGTAAAGTTTCTAATTAATGTGTTTTACATTAGCAAAATGGCTGTCGATACCCAACGGAGTCGTAAAACCAAGCGTTGACTTTAACATCAGCGAGCATTTTATTTTTATAGGCAGCCACGCAATAAGCAATTTAGGTGTATTTTATTAAATTTTTTTGGTCGATCTCACCAAAAAAGGTGTGGGTACAATCGCGGAGAAGTTATTGGAGATACTTATAAAAGCCCCGGGGTGGTGTATTTTATTTATAAATATTTTTGTGTGCGCCCGAGATTTTGACAAATACCACTTAATTTGGGCTAATGAATCCGGAATGAATGCAGCTCGACGCCGACGACCGGTGTCGTAGTGCTGGCAACGTATCGACGCGTGTAGGTGTGGAATTAATGTTTCCCGATAACCTTTGGAGATGTCGACTTTACATAATTACTTGCTAACTAGAATTCATTAGTAAGTTATGAGTAGCTTTAGGACAAATTAGGAATGTTCGATTGGATTTCACTATATTTACGATTATGACAATCTCATAATTCAGATACGTGTTTCAATCTCGTTTTAGTTCGTATTATCGTATCTGCGTTGTTATTATGTCAGGTTTTAATGAAATGGAGAATGATTTATTTGAATATTGAGCTAATTTGTTAAAGTATCTAACTATAGGTACTCTACTATTCTTTATTCACCATACAGAAAAACTGGGTAGAGTCAGAATTTGATACGATACGACGGATACGATAGAAAAAAGAATCTATATAAAATCCAACTAATTGGTTAACAACACTACCATTTGCACCATGATAGGCAGAAAAAACTGCACCCAGCGAACCACCCCTATCCGCTTGCTATTCAGTAGGTAAGTAGGTATTTTACATTTTTGTCACGTCGTATATGCTTCGTTTTATATCACGTGGTAGGTTGTAGAAAACTAGGTACATCCCTACTATTTGAAAAATAATTATGTAGTATCATATTGTGGCGTCTTCCTGCGTACAGAGTACCTACCTATGGGTCTCTGCTTCCTTGCTCTCAAGAAGCCCAGAATATTATGGAGTTAGTCCACGTGAAGGCAGTTAGAGGAATGCTGTCATATCTAACAAGTAGAATTTAACCATAAAAAGTCATCAATTCACATTGTACTTCATCTATGTTGTATTGAGTGAGTATCGATATATCAATGCAAATTGCCACATCACTAAAAGGGTGCTCATTTAGATAAACGGGCGTTCGCATAAAAATCAACTCTTTTAGCCTAATCGAATTAGGCACCGATATCCATCTGTACGATTTAACACGTTTTGCATTCCTTTGTCCATCGGCTAATAAAGGTAGCAGGTAGCTCGCCGCATCCCACATTTAACAATAACTTAAATGTTGATGAACTCATCGCGAACATTTCGATAATATATCTATCGATTGACGGAGTTGAGTATCGATTTTCGGATCGGTTTCAATGCGAGCGAATATTTGTTGATACATTTCGATATTGTTTCCCTTTTTAGGTGGTTCTTAAATTGCCATTATGTGATTTATATTTTTCGAACAAGACTTTTAAAATGAGGGTTTGGATTTTGTAATCATAATTTTATTAAACTTGTATTTAGGTTTTGTATATAGGCTTCCAGTTATGAGCACCGGACACGAATTACAATTACCGTGACGTAACACTAATTAAAGTGTCTGCCGTCCAGCGTTCGCCCACTTCGACCCAAAGGATAGTTTAATTTCCTAAGCTTTTACCGGGTTAGCTCATGTCAACGTCAAGGAAATGAAGCGATCCTATTGGACGAAGTAGTCGGGCCCGCTTCATAGCACAGCCTGCACAGCCAAGTGGACGGTCACCGTGGCAACATACTTTCTCGATGACGATACGAATACGTTAGGAGTTCCTGCTAGGACCACTGTAAGTAGGTGCCTCAAATCAAAATACGCAAAAAATATCCGAACTTTCAGACTATGAATAATAAAAAACAAACAATAAGTGATGTGTCATTTTTAAATGGTACCGAATCCAAGTCCAAAATGTGTGATTGGGTCGAATATAGGATTGAGCAAGAGAGCAAAACATTTACTTGGCCCTATTCACAGTAAGTAAATCGTGACACATAAACTCATCACTTTATATAGTTTACATAACACTATATTTAAACAAACGAGCGAAGGCACAAGCCTGACATTTCATCGGAGCTAACCGTTCACCTTTGTATACAATATGAAAGTACGCATTACTTGCGTATAATAATTATTATGACATTTCGGCTCATGGCAGCCGAGGAGGTCAGGCTTTGTGGAGAGTGTTCTCGACGATTCTGGAGTGCGGTTTAAAAGGACATTTATTTAGGTCCGTTATATCATCTGGAACATAATTCTGATGTCACAGGGAGATGGTAAAAATGGAGAATAGATCAAATCCCTAAGGTATATGATCAATTCACGGAAGATGTTGAAATAACTACTTGAGTTAGCATACCTAACTTAACCTAAGGTTAGGGATTTGCTAAAATCACTGTTCAAATCATCAAATCTGTGGGGAGCCCACAATTGTACTTAGAAATGTATGAGCAAAGGTCACTATCACGCAGTTTTAAATTTGTGCTGTGAGAGATGCGGGTTGAAGCTTTATCTACTTATATAATATATTAATACGTGAAGCTACCTCTCTTTCTTATGAAGAAGGACAAACTTAAAACGCTTAAAACGAAAATTGCGCGGACGGAGAAGTATGAAATTTGGCACACTTATGGTTTATATAGAGAAAGAGTATAGAATGGTAATATTTTATATTATTATACTTGGAAATATATTAAAATCAATAAATTAAACATTACACACTAGCATGAATTGACACACACACATTTGTAGCACACACACTGACTGTCTGACTGACAAACGGTGACAGTTTTTGGAGGGCGGGACTTTCATTAGTGGATTCAACGTGCCAGTATCAAATAGTCTTTGACAATAAAACCTTAAGGTGAAGGCGCCTGTATAGCCCGCGAAATTCAAAATTTTCGAGTTTTTTTATAGTTTATCCAAAATCTGAAAACATTTAAGACAACATTTTGTGATTTGCGACAAACACAGTATGCAGTGAATTAATACATTTACTTTACTCTAAATATTATCACGGTGGATATGATACTAGTTAATCACTAAATACACAAAAATTGCCAGATTATCTGGATAACTGTCGTTCTTTAAATGTTTTAGAGTAAGTTGGATATATTAATAAATGCACTGCACACGGTCTTTGTCGCGAATTACAAAATGTGCCTTTTATTATTGTCAGATTTTGAAAATTACTTAAAACCTCAAAAAAATTGAACTTCGCGCGCTAGATGGGCGCTTTAGCCTTAATGCCGTTAAATTAAATTTTAACTGAATTATGGTCAAAATGCGACCATTACAACGGGAATACTAGTTTTTATAATCATTAGAGCTGAACTCACCTCTCATGAGTATCTTCCTCATGCTTCTTCGTTGCGTGGTGCAGTTCCACCTTCGGTTCCTGAACTGGTGCGCGCACTCCGTGGCACCGAGGGTGACGCCCCTGGTGATCTCCTTGAGCAGGCCGGTCTCGTTCCGGCAGATCTGCGCCAGCCGCCCGCGCGTGCGCCGGTTCTTCTTGCAAATCATTCGGGGATCCAGGATCACTGCGCTGCCAGACGCCCTGGGAACATAATATATACTTTTACCTACTTTTTCACAAAGAAAAGAAATACGACAGCAAATGTTAATGGCATTTTTTTGCTTAAAGTTTTGTAATTTCATGCAACTGTTTTTCTAAATGTCATGTATTCATAGATTAATTGCCTACACAAAATGAGTGCAAATTACGGGGCGTCCATTAATTACGCGAGGCATTTTTGGGAATTTTTCGACCCCCCCTCCCCCCTTAGTGAGATATCGTAAGATTTTCTTCAACTCCCACCCCCTCCCCTAATCCCACGCGAGATTCTTCAAAATGTATGTTTTGGCTGTAAACGTGTTGGATTATTAAGAAAAAACACAGACAAGTGCACGTCGCGTCAGGACTAGTTATACTAGAAACTAGTATGATAATTGTTTGTTGTTGTTTTGTCGCAGTGAATACTTCCAAAGGAGTACATTCTAGTCAGTAATTTAGATATATTTTGAAGATTTATTATTCCTGATTTTCTTAACACAGCTTTTATGGATATCTTTGGCCAGAATTCAATACATTGATCTCTACTTTTATAATATGAATCTGCAAATGTGTGCATAGAAACATAAACAATTTGGCACAAGTGGTTAACTGTTAAAACTCCTATACAATTTATAAAGTAAAATATTTAATTAAAAGTCCATTGACCGGAATAGCTATCGATAATTGCTAATACTAATTTAACTTTGTTCATTCAGTAGTGCTGATCACGAAATCGGAAAAGAATGTTCGTCTGGTTCTGTTGGGTATAGTTAAAATTCCGATTACGCACTCAGACGCATTGCAATCAACACAGCTTCCCAAAATTAAAAAGTTACATAATCACAGTGAGAGTCATAAAATTCGACTCACTCAATACAAATAGTGTTGTACTTGAATTCATCGATAGAATTGGGACGCTAAAAAGAGTGGAGATATGCCATACTTTCATTTCTACAAACAAGTGTACAACCCTGCTGTTATGCAGTCACCGTCGCCTATTGATGCTTGAAAACCAAAAGCATGTGCTCGCACGTTTCTGAACTGAAGAGGGTTAGACTTCCGGCTCTCTCATTTATACTCCTACTAGCTGAGCCCGCGACTTCGTCCGCGTGGAATTTAACTTAACAAAAAAGCCCGCTCCCGCGTTCTGAGCCCGCGTCACAGGACCCATTATTTTAATTTAGTTTTTCTAAAATAAAAGTAGCCTAAGTTGCTGCTTATAACATCAGCTATCTACCAGTGAAAGTCCCGTCAAAATCGGTCCAGCCGTTTCGGAGATATATATGAGCTGTATATATGAGCTTGTAGTCAAATGGCTATAGATTCATGTTCGTTTTCTACGTTGACTAATGTTGGCTAAAGTCGTAGTCGATAGTTTTTACGTAAAATATTTTATGGAAAATTGTTAATACACCGCTCGACGCAATGGTTCGATCGTAAGCCGCTCGGCACACTACACCGGGTGGTTGCGGGTTCGATCCCGTCAGGGTAAATTTCGGAAATGGCCTTTTCGTAATTTGCCCAGGTCTAAGTGTCACTGAGGTCGCCCCAGTCCATTGTACGGTATCCATAGTACAAGCGATGCTTAGTTTGGGACCATACAGTTGGTATGTTTGTCTGGCGATATTGATTTATTAATTAGATGGCCGAGTGGTGCTGTATAATTTGTTATACAAATTTATTGAAGCGAAGCTTCTATACGGACCTTTAGGGCGCTCGCCGCGCGGCCACTCTATCCGTGCTAAGCGTCAGTAGCGTTACACGATATATATAGGTATACAGAGTGGCAGCTGCGGTGCCCTACGCTTAATACTATAAAACTTCACTCCTTTCGGGCGTCCCTAGACGGCACTGTTTTTACGTAGTTTCTATATAGTTACTTCTAGCAAATATAAAACCCATGATATACCTATCTACAGTGTCTATTCTCGCTTCTATTTAATAATCTGTGGGTTCGATTTACGATCCGCCACGGTCGGCGTCGAAAGGCAAGCGCCAGCTCGCGCTGATTGATCCGCTGTTTACTCGATAAGAGTTCATTGTCAGCATCCCGCTCCGCATCGAATAAATTTAGAAGTGTCTTCCCGGAATCGATTGCCGTTAGTATTACTTAGTAAGACGAGTAGGTATATTATCATCAGCTATGCGAATTAATGATTTGTCTACGCAAATAAACCCATTGACGGACAGGTATAAAATGTTATAGCGATCTATTTCAATTATTCCCAGAGGGTCGTGTTTACATCGAGCTTTTTTTTTTCAATTTGTTTAAATTTTCCTATATTATATTGTGCGTTTCAAATCAGTAAAAACTCTTTAAATTTAAAAATCTCTGAATGGCGAGTAATAGGTACGTGTAAAATATATTTTAGACTGTAGATAATCGTAATTCTAGTTTCAAAATGTATTATTAGTGAACGGGCAACTCTCTTAAATCTACATTAACGAGATTTACGCGGCAATTAAACTATAACCCACATGTATTTCGAATGCGTACACGATCAATTTACAAATGAAATACCAAGAACAATAAATGCACCGCAAGTGTGGAGACCGGTCGTTACGATATCCTGACGTTTTGTAAACAAAAACATGCCAAGGAATCATGCGCAGGTGCCTCTATGAATAAGGTAGCGGACACGATATAGCGTAGCGTCAACTAATTCTAGCATTTTTTTAGTCGCATTGCACTAATGCCGCATATTTATTTAATAACCCCAAGCATTTTATTTTTTAAACTTACCTATAATAAAGTCGGAAAACAAACGTACAACCCGCCTGGTGTTAAGCAGATACCGTAGTCTATACATGCTTGCAATAGCAAAAGCAGTACCTATTAAGAATATACAATTAATTACCTACGCTTTATATTCATTTTAATTTACTTATATAGTGCTTTGTTCTATCTAAATATGTATATATAACTCAAAGGTGATTGACTGACATAGTGATCTATCAACGCACAGCCCAAACCACTGGACGGATCGGGCTGAAATTTGGCATGCAGGTAGATGTTATGGCGTAGGCATCCGCTAGGAAAGGAGTTTGATTAATTCTACCCCCAAGGGGATAAAATAGGGGATTAAAGTTTGTATGAAACTTTATCAATTAAATTCCACGCGGACGAAGTCGCGGGCACAGCTAGTTTTTATATATAAATGCTACTAAAAGGAGTTTGTTTTATAATATTGCAATAAATAAATATGGTAATACACTGTTGCTTTTAGTCAGTAAGCTCGCGGACCGCTGTAATATAACCTCCAGTCGTATTCACAGAAAATTCCAGGTTTACCGAATACTTTCAATTTTTATTCGTGCACACACGTGAAGTTGGGAGCGACCTTGTTTTACAACAGCAGTAAAAAACCTGAGTGCAACAGTAAAAGTCAAGAGTTTGGTAAATTACGACCAACGCGCCGGTGAATTACTAGTTTACAGTTTACAGAATGATTTTATTAACCCCCACGGATTAGTTAAAATGTTTACACCGGTTCAACATCGGTGTTTCATAATACTCCATGCGCCATTCACTGCGGAGGTGTGTGTGACGTGTGTGGAATTCCAAAAATGGGTGAGTACACTTACAAGATGTTATAATTAAATTTCGAGTAAGTGTAGACAATTTTATAATACCTATGCGATAAAAAAAAATGATTTTTCAGCCTTATTTAATGGTTATATTTAATCTGCAATAGTATATAGGTATTAGTACCTACTACTAAATGGAGTTCTTTAAAAGTCAAGTCTAAGGATGGTTAAAAGGCTGGCTCCGCCTCTGCTCCCCTTGTGTTACTGATGCTGGGCGACGGTAACCACTTAACATCAGGTGGTCTATCCGCTACTTAGCTTAATTTAAATACCAAAATCTGAGTGACAATAGTCCGTATTCCGTAATACCAGGAATTCCCGGGAAAAACCAGTACCGGGAATTCCCGGGAGCAATCCCTAGTGAGAATGCTGTTGCCTGCTCACATTCTGTTGCTGTTCCCGATAATGTACACCATATTTTATTCAATTAAAAGAGTAACCATTGAGTTTCTTGCCGGATCTTCTCAGTGGAAGCAGCATTCCGAACCGGTGATAGATTCTGACCGTTCATAAATGCATTGTTGTTGGGTTATATGAATAAAGACAAATTAGAATTAGAGTTTGAGTTTAGCCAATAAAATAAACAGCTTCAATCCCTTTTAACGCAGATGACTCTTATTCAAAAGGCTACCAAAATGGATCTTTAACTTAAAACCGCTCATGCCAATTTCAGCATCATTGTCATACCTACATTTTGATGTCCGCTTATTAAGTTATCAAACAAGTCACGTTGGTATTTTCATTAATCAGGTTTTTGTGACACCTTCGTCCTTACGCCTCACCATTCTGTTTGCCTTTTAATTTTCGAAATGCATAAAAGTCAAGTGGTCAAATAATAAACCATGATTTACAGCCAGAGGAAATTAGCGAGTCGCTGCGAAGTTTTAATGAATTGTATTTGTTATTTTAAAATGGTCCTTACTGTCACTATGTATTATGACATATTTTATTGATTGATGTACAATCAGTAAAATATGTCGGTTCTAGTTTATTTATTTTAGCAGATATGTATGAATTAATGGTCGTATTAGCATCTTATACCAGAATACATGTTTCTTTTTGAAAGGATTAATAAATCGATCTCAAGCTGGGGAATGATCTTGACTACGCTAATGATCTTGACTCAAAATTCTGTATTGGTACGACCCTAAGAATAATATTTCCAAGATTGCTCTCAGATTTGAGACCGATTTATTTGAGACCTCTTTACCAATCTGTCATTTTTGAATAGCAAATAAAAATAAAGCAGCTCCCACATTTGAATATCACTTTATTAACGCTATTTTTTTGCGAATTTTCACAACTTCTAATTCACAAGTCATAGGCTTCACCGGTATTCTAATTTAAAACCGTATTAATATCCCTTTCAATACATTTTAGCGTGTCGTTACGTCGTTGCTTCCAATTTTAGTTACCTCAATATTTACAATATAAATTCAATGGTCAAACACCGGCAGTAAAGTACTGTTACGAAATACGTCATACGAAGCGTTTCGAATTTATTTTGGCTACAATTTAGGTGTTTCTAGCGACAAGTTTCTATATTGCAAACTTAGAAGATAGTAGTGGAATCGTTGTCTAATTTGAACTCTGTTTTGTTAACTTTTAGGTTGTATTTTGTATTGGGTGTCGTTTGATGGCATTTTGCCAGGTTGGCGACACACCTCTGCATATCCAGACGAATAAATTAACTGTGATGAGTTGTTTGTCAATTAATTATTCTTCAAAGCGGCATCTGGTGTTAGAGTCGGCTTAGCGCAGCGAGGAAGTGGTCTCGGTGACAGATATGTGAACTTTATACGTATCACCTAGTTTTGTAGCGCAAAATTAATAAACAATATAGAATTGCGACTTGTTGAGACCTGGATTGCCAGAAATAATATTTGGATTCTAGGTTATTAATGGTTTGTTACAGTATGTGTTGGTAGGTCTTGAAATGTCTCCTAGAAACTGCAATTTACTGCAGATGAACTTAGTCCAAGAGATTGTCCTCATATTAAACCAAAATCTGAAATAATATTCATCCTCCTTCGCAGCACAGAGTGTGTGTTAAAAGTAAAACACCTGTAAGTATTTAGTCATCTGTAGCATCCATCTGTAAAACTTTATCTCGAGATAAGCATATTTCCACTGAGTCGTCTAAAATGATAATAATATTTTGTCTACAAATTACGACTAAACAAAATTTGACTCATATTAAAGGACAACCATTTAATTGGTTAAGTCAAATTAGTCAACCAAAACAATTATCATTAACAAGATCATTATTAAACTTTTTTAATTGGGATAATAGAACATTCTGATAAATCTTTATGTTTATCTGATAAGTTTTTCAATTTATTTTTCGACTTAGTCGGGGCTCTAACTGAGACACAGTGAAACAAAATTGATTGTAGAGACGCCCCTTTTCAATGAATCTACTACTGATACATCCATTCATCAACCGCCACCGAAACCTAGTGACGTAATGAGAGAGTCTGTTAGCCCTGACCTATGTCAACAATGGCCGCTTGGCACGGACACAATTCGCTCATTTATTACCGCGCCGCGATATATTTATGTCACTAACTAGAGTACCGCTGGGTTTGTCAACGGCTGGGAGTCTGAAACTAAATGACCACCTACTTATCTTGTAGAATGTAATTCTTAACTAGATAGAAGCATTAATAGGACGATTCTACATGATTTTTCATGAAATGTCGAATGTAGAGTCCATGTAAATAAACATTATAGGTACTCGGTTTGTTTTTTTGGAGACACGAATATGATTATTTGACTGAAGTAATTACGTATGGGAAGGTTCTATTGGTATTATACTTGCCCCATTACCTTCTTACCCCTCCCCCCCCAGTGTCCCCCATTCCAGCCCAGTGCGGGTTGGACTTGACACGGCTTTCGAAACATTTTCGTTCCCTCATGGTGTTCTTGTTTCGCCGTAGACCAAGTGATATTCAATCATAATATACAACCATTTTCTTCACCATTATGCTCATAAATCACAGGACAGTCTTAATTGGCCTCTCTGAAAGCCTTTTAAATATATCCATCCGGAAGGGTCTCTATTCATGTAGGGTGACAATGAATGACAGTGTTTGCGGACACCGGGCGAGGCGCTAACGCGACACATCGTCCCGATTAGCAGCTACACGACGCCTTAACTGTAAACATTATTACCATTACTAAACACAAATACCTTTTAAAGTATTTCAAAAAGGGAATATGAACTTTAAGCCCGCGTCGCAAGGTTCGTATAGGGTGTGAGAACAATTGTCAACACTCCGTAATCGTCAGACTAGATCGTTCTGTCACATAGTATGTGAGCAAACACTTTTAAAAGTTTATATGGTTATAAGCGGTGTTGTCGCAAGGTTTTAGCGTGGACATCATGGTCGCTCATGCGGCTGTGGCATGTAGCCGTGTTTGTTGTGTCGTTAAAATTGGGTCTGAGACCGTCGCAGGCGCATTGTTGGCCCGTTTTACGCTTTCGAAAGTGTTGTCGCATGTAAATGGTGCGTATGCTTTCGATATTTAATAATTTGAACTCGGTTTAATGGATCTACATATAGAGCATTAGTTTAGGTAATGTGACCATATGCTGTGATGGAAATTGGGATACTTTCCTAAATTTACAACTTTGTCATTTACGGGCTTCGTTTTATTATCTTATTTTGATGTTCGCAAGATGACTCTGACTTTACTTCTCCTGTTTTCTTTCATAAGTGAAGCATGGTGACCTAATAAAACTAGATATGTTACGACTTATTACTTAAACTAGCGACCCGCCCCGGCTTCGCACGGGTATTTTTATGAGTGTTTCTCTGTTATATCTTGAATATGAGAGATATTCTCTTGAAGCACTCTTTCTATTAAAAAAAACCACATCAAAATCCGTTGCGTAGTTTTAAAGATCTAAGCATACATAGGGACATACAGACAGCGAGAAGCGACTTTGTTTTATACTAAGTAGTGATACCTATTTCATGTTGGAGCATTACTTGGAGCATGAATTCCCTATCCAGAAGTTTTATTACCCTTCAATTTTTTTTATTCAGTTTTTGCAAGCAACATTTTCCACAACAATCTACAAGGATGTCAATTCGTCATCCCTGTGGACTTTAGCGCCACATTTCTGTACATCCATAATGGGTGCGCGATGCGTTAATTGAAGTGCTACGCACAATGACACATACTATGCTCTGAATGTTACCGTGCCATAGATGATGAAATACTACAGATATGACAAAGAAATCACACAGACTGCAGCCAAACTACGGGCAAAACAGTGAATATTTCAACATTGAGAAGACCGCTTGGCACAGTGGTTCGAGCGTAGGCTGCTTGGCTCACTACACATAGTGGTTGCGGGTTCGATTCCCGCCGGTGCAAATTTCGGAAATGGCCTTTTCGTAATTTGCCCCGGTCTGGGTGTCACCGGGATTGCCCCTGGTCCATTGTACGGTACCCATAGTACAAGCGTTCCTAAGTTTGGGACCATACAGTTGGTGTGTCAGTCTGGCGATATTCATGTATTATTTATTTATATCTCCTGATTTTTGCTTGTTCTTCTTATGCGTGTTCATCGTTCTCGTGGGTGGCTTAAGTCTGTCATCACCATACGATATTTTATATCTTTCTTTTTAAGAAGTATTCTAAAAATTAATGCTGAGATTCTTAGTAATCTTTTAATTAGACCATGCTTCCTTCCATATGGGATACAATAATTTTATGTGTACTTGACAAGTTCTACATTTAAGTTAATGTTTTACAGATCAGACAATTTTGACTATTCCGGGACCCGGGACTCCTCGAAGGTCAAAATTGGGCATCATTGTGGCCAACATTGTCTATCCTGGCTTACAGGAGTAACCGCGGTGGGAGTAAGTGGCGAGCCAGGCGGGCCAATTTGACAATTTAATGTCAAAAGCGCACAGCAACGGTAGAGGTGTACCTTTTATACAGTAAACCAATTTGGCGTTACCATGTTACCTAATTCCACATCTAGACCAAAAACTATTCTATAGGGCCAACGCACCAACGACGGATCGTTAGCGAGGTGCCGCTAAGCGCACCGCAAACATGCGCGGGCGGTCGCGGCGCGAGCGGCGACAGGGCGTCGCACCACACATGCTAAATGAACTAGTTCCACGCATCGGTATGCTGGCCATTGGCTCTTTTACCCGACTAGAGGGTGAAGGGTTGCGAGCTTACAGTATTATGTCATTCTAATATCTATGACAATCGTTATGACTAGAAGCCTAAACAATTTGTTCGTAGGCCCGTTTTAATAAAACCATTTCAAGTCCAACACCGGTCTTGAGTACGCTTTTGACATGTCATTTTGTATAGCTCTCAGACTTGTGATCGATTTATTAATTAATATAGGCCGTAGTTAACTGAAATTGAATAGAAAAGAAAAGCTTTGTCATCGTGACGTTGTAATACCTAAAAAAAATTGTGACGCATTTCTTTATATTTTTTATGAAAAATATTAATTATAATTTTTCATAAGTAACAATATTTTTAGTGTAAATAATAAACACGAATATATAAAAACTACATATGAAATGCAAACAAATAAGTGATAAAAATTGATAAATTTAATTATTTATTTCAGAATTTTTAATTTATAATACTTTGAAATTAGTTTGAAATAATCAAAAACCCTGATCAGTCATCAGCTGCAACAAAGAAAATCGAATCATAGACACAGAAACCTAAAGATAATAGACAACAGACAATCCTTCTTCAACCTAGGTCTACACCACGTCTACACTGACGGGAAGTGATTGAAAGCCAAATAATAAACAGAACGCCAATTAAAAAGATCCACAGTGGTGAGTATGATTAATAAATCTGTTTTATATCATAAATTGTTCGCCGGAACATAGGCGAAAGTACGTCAGCGAAATTCTGTTGAAATATAATGTATTGTAGTAATGTCGTAATGTTGAGAGAATTCGACGCGGGTATCATGTATGTAGAGTTCTAGATTTTATGGTAGAGCTCAATTAGAGCGACCTCGTGACAATATAAGACGCTTTTTGATTTTCCTCATTTCAAGTAGAGTAAGCAGGTTATCCTAGCGCTAAGCACTTATATATTGTTCCTTTCAATGCTAGTAATCGTAAAAATTACAATGAAATATTTTCCAAATAAATATTTAATTGGAAAAAATGCTGACGTTTACTCCCTTTGAGTGGGATAAAGTGAAAGGAAGGAAAGAGGGATTGGTATTCCGGCTCCCTTACACATCTTAGGAACCGCAGCAGCTATAAAAGTTACATTACGCCGATCTCCTGTGAGAAGTCGGTACTACACCTGTCAAGCCACCCCGCTGTATTCATTAGCTCTACCTCCGAATAATCGAGTATCAGAATATTGTGACCGCCTGTCAAATATAATGGTGGAGTGGACGCTACCAAGTCCAGTATTTAATTAAGGAGTGGGCTGTTTGAAGACCGCTTGGCACAGTGGTTTGAGCGTAGGCCACACGGCTTTCTGCGTGCGGTGGTTGCGGGATCGATTCCCGCCGGGGAAAATTTGGAAATTACCTTTTCGTAATTTGTCCAGTTCTGGGTGTTACTGGGATCACCTCCAGTAGATTTTAAGGTAGGTACTCATAGTACAAGTGTTGCTTAGTTTCGGACCATACAGTTGGTGTCAGTCTGGCGATATTTAATTATTCTTTAACATAATATGAACGCGAGCACTGGCAGCATCTCGAGCATATTCGACTGCTTCGTATCTAGAGCGACTGTTGAAACAATCCACGTCTTCCACTAGTATCCCTACGGCTCGTGGGGATTCATTGGGACTATTTCTCCACACTAATCCCCTCAGATTAAAAAAGCGGGAGCGGAAGCGTGAAACATTTTGTTGACAATATATACATTTATTTAGCTTCATAAAAATAATTAACCTTATAACAACAGCTATCTGTCAATGAAATTCCCGCCAAAATCGGTCCAGCCGCTTCGGAGATAAGCCAAAAACAGACAGACAGACGAGAAATTAAAAATTGTTTTTCGTTTGTTATACTCAAGTGCCCAACTATATGCTTTCATACTTATTTAATACAAAACTTTGTTATTTTGGAAACAGACACTTTATTTTAATTTATTTATATTATATATTTATATTCTTATTTTAGTAGGTAACTACTTATATGTACGTTACTACTTGTACGTACCTACACCTACTACAAAGTAAGCAATCTTAAGGTATTCTGCACCTTAATTATCCACTTAATTGATAGCATCGAGTATTTTAAAACGATGTAAATAAATTAATTACATCGTAAATCTTTTAGAGAGATGTTGAATGTAACCAGAAGTCTAATCCAGAATCAATCAATTATCTATATTAAAAGTTTAATTGTAATAAAATTAACTGTCTATAAATAATTAACAACAACTGTTTTTATTAATTAACAATTTTCGAAACCTTCGTCTCGTTTGGAACTTAAGTTAAGCCGGATAGTGACCCACTGACTGCCAGCAAGCTTGGCTTAACCCAATGACATTAAACTCATATATGGCAACATCAGGTGTAAATAATGGTATAATCTGTCGCTAATCCTGTCTAAATTGTGAGTTATACTTGGATTACACCTACTAACTGAGAATTAAGCTCTTCATAAGTACCTTACAGCTAGGTAGGTGGTCTCACTGTTAAAATATAAGATCTTATTTTGAAAATGCAAAAGATTTTTTATATCAACATAAAATAATAATACTTTAGCCGTTTTGACGTCCCACTACTGGGCACAGGCCTCCCCCTCACTAAGAGGGGGATTCCGGCCTAGATTACGGCCTGAATCACTGGCCCAGTGCGGGTTCGCGGCTTTCACATGTCTTACGAAAATTGGTTAGATTTGTCTAAGATTGCAGGTTTCCCTTACGATGTTTTCCATGACCGTAAGCGGGTAATAATCATATAGAAATTATGATTCGCACATAGATTTCGAAAAACCCAAAGGTGCGAGCCAGGGTTTGAACCCAGGACCCGGTGCCCGCAAAACGCGTGCTCAACCAATCGGCTATGACTGCTCAAAAATCAGAATAAACGAATCAAATTGAGTCATTCTGTATAAGTATTTTTACTTATTGATTTGTAATGTCTTATTTTGATAATGCAAGATATTTAGTATGGTCCCTTAGTAAATGTTAAGGATGAAGTATCTAGTAAAAAAATATAACCTGAATGGTTGGTATCTAAGATCAATTATTAGAAAGAGACTCATCAGATTGTTTGGTTTCGATGTTGCTAATTTTTTATGTCGTGGAAGATATCCTGAATTATTAAAATAACACCTTAAACCTACATTAGAAAGCAATTAGTAGAAATAAACAGGGTGACAGAGTTTAAAATTTAGTGTTTTTCAACTAGCCAAATGTTTCAAATTCAAATTCAAGTCGTTTATTTTGTTTATGCCTCCGGGGGCACTTACAAAATGTCAATTTTACATATTTTTTCTTATATCTACAACCCGATCGAAACGCGACCTACCTGAACTCATGTAGGTAAGGTGAAACTAATTTAAATGATGCTTCTGGAATTGCTATTGCCATTTCTAATCTCACTTTTTATCTGTAGTATACTTATTGCTGGTCCAAATTAGACTATAACTGATACAGCACGTATAATACCTGCATTAGTATGCAATATTTATAATTTAAAGTGTTTTAAATCCAACTTTCCCCGATTACTGTTAAAATATTCCATCAAATTTAACGACACAAACTATCTCAGATACATTTATCAACATTAACACATATAAGATATGCAATTAATGGAATAGCTATACATTTTATATCGATACCGTGGGCGGACCGATCTAGCCCGCAAACGACACCGATATCCACAGAGTTAAGTAGTGAGACTAATTTAATACACAATTAAGTAATAATCAACATTAATTAAAACATCTAACGGCCGTTAATTGATTCCTATAGGTATATAACGTCATATAATGAGATCAACTGTCGGCTTTTTTTTGATTAACCAAGTCGGCAAATCGTTAGGTCCCTTTGATGTTAAGCAGTTACCGTAGCACATAAATGCTTGCAATACAAAAAGCATCGCTAGCACGTCGCGGACATTATTGGGAATGGGATAGAGGGAATAGGAGGAAAGATGGATAGGGCTTCCGACTCTGTCGTTTGTCGTACAAAACGGAGCTACTTTACGCCGATCTTTTGTCAGAGAGTGGTACTACTCCAGTTGATCCCATATATGGGATACTAGCTGTGCCCACGGACTTCGTCCGCGTAGTATTTGACGTAACAAAAATTTCGGGATTATCGGGATAAAAAGTATCCTATATGTTAATCCCGGTTATAAACTATCTGTGTTCCAAATTTCATTCAAATCCGTTCAGTAGTTTTTGCGTGAAGGAGTAACAAACATACATACATACATCCACACTCACAAACTTTCACATTTATAATATTAGTAGGATAAGCTGTAGTAAATTGGGTAATAGCTTGGCTTTACCGTCATCAAAACAATCGGTCTAACGGTGAGCTTGCACTGGGGAAGCATTTACAGCGATTCGTGACGTTGTCCATATTTTGTGCACTCAAAAAATAGAGACAACAACGTCTCTATTTTTTAAGTGCACAAAATATGTTTCGCCAGTGCTAATTAACGATAGCAAAATTGAATTTAATAAACGAGACCATCTCATCTGGGGTGCTACTCTTAGCAACGATAATCGATATATCGTGACATTCGTATTGTCGAAGTCTACTCTTAATTCTATATTTTGCCGTCGTATATACGAGTATATCGCCTGAACGAAAGATAATTTTGTATTGTTCCTTTAGTAATCGATACGACGGCAAAGAAGATGGAATTTAGAGTAGGCTTCGACAATACGAATGTTACGATATATCGATTATCGTTACTAAGAGTAGCACCTGTCTCTTTCGCTTAATCGAATCACCCCAGCACAACTAAAACAACTTTGCAATTTGAATTACCGCAACCTGCCAATTATTTGTGAATTATCGATCATCTTTCGGGGCAAAAAATCATTTATGTAGTCAGTATTTTCCCTTCGACGCAATATTAACATCAATCCATCAATCTGCCACGGTTACTTTTGAATTGCTAAAATTGAGTCATTGGATGCAATTATGGTGTGTTCAAGGTCCACCAGTAAGCCCCGCTGGCTCCGTCTCCGTTGACTTATAAAACCCTGAAAAATGTTATAAGATGACGATGACGACCCCATGGCGCAGTGGTTTGAGCGTAGGCTGCTTGGCTCACTGCATCGGGTGGTTGCGGTTTCGATTCCCGTCGGGGAAAAATTACGTACTTATTTTGCAGTTCTGGGTGACACTAGTATCGCTCCTAGTCCATTATACAAGCATTGCTTAGTTTGGGACCATACAGTGGGTGTCAGTTTAGCGATATTTATTAATTTTTATATTTTGTCATTTCCTATTACTTTTGGTAGATGACGGCTTATAGATACTTACTCTTAAGGGCCAACTTACCATAACTCACATCAAAATTTTAAGACTATCACTAAGAACCCGTACTTGTCATTGTAAATGCCCAAGCGAGAGACAAGCGAGCGGTCGTATTGATACACTTAAGCGAGCGAGCGATTCAGCCAATTCAGAACAAAAACAAGAAAATGTTTTTATAAGTCCCTTGTTAAAGACCTGACTTGATTGGAGTGTGATAAAAATCATATATCCTGACAGTCTTAGGAGCATACTGACAATTTGAGTCTCAGGTGAGACTCAAGCTGTCAGCATACTCATTTCTAAGTATAGCCCTATCCCTCTCAGCTGGAATACAGATATTGGAAAAGTGATGTTGTCATTTCTGTTTTCATTTCCAATACATGTGTTTCTTTCATTGAAATGAGTAATGTTAGTGGAATATTAATAATTTTTCGGTACCAAATATGGTAATTTTTCAGTCAATTCATCCGCCACTTTAATATTGTTTGGGGGTTCTGATAAGCCTAGCCTGTATGTGTATAATGCATAAAACACTTGAAAATATATATTTTATACTGACACTGGCTGAACGCGAAAAGCGAATCCATGAAGACCAAAAAAGAAGCGCATTTAAAAGACTATTATCAAAAGGCCTGCATTATGGACGCGTCCGATGCTTACGCGCATCGATTTTTGATGGCGCACGAAGCTCCTAATTTAGGTCCGGCTTGATTAATTGCAAATTAAAGTCCCCACCGCGGTGGTGCACTGTCCGGTATAACTTTATTGAATTTCTTACGGTGTGATTTATGTTATGGATAACTAATTTATTATTAACTGTAACCGTATCGATGAACGATTAACGAAAGATAAAATATGCATTTTAATGATGCGAGTGTTTTTAATGCTGTAGGAAGTAATAATATATTATTTTACCTAGAACATTTAATTAACATGTTAAACGAAGAAAGAAGATTAATAACATACCCAATATGACAGTCATCATGAGCTTATGAAACAATACAATAAATAAGTCGTCGAAGAAACATGACAAAAAGCTAACTCTATTTAAATGCGTGAATAACACAATTCAGGTGTTACAATAATCTGAATATCAATCTTATCTCACCATAAATAAACTTGAAAGTAAATCATAATAATATCCAACAATATTTATTTGACACGTACAATAATAAAGGCAGGACACATAGACCGTTGAAAATCTGTTTTATTGCGCTTCCTAGACATAAATCTGATTGTATAATTATACGAGTATCATTTATGGATGACGGTTTTTTATGAATTCGTCATACCCACGTATAAAGTGATGATGATTTAAACGACAGTTCTGATTTTTTAAAAATTATCATCGTTTTTCTTAACGAAAAAACAAAGACCATGGTCAATGTGTTTATGGAAGGTAACTTATAAGTAATTATTTATAACATAAATTCTAGGAAACTTGTCACAGAATTGATCCTTCTCTGACAAGTTTTCCTGTTCAATACACCGTAGTCTGCATTGTCTTTTGAAATCGTATAATCAAAGCTCAATAAAAACAAAAACAGCTGCTTAAAGCCTTGTTTATAGCCGTCATGAAGCTGCCTACAAAGTTATAAGCCAAAAATCAATTAATGATCAACTGAACGCCCTCGATTTACCCAAGAGATAAATAGTAATAACAATAGCTTCCTTCTTTCGCCGTTAGTATAACATTCTGACTTGTTATAGGCATGCTTTCCAACCAGTAGTTACTTTCTTTTCGGAAAATCCAAACGGCTCTGAATCTTAGTAAGTAGATATCATGATGATTTACAAGACGCACTCACAATCAGTTGAGCAATGAGGATTGAGATTGAAAAAAAAAGAAATTCTGAATTTAATTGTATTTAAAACCTAATCCATTGCCAATTAGAAGGTACAACTAGTAACAAAAGTGAAACCAACAAATTTATGAAATATTTATCTAAGTATTTAATAAGACTTCGAGAAGCTTATTATGCTTTACAACTTACATTGTAAGTAAATTGATTATGACTTTATGTTGGGGAAAGTTTATACGCTAATGTACCAACCGAGTTATCAGCATGGACCTAATAGTGCTTACAAGCCGTTAATGCTCGACGTTTATGTAAATGTGCATCGCGACGATGTTATCGATATCCATACAGAGAGATACTTAATGGTATAACAGGTAGTCGTTAAATAATATTATTTATCTGAATCATATGTAACCTTCTTGATAAATAAACTCAGTGGTATGTTACTAAATTAAGATAAAAACACAAATTAAGTAATTTAAGTTTGGCATTTATTTACTCAAAACACAATATTATGTTGAAAGTGAAACAGCATTTTCTTCCAATTTAACACAATTTCTGGGCAATTATAAAGTTATAATTTTAATAAAACAGCCACAAATACTTAACCAAAAATACGTAATCATAAAAAATAAATTTAATGGACGCATCACGATGTAATGAATATCCGTCTTAATTAGGCAATATTTTATCACATATTTTACATAATTACCATGGTGTAACAGTGTCAGATCTATTTATACATGACAAAATGTGTATTTGTTGACTAACATCTTGTTCATAGCGGAAGAAATGTTTATACTAAACTGAAGGAACGTAAACACTTACGTCAGGGACGCTGAAGGGATAATCAAGTAAGTATCTATAATATTTTATTATTCCTCAAGTTTTTCGAAAATGATGGGCATATTTTATAAACTTAAGCTATATACATGCCGTTGGCAATATGTTTCGTATATAAATAATGTTGAGTTAAACAA
Organism: Notodonta ziczac; assembly: GCA_918843915.1. NCBI lineage: Eukaryota > Metazoa > Arthropoda > Insecta > Lepidoptera > Notodontidae > Notodonta > Notodonta ziczac. The sequence goes on from OU974037.1 coordinate 3,522,038, forward strand.
ACAAAAATCAGCTGTTTAGGTTAACAGTCCTAATTAGATTTGGCCTGCACTCCGCCACACGTCATAGAAATTTCACATACTTTTTAAATAAAGCTATTTGAGCTTTTCCACGTACTTACCACCAGGAGTCAGTGATGGGCGCGAGCAGCAGCAAGCAGGCGGCGATGACAACAGGCCGCATCTCTCGACTGTCATCACTGCCCAACCACCTTGTCTCTAACCATGTTTCGACAGGAAAAAACACCCGAAAACCCCCTACTTGGACGCCGGCAAACCCATTTCCATTCCGTTATTATATTTGTTTATTTGCGTTCAGTATTTTTTAAATACAGAACGAATAGCGCTCGAATTTTCTAAACAGTTCCGAAATTTAGCGGCGTGTCGCGTGCGTGGATCCCTGTCGGCGGGAGATCGCGGCGCGGACTGACGCTCACCTGCGAGCCCACCCCGCCGCACGCGCACCGCAAAACGATTTTCGCGCTATTTTGGCTAAGATTTTAGCAGATTAGGCTTCGCGTGATTAGTTAAATGAAGGTGGGGATACGTGAATTTATTATATTAACGGCGTGTGTGTGGGCAATTTTATAAATTATAGCTTTCGCTCGATTCATTAAATGTGCGCTTTAAGCGATCCAGTTTTACTGCTCAATGAAATGCAGCTCGTGTCATCGGTTTAATAGTTACTTAAATGTAACGTTCAGTTACATATAAGAGAGATATTTGTGTGAGAAAAATAAGCTGCATATATTTTTCTCGGCGATGCACGTCTGCTTAACTTTGAATGGGGCAGCACGAATACGAACCAGACATTGCCTGATTTCGAGTGATGGACAGTGAGAAGCGTTCGGAACACACTATTATTAGAATACACGTGCGAAACTCTAATTGTGTTAAACAAACAACCTCGTGTGCCTACACCTGGCGTACTGTACGTCTTCGTGATATGACATTAATAAAATTCAACAAATTTTACGTGACCCACATATCAAACAAATCGCAGCTACGTTTGTCTCATAAACGTTTTGTTATGGTAATTTTATATTACCTATTATACTAAAGAAGTATACCTAATATTAGTCCGTATTTAGATTGAATATAAATTTTTTTATAAAGTATTTCATTGGAGTTGCGCGATCCACGTCGTTCGTAGATCATCGAAAGTTTACTCTAGAAAAACAATCGTAGCGTAATTTGCGCCTTTTATTACACCATTAAAGTAAGAAGCGCACCTAATTATAAACAATTGTGTATTTATTACGGTACTCACATTTCGCACCGTACGTTTTATCGGGTTCGCTATATATTTTCCAAGCGTTTTCAGCGCGATTGTACAATTTCAGATGGGAATAGTTTTTCAATGGGATTCTTTAAATTTTTGGGCGCATTTAAAAATGGTATTTATTTTATATCTAGTATAAACAACTAAATTGTATGAAATTTGTATTTAATTTGTACTGAAATGGAATTTGTATTCGGATTGTTCACTTCTTATATAGTCCGAAGATATTAATAAATGGATACAATGGCTGTAGGCTTACCCCTTATTACAGTATCACATCCGATCTGGTTGTAGAAATGAGAAAAAAATATTACAATTTGTAAGTGCCCTCGTAGGCATAAACAAAATAAATGATTTGAATTTGAAGTAGAACTGAGAAAACCATTGGAAATATGTACCTACGTGTACTGCAGTGTACCACTGCCTCCCTCTATATAATAATCTATAATAAAAGAATACTTTAATATACCTACTATAAATAAATAATAAATATCGCTAGACTGACACACCAACTGTATGGTCCCAAACTAAGCAAAGCTTGTACTATGGGTACCGTACAATGGACTAGGGGCGACTATTATTTTGAAAAGGGGGCGTTCACTAATAGGCAATAACCCACATACGTGTGTACTGATTTAATTAGATACTAACCCCTAGAAATAATGAATGACAAAATATATGTACACTCTCGCAATTACTATTGTAAACTGAACAAACAATAGTCCCTAAAACATAATAATTATACTATAATAATAACTTACCCGTAACTTAAGATGAGATTACTTGCCTTTAAGATAAAGTTCTTCAGTTAATTACTGAAGTAAGTAAATAATGTTATTCTATACTAGTTGCTGCCCGCGACTTCGTCCGCGTATACTTAAGTAAAGTATTATATGTGTTAATCCAGGTTATAAACTATCTTGTTGATGGCGTACCTGCAGGGCCGGCAGGTGATATGGGAGGGGAGAGCCGGGGAGCTTTGCCGGCAGCGGGTCGAGCGAGGTGTTCCACAGGGGTCAGTGTTAGGACCTACGCTGTGGAACATCGGGTTTGATTGGCTCCTTCGAGGGCCACTCCTGCCCGGGATGAGGGTGTTGTGTTACGCGGATGACACCCTCGTCACAATAAGGGGGAGGAACTGGGAGGAGGTGGCTCGTAGGGCGACAGTCGGGACCACGCTAGTGGTGGACCGCATTTGTCAGCTGGGTCTCGAAGTCGCTCTGGAGAAAACGGAGGTTCTCCTATTTCATGGGCCGCGGCGAGGGCCCCCACGGGGCGCTCAAATTATCATCCGCGGGACAGCCATAAAAGTGGGGGCCCAAATGCAATATTTGGGCCTTACATTGGATGGACGTTGGGGGTTCGGGGCCCACTTTGCCCGGCTTGCCCCGAAGCTCGTATCCAACGCTGCTGCGCTGGGGAGGCTGTTGCCCAATGTGGGGGGGGCCCAAGTCCACGTGCAGGCGCCTATACTCCGGAATAATCCGAAGTATGGCACTATACGGGGCCCCCATCTGGGCGGAGGCTCTAACCGCCTCAAATAAGATCCTCTTACGGAGACCGCAAAGGATCATAGCGGTGAGAGCAATTAGGGGCTACCGAACGGTCTCTTGGGCGGCGGCCACGCTCCTGGCGGGTGATCCTCCCTGGGAGCTCCAGGCTGAGGTGCTAGCAGTAGTCTACGCCTTCCGAGATACTGAGCGGGTGAGGGGCGCCGTACCGGACTGGGATGTGGTACGGCGCATAAGAAGTCGGGCTCAGCAAGAGGTAGAGCGGAGGTGGGGGGAACAATTAGCGTCCTCACAATACGGTCGGGCGACAGTGGAGGCAGTCCGTCCCCATCTGGCGGCCTGGCTTAAAAACCGTGGGCCGCTTACATACAGGCTGGTGCAGGTGCTCTCCGGACACGGGTGCTTTGGTGAGTATCTGCACAGGATAGCCAGGCGGGAGGCGACTCCCATCTGTCACGCGTGTGGTGCACCCGTGGACACAGTGCGTCACACGTTGGAGGATTGCCCGGCTTGGGGGCGGCAGAGGCACGACCTCATGAGTGTCGTTGGAGGGGATCTCTCGTTGCCGAGCGTAATCGAGGCCATGCTCGGCAACAAGAGGTGCTGGGAGGCAATGGTCTCCTTCTGCGAAACAGTAATGTCGCAGAAGGAGGCCGCGGAGAGGGTCAGAGAGGAAGATGCCTCTGCTGACCCGATCCGGAGAGCACGGCGGGGCAGAAGGAGGAGGCGCTATGCGCACCTCCTGCCTCCGCCGTAGCGGAGGGACGGGATGTTGGGTTGGGGGTCGGGGGACCCTATGCCTAAATATTCCTTTGACGGGGGAGCTCTATCCCGTCTTGATGTCTGCGGCCTGGCAATGCCAGGCCTGCCGCCGGGGCGTCACAGTGCATGTCCGATCCTGTGGCGCTCCATGGTAACGGCGGCGAGGGCAGACCGCTGGGTTTTAGTGGGTAGTCTGGACCAACGTCCAGGAGCCCCACATAACCATCCGAGACCCTCCGGTCTCGGATGGTATGCGTAAATGCATTTCCCAGCGCAAACAAAAAAAAAAAAAAAAAAAAAGGTTATAAACTATCTGTGTTCCAAATTTAATCCAAATCCGTTCAACAGTTTTTGTGTGAAAGAATAACAAACATACATCCACACTCACACACTTTCGCATTTATAATATTAGTAGGATCTAGCTTGTGGTCTAACTAGTCTCGCGTGTCTTAGACTTAAGTGTTAGTCCAGCTATCTGTGCGCCAAATTTTATCCAAATCCATTCAGCTGTTTTTACGTGATTGAGGAACAAACAATTCTAACATACAAACTTTCACAATTATAATAAGAATAATATTAGTAGGATTCTAAACTGCCGTTATTATGACTAAGCTATGAAATTATAAAGAAATGATTAGTACAAGATATGATTTGTTTATAGATACGGATGTTAGTCTTCAAAACACCGGTTGTAAATCCAAGAAAATTAAACAATACCGTATCAAAGACACCTTTGTGATGCAAAAATCTAATATTTTAACACCAAACGAAAATATACTTTAGTAATTGTGTCAAACAATTTTAACCGGTGGCAACACTTTGAAGTTTTTCCATGAATATATATATGGCAACACTCGGAAATCTTTTGAAGCGAGTAAACATTTCATGCGTTATAGACTTTGTTTAGTTAGCTAATTGTATAAAAAAAGCTTTCGGTTTTCCCACGCCCAGTAATACTCAACTGTTGATCGATTCTTGTGTATTATGTATGTACTAGCTGAGCCCGCGACTTCGCTTGCTCCCGCTTTCTAAGCCCGCGCGACTGGACCCATTTTTTAATTTAGTTTTTCTTAAATAAAAGCAGCCTAAGTTACTGCTTATAACAACAGCTATATACCAGTGAAAGTCCCGTCAAAATCAGTCCAGCCGTTTCGGAAATACTCTTTGATTTCATGTGTTTTTATTTTTTTACGCGGAACCCTAATTTTTTTTCTAAAATTAAAGTAGTCTGAGTTACTCCTTAAAACATCAGCTATCTGCCAGTGAAAGTCCCGGCAAAATCGGTCCAGCCGTTTCGGAGATTACAGACAGACAGACAGACAGATAGACAGACAGACAAACAAACAAATTTTAAATCGCGTTTTTGCTATAGGTGCCGTATGTGCTTTCATATGCATATAGGGAAAAGGTGTTATTTTGATATTGCAAACAGACACTCCAATTTTATTTATTTGTATAGATAGGTTAGACTGTTGTATAATGTCGCTTCGTTATTGCATAGCTGACCGGATGTGTAGGTACCACCTGTGAAGATGAGTCAAAAGAAATCTATTTTCAGGTGGGAAGTCCGTGTAACGCACACAAGGAGACAAGCTTGCGCCCCGCCTGATGGGACTGCTATTCACATTCCTGTTTTTCATAAACTGGTACCTGGTTTATTAACCCAGAAACCGTATTTGTCCGTGTTTATAAAGATTACTAGCAATGTTGTCTATCACATTACTAGTATTCCCGTTAGCCCCTCCAGCTAAGCTAATGCGTGTGTTAGGATTGGGCCCACGTCAATAGTTTAATGGCCAGGATGGGGATCGAACTCGACACCTCTCGGCTAAGATGGCGGCCCCTCTAACCACTAGGCTATTGACTATTGACCAAGCAATCATACAGCAAACAATGTTTATCCTACTAATATTATAAATGCGAAAGTTTGTGAGTGTGGATGTATGTTTGTTACTCCTTCACGCAAACACTAGTGAACGGATTTGGATGAAATTTGGAACACAGATAGTTTATACCCAGTTTAACACATAGGATACTTTTTATCCCGATATTCCCGAAATTTTTGTTTTAATACTACGCGGACGAAGTCCGTGGGCACAGCTAGCCTAGATAATATAATTGCAAAAAGTGGAGTATTTATCTAATCTAATTAATTATCTAAAACAAATTCCTACCAGAGCAAGCAGTAACCGTAGCCTATGTATGCTTGCAATACGAAAGGTATATCTCGCCCGTTGCCGACCTGAAGGCTCATCTCTAACTCATCGTATAAAACGGAGGTATATTGGAGTCTTTACGCCGATCTTCTGTGAGAAGGCGGTGCTACCCAGGTTGAGCGAGGCGTATATGAGCGGTAGTGAATTGGCTTAAGAGTCGCTCTACCACCGTTAAAACTATACATTAAAAAAAATGCCCTTTTGACGTCCCACTCCTGGGCACGGGCCCCCGTCAACACGAGGGGGATTTAGGCCATAATCTACCACGCTGGCCCAGTTCGGGTTGGCGGATTTCACATGTCTTTCGAAAATTGGCTAGCTCTTCTAAGACATGCACGATGTTTTCCTTCACCGTAAGCAATTTATAAACATATATTAATCATGATTCGCACATTAGATTTCCAAATTCTGAGGTTCGAGTCGAGGTTTGAACCTGACACCTGGTAGCCCGCAAGACGCGTGCTTAACCAATCGGCTATCACAGCTATAACTATACATGAAGTATAATTAAGTATGTTCCTACATATCTAGTGCTAAATAAATAGTAGATTTATAAATATAAAAAAAATGTATATCATTCAAATGGCAATCAAGATAGCAGCACGTTGGATTCATCGAACACCTCGGCACATAGAACGTTGATTATTCCATCACTTATTTTATGAGCATCGAAATTACAATATTAGTTACATTACCCTCTCTCCTCCCGTCCACTTCCTCTGTCTGCAACGAGTCCCTTTCGGTCGGCAACGAGCGTCCATAGATTACGTTAACCATGATTATATCAGGCAGGTTGTTTGCTGTCTTAGTTATATTAAAAAAAAAACCGATGGGAGACTAAGGTCCGAATTAATAATGTCATTCTTATGACAAACCAGTTGAAAATGACATGTCAAAAACTTACTCAAGATCACTCTCAGAGATCTTGAGATCGATTTGTTAATACAGGTCTTATACTCGGAGAAAAATGTACTTACCACTTCAGTAGTTATAGTTCTAGTTCCTTCCTACTCAAACTGTCACATTCATATAACATAATAAGTATCCACGAATATAAATACGTCAATTATGTTAATAGCTTGCCAATTATCATGGCCATACTAGCCGCCAACGGTAGGCGTTTGCACTCTATATACGTATCCCAAACTTTTCTCAATTGACACCTTCATGGCGAACCAATATTTGATGTCTCTGTGTGCTTAGGTCAAAAAGATTAATTCCAAAATTAAAATTTAAATATTAAATGTGGCGAAACTTAAATGGTTTTCACGCTAGAGTGTGTATTATTGTAAATGGTATGTAGGTATAACAATATCACTAATGGTTCTATAGTAGCATAATTAGCGCTTTTAACAAGCTTTGCGAGTACTAAAACTTTGAACTTTACTTAAGCTATATTGACGTCTCGTATTATGGGTCTTAGTACTTACATCCATACAAATTATGTGCTTAATTAAATGGTCCTTATAAATACTAAAATTACCAAAGATGTCTAATGACCATTCTAACTATAAAATTTGTAATTCGTAACAAGTATTTTACCTGTTACCTATCGCCCAATACGTCATGACCACATGACAGCCTTTTGTGTCAGTAAGGTGAATCTTAACTTGAAAAACTTTGATTAAAACTATTTTACGGATTTTATCGCGTTTATTTAGTTTTTTCCGTAAAATAGTTTTATTTCAATGTGTAGTATTCGCGTAAATATAAGAAAACAATATTGAAAAACTTGGGCCCGTATTAATTATTCGATCACAAGTCTGAGAGTGATCTCGGAAATGTCATTCTTATGTCATACCAGAACAAAATTAGAGTTCAAACGCAGGGATCGCTGTCAGACTTGAGATCGATTCATTATTACAGGCCTTGATTTTTGATAACTGCGCTCACGATCACTTCGTGATCTCTACAAATAAATAAAATTGATGTGTCTTTTTGTAATGTCAAATATCAGCTTTTTATTAAATGCATGAAAATATATACGCTACTTCTAACAAGCGATTTTATTTTTTACTGTCTGTCTGTCTGCATGAAAGCCAATCTCTGAAACACCTAGATCGATATTGTCGGGACTCACACAGCATAATTATAGTATTTGTCGACATATACCTGATGTTATATAAAAAGTAACATAGGTTTTTTTATTTTATCAAAGCACCGCGTGGACGGAGCCTCGGGCAACATTACAGCTAGTTTCACATTAATCTCAGTTTCTCAAACGATTTTTTGTCACTTTCTCTTTTAGCATCTTGTCAAACATTTGAGAACCGCTGCCATTATAGGCTGTAGCGCTAATAGAGGCAGTAATTACAGTTGTTAGTAGAGTTTTGCTAATTCGCGTTACATTTTAGCGCAAACAACCTCGCATGGGAAGCAGACGGTGATTTGTGCAAAGTTTTAATAGTGTCACAGTTTACATTTTTTCATCTATGGTTTTATTTATTTATTTTATTTAGATTGTTACAAACACTTTTCAGAAATGCTTGCCTTGGAAAACGGTCACACGGTGAACACGAAACCGGTTTTTTCAACACATTTTTGAAATTTTACCATTTGGTAACAATATTTATGTACGCTTTGCAAAATCGCTTGCGCACTTTTGTTTTGAATTGAACCCAATTGTTTTTTGATCGATCTAAGCAATGTATATGTCGCCGCGAAGATTTATTCGACCTTTAATTATGTTGATTTTATTATAATTTAGAAACCATAAAATAATTACGCTAGATCTCAATATAAGTTTGTTAAATCATTGCCAATCTTTAGAGAAGTTTAATGCCTCTGTATAAATAACTCTGGTTTGATTAGTAATGATTTTGACTCCAATTTAATAACTGTTAATAATAACTCTAAATTGAAAATTTAAAAACCCCCGATGCGACGACATTTTCATCAAATGTATACTTTACCTAGTTCTTCCAAATAAATAAGTTAGCACGATTTGGGTAGCAAACGTAGCTCAGTATTCATTGCTCATCTCGCAAATTCATCTGGTACAACTAGTTTCGATGCCAGATTATGAAAGCGCCATTTACCTACATAATTATTTTTGGCTTCCTCATAATCTAAGATGCCATTCCATTCGATTCCAATGCAATGTACAATATCCAACATAAAATCTGTGTAAAAGTATGAGACATTATCTTGTTATGACATTATAATCATTGACATTAGAATAGACAACGAATCTAAATATTGATGCCGGAGGTTTAATTCCTAGTAAAAGATTATCAATTATGATTCAATTTGATGTAATAACTCTGGTTGAGGTGGACGAACGCAACCCAGGGGAAGAATTTTAAATAACGCTAAAATTATTTGAAATTATATTTGTTCTTCTGTATTTTTTCTCAATGGCGGAGCAGCGCCCTCTAGAATTATTATTGCGTAATATTCCATGACCATTAACAAAACAAACAAAATATAACGCATGCGCGTATCCATCATTTGACACGTGACTTATGGAACGTCTTTAGTTCATACAGAAATCTCATATAAAAATTGATAAATATTAAATATTTTTTCCAGAATCCGGGAAATTTTTCACATTTATAATATTGTAAAAAGGCAATTCAGACTATTACGATCATTTAAAAATATAATAAAGCGAAATCCAATAATCTCAAATTTCGAGCGGATTCGAGCCGTGGAAGTTGGTTTTGGCCTTAAATGTGGCTTTTTTAACCTATAAAAGAGCTGATGATCTTCAAACGGCTGAACCGATTTTCATGAAACATAGCTAAGAACACTCTCGATCAGAATACCTGTCTAACAAAAGAAACAAAATTTAAATCGGTTCATCAGCTTGCGCGCTACGTTGCCACAGACAGACACACAGATACACAGATACACCCCTCTGTTTTCGTCGGGGGTTAAAAATAAGTATTGACTATGTTAAAAGTAGCTTGCTTAAATCATTATTCTTTAAAGAACATTGTTTTGTAAATAGTAATGCCTAAAACTGTTTAAATCCAGTGATTGTAACTTCATTTGTTAATTGTAATGTTAAAGAGTTGTGTGATTGACGTTCGCCTATGGTGGGGCGAACGATTTGATAAAACAGCGCGTGACTTGAGCGCGGAGCATAGTTTCGCTGTGGATTTTGGAGAGAAAACGTTCGAAGTTAAGTTTGAGTTCGTTTATTTATTGAAAAGAGTAACCATTGAGTTTCTTGCCGGATCTTCTCAGTGGAAGCAGCATTCCGAACCGGTGGTAGATTCTGACAATTCATAAATGTTTTGTTGGTTTACGTAATAAAAATAATAATTACTTTAAAGTTATTTCCTTGTGGTGCATTCCTTTGGCTTAAAAGTGATCAGATAGCTTAAAATTGCTTTATGATTTTAATACAAAATCTATTGAAAGGTGTTCTTTTGTAAATTCACGAATAGCAGAACCGATAACTAGAATATAGTTAGCGGTTCTGGATTTTTTTTATGTAGTCTCCTGGTTTTTATTCGACATATATATATCAATATGTAAAGGAAAAACTTTCAAACGCTTAATACGAAAATTGCGCGGATGGAGCAGTATGAAAGTTAGGACGCTTATAGTTTATATAGAGCAGGATTGCAGAATGCTAATATGTTTGTATTATAATACTTTAAAATACCTTAAAATCAATAAATAAAACATTACACACACTACCATCAATGGACACACACACATTAGTAACCTCCACACCGACTGACTGTCTGCCTGACAAACGGTGACAGTTTTTGGAGGGCGGGACTTCCATAGTGCATTCTGCGTGCCAGTATCAAATAGTATTTGACAACAAAACCTTAATGACGTTTAAAATTAAAATTAACTATGGTCGAATGTCAACGGTTACAACGGGAAAACTAGTTTTTATAGTTTTGCTAATATGTTATTTTGGACAATATTCACAAACTTTTGTGAAATTTACAGTATTACCGATAAAAAATAGGTTTTTTTTGCGACTATGTGGCCAATTGTATGCGTCGTATAAACGAAAAGAAAATAACAATTTGTGTTCAATTAAGAAACTGTTGTGGGAACGGGTCATGATTCGTTTGTTTATTTTATACCTTTATTATTGTAATTGTAGTTATATTATGTCAAAGCGATTTGGATTTGTATGTACATATACTAACTCTTAGGCCCTATTAGTATAAATCGATCTCAAGTATGAGAGCGATCTTGAGGACGCTTTTGACATTTCATTTTGCGCTAGTATGACATTATGACATTTCCAAGATCAATTCAAAATTGTGTTTGTTCATGTAAGCCAACAAAGCATTTATGAGTAGTCAGAATCTACCACCGGTTCGGAATGCTGCTTCCATTGAGAAGATCCGGCAAGAAAGTGAATACCGGTTACCCTTTACAATGGATAAAATATGGTAAGTATGAGAGCGATCTTGAGGACGCTTTTGACATTTCATTTTGCGCTAGTATGACATTATGACATTTCCAAGATCAATTCAAAATTGTGTTTGTTCATGTAAGCCAACAAAGCATTTATGAGTAGTCAGAATCTACCACCGGTTCGGAATGCTGCTTCCATTGAGAAGATCCGGCAAGAAAGTGAATACCGGTTACCCTTTACAATGGATAAAATATGGTAAACTTTCTCAGGAACAGCAACAGTATGTGCAGGTAACATTATTGCCACTAAATAAGTAAATAGTTATCAAATGGGTATCAAAATTGAGATCGATTTATTAATTCGAGACTTAGTCGAAAATAAAATAGTCTGATGACGTTGATGACGAAACTGACCGCCCTACTCAAGTTTTACAACAACACTTATTGAGTGTACTCAGAATACTGAGTAAGCTACTCAACCCTAGACACAACACTAGTGCAAACAGAGACTGAACGAGTGCACTCGAGTTAAAACGATTCCGATGTCCAATACGAGTGGTTTTTTTCTATTAGAGAATTTAACTAGACGTGAAATTGGTTAGGAGAGCAGGTTTTAGGTAACTGAACACGGGCAGTATATTTCCATATGTAGAGTCGCATTTATAGAGTCCCGTATTTAATGTTCTATATGAAAAGTTCTGTATATAGAGTTGCTATGTAGAGCTCTATGATGTAGAGTCTCATTTAAGACTCCTATTGAGGACCGTAATCTTGGAAAAGGTCAGATACATTCCATATAGTTGAACCTTAGTTAAACATATTTAGAACATCCACTTTAAAAATGGTATTAGTTTTGCAATCTTACCTTATCTTATCTAACCCCACCTTACCTAACCTTAATGACTCTGCATGAATTAAGCAAGTATAAAACTGATTGACACGCAAGAGTCTTCCAAATTTAGTCTCGTTCTTGCAAATGTCTTTACGAGAATTGAAGATAAAAGAAAATTTGGGCAACTATATTTCACCGAAGTGAGGACAACCGCACACGTAACAGGTGGTGATCCCACTGCCTCACAGTACTTAAGGCTAAAGCGCCCATCTAACCGCAAAGTTCAAATTTTTTGAGAGTTTTTAGAAATTTTTCAAAATCTATCAATAATAAAAGGCACATTTTGTAATTCGCGACAAAGACCGTGTGCAGTGCATTTATTAATATATCCAACTAACTCTAAAACATTTTAAGAACGACAGCTATCCAGATAATCTGCCAATTTTTGTATATTTAGTGATTAACTAGTATCATATCCACCGTGATAATATTTAGAGTAAAATAAATTTATTAATAAACGCACTGCATACTGTGTTTATCGCAAATCACAAAATGTTGTCTTAAATGTTTTCAGATTTTGGATAAACTATAAAAATACTCGAAAATTTTGAATTTCGCGGGCTATACAGGCGCCTTCACCTTAAATACAAAAATAACTGTGTATCCAGTAATTAAATATTTTATTACTGTGGTAATTATTACGGCGGTAGAGCCAAGCTGTACATAGCCAATTGACTACACCCACAGATATAGATCTACATAGATAACGCAAATGCATGTACTTCGCGTGTCCGAAACCCCGACCAAGCGTCAAGGTTGGTCGCCGCTAACTTACAGCCCGCGCGACTACAGATATAAATAATATGTGTATGAACGAGAGAATCGTAGCGGGCGGAGGGGCATCGGCGGCATCGGTGTCTTTGAATCGGTTTGGACTAAATTTCGGCTGTGACGTCACAGTAGGTGTTAAAAGTTCGGCACGCTTGGTTTCAATACAAATCGTGATACTTGCGTTATCCATGTTAATCTATATCTGTGACTAACCTGATATACCTATGGGCTGGCTCAAAGATAAGCAAATGGCGATTAAGAAAAATAAATATGACAACATGTAAAAAGACAAGCCCGCTGAGTTTCTTGCCGGATCTTCTCAGTCGAGGTCGCGTTCCGAAAAAATATGTAAAATTGACAATTTGTAAGTGCCCCCGTAGGCCTGAACAAAATAAACGACTTGAATTTGAATCTCAAAGAAAATATTTAATCGACGCTCTACCTGTGTAGTACCACCCTCTCACAGAATATCGGCGTAAGGTTACAATAATAGTTGCGTTTCGTATGAAGAGTTAGAGAAGCGGAAGCCTAACCCCCTCCCCCACTCTTCTGTTCCCTTAATCCCAATACCCCTTCAAGTCGCGGCGTGCGAGCAATGCCATTGGTATTGTATGTATCTATAGGCAACGGTAACTGCTTAACAAAAAAAATATGTAAGTACACAAAACTACATGTGAAGCCAGTCAGTTTTTTTTTTTAAAAAAGATTAATTATAGATTTTTGATAAGAATTTGATATAAATAAGATTGATTAAATTTAAAGATAAAGAAAAGATTAGCAATGTGTGTTTATCACATTACTAGTATTCCCTTTAGCCCCTCCAACTAAGCTAATGCTTGTGCTAGGAGTGGGGTCACGTCAATAGTTTAATGGCCAGGATGGGGATCGAACCCGGAACCTCTCAGCTACGAGGACGGCCCCTCTAACCACTAGGCTATTGACGCTTAATATATAGTTCATATTTATCTGGCAATATTAACAAAATGCAATACAAGAACAGTATAATAATAACGCTCTTATTTTCTTACGTGTGTATATATAGCTACATTTATTGCCGAGGGTATTGTTTCACATGGTTTTTAGATTCCACTAGCTGAGCCCGCGACTTCGTCCGCGTGGAATTTAACTTAACAAAAAAACCCGCTGCCGCGTTCTGAGCCCGCGCGACAGGACCCATTTTTTACGTTTTGATTTTCTAAAATAAAAGTAGCATAAGTTACTGCTTCTAACATCAGCTATCTGCCAGTGAAAGTCCCGTAAAAATCGGTCCAGCCGTTTCGGAGATTACCCGGAACAAACACACAGACAGACAGACAGACAGAAAGACAGACAAAACATTTTTAAATCGCGTTTTTGCTATAGGTGTCGTATGTACTTTCATATGCATTTAGTGAAAATGTGTTATTTTGATATTACAAACAGACACTCCAATTTTATTTATTTGTATAGATCTAGTTCTTTACAACGTTCTCTACAAAACTGGGTTCGCAGAACACCTGGCATGAATGTATGCACCAATAAGTGTAATTACTAGGCAAGGGCCTACACGACAGTATAGGTCCTCCCTTCTATGAACTACCATTTGACGTATACATTTTTCACGTGTCGCAATTACTTTGTACTAGTCACATGATTTCCAACGACCTTACAACCTCATAAATAATCAATATCGCCAGACTGACACACCAACTGTATGGTCCCAAACTAAGCAACGCTTGTACTATGGGTACCGTACAATGGACTGGGGGCGATCCCAGTGACACCTACACCTGGGCAAATTTCGAAATGGCGATTTCCGAAATTTACCCTAACGGGAACCGAACCCGCAACCACCCTGTGTAGTGAGCCGAGCGGCCTACGCTGGAACCACTGCGCCAAGCGGTCGTCAAAATCATCAAAATCGGTCAAGCTGTTTAGAAATATTACGAACAGACGCTCACTCGAATTTTATACTTATACTAGCTGTGCCCCGCGACTCCGTCCGCGTGGAATGTGAACCATTGAGGGGTATGAAAAATAGATAGTAGCCGATTCTCAGACCTACCCGATATGCACACAAAATTTCATGAAAATCGGTCTAGCCGTTTCGGAGGAGTATGGTAACTAACATTTTTACACGAGAATTTTATATATCAGATAAAGATTAGACCGATTTACTTTATAGTTATTTTGTAATCCATAATTATGACGAAGAAAAGGCCGCTAATCGAATCTGATGTCATACTCTATTGTGGATCAGCTTACGTCATCATTATAAAAAAATAGACCACTACAAATGGCGAATTTAAATACGAACTAGTATTTTATGTGTTACAAGCGACTACTTATTTTAACAGACAATAAATATTCGAAATTAATTCGTCGGACGGGTCAGATCATGTTTTTTTAACAAATTGAAATCAATTTAGGTGGTCTCACCACGGCCAAAAGAACGATATAATGTTTTAGAATCTCAATTAAACACGGCTCACTCAACGAGAAATATCTAACAAATCAATTAAGTAATGCAAAGAATTCATTCACCTTTAGTGATGTGCCGCTGTTGATTGGTGACGATGTAATCGATATCGATACTGTAATTATTTATTGATGGATGAGTTTTTATGATATGAAGCTGCAGTTTTAATAGTACATTTTTTAGAAATTATAGAAATTTGTGAAGGCTATGCTAAGATGGTAAATTATAATGCATGGTGATCCATGCAAATAAAATAAGTTTATGGAAACTACATTGCTACGCACTGTAAATTATTTTTTAAGATTAATATATTTCCAACGTGTTAAGCCCACACAAGGATTAAATAAAATCTTAATATTTTATTCATGAACGTTTAATTAATAAAATATTGCAGCATATTATAAAAATAATGACCCACTCAATAATTTAAAAAACAAAATGTTACAAAAACGTAAATATCGACATCCCAAAAAAATAAAACACGAAACTGTCGCATCACTAACGTTATCGCGTCATCGATTAAAACATTTTGATTAGCTTTCAACTTACGACCAATGTCATGAGATACAATCTTAACGAAACGTCCTAAACGCCATTAAATACATTCTACAAAACGTCGTTACACCACTGAGGGGCTTTTAGAAATTAAATTCCATATATTAGACGCTTAATATGGTACTAGCTGTAATACAAAGCGACGCGGAGCCACCCCGGCCAAGTGACTGTGCAGGAATCACGATAAAGATCTGAGATTAAGTTGTCGATACGTCTTGCAAGCAGTCACTCGACATCCCTATTGATGTCGTGGTTCTGACGATAATTTTAATGAATTGTGACTTATAATGACGCACGTGGAAATAATGGCGGGTATCGATAGTTTTAAGGATCAATTTAAGTTCACTAATTAATATGTTTTAAGAAAACGTCACAAAATACCTTGAACTAGATTATCTGTATTAAAACATAATCCATCTATTACAAGCATTATTATAATTATTATAATATAATAATAATGGATAACTCATGTAATTGGATCGCGCACTTTATTTATATGATATCGTACTCTATTAGCCAATATTAAGGTACATTATACTTTCACAGTTCTGTATACGGAAAATGAACCGAGGGGGAGACAGTCCCAGGTGGGGCTATGTCCTTACTCCTAGTTGCCATGACTAAACTACCCCTACCATCTCCCGTGGATGCCTTAGTAGAAAAGAGACAGATTTCCACCAGAATCTAACAGTGATCCTCCTGTTAAAATAAGTCCTTTTGATAATCTTTGTGTGTTTATATATAAGTATTAATTAACAAAAGCTGGAGAAAAAGTGTAACTTCTTTTTTCAAACTAATGACCATAAACGTATCGATTGTAAAGGTTTCAAAGTGTAAAGCGGCGTCGAATCAATTGTTTGCCGGGTCCCGTACGATACGAGGTGGATTGTGGAAATAATTAGTGCTCCTTGAAAAATGCTCATTTACAACGCGTGATAAATGTTTACGAGTTATTGTTCCCTGATGGCGGGAAACGCGGGAAAGATTAACATTGATTTGAGCTCACAATTTCAAAGAATATTGCAATATATTTTTTGTACGTACGATCCGCCAGATGTTAAGCAGTCATCTTAAGCCTATAGATGCTTGCAATACCAAAGGCATTGCTCGTACGTTGCCAACCTGAATGGAGGTGGACAGAAAGAGGGGAATAGACGGGCTTCCGGTTCTCTCACTCATCCTACGAAACCCACACATACTTCTGCAGATGAAAACCAACCCTAGTGCAAGCGGTTGAAGGTTGCTTTCAGTTTGCCGAAGTATGGGTGGTTGGATCCATTCTGCATAAATAAGTGTACCTATTCAATTGTATTACCAAAAAGCATCAATCACATTCACGTGAGGTTAAATAAAAAATCCTAAAAATAATACATAGCAACTACAAAAATCATAGTCGTAATAGTTTTTTCGGGGAAGAGATAGAGAAGTACTTAAATACCTAAACATTAATAGTGATTCAATATTCGGCCCCTAATTATTTTATTAGGAGTCTCCACTAATAAATTAGTACTAAAATAATGTGACGCCATGTCCACACAAACCTTTCACCCGCCACAACACAGCGCGTTTAGCAACCAAGCAACAAACGTTAACATTAATTTCTTAATAACATAATATTTTATTAGCGGCACTTCTCAACGCAATGGTTTACTTAATTAGTTGTTGTAAATACACAACAATGGCGTTTATTATTGTTATGTTGAGTTGAGTTTTAACAAACTCGGTGTGTGACAAGTTTTTTTTATCAGCGTGTAACGCACACGAAATATTACTTTTGTCTCTTGCTTTGCAAAGAGTGAAAGGGGATAATTTTCTTCTAATTCCTATTATATCTTTAGGTTAAATTCGTGCGGATTCCAAGATAATTGAGCTTTTCCCCAGCACTCTTCGAGAGTCAAACTTGAGTGTCATCTTTGGACACCATTGTAGATACTGGTTATAGGAGTAACATTGGCGGGAGTGTGTGGCAAGTCACTATTAAACAAAAAAAGTATTACTTCTACATTTTATATTTTTCAAAACGAACGTACCCCATTTCATTAACTTCTGTCAGAAACTGTTGAAGTTATAAATAACCCTGTTTGACAGGACGAGATGATGGACAGACGGACGGACTGAATAATCTCATAAGGGTTGTGAATACGGAACCCCAAAGAGGGTTTATTATTTAAAACTATTTTTTATTAGACTTGCAGTGCCTAGTATGTAAATTCAAGCAAGGTGGAAACTTCAAGATAACAATGGAAGTTTTACATGATCTGGCATCATATCGATGGTTATAGGAAAAATATTTTTTTGTCCCATTTTAGTCGGAAACGTTTTAAAAACATAAAGGTACCTCCTTACTTAATAGTTATAAAATATCATTCATTATAAACGCTCTGTTCAGCTTTATTACCCACACTTAGTGTTACTTAGTAATCAAGTTAATTCTCCAGAATTTGGTATCTAATAAAACCCCAAAAATCCAGGAATATGATCCTTCGTCATCGTTACTTGTTTCAGGGTTTTCCCACCTCATTGACTACATTAAATGATTCAACCCGTAAAAAGTAACAATTAGACTATGAATCATTTTGGTATCTTTAAGAGTTGTTCAAACTACAGCGGTATCCGCGACCGACATCTGTTTCGAGACTTTTACTTCCTATCTTAATTACTATGTTAGAGGGAATGAGACAAAATTATGTATTTCCCAGATTGTTTGGTATAACAGCAAAGTGAGCTTTATAGCGTTTTTATTTTTTAAAGAGTAGACTATAACGAAAAGTACCATAGCAGGAACCTCATCACTATCTCACCTTTCCCCACTATCAAGCCTCGAGAAGTCATCTGTTCTTAGGCTTAATCATCTCTTGCTCTGTATCAATCCAAAAATACTAAAGTGTATGCATGTGAATTCCACATGCAGAAACGCTTTAGCGGTAATTCACACGGTGAATCCGGCACTGATAATTTGTACTTATACATTTTACTGTATCCAGAATCTAGATGTCATATACGGCCAATTTCAGAACGGTCAATGTCAGCTTATTTTATTTTAATTAATTACATACTTATCATATTTTCCATCATCCAACCATTCTAAACTACGATCCTTTAAGTAAGTACTTTATTGATGAGGTATGCGCAGTAACCATGACACCATGAAGGTTCACGATGTGGATAACGGCTATGTATGAACAGACCTCCATAGTTTATTACAATGACTTATTTTCAAAGAAACCAGGATGTTTCAAGAATTTTTTGAGATCCGATGTATTGAGAGTACCTACCTATAGGTATTTTCCGATTCGTTCTGGTTTGCGTCGTTTAGCGTGAATCATTTTACTTATTGAAATTGTACACAGCTAATTAATGAGCTCTAAAGCCTAAACGAAAATTGTCGTGGTGTAGGTTCGAAAGTTGTAACGAAATTACAGACAGGTCCAATAATGTATTTAGGTTCGATTCCCCGACAGCAAGTTTGAGATACACTCGGAATAAGAATCCTGAATCTATTACACCCTTAGATATAAACAAGTTGTAACTTCCTAGTAACTGTACATAGTGCAAGCGTTGTTTAGTTTGGGACCATACAGTTGGTGTGTCAGTCTCGCGATATTTATTTCTTTATTTATTTTGTTCTTGTATAATTTATTTACAATGTCCTAGGTATTTCATAACCATAGTTAGCATTCCACTTTTTATAACCTTATAAGGCTTCCATCGTATTAGGCGTTGATTTTCTTAACAACGGAGTTAGACGTGACACTTGATCGGTAGGCAAGGCTTTAGAAAACAAATCACATAAAATTTAAAATTTCGAGCGGAGGCTGTACCGTGACTTCTCAGTTTAAGTAACAACCAAACACCTTTAATACATTTTCAGTAAAAAATGGTAAACAAAGTAACTGCCTTCATTCTGTTAAAACCTAAGATCTGAAGAAAAACGTTAAAGGTTATTTATGCGTAATAAAGTATTTCACAATAGGTAGCCATATTATGCAATAACAACATACGGTTCTTCCAAAGGCGAGTTTACAAGGGCGGCATCCCATCTCCTTCCCTAGAGTTGCAAAGATCATGGACGACGGCTACTACTGGGTATCAGGTAGACCGTTTGCCATTAATAAACAAATATCGCCAGACTAACACACCGACTTTATGGTCCCAAACATAGCAACGCTTGTACTATGTGTACTGTACAATAGACTGGAGGCGATCCCAGTGACACCCAGACCTGGTCAAATTACGAAAAGGCCATTTCCGAAATTTGCCCCGGCGGGAATCGAGCCCGCAACCACCATGTGCAGTAAGCCGAGCGGCCTACGCTCGAGCCACTGCGCCAAGCGGTCGTCTATATTTGTAAATTGTATTTTTTACCTAAGTAGGCAATAAAACAAATATACAAGATACAATAGGCATTTATATCATTAGGTATTATATATTTCCTTCTCAATACCGAGAAAAACTAATTGGAGCAAAAATCAGGACAGCATCAATCACTTCGAGTCATTTCCTGCAGTGATTCATCTCTGAATACTGCTAATGAATTATATTCGCGAATTCACATAATTTGTCCCATACCCGTGGGATATCTACAGGTATATTTATTCGTATGGGAATTTTAGCGCGCCGAGCCGTTCCCATGTAACCTACCGCATTCGTAGCGTCTCAGAATGTTCGGAATTTCAAACCCGACGTTGTCACTCTAAAACTATGTCTAGACCTTTCCACGATTTATCAGATTAATGTTGCGAAAATACAAAAAAAAATTAACAAAAACGTTATATGAGATGTTTAAAATTGAAAAAAGCATGCACTGCCCGGGAATCGAACCCGGGTCGCAAGAATGGGAATCTTGCATGATACCACTACACCAGCAGTGCTTATCTGAGGTATTCGAAAATAGTGTTTGTATGACGCGATAAGTCATGTACATTTGTTGACAACATTTTTTAGTAGGTAATATTTTTTTAATCAATTTTATTATTATAATTCTATTTCTATAATATCTACAAATATCGATTAAATTATATTGCAAATTACAAAAAATATTGCGATTTGTTCGTACCTACATTACGAATTTACAACTATGAAAAAGGACGGCAATTAATTTATATTTTATCAAGATTAGTTTAATGTGCCAACAGAATGAGTGCTAATACCTATATATATTGTTCATAAGCAATATTATATTAAAGAAATAAAAACGAAAAAGTGGGTAAGTACTTACTCAGAGCCCTACCATCTTTTCTCACACTGTCATCATCACTGGCGTGCCGAATTCGTCTCGCCCTCGGTGTCCCTCGTGTTTGTTCAATATTTTACCGACATTAACATTTTAATTTATCCGGCCTGTCCTTGCGTAGGTTTATAGGATTAAGGACAGGTTACCAGTGATAAATTCATTACTTTATTTGGATAATATTTTTTTGTTCCAGTCACCTACCTACTCACTTTAAAGACATCATTAAAGTCATGTTTTTGTGGCATCTTTTGATAAGGCGAGCCGCGAAAATGTTGTAACTCGATTTACATATTGTCTCTTATCATATTTTAACAAAATGAATCCGAAACGAAAGCGGCTGCCCACACGTTATTATGAAATATTTATTTTATCTTGCATTAGTATTTTCACACGTTAATTAACGCTTTATTGTGGTACTATTTAAAATTCGAAAAATTTTATAGATACTCAAAAAAGTGGTTTTACCTCAATATTGGGAGCATGCTACCTACTGGCCGAAACGCCGAAAGCGGACCGGACGCCGACGTGTAAACACTCGCATCGGCGCGAGCGCAATAAAAACGCTGTAAAATTTTGATGTTTCTATTCAACGATAGCTATCTCACTCACGCGAGTTACTATGACTATCGCTCTCTCGCACAACGTCTGAGAATGGCTCAGATTATTATCAATGCACTTTACATAAAGCAGAAGTTCCGAACTCAGGCTGACATTAATGTGATTTTGAAAGTAAATTGTGTAGGTTTAGTGGCCGATAAGTGGCACGTGAATGAGGTGTCAAGTGATAAAATTAATAAATGTAGCTAGATCTCATCGCTACTAGGACGGCGGCAAAATCATATGTATTTTAAATACGCTTTTTCTGTATGATAAAACGATTTCTGATGTATTGGTCTGTAATAGATTTCAGACTTTGATCTCCTGAAATACTCTTTAAAAATCATGCTAAAATAATTTGCCTAGCTTTACATCTAGATAAGTCGGCATAATAACAATCTAAATCACCGAAAAATGCCAAAATCCAAAGTAAGACTACTACGAATTGGCTTATTTTTAACCAGGTCATAATTAATTTGTATGCACTAATAAATAAGGACAAGTTACATCAATCAGCTTTTGTTGACAAACTTTTACCGGCGCTATTTTTCTACAGCAAAACGTCTGACTTGACTCATGGTACTGAGAGAATCCCAGGTCGAGAAACCTGTCTAAAATGTATATCTTAATCAAATTAGGACGCAAATGAGTGTATCTTCCCACACCTAAGCATTAAACCGCCTTTATTAAATCTGCACGAGAGCGCGTCGAAACGCACAAAATAATGTTAAATAAATTAATTTTGGGCGCAAATTACTTCGCTGGGGCCTATAATTGAGCGTGCCGCGTTATTTTCCCGCTCCATCTTTGTATCTACTGTGAGAAGCAAACACATTTTGGATACGTGATCCTTTAAAACATTTTATGGACAACAATTCTATATTATTCAAATTTGATTTGTCTCTTTTATCTGAAATTCTTCAATCAGTATAACTTGGAACTTTTAGTCCTCATGTGGTCTACCGACCTCAAACACTATAATCATCACATTTTCATTCACCCATTTAGTGTTTAATGAACAAATACATTTTAGATTAAAAGTTAACAATATATTATTAAAAAATATATTCAATAACTGTCCCTTTCCGATTGTTAAATAATAATTAATATCGCGGTTGCCACTCAAAGCGATCGATTCATCGTGGAGTGGTTCCAAAAGTGCCTGATCCAAACGATACAGAACAATGCCCTCATTGTCATCACGTCCAGTAATAATCCCCAGATCCTTATCTGATTACCAATTTCATCGGAATGCGATCGGTCAGTGGAGGATCGATACAGTTCCCACCCTAATGGAACGATATTAGCCAACCTATACTTAAATGCAGCTAAGACGCCGCTCGGTTGTTTTTTGCGAAAAATAATTGAGTAATTTTATAGGATGTAGGTTTAATGTAAATATTTTTGTAGATATTATAATGTTTTTCATCAAGCATTTTGTTTAATTAATTCAATAGAGATGTTGCATAGGTATTTAAGAAAAAAAACAAAGAGGAAGTAAAAGTTAAAACCATATGAATGTTCATGTATGTAGACGCGAGTATGACCGAAACTAGACATTAATCCTACTACTATATAATATCATAAATGCGAATGTTTGTGAGTGTGGATGTATGTTTATTACTCTTTCACGCAAAAACTACTGAACGGATTTGGATGAAATTTTGAAAACAGATAGTTTATAACCTGGATTAACACATATAATACTTTAATTAAGTCTACGCGGACGAAGTCGCGGTCAGAAACTTTTAAAAATATACTACGCAATTCCTACATGAGGAAAAAAATAGGGCAGATAGAGGCACACTAAATTCTTAACTTGTAACAAATCGAGGGCCAAAATCCTATCGAAATTGTAGGTTTTGCGCCGAAATTAATAACATTATACCAAAGGTTTGACGCCTCTTACTTTTGTAAGAACATAATCGAAATATCTCGGAGTGTCGCCATGCGACTATTTACTAAATATAAAAATAAATAAATATAAAATTGAATATAAATATAAATATCCCCAGACTGACACATCAACTGTATGGTCCCAAACTAAGCACGCTTGGACTATGGGTACCGTACAATAGACTGGGGGCGATCCCAGTGACACCCAGCTCTGGGCAAATTTCGAAAAGGCCATTTCCGAAATTTGCCCGGGCGGGAACCGAACCCGCAACCACCATGTGCAGTGAGCCGAGCGGCCTACGCTCGAACCACTGCGCCAAGCGGTCGTTAAAAATCCTATGTTTTGTATTGTTCATAAAATTAATTAGAGACAGTGCGCCATTTTATCGACTCCTGCGAACATGCTACTCCCTCAGTATGTAATCGCGATATTAGTCATCGCATTAATTCATGTAATTATGTACTATGCGGTCGATTAGTCATCATTACCATACTCTTAAAGCCTGTGTTACGGTGCAAATTAGACCCATTATAAAGTCCCAGGTAATCTATGTATTTCACTAAACTTCAATTTGTTATTTTGACGACCGCTTTGCGCAGTGGTTTGCACGTAAGCCGCTCGCCTTACTGCACCGGGTCGCTGCGGGTTCGATTCCAGTCGGGACAAATTTCGGAAATGGCCTTTCGTAATTTACCCAGGACTTGGTGTTACTGGGATAACCCTCAGTCCATTATACAGTATCCATAGCACAAACATAGATTAGTTTGGGACCATACAGTTGATGTGTCAGTCTGGCGATAATTAATTACTTGTGTATTTTATATTCGCCAATTATGGATTTCAATTTAAGTAGTAGATATCTACTTATGAGTAGGTAAGTATAAAAAAGGAAACAAAATATAATTAATTTATTGAGCTATAAAAAGCTTAAATAACATCTACCTATACCTATTTAAATTAATATACTTTCATTATGTCATCATTAAACAATACATAATCACGACTCACATTCAAAAGCATTAATAAAAACGGTAACCCTAATATCCAACACAAACATAAAACAAAAAACCGAACAATACAACTCCATTAAAACATTGTCATGACTCAGCTAACTCCCACAATAATATAAAAATTACATAAAAATTAATTACGTAAGCACAAACCGACACCGATTATTACCGAATAATGGTAATGATTTTTGGTAAAAATTATAACTTACCGTACTCTAAAATATTTCTCACGGACGGGACGATTGACACGATTATTAATAACGACTCGAGAAGGAGGAGCGATTGACACGTTAATATACGATGAACAAATATATTAAATAATTCATGAGCTGTAAAAATGGGTTCTAATATCAAAGTATTAACGTTCATAGTAAAAGCAAAAGTGAAGTTTGTGCGCGAGAAACGCGATGGTTATCGGGGAGCATTTCTTGAGTTATCTTCTTCGTGTCTAGCAATGACGTGTGAGACAAAGTGATTTTGACGCCCCGTATAGTGGGTAATTATTTGCGTATTTACTGTCAATATTTTTTATTATTTTAGAATCCGAAAAAGAAAAGGTTGGTCTATCATGATTTATTTTGAGTAGGTAATAATATGATCTTGATGAAGTGTGATAGAGGCCGAATATGTCTGAATATGCCTCAGGAATCTCTAAGGAGCCATTTAGATAATATTGGTCATAAAAATAACAAGTATAAGTTATTGTCAATTCGAGCAACGATAACACCTATGCGTTCGACACACAACGCGCTAGGGCCCGGCTCCGCCCCGACACGCCCACCGCCCCCGCGCAGCCCTTGCCCGCACCATGACTTTCCTGCTTTTTCAATTTCAAATTCCAAAGTTCGACATTTGAAATTTCTCGCCGCGAAACAATTCCACTCTCAGCGGAACCTGCTTCGAAACAATGCGACTCGAATTTTTTTGACGAATGAATTTTATTACCTACATTTTTACTTGTTCAACTTATTGTTCTTTAATTTAATTTACGGAATTATTTTTATTGCTATTTAATAAAATAAATTTCACTATATTTTATCGTTTACCACTTTCTTATTAAAAGTACGATGATAAAAAAGTTTGCAACCAGTTTTAATTGTATTTAAATTTCGAATGGAACACTTTTATTTTTAATTTGTTTTTTTAAAAAAAGCTATTAAAATTACTCATTTCAAAGTTCGAACTATAAACAGCCCAACCCACATTGTAATAGAAGCTTATAAGACTACGATCCTATATAAATACGCAAGTGATACTTCATAATAGGTATACCTATCTACTACCTACACATAGACAAGCTAGACATACAGGTATTAATCGCTTCAAGCTCGAGGTCGCGACTAATAACACTGTATAATGTCATTGACCCGCTTCTTGACCGCGTCATAGTACAAGGATCTTCAAACAATCACTATTATGCGTTGCAGTGGATGTACAGCCACAATGGTCCCGAACAACTCATCACAATGGGTGGTAATTAAACCACAATCCAAATATTCTCATGTCTAGGCGGATGTCTCGTTGGTGGTCGCAATAATAAACTATTGACAATGATTAAGTAATTTAATTTCGGCAGTTTTGTACCTATTGTTAGACAAACTCTTAGAAGCTCTGAAACTTCTTTGGGCATTATGTTGGTGATGTCATTAACTCAGAGCCTCTAAGAGCCTAAATAAACCTAGGTAGTTTGCCAAGAAACTTATTTTTCGACAGATTTTTAACACTTTTTCAGCAACAATAAGGTGGTAGTTACTCTGCCTCTAACTAAGCTTAAGTATAAGAATGTTAATATCCTGATATCAACTCAGAACCAATTTGAGAACGATTTTTAGATGTAATTATGTACGTACTAGGAGAACCGGATAATTTTTCCCATTTCGCTGTCAGTTTTACAGTCGATTTATTAATACCGGTTTTAGATTATCTCTAAAGAAAATCTTTTTTCAAAATAAGTTCTTGATATCAGATTTTATTTATATTTTATTAGGTGTAATTTAATGCCTTGTTGCTCAGTGTCGCATCTGGGAAGTCATCTCTACAGCCTACTCTGTGGAATGACTGCGCATCAGGCACAACTTTGGCGTTCCCACAAGCCTCCCATCGCTCACCGGGCGAACTGATGAAATTAGATCGATTAACATGATAAATCGATCGTAGCATTAATAAATCGATACTATCGATATGCGACTGACAAATTACGCTCTGACCCGTCTGCACGAGCATCGATCTGGGACTGTATGACGTGCCGGAGATCATTTTATTGATTTTAATAGATTGAAGATATTTAAATGAATTTTAATCATTTGATCCAACAAAAGGGTTATGTTTGTAGTACTTATTTCAGAGGGTTCTCACTTGAGTCACGATTTAGTAAACCGCTAATAAGTAATCATAAGTGTTATTTACAACTGAAATCATAAGGAATAACTTTGGAATACAAATTAATGAAGAAAATGATACATGAACCCTCAGATCAAGAAACTGTCACAATAATCACAAAATGATGTTGACTCTACCGCCTGTTCGAACGTTCAATAATCAAGTGGGTAATTTTAATATCAACTCTACATTCCACCACTAAACCAAAATCACTCAATAGTAACTTTTCACGCCGTCTTGTTTATCATAGAAAATTGTCGAGCGGTATTAGCAATTTTATCTCGCACTCGATAAAAACACTATTCCATATAATCACGGTGGCTCTCGCGGCATGTGAGCAGAGCTCATAAATCAGAGGGCTGGCATCCGCAGCGGCCCTGACGAATAACCGTCTAATTGACTGGAGGCATTCGACTCGTATACGATTATTTTTTACTTTGAACCTTGTGTAAATCACAAATTCAATCTTGCTAATGAAGGACGGTGTATGGATGTGTTTCTTGTGGGAACTGTTAGTGTGAAAAGAATGCTGCTTTTCCTATGACTAGGTTTTTCTCATTCTCATGTCTCTACAACTTGTGAAAATTATTCCTCAGCTGTGTTCATTTTGGTATACCTATGTCTCATGTCTTTAATGAAGGTACTTTTGCAAAGAATAAAAATACTTTTTGCTTGCACTGTGCTTTTGAATAGCTTCAAGAATATAAGACATTAAATAAGCTAAAGGTAATATATTTTATTTCATTTTACAATTTCATGATCGGACATACTTTTAACACGGACACAACCACAAATGTATCTATGGTATAATTAATTCAGAACCGTGTATAAATTAAGGAATAATCAGGTAGAGACGGCATTAAAAGTGCATAATGTAAATAATTGGTCGATAGCGTGGTAGAGTTTATAGCCGTGTTTCAATTATCGTTCAACTTCGCGAGAGAGAGTGTTTAGAATGCTAATGGAAGGAAATCGATGGAAGAGATACTCGCTGTCAAAGAGTATGTAAGATAGAAGCGATTGTAGGTTTAAAAGGCTGAAGTATTTGCTTCTACAAGGTGCACTTTCAAATATAATTTTAAAACTATCCAGCCACCTTCAAAATATAGTCTCCTGTAATCTTCGACCGGCTAATATTAGAAAATAAAACAATAAGTATGATATTTTAATCAGTTTTTGCATCGTCAAGTCATTACACATTTCCTTGATCTTACCTCAATATCGAAGATCGTTTGTGTTTAAAGTTTAGGTTACAAAGAAATATCATTTTAATTTCGCTCTCAACACGAATAGCCTACATCGGTGACTCTCTTAAAATAAAGTTTAGGCACAGAACCCTAAATTACACCTTCGTTTCTGTGAATATTATTAGCGCCATAATCTATCCGATCACGATGCGTGTAGGGCAGCGAGGGTAGTTTATCAAGATGGCTAAATGCTCGCAATTAGCGCACGTGAAATGTCGCATACGCATGCTAACGAGATCCCGCCGCGAGCGTGTGCAAGCGCACCATCCGGCTTAACAGTCGCGCTGACAGGCATCGACTATCTCTGCATTTTGTATAGGCCATCTACATACTCTGCGATAACGTGGGAGATTTTATATAAATATGCAAATAGATACATGTTTATATTAATGAAAATCGTAGTTAAAGGATTTAAGTCTGTACATTTATAGTTAATAGAAAAGTAACAAAGTAGGGGTATATCGGAGTCTGCGTTACATTTATTTACATAAATCTATAAGATGGTTAAGAATTCGTCGAATCCATAGTCGTTATGAATGAAAAAGAATTACAGAAATGCTTCTAAAAATGTAAAATTAAGTTGTTCGTGAAAAGACAACAGAATTTACACTTCGTCTATTCCTGAAGTACATTTTGTAGCATTCAATTCTTTGCGCGATATTCATCCATACCCAAGTATTGTTTTGGACTTGAAACACCCTGTATAATTGACGACCGCTTGTCGCAGTGGTTCGAACGTAGGCCGTTGGGCTCACTGCACATGGTGGTTGCGGGTTCGATTCCCGCTGGCTAATTTCGGAATTGGCCTTGTGTTAATTTGCCCCGGTCTGGGTGTCACTGGGATCGCCCCCAGTCCATTGTACGGTGTCTATAATACAAGCGTTGCTTAGTTTGGGACCATACAGTTGGTGTTGGTGGCGATATTTATTATTATCGTTATTTAATTATTGAGCCGAAAATTCGTTACAAAATCGAATAATCGTATTGCTTGTAAACAGCCTAAATCGTCGCGTTCGACCCTCCGCTGATTTATAGCCCTTTTGTA
Source organism: Notodonta ziczac (assembly GCA_918843915.1). Taxonomy (NCBI): domain Eukaryota; kingdom Metazoa; phylum Arthropoda; class Insecta; order Lepidoptera; family Notodontidae; genus Notodonta; species Notodonta ziczac. The sequence goes on from OU974037.1 coordinate 3,551,224, forward strand.
TATAGCCCCCTAAAGTTTCTAATGTTGTGTCCGTGCTGACCGTACTGCGTACAATCTTTAGTGTACCTAAGTAATTAGCACGCGTTTATGTAAATATTCCATTGATCCGATGGTATTGGACCTTTATCGTTAATTTTATCGCTCTCTGTGAATAAGTAGTTTTATCGCGTATGGGGTCTTATTGATGCATTTCCTTTTCAATGGGTGGAATTACCCATACCAGCTTTGAAGCTCTATTGTATTTGCAGCGCTGAGAAGAATGTTGACACTTATATTGTCATGTGAGCGGGACGAAACCCGCTAACGTTAACTAAATTTACGTTAACGTAAAGCATTTGAATTGCCAGGTTTACGTAGAGTATTGCGTAATAGCTACTTTCAGCACAGATCACACCGAGGAGGGTAAGATTATTTACCTATGTTAATGTTATTATTGTGTAGTAACTACTTATGGGCTGAATAATTATTTTTCATTACATTCGTAAGTATTTCGATTCTCAACTGATTATTACAGAAGTGTCAAAATACCCATCAAAATTTTTCGGTTTAAATAAGGTGCACGTATTTCTATGTAACTGCATAAAAAAAGGGTTTACATTAGCTTTGTGGGTAATTCAGTAATGCGTCTGGCAACCCTGCTACAAGGCATGAACGTTTCCCAGCCGATATTGCGGTGTCGCGATCGGTTCGCGGTGTAATTGATAATGACGGAAAATGATGCGTGGCAGTAGCTGCGAGCGATGTGCTGTATCGCTAATCGACTGCAAGTGTAGACTGTGGATTTGTGGGTTGCCACACTTTGGAATAAATTTTAATAGTGGATAATTTAAATGGACGGTCTACATGTATATCTACTAAGGTGCAAGCCAGTGTTTGGCCCTTGTGCGCGCAAGACGCGTCCTGAACAAATCGGCTATTACTGCTCTATTCTATTTTTTACATAAAATATATTTTATACCTGGCAACACCGCGGAATCTATTCACCGCGTAATCCCTGGATATTTATTTCAATACAAGTATTTACGTTCTAATGGCTTTTGCTGTGCCGACAATGAGGCGTGCCACCTTATACGTCATTATACACAGAGCGTGTGGAAATAACAGCGTTGTTCTACGGAAGTGGGTATTGGGTAAACGTGCCAGTTACCGCGCGATGGTTTGATGCTGAAATTAGGTGCTATTGTAGTTGTAAACACTGTGCAGAATGAACTGACGGAATTGTATCGCATGATGTAAGGTATTATTTTGTGAAAACTTGTAACAACAATGAATGGTTCAGAATTTAATGCATGGTTTGTACTAGGTCATTTTGACAGCAGCACGTGACAAATATAATTACACTTTCCAGCTTGAAGTTAGTAAGTTGGTACTATGCTTTTCAGCAGCACTAGCATGCGGGTCGAGACATGACGTTTGTCTCGGATTATGGTATACAAACCGAGTCACTTTCCCTTTTTGTAAAATCATACGAAAGAATAAGACAAATCGAACAATTTCTATATCAGAGCTGGCTAAGCACGTACATTGACGTAATCATTCAGAGTAAAGGCTAATTGTGATGATGAACTAAACCTACTAGGGTGAAAGAGGGGGAGAAAAGGTTTTATTGCATCAAGCACGTACAAAACAGGAAGAAAAAAAAACAAACATGAAGGCAAAATACAAAGACAGCATTTGCCCATCGCAAACAGTTCCAATTCAGCAGATGCAGGTTGACAATAACCAGCGCTGGTCTTCCATTGCAACCACTTAACGATATCACGGACTCAAACCGAAACTAATTATTATAATTCTAAAGTGAAAACGTAATAAATCCCCTATGCAACGACTTTTAAATGATCTGATAATTTTCAAACAGCTGAACCTGTTTTCATAAAACATAGCTAAGAACACTCTTGATTAGAATACCTTTCTAACAACAACAAAAAATACTAAAATCGTTCATCCCGTTGGGCGCTACGATGCCTCAGACAGACACACAGATACTCATGTTCAACTTATATAACCCCTCTTTTTCGTCGGTGGTTATAAAGGCAACACTATAGGTGCGTCCCGTGCATGTTTCTCCTTAGCAACTGGTTATTATTATGCAACAGTTAAAATTTTAAGGTTAAACAAACACCGTTTAGTTTCTGTTAATAAAACCTGACTTATTTCAATTTGCGATTGTTAGACTAAATTGTTATTCTCGATTCAATTAAAACTAACAAATGAACTCGATCTAGGTGTTACATCATCGGTAGGACTTGTTTATTACACCCGGCTTGGCTCGGCTATTTTAGGAAGAACTATTCTAAATTTATTTACATCATATTGACGACCGTTTGGCGCAGTGGTTCGAGCGTAGGCCGCTCCGCTGACTGCATATGGAGGTTGCGGGTTCGTATCCCGCCGGGGCAAATTTCGGAAGTGACCTTTTCGTAATTTGCTCAGGCCTGTGTGTCACTGGGATCGCCCCCAGTCCATTGTATGGTACCTACCCATAGTACAAGCGTTGCTTAGTTTGGGACCGTATAGCTGGTGTGTCAGTCCGGCGATATTATATTATGATGTATTTTATTAAAACGGTGTAGACTTTCGGGTTGTATTAGTAGGTAAATTAACTTTTGGGGTCAGACGCATTTCAATCCGTTGCATCTCTTCCGGTGTACAAAAATCACGTGAAATAGACGCATACATTCAGTGCTAATGTTTTTTTATACAATAACGCATTCGACCCGACGCTTATCATCCGGTTTATGTGTAGAATGGACGCCGCAACATCAAAAAGATTAGGTAAAAATTAATTTATAGTTACCTTCAAAGGTTACCAATTCGCAATTTATAAACGAACAGATATTACAACCAAATTTTATAACAAAACATCCTCTTTATCATCGAACCATCCGCTGGAATGAGAGAAACCGTTCGCGAAATATCGCAATAGTAGTGTTTGATGAGTGCGGCGGAGTGGCGGCGCGTGGCAAGATCAAAGGCGCCAGGATATTTACATATGCCGTGACTGCGCATAACTGGCTTATATAAGCTACAGATTTAAATATATATTAGAATAATCTTATCTAGGTACTACCTGTTGCCCGCGGCTCCGTCTGCGTGGTACTTCGATAAAAAGCCGTAGTTACTTTGTATAACATCAGCTATCTGCCAGTGAAAGTCTCGTCAAAATCGGTTCAGCCGTTACGGAGATTAGCTGGAACAAACAGACAGACATGTTTTTCTTTAAATTAGGTATCGTATTTATTATCATACTAGCTGTACCCGCAACTTCGTCCGCGTGTAATTTAACTTAACAAAAATTTCGGGATTATTAATCCCCTATTTTATCCCCTTGGGGTAGAATTAATTAAAATCCTTTCTTAGCGGATGCCTACGTTATAACATCTACCTGCATGCCAAATTTCAGCCCGATCCGTCCAGTGGTTTGGGCTGTGCGTTGATAGATCACTATGTCAGTCAGTCAGTCACCTTTGAGTTATATATATTTAGATTATGTATTTAATAAAAAGCTGTTATTGTGACATTAGAAAACAGACACTTCAATATTATTTATTGTAGGTAATAGATGTCAAAAGTTTATGTTAAGTTGGGATAGAGGAAGAGAGACAGGGATGTATAGAAATAGAAATAAGAGCTCATTATGTCGTCAAAGAAACTAAATTTGTCTTAAATATATCGCCGTGCTCTTCATATCTAGATGTCACGCCTAACGTGTGGGTGTTATCTATTCATATTTTAAGCAGTTCAAAGCGTGTCTAGACGCCATACAGTTATCAGATAAGTTTCCTAGAAATAAAGTATTTCTTTAGCCGTATTATTTTACTTCTGGTTAGACCTGTTTTAATTCACAAACGGATGCTAAACTCCATTCATAATAAAACAAAGTTTTACAACTATAATGAATAAAATAATTTACATAATGGACTCTAACAAAACTCTTCGAATTGTTAATCATATTTTATCAAATGCATTTCGCAGATTAATTATTTAATAAAACTGTTCTCAAATAGAAACGGACAATGCTTAACCCTACAAATGCCCATTACTGTCAACTATGATATTGAGACCTCAATCAGCCCTATCAATACCACTTCAAGAGACCACAGCATATAAAAATGCCAAAATAATACATTTACAAATGTCAGTACGCTTATTAAAATAAACGAATATTTTTAGGCTGTGGCTTGTAAAAAAATTTGAACCGCGATGGCAATTTTTAATTTACTCATATCACCAGGGAAGGATTTTCCACCGTATGCAATAGAGTTAAGGTTTAATTTGGAGAGTTAATGCGGTTTCATAAGTGAAATTGATTTTGTCCATGCGCACGCGACTAACCGCCCTTAGCTAAGGGGTTGCGACCCTGAAGGGTTGTTGTGATGTACCGACGACGGTTGCACTCTTTATTATCAAACAATTTGTCATCGAGCATTTTTATTCGACGTGTTGATGAAATGTGTTGATTTTTTTATATATTAATCTTTTTTTATTTTAATATAAGCACTGACGTAATTTAGGTACATACCCGCTTTTTGTAATGCAAGTAGGTAATTATAAGTACATACATAACTACATTTTTGTCCTATTCCATGAGACTGCTTATCTTTGTAAACTGTATCAAAAGTGCAAGCCCGGTTTCGAACCCAGAACTTCAAGCACGCAAGACGCGTGCTTAACCAGCGTGCTATCACTTCTTAAAATGCATTGAGTCAATATTTTTTTTTTATTTATTTGTTTAAGACTTATTACTGAGCACGAAGAATCTGTGTAGTGAAATACCTACTTACTAATATAGGTACTGATTTTTTTATTATACAGTAAAAAGTTTATCAACATATACCAATAATAAAATTAAGGAGAAAATCAATGTTCTAACCCTTTCACTGCGAACGGGACATTGTTTCCCACAGTCGGGAACAAAGCGTGGGGCGGCATTTTATACGCAGGGCTCGCGATCCGCGGCCCACTGTCAAACGAGCCCTCACAGCGGACACACGGCCCTCCATAACACATAAAAATCATCGGTTCCGTGCCGAAATATCGGAAATAAACGCGTAAACAAGGATAATGAGCCGAGTAGGTGGGGCCGTTCGGAAGACGCCCCTCTAACTTTTTTTCTCGGCGTCTGGGCGGCGCGTGGAGAACGCCTCGCAACCCACGCGGCGATGCCGACATGCGCGGCCAAACACGGTCGCTATACAAACCGACGGTAACGCGCCGACGGTTGCCCAACACCTACCGAAAACATAAACACACAGATAATGCGAATAAAAAAACAAACGCGAACGACACATTCCAAATTCTAAAAAACCCTGCGAAAATCTTACGTAATAAAAAAGTTACGCCAAATATAATTAGCGCATGACCAATTAACGGGTTGTGAGTTCATTGCGAATGCAAACTTTTTTTAGTTGTTTTTTTAACTGTTTTGATTGTTAAAAGTGACAGAACTACAGTGCGTTGTGTCAATTTTCGCGGAAAAAGTGACAAGTTAAGATGAGCCCGCGAAAAATGGACTTGGTTTTGCCAACATGAAAAAGCTGCGTGTTTTTATTGCGGACAACAGAATGAACAGGACATTTAATGCGGCAATACTTTTTCCACTGGTATTTTTATTTAACATAGCAAGGTAAGTTACAAAATATATGTTTTTTTTTATTCCATAGTTAGTTTAATTATTTAAAGTTTCCATTTACGATATCAGGTAGGTATCACACATAAATAATTTATGTTGATTAGAATTTAAAAGGTGAACAAGAATTTATCTCGTCGTATTTTATTTAGTTCAATGCATTCAGAAAAAATCTCAATCTAACATAACTCTCAACACACTACACACATGCTCACCACACACCACACATACCCAACACACACACACGGCCCACAAAATAGGGGCGACAACGAACACAAAACTAAACACGGCGACACCTAATCATGCAAAGCGTCGCTAAGTAGAACACGCCCGACTAATGAATAATACGCAGCGAATGATACACGCAGTAATGAATGGTAATGACATGCAAATTTAAAAGGTGACAATCATTTTGTCGGCCCACCCAATAGCGGGCTTCAGGGAATGCAAATGCCGCTGATATGCCACTGCAAGCGGCTGTTAGCGGCGTGATTGATATTCTGTTACAAGGAATAAGTGGAACTGGAATACAAATTGATTCCTGTATTTTTTAACCGACTTGAATAAAGTCGATCGATAGTAAAAGGCCGACTTCAAAGTCGGTGTCAATTCAAGTAAGTAGGGGTATCTAACGTAGTATAAGATAATGGCACCGACTCCAAATGAAATAAATTATAAGGGTCCTACCCTAGTTATACCTAGTTCTTTAGTGCAACAAGTTTTTTTTGAGGTCGGTTTATTTTTTTGTATCTATTTTTTCTCGTCTGCTATTGCATTGGTAATGGTATTAAATACTAACAGCAAAAAAAATGTGTACCTACAGTACGGTAGTGTCTGTCTTTTGCTACAGATATCAATGGGATCAGTGAAGGTCCCGATTATATTACACAATTTGGTATAACATTCTACGCTTTGTTTTAAATTAGAATTTTATTAATGTATATTTTAAGTGTCATTTTCATAATATTCATTTATCCCTACCCCGTTCTAAAGACTTCATAGAAAATGGTTCCTCACACTTAAAGTTGCTAATTCGGTAGAATCTTCGTCAAAATGTATTTTATTGGTAGCTATAAAAGGTGCCAAAATCTTACCAACATGCAATTAGTACACTCTTATCTGTTTAAATATCGTAAATAGAGAAACATGTTTGTCTTATGAATAAATGGATCTCATGATTTTAGGGTGTTAGTTTTACCATCTGGTAAAACCAAAATCCGGTGGTTGAAAATCTTCATTGATGTAAAATGAAATGTACATATCTATACATTTCATTTTTCATCAATGAAGATTTTTATTAGTACGTTTCAATTAAGTAATTAGTCCCTTATAATAGCGATTAACAAAAATAAATATACTTAAACAAATAATAAAACATGAATCAATTTTAGAAAAAAAAAATACCTATTTTCAAAAAATTCATTGATTCATGTCCTCTACCAATGATGGGGTTAAAACAGCCAAAGTAGTTTCTGCCGCCATCTAGTGTATCGGTATTAAACTAACCATTTCTAAACAGAATCCTTCCAGTTTGTGTACAAATGATCGCAATCGATGTGAATTATTATGGTTATTGGCGGCTAGTGTCTATGAATATATTATGTACCCAAGTTATGTTAATATTGAAATCTTTATGTGATGAATTACTTTAAAAAGCTGCAATATTCTGTGCGTGAATTTTACTGGTGTTTGATATTAATTGTTTTACGTTAGTTAAGACCTAACACCGAGCTACCGGCTACCGAGTCCACCATGGTCCAGTGTACTCGCGACGCCTCTAATCGTCAGAAATGGAAGCACATCGCCTGGAGAGCCACCCTCGGAAATGCTAAGCCAAACCTTCCACCATATACCTCGTCAGCGCAACCACGACCACTCTGACAAGAGTGCCCGACTAAGAAGAGAAGACCTAACATCAAAGACTTATCACTTTATAAAATAAACCAACATATATTGCAAATGCAAATACCTACAATCATTTAATAGTAAATAACAGACAGTGTGGGGCCCCCTTTGCAGCTATAAACTTCGATTATAGCCCCATAAAGTGTTTTATAAATAATGCCAAATTAACACACTAACTGTATAGTCCCAAACTAAGCAACGTTTGTACCATGGGTACTGTACAATGGACTGGGGGCGATCCCAGTGACACCCAGACCAGGGCAAAATACGAAAAGGCAATTTCCGAAGTTTGTCCCGACGGGAAATGAAACCCGCAACTACACGGTGCAAAGGACCGAGCGGCCTACGCTCGAACCACCATGCTATGCGGCATTTAAACTATAACTTTATTTATTTATTTTTATTTATATACGTACATGAACAACTTTACAGATATACATCTAAGACGTTGTACAGTGCAAAGTAATAATCAAAAAACAAGGAATATAAGTCGTAAAATGTGTATAGACTAAAGAAATGTAAACATTAAAATTAAAAGAGACGTAAATAAACAACAACAATAAAAAAGAGAAATGTACACTTTAAAATTGTTATAACATAACTAAGTACATACATTCAAACAGGAAAATAATAATAAAAAAAACTTGAACCTTATTAGATTGTTTTCCATATTGTTTAATATATAATACCCTAAGTTAAAGAGGTTTTAACGTTACTTTACCTTACCCTTGTAACGGTTACGCAGACCTGGTCCTTCAATTAATACGAAACTCTCCGATACATATGCTAAAACACAAACTTAATGATTTTCTGTAGTTATACTCAAACAAATTGAGAAGGTAATACAATATTAAAACCCGATAGTTCGAAGTACGGTTGTAGGAAACTCTACATAAAATAGTGCTCACTACTTCAGATGTAATTACTGAACATAAAATACATTTTATCATCGCCACCGAAAGGGCACATCGAATTAATGGACTTTATAAAACAATAAATAGTACTGATGCATGGATATTTTGTTGATGGGAGACAATAAAGATGGAACTCCAGTGACAGAAGATATGTAGAGACACCAAATGCTAGACCAGGCTAAACAAAGTTTTATCAGGGGCGAAACGAAATGCATATATTACATGTTTAATTCGATTCGTTGTTCTTAACATTTTGCCTTCCTTTGTTTTTAATTAAGGCTAAAGCGCCCATCTAGCCTGCGAAGTTCAAATTTTTTGAGGTTTTTGAGAATTTTTTCAAAATCTGGCAATAATAAAAGGCACATTTTGTAATTCGCGACAAAGACCGTGTGCAGTGCATTTATTAATATATCCAAGTTACTCTAAAACATTTCAAGAACTACAGCTATCCAGATAATCTGGCAATTTTTGTATATTTAGTGATTTACTAGTATCATATCCACCGTGATAATAATTAGAGTAAAATAAATGTATTAATAAACGCACGGCATACTGTGTTTGTCGCAAATCACAAAACGTTGTCTTAAATGTTTTCAGATTTTGGATAAGCTATAAAAATACTCGAAAATTTTGATATTCGCGGGCTAGACAGGCGCCTTCACCTTAACATTACTATTTTCAACTCATTTTTCTTTATACAACAAAGTCGCCGATGTTAAGCATTCACTGTAGCTTGCATTACCAATGGCATTGCTCACACCTTGCCCACCTGTAGAGGAGAGGAAATTGACTGACGGCATATTACTCTCTCTTCTTCTTATTTTAAACCCCCAACAAAAAAAAATAGGGGTGTTATAAGTTTAAAATGTGTATCTGTGTGTCGTCCGTGGCATCGAAGCGACAAAGCGGATGAACCGATTTCGTTATTTTTTTGTTAGATAGGTATTCCGTTCGAGAGTGTTCTTAGCTGTTTCATGAAAATCGGTTCAGCCGTTTGAAAATTATCAGCTCTTTTGTAGGATAAAAAGTCGCCGCATCAGGGGTTTTCAAAATTTTCAATTTTAGTTATTACTAGCGACCCGCCCCGTCTTCGCACGGCTCTCAAATTATCAGTGTTTTTCTACTATATTATGCACGTATTATACATATAAACCTTCCTCTTGAATCACACTATCTATTAAAAAACCGCATCAAAATCCGTTGCGCAGTTTTAAAGATCTAAGCATACATAGGGACATACAGACAGCGGGAAGCAACTTTGTTTTATACTATGTAGTGATTTATATCATTGACCAGTTTTATCGCCTCTCTTCGGTGGAGGGTCCACTTAAGAAAAAGTAAGCGATAGGCGATTTATGCACATATCAACACTTATCGAGCTAATTGCTTCTGTATTAACATTTTTAAACGTACCACAAGTCTTTTGTATCTCATTGTACATAATAAATCTAGCGGATAGGTAAATACGTACCTATATACAATGTTAGTACACGGAATTTCAATCAGACCGTCGCCTTTACGAGAGAAACGACACAACTGCATATCGTGAACAATGGATTTTGTGCTTTAGTGTAATAGGAGTAAGTTGAATCCTGAATGGTGTATGCTTAAAGTCTTTTCGTATCAAAACATTGAAGTGGATAAAAGTATTTGCAGCATTGTCGGCACGCAAAGAGAAGCAATGTAAGCGGCTGTAATTTGTATTGAAATAACCATTTTGAATGGGTATCGTAGTGGTTCATCAGGCCAGCGACGGGCTACCACGGATTTATTATTTTTTACCGCAGACGGTATTAAAGCACGGAATTATTGTTTTTATCTGGTCATGTGGAATTTTTAAAGCAATTATTAAAGATTCGCGTCGAGTTTTAATTGGTCCAGTCGAGTTTAATGACTCGGTGGTGGCTGTTAGCCGAGCTCCGCTAATGTCGGGTCGATGTGTTGCCGATTTTCACGACGCTCGTATATCGATATACAAACTATATTAACAAACATTCGGGTTTTAATCGATTCGTAAATACTACAGTTTAAAAGCGATTATATTTTGTGATGAGAGTAATCGAAAGTGAATTTATAGGGCGAAATTAACTTGGAATTACTTAGGATGGGTTCAGCGTCCATAATTAAAAAGGTTTCTTAGGTAGGTTTTTTGTATGGATTAATATTCATTTTCGCCTTTATGTGTCCATTCATTGAAATGTTAGCACAAAATATTTGTAACCCAATCTGATTACAAGCACCCATCGGGTCTTCCAACAGGGTTATTGAACATTTGATTTGGGTTTCAAATAATTAACACGCTTATTATATCAATGATTTAAATTTATGCTTTTGTAATTTAATTAAAATTAAATAAAAAATAATATTTTCATACGAAATAATCTGTTTGTGTACACACTAACTTTGTCAGTTTCGCAAAAATAATAATGAAAAAATAAATGAACTGTATTATTGTCATTGTGTTTGAGTTAGGGTTGTCAAACAAATTTTCAGATTTTCAGAAAGTATTCTCAAAAGAAGGAAGGAAGGAAGGGGAAGAAATCTAAAGTATCAATTGTCCATGCATGATAAATGTAAGAAAAATTATTAAGATAGAGCTTATTAGCACTAGTTCTCTATATGAAATAAAATGTTAACTGAATGGGTCACATTACACAACTCATCCACAATACTTAAGTAGGTACTCGCTAAATCTTCTACCTAATAGTGGCGAAAGATATGAGCGGAACCACCAGCAGATCAAAAAATATTCAATAATATTTTAATATAAAGAAATAAATATCGCCAGGCTGATACACCAACTGCATGGTCCCAAACTAAGCAATGCTTGTACTATGGGTACCGTACAATGGACTGGGGCGATCTCAGTGACACCCATACCTGGGCAAATTACGAATAGGCCATTTAGAAATTAGGAATAGAACCCGCAACCACCATGTGCAGTGAGCCGAGCGGCCTACGCTCGGACCACCGCCCCAAGTGGTCGTCAAATCGCGGTCTTGATCGTTAGATGTTTATATTGCAAGTTATTGCTTGTGCTTTCCTTCCTCTTAAATTGTACCTAATTTTAAATTTTCATAATTAATTAAGGTCGTCCCATCAGTAAATAAATCTGTCTGGAAAACTAATTTCATATGAAAATAGTCAGCAACATCTAGCGTCTGTAATTTTCTGTGTTGTACCAACCCTACGCGGACCCACCCTGCAACGCCACGCGGCCCGCGGCCCGTGGGAATAGGAACCAGATAACCGCCTCAGTTATGTAAAGAAGGAAAGCACTGTTTATCTTTGCTACAAGTATTCGTTTTAGTGATCCTTATTCGTAATTTAAAACACTTACAATAAAAATACAAATAAAAAAAATGGATGAAGAAGTATGTTTGGATAATTAGTCTGCAAAAGGAACAACTATCTTAAATTTAAACAATGTTGGTTAAAATTCCTTAAACACAACTCTACTGAGCGAGTTTTGGCAATATTATTGGTTAAATATTCTGAATGACCATGGAACGAAGAAAACATAGAGAGATTACCATCAGTGAATTACATAGCAAGCTTTTAATAACTAAGTCCAATAGGCTATACTAATAAATGTTCAGAACCTGGATAATTACTAAAACAATTCTCACTTGACAGTGAATGAAGCAATGGCTCGTGATTATGAGTGTTTGTTTGTAGCTATCTACACGGTTAAATAGAGGCATATTCAGCCTCGCCCTTGTGTATCTTTCTTGGGACAAAACCAATAGATAATAAATAGATAAGTACTTACTAACTAAAGTAGGTACTATTGTGTTATTGTACTAAATATAGGAACATTTATTTTGGTAGGTATAGGTAGGTAGCAGTGATAGCCGATTGGTTAAGCACGCGTCTTGCGGGCTTGGTAGCCCGCAAGACGCGTGCTGGTCTCGGGTTCAAACCCCGGCTCGAACCTCTGGATTTTTCTAAATCTATGTGCGAATCATAATTTCTATATGATTATCACTTGCTTACGGTGAAGGAAAACATCGTGATGAAACCTGCATGTCTTAGAAGATTTAACCAATTTTCGAAAGACATGTGAAATCCGCCAACCCGCACTGGGCCAGCGTGATGGATTATGTCCTGAATCCCCCTCGTGTTGAGGGGAGGCCAGTGCCCAGGAGTGGGACGTCAAAAAGGGCTAAAATTATTATTATTAATTAGGTAGGTACACAGGCATGAGTAAAGTTTAAATAATTGACACAATATATCTAAAGAAATTCATCACACAAATATAAATTTCAAATTTATAAAGTGTACCTTTCTATTAAAAGTATGTAAGCACAAATCTATTAGAACTAAAGCGTTTTGTAAAGTCATTGTACATTTTATAAATTTGGTTTGATCGATTAATCGGTCAAAGTACATTATGTACATACGTTTAACAACGATTATTTTCACAGTAGGTACAAACTTGATGTATCTCGGGCACATAAATAAAGGACAGAGCACACTGTATCGCGGCCATCATGCCCACGGCCTCGTCGATCTGATGTGCTCCGGCACGTAGCGGACGTGACGACACAGCTTTATGTAACCTGTCACACTTCCTGTCACGGATGTGGGTTTTAAAGTGTTATGATGAATTTAGTTTCAAAATCTGATTAAATATAGGTGGGTATTCCAAGATGTTAGCAAGATGGCCGATTAACGTGTGGAGACTAAGCTTATATCTACTCGCGAATTCATGCATTATCCCTTTATTCCTTCAGCATATAATTTCTTGGGATCACTAAAATAATATAAAACATAATATTTAAAAATAATCCTTCAATTTTAAACAAATAGTACCTACAGAACACGTACAGAAGAAAAATGTGTTCTATATCACAAATTTTGTGTTCGGACATATATTTAATATACCAAATTCTATTGGTATGTGTATTGGGCACCTAATAGGCCAGGTAAAAGGTTACGAAAAAGCGAAATAAAAAACTTTTTTCGTAGCTGGCTACGAGATTACCAATGCGGACCAAAAGATCTCAACGAATTGCGATAATGACAAATATTGATTTTTTTCGCCTACGGGTAACAATACCTACATACATAGGACATACTTTACACAATAGGCTTTGCGTGTTATAGTAGCTTACATACTAGTATTGTGTGTCTGCCATAACAATCTCACCGTCTAAAACATACTCATTCAAATTTCCAGACAGACCATTCCAAAATTCCGTAAAGCGTATCCTATAGTGAACTATTCACAAACATCTACCGTCTGCTCCATAACTTTTCCAACGGAACTTATTAATTAAAATCGTTCGGAACTTGTTGGTTCTACGTTCGAATACCTCGGGTGTTCGCCCAGCTACCGAACGAACAAATTGTTTCGTCCACAAACAATTTGAAACTCGTACGATAATATCTACTATAAATAAATTAATTATTTCGACATTAAACACGAGAATGGTCAATTAGTGGATGATATGTTGATAATTAACGACTGAGATTATGTTTTGTTTTCGTTAAATTAGTTATAAATTTACCCAATGGTTTTCGGGAGTTCCAGTACCTACTTGTTATAAACTTGACGAATATTGCCGTTCAAAATATGTCGTTTCTGAACTGTTAATATGGTCTACAATAGTTCAGCTGATTGTAGGTATTGCTTACTTTATTATTTTAAGTACTGCTCCAATTTTCGCAAGCTAAGCATACGAAAATAATTCGTTAGCGCCTATAGCTTATTTTATTAAAAAAAAATTCAAGTTGGCGTAAGAGATCCGGAGCAAGCGCAGCCGGCGCTGAATCGCTCTCTCTATTCGCTCGCTCCCATCAATTTGAGTTACGCCTTGTTCTAGATGTGGACGGTAATGAACTAATCTATGTATCCTTGTTCCAGTTCAAGAGACAACATGCTTCCTAACCACGTCAAACTCAACTCAGCCCTCACCTGCCGCCTCGTGGGAGGCTTAACCAGGGAACAGAGAGCCGTGTGCCACGAGTCACCAGAGACCGTCGCCGTAGCCTTTGAGGGTCTACAGTTAGCGGTCAAGGAATGCCAGCACCAGTTCCGATGGCATAGATGGAACTGCTCTAGCTTGCTGGTGAAGAGTAGCAACCCTCATGGCAGTGCTATTATGAAGAGAGGTGAGTACCTAATTGTATAGGATCCTTCCATCTTTCTATAAGTATCCCATTTAAGGTCAGTTTCTTCATCGCAAGTAATAGCCAAAGTAATGACTTAAAGTAAAAGAAATGGTTTAATTGGCTTCTTTACATCAACATTTTTCATGTTACTTTAATTTAGTTTATTAGTGGTTTTTAATTTAGTATGAAGAAAGTGGCTGTTAGAAATAATGTTGGGGTCCTTGTCTACCATGATGTATCAGGTTTTTTAGATTTAAACCATGTTTCCAATTTTATTCAGAAGAACATAAAAACGATTGCGCTATTGTTTAAAAAGCTAAATAATTGAAAAGTCAAACCCAGAACACAAAGCGAAAACTCAGTGAAAGTTTTTAGAAATCGTTTTGGTAGGTCGTATGATATGCGCACATAAAAATAGACACCCACCGCTTAACTGCTGAAGCTTTAATAATTTTACTGTTAGATTTATATAAAACAACACTATTCAATAACTTATTAATATTTTACTAGCATCGTAAAAATTACAGAGTAAGATTATGACATATTATTCATAAACATAAAATTGTCATATCGACATCGCTGCGCTTAAGTTGTCAAAGCACCGAACTGAGCCTCATGACTTTGCATAAAAATCATATTCCCTGAAATAAAAGCTTCAAAAAGATAATAAACATATTTATTTATTAGGCTCTTGTGAGTAACAGAGTACCAATAACATGGCGAGAGTATTTCGAGAAACGTAGGTGGCAGCAATCAGTATCGATTAATGCTAAAACCAGTCCCAAGCAACTTGTAATACCGTCTTTTTTCACATATTAAAATAAACTTCAAACCTTCAAACCAATCGGGACCAACCATTTCGAGTCGAATTTATTACGAAGAAAAATTATTCACGCACATTAAGGCCCGCCGATGAGCGGACGTCTATCTGGATCTGGACGCCTTATGTTCGTAACATACGTACGTATTTACAGAGCCGTCCGTCTTTATGTCTATCTGCGGGTGTGAAAAGGCTTTGTCGACCTCGTTTTTTCCACAACCATCGCACACGTTGACGGGGAAATTTACGAGCATGGAGGATGGGAGACAACAAATAATAAGCTGGGCCAGGTGGGCTCGGCACCCGCTCCCCGCGATTTCACGCTACGTGTGGGTCCGCGCCAGCGTCCCCCCCCCCCCCCCCCGTCCCCCGCACACGCTTCCCCGTACCCCCATCCGCACTACCAATTAATATCTTAACTGGAATTGCCCGGCCTGGACGCAGCTCCAACGAACTCACTCGCTTTTCCCTACGCCCTTTTATTGCTGCGCGCATTTTAATAACAGTTTGAAATTCTTCATTAAACTTCATAAAATCTGATTGGATAGTGCTCGTTTGTGAAATAGAGATATAAAACTTAATCGCTCCGTACATTAAACCTCGGAGATCGAGCGTAAGAATGTTAAATAATCTATTGTGCCTCGGACATTATTAGTATTGGTAATGCCCCGTAACGACACCTTCCGGCCCTTCAGCGACACGACAGAGTTTAAATTGAAAAATTGTGAAAAAAACAGCGTAACTAAACACTTAAACATCTTTCTTAACGTGGCCATTGTCGAGATCCCGAATTGAAACGCCGACGGGAGAATGAAACGCCAAAAAAACTTTAGAACAAATCGAGAGGCTTTTAAATAGGATAATAGCGATCGATGATCGAAGAAGAAAGATAATAATTCCGGACCGTTGGCTTTTTTGCCTCACGTGTAGACACATCCATGAAAGAGCGCGGTGGACGGATGGCATTCTGGATAGATCACGGGATTCGTTCCGCTTCCCCGAGATCCTCCACACGTTGTTAGCGCTCTTGTTGTAGGTGACGGTGTTACAATATACTGTCGAAGATTTAATGACCTTTGTGAGGCTAATGAGTGCATTGTTGGAAAACGTTCCGAGTCGGGCGTTAATAGTCGGCGATGGCGGAGATTAGCGCGCGAGGCGTCCGCGTCGGCGGTGCGGCGTGAGAGAATGGCGCGCGCCGGCTGTGCCGGGGCAGCCAGGGTGGCGGACATGCGTCGATACAAATCTGTCGGCGCGGCCGCACGTGACCTGAATTCACAACGCGAATGTGTCATAAAAAAGTGACATTTATTGGCGTTTTATATCAACAACGTGTCCACAGGTGACGGAGCCGGCGACAATGTGGTTATGATGCTGCAAAAACGAGATGCGTCGTTCTTCTTATCTGTCGCTGTGTCGTGGGAATTTGGACGGCTCTGCGATGAGACGACTTTATTATGAACGAGGATCGTATGAATTTGTTTTTACGACATCCCACGTCGTGTTTATAATTTTAAGCAGAAAAATTATATTTTGAGTGAGACGTCAAAATGTTATAGCCGTGATTTGTGGTTACGGATGAGTAGGACAATGTCGGTGGAGCGGGCAAAGCGCCATCATTGACCTAAAATAACAACTCTTAAAAGGATTTAAACAAAAAACTGGAACGTGTCGAAATGTCTCAATGCGATGTACCTCAACCCTCTAATGGTCTCGATAACATCGTCCTCGGTGCGTTACTGAATCGTGCTCCTTCAGATGCCGAGCAACCTGTGAGAAAAAACACACAAAAGATCCCATAAAAAAACACGAATTTGTCCAAAGTTCCCAGTTTTGAACGTGACATCGAGTGCCCTTTTTGTTAGGCCTTTTTGTTCCCTGTCGGATTATGGGGCCGCTTTTAAGGGTTAATTAAGTCGAGAAGTGTATTAGTGATGTTGCGATTTTAAATATATTATTAATGGAACGATGATTCAACCGAAAGGCATATTTATTTTAAATTGACTTGTTTTAAATCGATGCCAAAATTAATAAAGGTTCATTTTCCTATATAATATTTTTATGGCAGGTGTCGAAAACATTATGATTCGGCTTTATTATTATGATTTTGAAACCTTTTATTCAATATGGTCCACAAACAAGCCACCCTTTTCTTTTCCTCATAATCAGGTTACAGTTAAACGAGAAATATATTTGATACGGAGAATATTTTCTGTATTGCCTACAGAACTTGCACTATTTGCACTAGGCCACAGAAGAGGAGTACAAGCATTAATGAATATTACCGAATGAAGATCCAG
The DNA here is from genome assembly GCA_918843915.1 of Notodonta ziczac. NCBI lineage: Eukaryota > Metazoa > Arthropoda > Insecta > Lepidoptera > Notodontidae > Notodonta > Notodonta ziczac. Next base: position 3,568,909 of record OU974037.1, read on the forward strand.
TGAACTAACTAATCGTAAACATGTCGTGATGACGTCACGGTCAGCTTATACACCGGTCTCGGCAATTAGTGATTCGCAACACAAGAGCTCGACGCACCTACCGCCCAGAAGGCACTTAATTTGGAACAAAACCCTTTAAGCCTTTTGAAAGGACCGTTAATTTGTTAAAAAGTGGATTTTTTTGTATTATTTTTACCAATGTCTGTGTTTCCAATATTTTCAACTTACCACAGATAAATCAGTTCCAAAAACTCGTCCTCAATTCAGAGAAATCCTGTAAAAACTTCAGTAATCATTATCGATAATTATATGAATGTATACAGAGAATTTCCAATAATTGACAAACGAAAAACTCAATGGAGTTCATTCAATTTGGCGCCGGATTTATAAGTTAACCAGCAGCAAGCGAGAAACGTCACTAAAAACTGTTTTAAGAGTCGAGGTGGACAATCGTAAATCAATGGTGAGGTGCGCGGTCTGCGCAGCGACGCACGCCCATCAAAAACAATGTTACGCAACGCGGAAAAAGCCGACCACCGCCGGCGCTGCGCGGAAAAACCAATAATTATGCGCATCCCATGAAGCTAAGCGTCCGCATAAATAAAACGTTCAATGATAATTGAAATTTGTATTTTACTTAGCCTCGTGTTTTTGTGCGTCGGCGCCCGGTCGCCATATATGGGACAAATGTAGATTTTCCAATTTAATCCGCGGTTCGAGGAACCGAGGTGGCGCTGCGATCGCGAGACGACGTGAGCTGTCCAGCTGTACTACTCGCAGACGGGTATAAGTAATTAGGTCCAAGCGTTATACTTGTTTTTGCTGTAGACCAACCGGCCAACTTTAAATCGCAAATGCGAATAAAACTGCATCGATTTCAACATTGTATACCTACAAATGGCGAACGCGGACGCTATTGGGTGGATATTAATAATATAAATTGCAAATAGCGAGCTCTTTTTAATTATACAGCAACAAATTATATATATATGAGGACAGAACTCGCCGTGTCGTGTCCGTAAATCGCCGAACATTTTTTCCCCGATCGACGACTCGTAACGAAAATAATTACATGTCATGCATTATTGAAGCAAACACGCGCAAAAAGCGTTGCCACAAGTGTAAGGGAAGAATTTAAAATCTGTCACCCGTTCGAAATTCAGAGCATTTCGTTGGGAAAAAGTCGAAGACGAATAATCGGATTTGATTAAAGACGATTAAGGAATTCGGCACGGGCGTCGGGTCGGGCGATACTCGACCTTATGGCCGACTAATTGGCGCAAATTGACACTAAAACGTGGGATGGTGGTAATTATAATACAACCGTGGTACATAATGCGCCGCAGTTAAGCCCGTATATAGATGTGTTCCTGTTTGATTTTTAATCAAACCAACTCAAATAATTGTTTGTGTCTACTTAGAATTGAATAAAACTAATTTTCGAGTCGTGCTTAATTATTTCGCCGAGTGTGAGAACCAATTGTATGGACAATAGAAATCCCATTACTTAGGCAGGCATTAAAAGCTTTCTTTTCATTGGGACTCACCACTGTAGAAGCAACAACCGGATATGGCTATATTCAGTTAATTAACAATACTAACTAACAATAATTTATGTAAATTGACTGTTTCATTTGTCAAATTATTCTTCACAAAATCTTATGAGTGTCTTTTTTGCTCACAAAATCACACTTCACGTTGACTCAGTTCATTACACTAGAATAGCTGGAAAACATTCAACCGTAACCATTTTCGCTGTAACCACGAATGCACAATTTAACCCTTTCCGATTCCTTACTCAATCGATAACCGTAAACGGGATTTACACCGTCATTTCGAAACCAAACAAACTCTGCCGGCACAATCGCCGATAACAGTAAAACCACGGTCCGGTAACCCATAACTCGGAATCATCGGAATCGATCATTCGAGCGTGCTATAAATCGCGACGTATCGATTCTATCGCGTCCCGAGCGATCGACAAATATAAATTTGTCATTCGCCATTCGGAAAAAGCTCGTTCGGGATGGACGAAGTTTATAAATAAATAATAATATAACCGTATTAGGTCCGGGCACCGTAACATTCGTCAGGTCTTCGTATAGGATTCGATGGGATAACCATAGTGAGGGAAGCTCTTTAGAGCGTACGATTCGATCGAGTTTCGATCGATAACACCATTTCACTCTTTGTTCGCACTGGATGAAACATGCACCCAAAACATAATGTCGTATCTATAATATGAGAACAAAAAATAAAGACAGCAACACGTTTGTGTGAATTAACAAACGTACAAAAATAGAGTGTGTAACTCTAGAAGTAACCAGGTATCTACCTTTTTTACAATAATAATAACATTGTTCTTCTGCTAAACTACATAATAGTTTGCTTATATTGTAATCACAAAGGTACACTTTCAAAAAAGATTTTTCAAATCAGTTGACGGAGTAATCGATGAACATACATAAAAAAAACGACATACTGAAGAACATAGTATATTCTCCTTTTTTGGAAGTCAGTTAAAAAGTAGCTATCTCATGAGACTACGCAATAAATAATAATAATAATAATAATAATAATAATATCTTTATTTCAGCCAAAAAAGCCATATCAGTACAAAAGTACTAAAAGTATACAAAAGTACTAAATAAACCACAAACACCTTAACAATGCCAACATCACAAAACGATCGAACTGAAAATAATCGTGTTGTATAAAAACCCAAAGTCAAAAGACTGTATTAATTCATCGGACGATCACTTAGCCGAGATAATGGTTGATTTATAATGATTATCATTTTATTAAACGTGAATCATTCTAAATCATGTCTCGTGAGTTTTTGCGGTGGTATGATGACCTAAACTAGAGTAATAAAATGGCTGTCGATTTAAATTATTGTATGTGTTTTGCCTCTATTCTCAGAATAGTTTATTGAGTGTAGAGTTAAAGTTTAGTTATGTCACGGGCTGTTTAAAATGCATTGTTTTTCTTTTGTCATTATTACTTTTATGGTCGTAAAGCCAAGATGCAGTCAATTAGCTAGCTAATGCGCTAGCTTGACCGGGATAGTACCACTCTCTCACAGAAGATCGGCGTAAAGTATAAAACTTGAGAGGTGTCAACGGACACCCGGATGGAACGAAGTTCCTTTCGATTAATTAGTGAGGGAATTGTAATAAAACTTTATTATGTACAAAACTCCTGTAAACACTTAACAAAAATAATCGACGCGACACCACACTGTTCAATGCGAAATAGAAATACGAAACGAAAATAACTGGCTTGCTTTCTATAAGAGAGAGAGAGAGAGTCAGACAGAGAAACACGCGCACGCCATACGGCTTACAACTATAGCAAAAAGTGTCGTTACAACTTTTGGTCTTAAATTTTTCCGCCTAGCCTCCTTTCGCAACGCGCGATGAAGAACTTCGTTCCAATAGCTGCGTTTAGTATGTTGAATGAGAGAGCCGGAAGCCAACATTATAACCATGATGAAAAGTTAAGCAAGTACAGTTTGTGTACCAACAAAACCAGCCCTATTGTTCAATCGCCTAACGACTCCTGTCCAAAATGAAAACACCATTATTTTAATAAACCATATCTCCGGTTCTCAATTAGGCTCACTCTATAGGGAGAGCCACTAATCCGTAGAGATAACACACCGATCCTCATATTAATCACTCGATACAATCGAATTAATTTATTCGATTCTTTCATATCAAAGTTATCGAGATAGCGAGTGTTCGGGTGTATTCGTGGGAGCGACCGAGAAGTAACGATTGGAAAAGGATAATTAGTAATTACGGTGACACAGTTGCGTTAACAGTTAATGCATGTATCTGTCCGCCATGATTTCACATCTCACGGGATAAGCATTGAAAACGATTGACAGAAGCGTAATTAATACATTTTTTGTATTAGACGATGAAGTTGTAGAGAGTATGTTTAATTCCTGACAGAGAATTTTCGACATTAATTGTCTTGTATCTTTAGTTTAGACAAGTCTTATTTGTGTGCTAACATAATTAGCACTAATATAAATACGCTAGCAATCCTTATAATTGGATGAAAGTTAAGATAAGCTTACAAGGAATAGATTCTTATATGGCATTAGGTAGAGCGCCAATGTCACATCATAATTACGTGAAATTAAAATATAAAACGTGTACAACGCATACTACATTAAAATTAAAAATAGGTTATTTTAAACACGCGTTCATCGCGTGTTTAACTTATTTGTAATATCACCGAAAACGTTTCCCGTGAAAATAATAACCATAAAGCTGTAACATAAAACCAGAACACAAGAAACCAGGTGGTTCGAACTATAATTGGCAATTAAAAGATGGCACTTAAAACTAAAGGCCTATTGGGGGTCGGAACAATGAAATAGCTTGGATAGCGCATTATTAACGTGAACAAGTGAATACAATTAAAGCCCAGGACATAATTCGCTGACCTAACTGAAATGCAAATCGGCCATCACACTGTTTATGGTAAAAAGATTACATTGTGCAGGGCCTCTAGCTTATCTGGTGATCACGCAATGGTCTCAGTAGGTAGGTAGGTATTTAATTTATTGCAACTCAACAGATAAATGGTGGTTGTTGCGTTCCGCGTGCCTGTGAGCTTATTGAAGCCACATAAGATGGATTTAGGGAGACAGTTTGCTAAGAATATAAACGGGTGTTTGGCTTAGGTAACGTGTCTTATTTTTTTTTTATTCATAAGTATTAAAATTTTTCCAAAGTATAAAATTATTACAAAGATATTCAGTATGAATGTTTCATTTAAGAAAAAGCGAGTGAGATCACGGTTTTCCTCTAATACACGTTCGCTGAGTAAGGCTTTTATTAATAAATCGAGCTCTCAGACTTTAGATCGATTTAGTAATAAGGGCCTTGCAGCGGTGACGTCATTATGTTAGTAACATAGGAGTAAAGTGCATGGAAAATTAAATGTCGCTAACTTTACCAGTACGTGTTTATAGGTATGTACACATTGGGCAGCACACAAAAAGCTATGGAATGCAATATAGTATAATTAATAATATCAAAACGTTGTTATAGTACATTGTTACGCAAGGGGTGAATGTAACTCGAACCCTCGAACTATCGGCGCCCTCGCTACGCTCAGGCGCCAAACCACGTCTCGAGCCAAAATAAGTTTTTCACCCGAGGTAAACACTGTGCTTTTCATTACGAATACAAGTCAGTTGAAAACGATTTTCCCTAGGGCGGAAAAGTATTACTTTTAACCCGCTCCTCGGGAAAGTTCAGACCTACTTTCCGAGTATGAGTAATGAAAAATCTATATAATACTAGCTGACCCGACAGACGATCTCCTGCCTTTTAGGGGTATGAAAATGGGTCAAGCCGTTTCGGAGGAGTATGGTAACTAACATTGTGACACGAGAATTTTATATATAAGAAATAAAAATCTCGTGTCACGGTGTTTGTAGTAGCAATCTTCCGAAACGCCTCGACTGATTTTTATGAATTTCTTTATGTATATTTGGTAGGTACGAGAATATCTATAAGCAAGTCGTAAAGTAAGTATATTTCATAAAAACGTTTGCCGGGGCAGCTAGTAATTTATAGATGGATGTTTTAAAAAATAAAAATATCCCAAATAATCTTAAAACATGGTCGAGTTAAATAAATCGAAGGAATAGTCGAAGCTACCACTAGCTTATGTATGATAAGTAGCGCTTCGCGATATGATCGGAATGCGCCGTGTACTCTAGATTCTCTCAATTTATTGCAACTTTTGATTTAAGTATCTACTCTATCGGTAATAGATAGAGTCCTTCAATTATGATTTTGTAGTTTCCCGTTATATAACGCGTTCAAAGTATTTGTTACCCCGAAAATAACACCAATTTATGTTGACGTCTAAATATTATTTATTTAACAAGGTCGGTAAACAAGCAACGACCCGCCTAATATTAAGCAGTTACTGTAGCCCATAGATGCTTGCAATATCAATGGAGCTGTCACGTTTTCGACCTAATAGCGAGCAAGAATTGGGATAGAGGGAGGGTGAGGAGGGGTCCTTGTTACCGGCTCTCTCACTCGTCGTACGAAATGCAGCTATAATACGACCGGTTGGCGCAGTGGTTCGAGCGTAGGCCGCTCGGCTCACTACACCAGGTGGTTACTGGTTCGATGCCCGTCAGGGTAAATTTCGAAAATGACATTTGCGTAATTCGCCTTTTCTATAGTAAATCTGTCCAATCTGACGTATTCGCACGCTATCACGCACGATCGAGATTCCAGCGATTAACAGAATCGGGTCCATGATCCTAACACAAATCATCAAAACATCAATACATTATTTCAAGCAATCGAGAGCAACGACTCAAGAATAGTTCAAGAATAATCGCTTAACTCTCAGATACACTGATACAAGTTCTCCATCGTGTTTTATAAAGTGAATGTTTGAAAGGATGAACTCCGCAATAGCCGAGTGCTAGAGCAAAGGAATGCGAACATTCCGCGGGAGAAGCTCGACCACACACCGAATATGGGAAATAAAGAACCAGATATAACTGCGAACATGGATACAAGAGGCTGGAAATGATTCAGTTTTACAACGACACTTTTGATATTAAGCGTGAACTTACTTATGGGGCATTTGGATGATGAAACTGATAAGTATATCACCAATATAGGACATTTTGCTTTCAATTAGGTACCGGGAATTCCCGGAAGCACCTCCAAATTCTTATGTGTATGGTGTATCAATGAAAGATGAGTTTATTTCCGGATTACTTGAGTTTTCTTGAGAGTGTATTTGTGTATGATTACATGTGATTATATTATTTGTACTATTTCAACTTTTTTTTGTTTCTTCATAGTACGTATGTGATGAAAAAAAAATATTTTGTACAAATATTTTTTTATAGAAAAAGACGGCAAACAAACATACTACTCGTAGCCTATAGATACTTACAATACGTACCAAAAGCATTACCCGCACGTTGATGAAATGTCAGGTGCGATCGTAGATGTACGATACGTGCAGTGTTAATGCATATTATGTTAAGCGAGCGGGGTCGCCCGGATTGATATTGGTGCTGTGGCCTTATAATGAATGAAGGAAGGGTTGCCCACATTATGTTTGAAAGCGCTTTTTTAACATGTCCTATCTAGTTTAAATGTACATCTTGGCACAAGCTCCTAGTAGTAGGTAAGTAGTATACTTTATACTCAAGCAGTAAACTAGTTCGAGTCTTCAATATTCAGATGCTTTATGCATTCCTTTTTTATGTTCTTGTAAACCTCGTAGACATTAATTTGCTTAATAGGATTGCGTTCATCCCATATACAGGTGACTTAGTATGGTTACGTTGGTAATATTATTAACTATGACTGTAAATTCAAAGGTAAATTCAGATTGTTTTAGATACATTAATCAAATAATCGTTTGATAAAAAAAACTGAGTTAATAATGAGTTATAATTAATTATTGATTATTTAAACACTTTATTTTGAAATAAGATTGAAATTATAGAATTAGATTAAATTTTACGTACTTATACTAAAGAATTATTAACTGCAACACCAAATAAATTCAATACTTTCCACGAAATTGTAGCAGAATTTTTTTTTTCTTTTTGAGAGCGCTTTCAAATATCACTAAATGTTTTGTTTTTTTTTATATTCCATGGTCTTTTCCATTAATCTCATTCACCTTAACAAATCAAAGTCGTATAACGAGTCTCATTGTCTCCAGGTTTTCGCGAATCATCATTCCTCTACGCTCTAACAGCGGCCGGGGTGGCGCACTCTGTGGCCCGCGCGTGCGCACAGGGCCGCCTCCTCTCCTGCGGCTGCGACCCCCTCGGCTACCGGGCCTCCCACGACCCCAGGGGGAGGGCGAAGGCCAACAAGTGGGAGTGGAGTGGATGCTCCCATAACTTAGCGTACGGGGTGGAGTTCTCGAAGAAGTTCTTGGATGCAAGAGAGCAGGTGGATGACTTGCAGTCGAAGATCAATGTTCATAACAATAATGCGGGAAGATCGGTGAGTTGGCTTTTTAATATTGTAGCTTATTAACAATAAGTTATGGGCCAAGTTAGGAAAATGTAGATTGTTGTAGAGTCACTATCTTTGATTAGCGGAAATATTTGCAATAAGTGCGAAAGTTACAAATTCGAATTGAGTTATTTGATCTTCTTGCTTTAGAATATTCGACCCAAAATTGAACCTTAAAAGTAAATTATTTTTTTTTAAAACTTACTATGCACACCCATTTCATCAATATCTAGTTGTATGTGCCAATGAAATAAGGGCATGATGATATTGCCATTTTATTCGTATTATTTTCAATGCAATAAGCAAGGAACTTTTACTTAAAACTTTCACTGGCTTAATATGTATACAGACATTCCCTCATACAATAAGCTTCAGTTAAATTAACTGTCCGATAGCATGGTATTAATAACCTTTGTTATTCCGCGCGTTAGATCGCCATTAAGCCCAATTTGTAATTCACCCCGATATGAGGAAAGCTGCGCTATGTCGCGCGTCTAACGAGATAAATTGAAGTGTCATTGCGAACTAGCGGTGTCTTTTCAAACCCTGTGTCTTGCTCTTGAATATGACTTCAAAGGTAATTGGGAAATTATTTTGCGAATGTGTAGAGGTGCTTGTATTTTAATTTCAAACGATTTCACTTTCGTATGGTAGAGTATTTTATTTAAAATGGAGATTTATCTTTAGATCTATTTATTTATTTACTAAAAATATTAATACCATGGTAAGGTTAGTACATCAATGCATTGAATTAGAAGATATAGGAATAATAAAATACATAGTATTGTTGTAATCTGTTGTATAAAAGGTTTTCCAATAAAATTCAGTACCGAAATTTAGCTAACTGACAAACCTCACACAAATACATCTTCAACTAAATATTAATAATAATTATATATCCAAAGAACTACGCCCTAATAACTCAATCATGGAATTTAAAAGCAAATTACACCTCTGAGGGACCACAAACAATGTGACACGTAATCTACCTGGATTGTTTTATAATAGGTACCAAAGAACTAGGTAATAGTAGAGATGGATAAACAGTACAAAACTTGTCGATATTTGAAATCGATTAACTGATTATTTATATTGGTTTAGGGGTTGTGTACATCTAACATCTTAGTGAGTCTGTCTGTAATAACCATGGATTTATATATGCAACTGGATCGCAAATGTTTTTTTTTTTGTTTATATTATATTGTACTTTATTAATTCACGCTAAAGTGTGTTATAATTTAACACTTTAGTAGACAGAAAAATGAGCCAAGTGAGATGCTCCTGGTAGGGCTGTGCCCTCCCCTTTTCCTAGTTATCATGCCTAAATACCCCCAGCACTTCCGTCCCTAACATACACCTTAAAATTATAACAATGGAAACTGTGATTTAGTATATTAAAATTAAAAAATATCAATAAATAAAAAGCGTAATAAAAAGGTCTCCTACCACGATTTGGAGGAGAAGCGGCAGATGGTGCACACTAGTGCACAATCACAATAAAAAAAAAACATACACCTTAGAAAGAGACATAGTCGCACCAGGAACCTCGTACCTTTGATAAATTCCTTTATCAAAGCCTCGTACTCTGCTCGTTTATTGTCAGCAGTGACCCCTTCTGTTTGATATAAAGCTTCATGAAAATCACCCATAGCTGATAAGTCAGCATCATTATACTTAGGCACACTCACATTAATAAATGTATCTCAAGTCTGTTATTAGTAGCCACTTATTAGTAGTGATAAACTATTATTATTTTATATTAATATAAATTATTTTCACATTATTTAAAAATACATGTTTACACAACTGTTTCCCGGCTGTCACTGCCCGCGCACCGTAATGCATATATTTTCATAAACTCTCTTTTCTTAAATAAATTATTTTATAATCAGCCAGGAACGTCTATAGATAGTAGCCAGTGCGCCGACATGGACCTTACAGTACTCTAGACCGCTCTCTGACTTGAGATTGATTCATGCTTGCCCTTCTTACTTGATTTAACAGAACTATTTAACTTTCCGAAGGGACATTAAGGTTGGTTTAAGATAAACTATTTTTGTACTATCTAGTATTTGTAGTTTACCTATTCTAGTTTTTTGTACTGTAGGGCAAATACCATTGGCGAAATTTGGGCGCACGCACCTCAGCTTCTATTTCGGGTAAACCTAAGTGTTATACGAGTAGTATTTATTGACGACAGATGAACCAATGAACTACTATCATTATAGGTACTTAAATCTCGTTACTATCAAACTTATGACAGTAATAATAATTATACGTTGGAATTCAAAAAAATATTTTAGTTAATTTAGTTCATAATTAAATCGATTATATCGATATCGATTCTCTCAGATTCTTGTCAGCACTTTAAGAAATAGAAAGGGTTTTCTAAAAATTACGTAGGTGTCCAAATTAGTGGCCAAGGCGTCAGAATGCCAGGTTATTCGTTCCCAATTGCAGAGCGGCGAGGGGCGTGGTCCCGTAATCACCGATGTGGGTGGCCAGACGTTTATGGCACCGAATGCCTATAAATATGGCATTATATGGCATTCGCCGGGCGTTTGTGTGATCACACCCCTGTTATGTGCTATAAACTGTGTCTTATATGGTTATTATGTTCGATCGATTATTTTTCGTTTGGCATTTAATGAGTTCGCAGAGTAGGGGTTATGTTCTGAATTTATTTACGTAGGTAATAAAATACATTGTCAATTTAATGTATTTTTTTCTGAGTGTTTTTTTAAACCTTACATTTTCAACCTTAATTGTCTCCCATGTGTTAGCTAGAGACATCTACGCTACTATAAGCGTGGTAGAGTCAAACTGTAGTCTATTGACAACAACTCTGTATACGGGCTGGCTCATAGATATAGATTTACATAGATAACGCAAATGCATGTACTTCGCGTGTTCGAAACCCCTACCAAGCGTGAAGGTTGGTCACCGTTAACTTGCAGTCCACGTGACTACAGATATAATAATATAAGTATGAGCGAGACAATCACTCGAGTCGTAGCGGGCGGAGGGGCATCGACGGCATCGGTGTCTTTGAATCGGTTTGGATTTCCCGTCACTAATGACGTCACAGTAGGCGTTAAAAATTCGGCGTTAAAAATAAAAATTCGTTTCAATACAAATCGTGATACTTGCGTTATCTATGTAAATCCATATCTGTGGGCTGGCTCCTCACAGAAGAACGGCGTAATGTAGCTATTATAGCTGCGTTTCGCACGATGAGAGAAAGAGCCGGAATCGGCCCATCGAAGGTTCATTAAGTCGCGCAGCCGCTGTGAAATAACCAAAAAAAATCCACAATACTATCAGAGGATTCCAAGCACTTTCTAATAAGATTCTATCAAGGGACAATAACTAATACAATAATCCGACTACCGCAATACATTAAAACATTCCTCGCGTTCCGTAATATCCCACTAATCTACCTATCCTTTTAGACTTGCTTCTGACACCTAAACATGTCTTAAGCCTTGATTTGTAACCGTCCGATAACCCCCACCGACCGACAGATGGCCCAAAATACCGAGACCTACTGAACGGGATTACTACATACAATTTAATAGGCCTCTTCCTTCTAATAATAAACATGTCAAGCCTAAGTTAAATACTACACGACCAATTTATATTTGCAACTTAATCACCATAAACCCAAGCGGATTTGTACCCTATTAAAGTGATGTTAAAGCGTTGTATATCGCTTTCCGGTGGCCATAATGATGTTTGTATAAATAATATTATATTAGTGTCCATAACCAAATCTGACAGTGAAACGGCATACCTTGTCCCATGGTTACTTATTAAGGGGATTTACGATATAATACAATTTGTACGTATTCGTTTTTTTATACAAACACGAGACGGTTAGGTACAAATTATTTAATTTGTTATATTTTTATAGTTGTTAATTATAGAACGGTCGTGTTTAATTTATTTCGGACCCACACCGTTCGGGGACATTTATAGCGAGATAATAAGGCTGTGTCTACACTATTCAAAATTTATGCGCGCCTTGGACAAAGGTGAAAATAGTTAATTAGTTGAGAACTTTATTTATGACCCAAATGAACAGTTGAAACTATGTCGAACGACGCAAATGTTGGATTTCAACATAGCGGCATATATATCCATCACATATTATTATAAATAAGTTTAATTTGTAAAACTTTTATTGTGAATATCTTGGTGAAAAAGTTGCAATTTATGCACTGTTAATCTAATTTAATATATTGTGTCCATTCGTCTGTATACTTCCCCGACTACAAATAAATAACTTTATGAATACAGATCGATCTCTTAACATTGGGATTTTATTACTTAAAACTTAAGATCACTCAAGTATCTCGAATACATGATGCTTAAAGATTAAATATCATAACTAAACATAGATACCCATCCTTTATAGGTTACTCAAAGCATAGAGATATACCCGATGCCATGAAAACACCATCAAACCAGACTACTAATCAACCATAAACCGACACACATTTAACACAGAATAAAACATTAAGACGCTTCAAGTTGATATGAACAACTTCATAACAGTAATTTAAAGATTACCGATTAAACTAATCAAACCAGCATTATTTGCATGTAAAATAGACTTTTATCTGGCGAGGTGTCAAATTACAAGCGATCATGGCAAATTGATGACGGATATATCAATCGGCGCGTACGCATTTCTGCTAATTTATGTTATAGGTATTGAAAACGTGTTTGTAAGTAGGTAGGCCAGTAGCCAATACTGACACCACACATAGGGATATATTCAGTTTTATTGTGTTAAGGCGGTGACAGACCAGAACGATGAATGGAACAACGGAGATTGAATAGTAATTACGGTAGCCTCGATGTAAATACGGGCTAGCTCGCCTAGGGTAGCACCAGCCTCTCACAGAAGATCGGCGTAAAGAAGTTATTATAACTGAGTGAGAGAGCCGGAAGTCCACTACCACCTTATTTCCTCTCCCTCTATCCCACTACCCTCTTGTCGGCAATTGATAGGCTGTCAACCGCTTTACATCACGCGGGCCGTACGCTTGATTTCGGGCTTTGTTGTTTTTTTTTTTAATATTTTTACCTGATTTTCAGATATTTTTCTTAGAATGTTTATCGAGTTGTTGAAAATTTATTCAATGAGAGCTTCACAATCAACATTACGTAGGATACTTGTCATTGGTAACTTATAGACACGCAAATAAGTATTATATTTTCAATTGAATGTGTATTATACCCAGTAGTTTCGACATAATAAATACTGCTATTAATTAACATAAAATTAATTAACATTAAATATTAATTAACTGTCATTTAACACTTTATTGAAACAAAACTGTTGGTTAGTTAATATGAATCGAGCAATTAGTTACAAAGTTGGGTTTAGAACCCAGTTTTAATTAAGCTTTCATTTTTGTAATTTATGTTCCACTGCGAAGATAATGACGACCGGCAGGCCAGTGCGACAACGCAACAAAACTTTATATGAAGCTTTTTGTCACACCGAGATGCTCTTTCTCCTTTTTAGTCCTTTATGGACAGAGAATGAGACAAAATCGTCTTTTCTTACATTTTATCTTGTTGAAGACGGCTGTGCTTTGCCTGTTGCAGAGGCGGAAAGGGAAGACGCTTGGCCAACTTTGAGCCATACGAAAATAAATCAATTCATTCCTGAATTTTGAAGCTCGATTTTAAAATGTGTGTGCCTTTGAACCAGTTCCGCCAAGCTAATCTAAGTTACTGGTCATTCAGATATTCCCATTGTAAACAAATTAATAGTTGAATTGAAACAAGTAATGAGTAGCCTAGCTGACGTAATTCATAATTTAACCTTTGTTTAATTACTTCTTCAGGTAGGTGCCTCTATTACATAATTATGTCCACGTATTATCTAACAACAAAATCTATTCCATCCTACATCGATCAACAACGACACAAATAATACTAATCGCTCCACCGCGACACCACACAACAATTCATCTAACCAATCATTTTTTATTCATATTTATCAAATATTTAATATTACATATTGCCGTGGCCTATCAAGCCGTGAAGGTAAATTGACCCATTAACGGGAGAGCTCGCACGGTGGTCCCGGACCCCACACTTGACCATTGTTCGGCGGGGTACCGACATTTTGTTTTGTGGCTACATAATTAACAGCCAACCACTGAGATCTCTGTTAGACACGCTCGCCTGTAATGACCCCTGCGATGATATTTTTACTAATGTCAAAATAAAGGCGGTGGATATCACACGGCGGTGTAACAGACGGCTGGTACGAAAAGACGGAATAAATTCCCAGCATCCATCATTATTTACCGCAGAGTAGGTGTCACTGACGTGAAACTTTAGCTACACAAAAGCTAAAGTTTACTCTAGGTAAAGTTTACTCTAGGTAGATAGGTAACGTTTATGTATTCAGGCGTTAGGTACCTAAGTACTTATTAATAAATCGATGTCACGTCTGAGAGCGATCTTGAGTACGGTTTTGACATTACATTTTGTAATGGTATGACATAAAAATGACACTTACAAGGTCGCTCTCAAACTTGAGATTAATTTATTAATACAGGCCTGAGCGTGATATCTTAAGATTTCTGCAACATTGCTCAATACTATGAGCTGCGAGAAAATATGCCTACAATACAATATACCAAGAGCCAGCGATAGCCAGACGTTCCATATTTTATAAAGGCTCTCAATTTCTCAGAGCATGTCCCCAACACAGGTAAGAACGATCATCGAGTATGGAGTTTGGAAATATGCCTACAATACAATTTTCATATGATTATTTCGTAGCTACTTTTTATCCACATTCCATTTATCTAACCGGTATATTAAAACATATAATGAAATAATCATCGACTCTATCTTGGGCTCTACGTCTCTTAACTACATTCTGTGACACTGACTCTGACTGTATTTAGTCATAATTCGGACTCTACGGATACCTAGGGCTGTATTAATAAATCTATCTCATGTTTTAAAACGATCTTAAGTAGGTATGCTTTTGACATGTAATTTTGTACAGGTGCGACGTTGGGATGACATTACAAAGATCGGTCTCAGACTTGAGATGGATTTATTAATACGTGCCCTAGAGTCAGTCAAAAAGCGAGCATCATAACCTGAGACACAAACAAAAGATACACAGAAAATATTCTGGCAGACTCCGAATATTCGCTCACATTTTATGGTAGATTCGTGGCTTACACTTCGGTGTGACAGGGGTTCACTGTAGCTCCTCAGCGGGGTCTATAAAAGATCTCGCGTCCGACCCACACAAGAAATTAGGTACCACATTAGAGAGGCGAGGTGATAATTATGTTACAAAAAAATCGATTCAAGACTTAATATTTCGTCTCGATGACTCTCAGATATCGATTTAAGTTATACTTTTGTTGCTATTTTTAATATTGCTTCAGATAAGGCATCGGTATGCGATCATTGTTACTTTTGTACATAAATCGTGATTGGGAACGATTTTAAATTCAAGTGGTGATCGGAATTCTACTTTTAGAGTCTAGTTCAGTCAATCCAAATATCGTAAGAACTTATAAAATTGCAGTAGCGTAGGTATTGTATGTAACATTCTTATAGGTTTAAGGCTCGTATTAATAGATCGATCCCAAATCTAAGAGCGATCTTAGAAATGTAATTGCAGTAGAAAATGACATGCAAAAGCAAACTCAAGATTGCTCTCAGATTTGAGATCGATTTATTCATACGGTCTTTAAGGTCCTAATCCTCAAGGACTATCTATAATTGAGCTTAAGTTCAAAATAGATAACAGTAGGCATGTAGACCATCAAACAAGTTTACGTAAGCCCGCAAGAAAATTCCAACGCTTGTAATAGGGTTGTCGGATAAAATAACAGTTTCAATCACATAGATTGATAAATTATAATCGCTATTTCAGTATACATAGGTAAGTAGGCAGTTATATAATCAATTTGATAGCTTTAAGAAGCCAGAAAAATATATATTGTTGATTTTGCAAAAAATGCCTTAGCATGAACTTCCTTTAAAATCTATATTACTTCTTCAATATAAGATGGAGGCATGTGCATGTGACCAAAAACAGTTAGATGACTTTATTAACATTGTTTGAGTATAGAAAAAAAACAAATTTAAAAACCCCCGATGAGACAACTTTTCAAACTACAAATGAGCTGATAACTTTCAAATTTCGGAACCGATTTTCATGAAACAGCTAAGAACACTCGCGATCAAAATACCTTTCTAACAAAACTAAATTATAATCGGTTCATCCGCTTGGGCGCTACTATGCCACAGACAGACACACAGATACACGTGTTAAACTTATAACACCCCTCTTTTTTCGTCGGCGGTTAACTAGCCATCCCTAGTGTGTCCCAGCAGCATGCGCGCGCGCCTCCGCGCCGTGTGCGGTTTGACTAATGGTAATTTGTATTTTGCCGTGGATTAACCACGGCCATCTCGAACCTATTAGCCTGGAGTGCGTTAGCTAGATTATGTTGTGATTCATATTTCACAACATTTACCGAATCAAGGTATTATTACATGACTAGTGGTCGCCCGTGGTCGAAATTCGACCATAATTCTTTAAAATTTTAATTTTAAATGTCATTAAGGTTCTATGGTGAAATACTATATTTGGCACACTTATAGTTTATATAGAGAAGGAATGCAGAATGCTAATATTTATTAAAAGATTCTTACACCTACGGTAACTGCTTCACATAATTCTCGAATCGTACGCTTGTTCGCCGACTTCGTAATAATTCGACAATTTAATGAATTCCTCAGCACAGAGACGTCTAGTAAATAATCCTACTAATATTATAAATGCGAAAGTTTGTGAGTGTGGATGTATGTTTGTTACTCTTTCACGCAATAACTACTGAACGGATTTGGATGAAATTTGGAACACAGATAGTTTATAACCGGGATTAACACATACATGATACTTTTTAACCCGATAATCGCGAAATTTTTGTTAAGTTAAATTCTACGGGGACGAAGTCGGTGGGCACAGCTAGTAAATAATAAGTGATAATTTGAAGTGCGTTAATAACATGTTTAGTCTACACTCAAGGGCCAGTTAACCCGCACGTCATTAAAGTAAATAAATCAACGTTGCCGCACTTGAAGGTAATTTAGATTGATGACAGCTCTTCAAGCTGCTATTATTGAGGCGGCTGTAAACACCGCGCTGGGAACTACTGGCTTAATTGTACTGAAGATTATAACTAGCTTGTAAAACCGGCTTTATTATGCGGTAAAAATGATAATTAGCCCTTTTTAAACGCCTGGACACGGGCCTCCCCCCATTGCGAGGGGGATTCAGGCCATAATGTAAAAGGACACAAGCCTTAGTAGACACAAGTTATATTTTACATGTTATTTGAAAATAGTCTAATAGAGTGTAGTGAATTCTGGGTTCGATCCCCGTCTTGGCCATTAAACTGTTGACGTGAGCCCACTCCTAAAAAAAGCGTTAGCTTAGCTGGAGAGGCTAACGGGGATACTCGTAATGTGATAAATTCACATTATGCCAGTAATCGTTTGAAAAATAATGGGTTGGACTTTCTAAGGCATGCAGGGTTTCTCACGATGTTTTCCTTCAACCGCAAGCAAGTGATAATCATATTAAAATTTATCCAACCGTCTAATTTTGTAAGTAGAAATAATAAATAGTTATTCAGAAACTATCAACTATAAATCGTGTTCACATGAAGCAAGTGCAGCATAGCATCAATTATGGGCTTGGTAGTACCGAGCGCGCCCGAGGCTCCATATTAGCCAGCAGTATTTCACTAACATCAGGCCGAGGTGAGAACATAATAAGCGGTTCGGAACCATTTTTAATATTCCGCCTTCATTACGACATATTACAGACGTCTTGGGTGGCGAATTCTATCGCGAACGTTCTTAATGCCAAGTTATTAAGGCGTTCGGGGCCCGAATGGGCGGGCTTTCGGCCGATTTATTTGAATTTTTGGCCCGGCTCAATTTGGGAAATCGCTCGGCCAGCGGCGTTGGCGAAATTAAGATGTCAGTGGGATTGCTTCGAGGCGTTTAATTATGTAAATGGTGAGGCTAGGTGCGGTGGGTGGCGCGGCGGGCGCGACGCGATGCGGTCACGTATAGGGACGATTCAGAGTTGATTTCGTACGTGTTCGCGGGTGTGGTTTCGTTCGTGATTTTTATGGAACGTGCGGTTGTTTTAGCGAGCGCTGTGTACGATTGTGGTAGGTTTGTGGAAGTATGACGCACTTCATGTGCATGTGCATTTTACCTATCCCTTGCGGAAACAAGTAAAAACTTTTGGAAAACTGTGAGCCGAATACGAAAAATTCCGTTTTTTAGTCACACGAATTTTACATTGACATGCAATCTAGTTCCCACACATTTTTGGATGTGACATCCGTCATGATTTTGTTCTTATACAAATAGCCTATGACACCTGGACATTAATAATAAATCGATTGACACTTCATTCTTCAAAAGCGGATGGGTAGTTTAGGCATTACGTTGGAACATAAAACTATACAAACATACGCATAATTACATACATTAACCCTCCTATTTGGCTCTGCTGTAGTCCGGTAAAATGTCTTCAATCCAGACATCCTGACACACATTTTGTGGTAGATATGTTGATGGCTGATTCATTTCCAGATTCTGTCATCGCAAATGGAGGTACGGTGCAAATGCCACGGCCTGTCCGGTAGCTGTCAACTGAGAACCTGCTGGAGGGCGACGCCAGATTTCAGGGTGGTCGCGTCCACGATCAAACGACAGTATCGCAAGGTACAGCTTAAGATTCCTAATCATCCCATTGCTTATCAGGAACCCGGCATTGTCTAAAGACGTACTGACTTTGTATTCTTGTATTTCACAGGCCTTGATAGTAGCTCAAGAAGAGCTGAACAATGGTCTCTCCACTCTCAGAGGAAGACCTAGAGGCAGAAGGAAGGGCAAGGCGCGACCGGCTCCAAAAAACAGTCTACTCTTCTTTGAAAAGTAAGATTCCATAATTTATTTATCGACTAGCTGAGCCCGCGACTTCGTCCGCGTGCAATTTAACTAAACAAAAAGCCCGCTCCTGCGTTCCGAGCCCGCGCGACAGGACCCATTTTTTTAATTCTGTTTTTTTTTTATATAAAAGTAGCTACTACTTATAACAACAGCTATCTACCAGTGAAAGTCCCGTCAAAATCGGTCCAGCCGTTTTGGAGATACTCTTTGATTTCATGTGTTTTTATTTTTTTACGCGGAACCCTAATTGTTTTTCTAAAGTTAAAGTAGCCTAAGTTACTCCTTATAACATCAGCTATCTGCCAGTGAAAGTCCCGTCAAAATCAGTCCAGCCGTTTCGGAGATTACCCGGAACAAACATACAGATAGACAGACAGACAAAAACAATTTTAATCGCGTTTTTGCTATAGGTGTCGTATGTACTTTGATATGCATTTAGTAAAAAAAGTGTAATTTTTATATTACAAACAGACACTCCAATTTTATTTATTTGTATGGATATATTTATACGTGAAGCAAAAACATTCAAACGCTTAATACGAAAATTGCGTGGACGGGGGAGTATGAAATTTGGCACACTTATAGTTTATATATAGTGAAGGAGTGCACAATGCTAATATTTTTATATTATTACTTAGAAATATATTAAAATCAATAAATAAAACATTACACACATTACCATGAATTGATACACACACATTTGTAACCTCATCAGTCAGACAGTCAGTTAGTTACCAAGTAGAAATTCCAAATGTGTGTGTGTCAAACGCATGGTAGTGTGTGTAATGTTTTATTTATTGATGTAATTTATTTTTATGCAAAAAAAAAAATCCTTAGTTTTTCCTTCACGTATTAATCTATCACTATATATATAACTCAAAGGTGACTGACTAACATATTGATCTATCAACGCACAGCCCAACCCAATTTGGCATGCAGGTAGATGTTATGACGTAGGCATCCGTGAAGAAAGGATTTTGATTAATTCTACCCTCAAGGGGATAAAATAGGGGATGAAAGTTTGTATGAAACTTTGTCAATTAAATTCCACGCGGACGAAGTCGCGGGCACAGCCAGTATAATATATAGATTATGTAAGGGTGCGATTGATCCAACCTGTAACTCCTCAGATCCCCAAGTTTCTGCGAGGTCGACCCTCGCACTGACTCCGCCGGCACCGCAGGCCGCGTGTGCCGCATCGGGCGCACCTCGCGCAGCGGCTCCTGCGACCTCCTCTGCTGCGGCCGGGGTCACGACCTCATCCGGAAGTCGACCATCAAACCCTGCAACTGTACTTTCCATTGGTGCTGCCGCGTTGACTGTCAGAGGTGCAGGGATGATAAATGGGTCGCTATTTGTAAGTAAAGGGACAAATAGGGAGGTGATAAGTAGGTATAATTCACAGATATAGACTTACATAGATAACGCAAATGCATGTACTTCGCGTATACGAACCCCGACCAAGCGTCAAGATTGGTCGCCGCTAACTTACAGTCCGCGCGACTACAGAAATAAAAAAAATGTGTATGAGCGAGATAATCACTCGAGAGAATCGTAGCGGGCGGAGGGGCATCGGTGTCTTGGAATCGGTTTGGACTAAATTTCGGCTGTGACGTCACACAAGGTGTTAAAAATTCGGCACGTATGGTTTCAATACAAATCGTGATATTTGCGTTATCTATGTAAATCTATATCTGTGGTATAATTATAGTTGCCGACCCTAGGTTTAATATAAGTCTGTATATACCTACTCATCTCACGCCTGGTTCTCAATTAAAGGTGTGGGAGTCTCAAAATATTTAACTTTCTTATTACTGCTATTACTTAATCAAATGTTATAAGCAATTATATGAATCGTAAGGCCTATATCAGGTCAGATATATGACCGAAATTTAAATAATACGTGATAATTATATAAAGAAAAATCTCGATATATTATGTATAAAGTTACCTGCTCACATCAAACACTCCTGTAAAATTATTTATTGAAAAAAATGATTAACGGCATGAAATTAAAGATAATTAGTGTAAACCTACCATTCCAAGTTATAATAAGTATAAATAATATCAAAATAATTTATTTTTATTACAAGTTGTTAATAAATATCAGTATTAACATGTACTTTGACTACCTATATAAAACATTCCACTATGTAAATAATTTAATTAACATTCTAAGTGTCCACGTTCCCTTGAATTGTATTTAATTATTTATTGTAGATTAAGAACTTGTACGACGGTTTATATTTGAAGTAATAAAATATGTAGGTAATAATTTATTGAATCATTTAACATCCCGACTGTTATCGACGTGATCATAAATAGAAGTTACGGTAGGTAAAATGCAAGCAAAGTTAACAAAACTTAATTACAATTAAAGTAATAATTATTATAAATACCTACGCCTATCCAACATAAATGTATTTATAAGTAGGTAAGTCCGTATTTTATTGAGTTCAACAAACACTTCTACAAAAAATTAAAGAATTTCAAGTGGGCATGCACAGAAGCGACATTCTCTGGAGTGGGCCCTCAATTATCCGTTTACTTCCAGCTAATTTGACCACTCAGCTCGAGGAGGCTTGAGCATCGCTTTGTTGATAGGTATCATAATCTAAACACGTACCGACGAGTGGGTAGGTACTATGGGAAAAAAACTGACATCTCCAATTTCAGAATCCTTTTGATCGTATGAAGTATGATTGACATGTTTTACCTAACAAGTACCTACTTTTTTCGGGGATGAATAAACCAAACACAGCTAATGTCGCTAATATAACTTAAACAAAGGCGAATTACGTAGCAAGTAGGTACCTACTATTGCTAATTTTATGCGTAATAGCCGGTCTAGGCACCATGTGAACAAAATTTTGGTACTAAAGGACCTCCTAAAATCACTACAATATTTCTCTTCACATTGGGATTAGACTAAATATTTTTCTTTACCAATGAAAAGAAGCAACAGTATTAAAGATTCAAATTCAATGAAATAAATAGGAAGGTAAACCTTTTTATAAACACATGAGAAGAAATACATCTTATTCTAACTGTATAGATAGTGTCAGCATGAATCAGGGTTGCTTTGAATACTCCTGACAGGTTTACGGTATCCGAATTTCGACAAGGACCTCGATGTTTTCATTGTGTTTGGTGATCATTGATGTTCCGCTTTGGGCATTAGGTATGCTTCATCGAAGACTTGGTGCGATGAATGATTCCTTTTTGTTGAAAAACAGTTATCAATGAACGGAAGTGTTGCGAATTAATTTGGTACTTACCTGTTTAGAGAACTCACGGGTAGAGGTACCGTAAATAATGACGTTATATTACAAAATTTCAAGGTTCGTTATTGACTCATAGCATATTTTAACTGTCCTACTGCCAACTATAATTGGATTAGATACTAACTAGTTATCCTGTAGCTGTTTATTCATTTCCAATTAGATGTGTCCCCAATTAAAATCGCCAAGGTATGTAGGAAGGTCGACGTGCATTATGACCTAATACTATTACGGGGATTAGCAGTGCTCCTAATAGGTGGAAGCCCCAGCACTTGTGCGAGCTCGGCTGTGGAGCAGCCACTCGACCGCGCGCCGCGAGACACGTCTACTCGTCTCGAAAATACCCACGATAATAGGGTAAGTTTATTTTAACTTCAAACACATTAGTAGTTTCTTTTTTAGGAGCCTAAAGTTTTTTTTATATACTTTTACGAAAAATAATATTGAGTTTGTTTTTTAAATACGGATCTCAGTTATAACCCGTTATTCAGCAAGTACACGTTTAAAACCAACTGCGTCACACGTATGATTAGCTCAACTACGCATATCAATTGCAATTTATTTAAATCCAGTATTGGCATAGTCTACTAAGTATCTAACTATCAATGACAAAGTAACGAACTACAATTTAAACCTTGGCGATCCTCGTAGTCAACAATTTGCAATTGAAAAATATAAAACACACTTTCCACAGGATTGTGCTGCCAATTACATGGTCCCCGAATCAAAATGAACGGCCTGAACGTATCGTCCTTGCCGAACCCCTTGGAGCGATACAAACTTGCTGGCAAACTCGGCTCGGGCATCTTCGGGGAAGTTTACCGAGCCTCGGACACCCAGGCGGCTGGTAAAAATGTCGCCGTCAAGATCCAAACGTACACGGACGAAAATGAAACCCATATACAGGAGGAATACAAGATCCTCAGAGACTTCACCTCACATCCCAATTTGATCGACTTCTACGGAGTTTTTTGCGAGAAAACTGAAGGCGACAAAAAAATTTGGTTCGTTCTCGAGGTAAGTTGAGGAATGCGCAGTGACTCATGTAGGCAGCAGCACCAATTCAATGAGCTTTATTATTTTTTGCAACGGACATTTCTTCCCAAAAGGCCCGGTCATGATTCAAATGAAAACAATGAATCATCTATTTCCCAGTTGTGCGAATGTGGATCTGTCATCGATATTGTCAGAAAACTGAAAGCGGTGGACAGAAAAATGTCGGAGGAACACATCGCTTACATCCTCAAATATACGATCAAGGTAAGACCATATTCGACTGACTATAAACATGTCGGTCGTCACATTCGAGCCGAGATGCCTGTTTATAAAACAAAGGGCCTGCCAGTCCACCTTTCAACGGTGGAATCAATTGGTGGGTACTTTGAATGCAAACTCAATTGTTCTGGGATCTGTGTCCCGGCTATTTCTGTCGCTCGTGACGTCGAATAAAATATTGCCCGGCGAAGGTCCACGTACGTTGAAATACAATCTAGAGCCATTACTTAAAATGCACGCCGCTTTATTTGAAGTGATTCGCGAGGGAAGTCGAACTTGTCGATGCGAATGTCGGTGCGCGTCCGACAACACCATGATGGCCCCCCATCGCGGCGCATCGCTCAATTATCGTAAATAATGCTCGCGCACACAAGATATACGGACCCCTGGCGCAGTAGCCAATGATCCGCCTAACATGTATTTGCTCAGCAAAAATCATCCATAATCCTGCTACTTAAAGTTCATTATAAAGGCAAGTGATTGGCGTGTTGAGCTCTAAAGTCTCCGACCTGGGTTAAATGCGTATTATCTTTATGCAAGCCACTTGGCTCACAATACCGGTGCTGCGTCCACGTCGTTTGGCAGATCTTCCACGCATATCTATCGATGCTGCATCTCGTAAGGTACGATTGGAGCCTTCTTGTGATGCGATCTTTGTCGATATTTTGATGAGGTTGCTTATCGATAAAACCTGAATACTATGGTAAAACAGTGCGGGTAATTGTTTGGATTGTGTAAACTTTCTGATTACATCTTCCCCGTAGGTCAATATTAGGTAATGTCCTGTAGTAATGACAAACAGGAAATTTAGGAATCCTCATCTAAATCAATCCACAGACTACCATTATATTAGTCTAAGACGACTAAGGTAAAAAAGGCAAATCTTTATGTTCAGCAACCAACTAGTAAAAAATATTTATTAAAATTTATCCTTTTAATGACCCACTCCTGGGCACGGGTCTAAAAAACTTAGGATTTAAAATCATCTCATCGCATCTAAATATTATCGGTACTAATTTATCCAATAAAGGTTTATCTTTCATTCCCTATCAATTCAATTATGAATTATCGATAAAAACAGTATCGCAACACTGACAACTAAACGATCGTAATGAACGCATTAAACAAGCTGATATATCGGACAGCAGAAAGCGCAGACAGCCCGCCTGCGACAGCACTGAAGCCCCGATACGTATGCAAATAGGCTCAATGAATCACCTTGGCGTGGGGGACTGACTGGCACTGACGTAAGTATCGCCCGTCTGAAGACTCCGCAGGCCACAGCAGGGGCGGTCACTCCATCATGCTGTCAAACTACCGTGTTGACTGCACAGATTGCAACAATCTATCCTCCGCTCATTTGTATTACAGGCACTTGTTTACTTGCACGATAACAAAGTGATACACCGCAATATAAGATGCAGCAACATTCTGATCACTAAAGACGGCGAGGTGAAGCTGTCAGATTTTGGATTGTCATGCAAATTGAACGATACGCTCGATACGAGTAAGACGAATATTGGTTCGCCGAGCTGGATGGCCCCCGAAGTTGTGACGTGCGGTGACGGAGGATACGGGAACAGGGCTGATGTTTGGGCGTTGGGTATCACGACTATAGAAATGGGTGATGGTAGAGCGCCGTTCCAAGATATGCACCCTACGAGAGCGCTTTTCCAGATTGTTAGAAACCCACCTCCGGGGTTTTCGAAACCTGCTATGTGGTCCAATGACATTAATGACTTTATTATTGAGTAAGTATTATTATATTATTGAAATACATCAATTTTAATGATCATGGCTAGTATAATCTATCTGATCATAATTACAGATGTCTTGAAAAAAATCCTGAACATCGACCTTACATGATGGAATTAGAAGAACATCCGTTTATACAGTCTGTTCCTGAAAACGATTATCACGTAAGTAAAATTATATTCATCTAAGTTGACAAGACATTGGTTTTCTTAACTTACCATCTTATCAATAAGAAATTATTTCTAGCTTACAACAGAATTAAAAATACTAGCAGGAGAGTTAAAGGGAGAGCCAGAAACGAGCAAATTACCAGAAAGGATTATTAGAAATGGTTTACTAACGACACAGGGAGTTCAAGAAGCAGAAACTATGCAAGTGGAAGATTTAGCTGCTTTAGAAAACCTGACAGAGGAAAACATTCTAAATGAGTTGCAAACAAAACTAGCCAAAGGATATTTTACTTCCTTCGTTGGAGATGTTCTCCTAATTCTAAATCCCAATGCCGATAATAATATATATAATGAAGACGTGAGTAAAATTCAAAAATAATATAGCTTGTACAAAGTTATGAAAGGCAAAGTCACTCTTATTATATCTTGTTCACAGTACCACAAGAAGTATGAATGTAAAACGAGGTCTGACAACGAGCCCCACATTTTCGCGGTAGCAGACAGCGCATACCAAGATGCTTTACATCATAACGAACCACAACATGTAGTGTTTTCTGGAGAAAGTAAATCAGGGAAAACCACAAATGTACGTCACGCACTATCACATTTAACCCATTTAGGTGCCATGAAGAATAATACTGCTGAAAGAATACAGAAGGCAACGAATGTAATACAAGCAGCGATAACTGCTGCAACACCAATACATGCTCATTCCACGAGAGGGATCCTTCAAATACAAGTCACCTATGGCAGTTCTGGAAAATTGAGTGGTGCGATATTTTGGCTTTATCAGTTGGAAAAATGGCGGGTATCATCAACGGACATGTAAGTTAATAAATATTATAAATGAAGCATCAACAAGTTTTTTACGCGATAAACTTGACACTTATTTTTTTACAGGTCTCAAGCTAATTTTGATTTGCTGTATTATTTTTACGATGCCATGGAAGCAGCTAACAGAACAGAAGAACTATGTTTAGAAAATAATAGAAAACATCGTTATTTAAGAATTTTAGATGAACCAAACAAAGGCGCGAAGGGCGTAAGAGAAAATTTCCAAAACAACGCAAAGCTTTATAACGAATTTATTGAGAACCTGAAAATTTTAGACTGGGAGGAAGAGGATATAACATTTTTTGAAACAGTACTAGCTTCTATACTTGTACTCGGCAATGTCAGATTCAAAGACAGTAAAAATGGAGTAGCAGAAATTGAAAACCCTGATGTAGCAAAGAAAGTTGCAAAGTTATTATCATTGGAGCAAGTAAAGTTTCTTTGGGCGTTACTTAATTATTGTTTGATAGAAAGTGGAACTGCTGTGAAAAGAAGACATTCTACAGACGAAGCGAGAGATGCGAGAGATACTTTGGCAAGCGCATTGTATAAAAGACTTATAGATTGGATGATCAATCTCATTAATTCGAAGTTATCATTCATGAGATCAGTTTTGTAAGTAACGTACCTACAAATGTTAAAAGTTTTTTTCACAAAATAATCATATTATCTCTTTCAGTGGTGACAAGTACTCAGTCAGTTTACTAGATATGTTCGGCTTCGAATGCTATCACAGAAATCGTTTAGAGCAACTAATCGTTAATACGACAAATGAACAAATACAATTTCTTTATAATCAAAGAATTTTCGCTTGGGAGATGCAAGAAACAGCGGAAGAGGATATTCCAGTAGTATCATTGTACTTTTATGATAATAAAAATTCAGTAGACCAACTGATGGGTAGACCACTCGGCCTTTTCTATATTTTAGATGAAGCCAGCCGTACGGGGAGCGGACAGGAATTTATTATGAGTTAGTAATTTAATTTTGTGTACCTAATAAGTATGTTCTTTGCATACATATTTTTTTGTAATATTATTTTTTTTGTAACTTACTGAAGGTTTGCAACTAAAGATGAATGAAAATGGAACCAATTTTGTAAATTTCAAACGTATCGCTAAAAATTATTGATGTTTTAGGTACGATCAGAACCATGTGCAAAGGGCCATACATCAAATTGTCCGGGAGCCACGAATTCAGCGTAGCCCATTACACAGGAAAAGTGAACTACGACTGCAGAGAGATGGCCGACAAGAACAAGGATTTCCTGCCTCCAGAAATGATAGAAACCATGAGAGCCTCAACGAATATTACAGTGCAACAACTGTTTAGAAATAAGCTGACTAAGAGTGGCAATTTAACGGTGTCCCCGAGTCAACCAAAGGTCACGGTTGCTAGGTCTAAATCTGAGAAGGAGATGGAGAATCTTAAAGCTAGAGTAAGTTTAAAGTGTATTTGGGGAAATCTGTATTATTACTCAAAACTAACCAAAAAAATAACGCTTGCTTAACTTAATAAGTGTGATGGAGAAAGAAAATTAAAAAGACCCAAGCTAAAGTGTTTAATGACGGATGCTCAATATAAATCATCAGTAATGTCTTAAAATGAAGTGATTTCTTTTGGGCAATCACCAGATTCCTAACTCTTTTTTTTGCAGAAATATAACACGGTATCTAAAGGTCAATACTCTCAAGTACATCGAATGAGAACAGCTGCCGCCACCTACAGAGCTACCAGTTTGGAGATCCTCAAGCAGCTCTCCGTAGGTCCGGGCAGTGGGGGTACACATTACGTCAGATGTGTTAGAGCGGATCTGAATGATAACCCTAAGGGCTTTCAGACAGAAGTTGTGAAGCAGCAACTTAGGGCTTTGGCGATTTTAGACACGGCTAAGGCGAGGCAGAAGGGTTACTCCTGTCGGATTCCATTTGCAGAGTTCATTCGTAGGTAAGATCTCAGCTTACTCATCAATATGTTAACTGTAAACGATTGTAAAGGAATATAATAACTTCCTACTAACTTAAATAGGTAGTTTATTTCCCTGAACTTGCTGTGCCTGGGACTTAAGTTTAAATATGTTTCAGATATCGTTTCTTGGCGTTTGATTTCGATGAGAACGTAGATGAGACGAAAGATAATTGCAGGCTGCTAATGATCCGCCTAAAGATGGAAGGTTGGGTGCTTGGGAAAACAAAAGTTTTCCTGAAATATTATAATGAGGAATTTTTGTCCAGGTAAGTCTATGAAAACTATGGAGTCAACAACCTAGTTATCTAATTACTATAGATGCAGCAGATGTCTCTGTCAAAACCCGACCATTTGACGCAAGAAAATAATGGTTTACTTTTAACTGTTATCCAGATTGTACGAAACTCAAGTAAAGAAGATAATAAAAGTTCAATGCATGATGAGAGCATTCTTAGCGAGGAGGAAAGCGCGTAAAGATAAAGCAAAAAACTTGCACAGTAAGTAATTTACATAAACATACTTACCAATTTATGAAAACCGCTGGTGATTTTAATTTGTCCGCAAAAGTTTGTAGAGAGAGCAACATCTGAGGGTCATAAAATATCATAAATTAAGAATGTAATTAAGTAAACTAATTCTAAATTTAAAAATATGTAAATACTCATCCAGTAAATTTTATTTTTAGTAAAAGAACTGAAGAAATCACAGTCCTTGAACGTGACAGAAGATGAAGCCGCTTTATTAATCCAAAAGGGTATGCATTTTCAAATATTTTCACTGAAAATTTAGATTTATTTAACATACTCAATATAAAATTAACTTTACAGCTTACCGTGGATACATAGTCCGCAAAGCTTACGGACCTCTGATAAAGTCCACTGGTCAGATTGATGAAGAAACAGCATCCTTTCTGAAGAGGTTCGCAATGCGGTGGAAAAGTCGGTCGATATTCCAAGTGCTTTTACAGTACCGAGCTGTCCGGTATCAAGATTTGGTGCATTTTTCACAGCAGGTAAAGTCTACTAAAAGGTAATAATTAAAAAGATAGTTGGATAATTCTGATTATGGCACATGTCCAAACATCAATAGACCCTTTTTATCTTTCCGCATTCGCAATAGTTCCTGTACCTATTGGGGTCAGGTCGCTCTATAGGTATGTCCCAAGGGGCCTCTCACAAGGGGCCTCTACATGTTAGACCCATGTCCCCATACAAGCTATTCAAAAGACCGGGCAGAGCCCGTGATACAGAGATAAGTACCTAGATAATTAGGTAATACAACCGGAGAAAATAATTATTCTGTTACCCATGTTGCTGCAATAAAATATATATATTCATGACCGCTTGGCGAAGTGGTTCGAGCGTAGACCGCTCGGCTTACCGCACATAGTGATTGCGGGTTCGATTCCCACGGGGGTAAATTTCGGATATGGCCTGTTCGTTATTTTTCCAGGTCTAGGTGTCACTGGGATCGCCCCTGGTCCATTGTACGGTACCCATAGTACAAGCGTTGCTTAGTTTGGGACCATACAGTTGGTGTGTCAGTCTGGCGATATTTCTTATTATTATTTATTTAAGCTGCATAGGTAACTCATTATGTTAACTCTAAATGGATCCCGACTACACTATCACATTTATATGACCATCCCAACAAACGAATGAAATTATAGCGAACGCCTTTTAGCAGGAAAATCATTAGAAGGACAATTTATCCGCATAATATTTCTGTATATCAATATCCTTATTGCCTTTTTCAGGTGCATATTTATAATCAAGCAGTGTTGGAAGTGTTGCTGAACACGAGTACTTCAGTGCTGCTGGACCGAGTGGATCCCCACTCCAAGGAGGCTAACTTCTTAGGCTCTG
This sequence comes from Notodonta ziczac, assembly GCA_918843915.1. Lineage (NCBI taxonomy): Eukaryota > Metazoa > Arthropoda > Insecta > Lepidoptera > Notodontidae > Notodonta > Notodonta ziczac. The sequence goes on from OU974037.1 coordinate 3,599,133, forward strand.
GACCTCCTACAGTGTGGAAGCTGCCGTTCAGGATCGACCAACTGCAGTACTACGACACTTCGTACATGTGTGACCCTTCTGCTAAGAGCACGTGAGTAGAATACCTCTTTGATTACTTCATGTCATGCAATATTTGTTATACCCTGAGAATTACTTATTTTACTTCTATTTTACTAACTAGGTGTACCTTTTTATCTTTAACTTGAGACCAACAGTCCATTCTTAGACAATTGCAAGTTACATAACCTATGTGTATCCTATGCAGGTTGCATGACCTATGTGTATGCTAAACAGAAAGGGTATCTATACTTTTTTTTTTCAAAACTTAACTTTGTAGTTCTTAAACTATCAACTTTGAGGAAACGTGAAAATCAAAAGGTGTTACAGGGATATAATTGTTGATGGATTTCATAAGTCTACAAAACCTTTAGTATTTCAACTGTCCCACAAAGCCGATAGTTTTCGGACCACTCCTTAACACAGAGGATTCAGGGCATACTTCTCTATGCTGGCCCATGCGGGTATTACAAAGTAAAGTTGCAAATAAATAGTATACCCTTTCTGTTTCACCTAGTATATACCTATACCTAATATATAGATAAATCAAATTTGTTGTTATAGCGACACGTTTGCCAGTCAATACGATTCCGACCACGAGCAGTGGGACGAACCGTTGAAACGTCGATTTAGCGCGACACAAGCCGACGTCACTAAGGAATCGGCGAGCACACAGACGCTCATCACAGTGCCGTTCTGCAGAGACCCAACCCAACCAGTGCCAGCGTTACCCACCGACGAGCCGGAGGAACCAGCGCCAGAACAAAACGTACTAAGCGTCAACACAACCCGCAAGGAAGGCTCTTCAAGCAGACCAGCTGTGTACAAGAAAAAACACGGCCGCGACACCCCACAAAGTTACTACCAACCTCCGGAACCGTGGACCGAAATTAGAGACGACAACGACATCTTAGAAGACGTCGCGCCAAAACTTCGCAAAGCAAATTACACTAGAAGCCTGTACACCATTGATATCGAAATGCAGGACCCTATACGGGAGCTGCAAGCTATGGCGAAATCGACGAGTGATATGAACGAAGATGATCCTCCCTTTAATTTTCAAGCTATGTTGAAAAGGACGCCAAAGAATAGAGCGTCCATGAAGAGGTCTAGCGAATTGCAAAGTGATATGGTAGAGAAACAGATGGCGCCTGTGCATATAATATCGCCTAGTAAAGCGAAACCGCCAGCGGTACCAAAAACCGTGACTCCTCCGGCAAGGAAGGTTGCACCGCCCACCCCTCCGCCTAGTTATGTGGCTCCCACACCTCCACCCAGTAATGCAGCGCCGGAGAAACCACCGGCAAGGGTTGCTCCGACCCCGCCACCCTCTATAGAAACTCCGCCACCGCCACCCACTATAGAAACCCCGCCTCCGCCACCCACTATAGAAACTCCGCCACCGCCAAAATCGAAGAGCAAAGAATTTAAAAGACAAAGCTCCAAAGATATCATTACCGCACTTAAAAAGAGAGATTCAAACTCCGAACTAATTTGCCCTACAGACAACAAAATAGGGAATGAAAAAGTTGAATTGGCACCGGGAATTATTATCGAGGGTATTGTCACAGATTTATAAAAAAAAAAACAAGGTCTGGTAAAAAATATATTTAATCTCCATTGCATTGGAAGTCCGCATACAGTTTTATCTTTTAATTAATATTATGGCGTTACAGTTAAATATTATTAATAATTTTTGACCAATTAAGTTTTTAAAGCCATAATTTTTTTTTTATTATTTAAGTCATAATGTTTCTAGAGTTAAGTATATTAAATACAAAATTGAATCTTAAAGCGAATTATGGCGAAACATGTTTTAGGGTTGTATCACTTGGTAGAAAAAATATAACGAATTTTACATTAAACATGATAGTATCTTAAACGATATTGCTTTGGTAACTTATTAAAATTACTTATTACCTAATGTGGTCATGAATACACAGTACATATGGTCCATATCAGTTATTTTATAGAGGTGTTACACTTGAGAGCTTATATACAGCATGTCGCTACCATGGCGACTTTAAATTAACACACGTATTAGGCTTCACATTTTCAGATTTTCGAGATATTTAAATTTTATTAAACATTATTATTTATAAAATTATTCAACATTTTCTCAAATACCATTTTGGAGCAGCCTGTACGTAAATAACTCTAGCGCAGAGGTCATCTGCCGAGGTCACGGATAATAACATTTTTTAAATGAAATTAAAACGAAAAAGAAATACTATTAGAAATAATACTAATACTATTAGCTCGCCCCGCTCCGAGTAGTAGGTAAGAGCGTAAGAGTAGTTGAATGAATCGGATTTCAAGGATGATGCCAATTAGATTACTTTATTTATTATCTATTTTGTTCGAGATTTTTTTTTTCTATTTACGGACTTTTATTTTTTTATTACTATTATGATTATTGACCACTAGCCCTACCTGTGTGTTAAATTAAAGTCGCCATGGTAGCGCCTCGCTGTATGTAATTTTGCTTTGTTATTTAAGATTTTAATTAAGTAAATTACTATTACATAGAGATAAAGTGTAAAGGATTAGTTACGTTATCTATAGCTACCCAGTATAATAATATTTATTATGTTTCGCAAGTTCCCTTCATACAAAGCTCGTTTGAATTTGTACAGTTTGATATGTTAATTATACAATTACATAGAGTACAGTGTGTCTCCACAGTGTGTTATAACCGTGCTACGTTTTTGTTTTGACGTCACATTGTAAGAAGATATTTTTATTTTTTTTATTAGCCTGTTTTTGTGTCCCACTCCTGAGCAAAGGCCTTTCCCTTAACACTCCACAAAATACGGTCTTGTGCTGTTTCGGGCCACGTATCTCCCGCAAAAGTGACCCAATCGTCCCGCCATCTTTTCCTGGGTCTACCCAGGCTGAAGATATTAAATTTAAAAAAAAACAAATTATTATAGTGTTTTAAACAGTGGGAGCTTAGTAGAAGTTCGAACGTATTGAAATACCGATTGCGTGATCTTATTTCTTATTTCCACGTGTCAGTATGAGTTACCATCTAGGTTTATGGATGTAATGATTTAGAACTTTGTCAAACGTTTTATATAGAAATGGATTCGATAGGATTTTTTTATGTGAACAGTAATAGCGTGATTACCTGATTCTCACTGTCATTCTAAATACTTTGTGTATTATTTTAAATGTATTTTATTATTTGAAGTTATAAAAAATACCTGTTCAATATAAATGTATGTTTGTATGTAATTTCCGATGAAAGATGTCTTTGAAAATTGTTCGTCCAATCCATGGATCTAACCTCTTAACTCCATCCATTTACCGGTAATGCTGGACTTTTCCGCTAGAGGCGCTGCTATATAAATGCATTGAAAGATTTGATCACTCAATCGATATATGAAGCTGGAAAACTCGTACTAGGCGTATCTTAAGTTTGATTCATTTACAATGTGACGACAAATTATAAATACGACCACATAGCGATTGCCTTACCATAATTACTTAGAAAACATTTAGATTACAAATAAAGTATTACCAAAATATATGTTTGCAATTATTTTCCATCATAATTTGTCATTCCCTTACAGGTTATATTTTAGGCCTCGATATAAATACTGGCCACATGATCATCATCAAATTCAAATACAATACTTGTTACATCTCTAGAAATCACATCCTAAATTTATTGCCGAATTTTAATTGACTTAAAATTATTTTATCAAAAATATTCAAAGCATTAATTAATACATGATTATAAAAATATCGTTAAGTATACTTATTTATTTATTTATCTTAATATCTATGAGTTCAGTCAGTGTTAGTGGATTGAAACATTATCGATTTCTTAAGAGTGGCTAATTATTTTTTGAAAATATATATTGAATGAACTTAGATACACGGCCCATTATCAATTGTGAATGGTGTAATCGCATGACGTTATTAAATAGTTTTATCTGGTTAATTATTATCAACTCTGTAGTAAACATACTATCTTGTTATTATTTGTTTATCTTAATCTTTAAATAACGATAACGCACCTTACGCATCTAATGACCATGATTTTATTGAACTGAGATCATCACATACCTACAATTAGTATGTACAATATAAATATTAAGTATATAAAATATATTTTAGTACTGCTAAGATATCCCTGAAGAAAATTTGAATGGCGTTATTGAAAAACGTTATTTTTATGATATAAATCACAATAAATGTATGTCACATCACTATGCAGTAAGTAGGTAAAGAATGTTTCCCAATCCCTCTTAGTATAAATGAATATTAAACCCACCTTAAATAAACACAATAATATCTTAATATGAAGTGTCACACTTCAACATATTACAAAATAAAGTGCAAAACTAAAACAAGTGTACATTTACTGACCTTAGAAACGAAAATGCCCTTACTGGCCACACATTATATTATTATACCCTAAAACCGCCAAGGCTTGACAGCCTTTAGCCTGGTGACCCACAGATATAGATTTACATAGATAACGCAAGTATCACGATTTGTATGAAACCAAGCGTGTTGAATTTTTAATCAATTTTTAACACCTACTGTGACGTCACTGCCGAAATTTAGTGACGGGAAATCCAAACCGATTCATAGACACCGATGCCGCCGATGCCCCTCCGCCCGCTACGATTCTCTCGAGTGATTATCTCGCTCATACTCATTTCTTTATATCTGTGGTCCCGCTCGCTCACAAGTTACGGCGGGGAGTAAGGGCGACCAACCTTGACGCTTGGTCGGGGTTCGGACACGCGAAGTACATGCATTTGCGTTATCTATGTAAATCTATATCTGTGGCTGTCACCAAGGAGGTACACATAGCTTATATCCAGGGGTGCTACTCTTAGCAACGATAATCGATATATCGTGACATTCATATTGTCGAATCCTACTGAAATTCTATATTTTTACCATCGTATCAATTACTGAACGAACTACACAAAATTATCGTTCGTTCAGACGATTTACGACGGCACAACAGATGAAATTTTGAGTAGAACTCAACAATACGAATGTCACGATATATCGATTATCGTTGTTAAGAGTAGCACCCTTGCTTGAAATAAATCCGCCAATAGGATCAAGTAAAAACGAAGACATCCTATTGGTCGATGTTTATCCTGACACTTTTAAAATTAATTTTACAAATAGAATACACAAGACCAGAATTTATCTCACTGTGTAAATTATACAATAGGTTGTTAGGTAGTTATGCAAATTAACATGAAACTGGAAGAGATGTTTAGTCTAGTTAGTGTATATGTTAGTTTATTTCGCGCGAATCCTTTAGATCTTTAATATCATTGGCTTTCACTAAACCAAACTTATAAGGTGTACGTTTCTCATAATCGAGGTAGTTCTAGAATAACACCCGACATTCTTAGTGCCATACCTAAAGAATCACTATTCATTTATTAAGTGCCCCTGGCAATGATTTGCAAAATAACCCACTGGCTTATTCATATTTCAAAGTAAATTAAATCTTCACATTCATTTAATAAAGTCGATAATGCAGGTTCGCGCATTACAAAAATCCCAACAAAACATTGTATATGTATACTACATAGTATAAAACAAAATCGCTTCCCGCCGTCTGTCTGTCCCTATGTATCCTTAGATCTTCAAAACTGCGCAACGGATCTTGATGCGGTTTTTGTAATAGATAGAGTGATTCAAGAGGAAGGTTTATATGTATAAAACATGCAAAATATAGTAGAGAAACACTGATAAAATACACTTGCCCACACCACAGCAACTTTACTTTGTAAATCTAGAACTATCGGCTTTGTGAGACAGTTGAAGTACTAAAGGTTTCGGAGACGTATGAAATCAGTCAACAGCTGTATCCCTATAAAACCTTTTGCTTTCAAGTTTCCTCCAAAGCTGATAGTTTTAGAATTAAGTACAAAGTTAAGTTTTGAAAAAAGTATACCCTTTCTGTTTCAACTTGTATATGGGTGCCTTTCAATTAATTGAGGTGGCCATTTCAATTAAGGCCATTTTAATTAGAGGCCATTTCAATTAAGGTGCGTTGGCGCAGTTTAGTAATACAGTGGACCGCCGGTAATCCGGCACCCCGGTTGTAATCCGATATGTCTTTTATTATTGTTTTATCTTTTTTTTTACAATCTTCGCTAGGTATGTAAAAAAAATCCAGAGTGTAGGGGGCCTTAGGCAGTACTCTACAAGGTGAAACATAAAGGGTATACTTTTTTTTTTCAAAACTTATCTTTGTAATTCTAAAACTATCAGCTTTGGAGGAAATTTGAAAAACAAAAGGTGTTATAGGTATACAGCTGTTGACAGATTTCACTAGTATACAAAAGCTTTAGTACTTCAACTGTCCCACAAAGCCGATAGTTGTAGATTTACAAAGTTAAGTTGCAAAAAAATTAGTATACCCTTTTTGTTTCACCTAGTATAATCCGACAGATTCGATAGTTCGACGCTGCCCTGCAAAACGTTTGTCGGATTACCGCGGGTCTGGTGTATAGGACTCACAAGCGCGGCGTTCAGGCGAGCAGCTGGGTGACGGCGGGCTCGTTGAGCGTGAGCACGGCGTGCGCCTCCACCATGACGACGAGCGAGTTGCGCGCCTCCTCGTGCGGCACGGCGTGCGCGCGCGTGGCGTGCGAGTACCACGCGCCCGTCGAGCCCAGCACCGACACGCACCACTTGCACGACAGTCTGCACACCACATAATAATAATAATAATAATTGTTGTCTATTGTTGCCAATAGACCTGATATTGTGTTGATAGATCGACAAGAGCGTCATGCAATGCTTGTCGATGTCACTGTCCCCCATGACGGAAACCTCGTGAAAGCTGAAAAAGATAAGGAGTGTAAATATCTTGATCTGGTTCACGAGGTTCTCGACATGTGGGATATTGACACGGCTATCATTGTACCGATAGTCGTTTCCGCCCATGGCCTAATTGGCAAGAGCCTCGACAAACATCTTAAGAGGCTCTCGTTAGGTAGCTGGATCAAGGGTCAGATCCAGAAGGCAGTACTCCTGGAGACGGCTAGGATAGTGAGGAAGTTCCTCTCTCTGGAGCCTTGACCGCCGGTAGCTAGGACCCTGTTCCCGATGCCGGTGGGGAACTATTTTATATATTTTTAAATTTATTTAGATAAGATATTTTTTTATATAGATTTAAAAATATAAAATGATATAAAATAAATAAATGGAATAATAATGATATAATATAGCCTTTTATTCAGATCTCTTAACTAATTACAATGGGTTTACATTTCTAATATAATAACACTAGACTCTTGAAGTAAATAAACTATTTAAGCTAAAATCTGTTGCTTGGTTATCTTTCCTAGATCTGTTTGCCAATCGGCAAAGGCCTCCTCCAACCTTTTCCATTCCTTTCTTTCCTGTGTCACTCTGTTCCACATGACTCCGGCCACTTGTCTAATATCGTCGCACACCACATACATCATCAAAATCATCACATCATCCATGAAAAAAACCTCTCAATTCAAAATTTAAAAACAATCATTACTAAAAATAATAATAATATCGCCAGACTGACACACCAACTGTATGGTCCCAAACTAAGTAACGCTTGTACAATGGGTGACGTACAATGGACTGGGAGCGATCCCAGTGACACCCAGGCCAGGGTAAATTACGAAAAGGCCATTTCCGAAATTTACCCTGACGGGAATTGAACCCGCGACCACGCGGTGTAATGAGCCGAGCGGCCTACGCTCGAACCACTGCGCCAAGCGGTCGTCAAACTAAGGTACGGTCTCAAACTAAGCGACGCTTGTACTATGGGTACCATACAATGGACTGGGGACGATCCCCAGCGGGAATTGAACCCGCTACCACCATGTGGACCGAGCGGCCTATGCTCGAACCACTGCGCCAAGCGGTCGTGTCGGCCAAGCAATATGAGTTTATCACATTACTTGTATTCCCGTCAGCCCCTCCAGCTAACCTAATGCTTATGTTAGGAGTGGGCTCACGTCAATAGTTTAATAGCCAGGATAGGGATCGAACCCGGAACTTCTCCCCTACTAGGGCGGCCCGTCTAACCACTAGGCTATTGACGCCTAACATAGATCCTAATTCAGAAGCTCCTCCTTTTTTTGAAGTTGTTTAAAAACCCCCGACCCGACATCGATCAATGGTTTTCCAACTGACCTGTTTGTGACATGTCTGGATTTCACGTGCCTACGTCTGTATCCCCAGCTGTTGTACACGCGCGGACAAAACGGACACGGAAACGACGGATCTGTAACGACAATCACTCATAAATACGCCATTGTAATCTGTTAAAAACATGAAAAAATGGTCCACTTTGCTTTAATTGGTATATTTATCATATGACACTGCCCCTTGATAATTCTTATTTTATACTAGTGCCTAACTTGATCATGTTTTTTTAAGATTTGTTGTAATTTATATATTGTCGATGTTTTTCATAGGTTTAATAATTTGGTATAAATAGTAAACACCTTTAAAACGATTGCTAGAAGATTGTTAAGAACTGCCTATCATTGGTTACTATTCAACGGTTTGTTTATTAAACATTCCATATCAAAATTGGCTTTGGTATAAGTGAATATACTGACAGGTCAAAATCAAGAGTAGAACGAAAGCACAGCCAAAATATTTATGTCTTACAACCTATAGAATTAGAATGACATTAGTTTGTGCACCAATACAACAACCTCTCTACCGACCAACATTAAATAAAATCAATACCTTTACAAAGCTGGGCTTCACTGGACACGATATTAAGATTCTCAGTCTTGATACTCAACGACTCAATCCTCGTTCCACTCTGCAGCACAGTTTCGACTTCCTTGTCAATCTCTACTATTTCATCAGCCGTGTTGCTCGCATTGATCTTCTCGTTCAAACATGGCTGGGTGCTGCTCACTTCACTCTTGTCGATACGGTCATTGGTGCACTTTCTAGAGCCAATGTCGGAGCATGTTTGTCTCCTATCAGTGTCATCGAGTATGGCTATGTCGGCATCGTTTGTATTGTCACCCGAATAGTCTGTTAGCGGAGACTCCACTGGTTCGATTTTCAGAATGAGATTCTGCAAAAGAAATGGTTAGGAAGTTGGTTTGAATACATTATATTATTATGAATAAAAACCCATCATCATCATCATCATCTCAGCTGAAAGACGTCCACTTCTGGACATAGGCCTCCCTAAGGGTTGCCACAATGACCGGTCGTGTGCTGCCCGCAATTAATAACCCATTTGAATTGATTTATTGAGTTCAAATAGAGCAGTGAATGCAGTGATATAGACTAATATCGAAACGATTGAACATGCCGCCGAATACATGAACGGCGATTCGGGTCCTGCTTAATTTTAACGCTCCATACAAGAAATAACAATAAAAAGGTGTATACAACGCGATACGCAAAAAAAATACGTATATTTCGAAATAACATTGTATCTATACCCTTTTTGTTTCACATGGTAGGTATGAATCATATTACTCACAGATTGTTTCCCGTTATCAGTAATTCTATGCGGCATATCTGCATCCATTGGCGTGGGCACACACTTTTTACATTTGTTATTATTGTCATGATCGATTTTCTTACGCTTTTTGGCCTGCCCGGCCCCAGTTGATTTCTGTAAATGAATATAATCACTTATTTATATGGTAAACTAGCTGTGCCCGCGACTTCGTCCGCGTAGTATTCAACTTAACGAAAAAATCGGGATTATCGGGATAAAAAGTATCCTACATGTTAATCCCGGTTATATACTATCTGTGTTCCAAATTTCATCCAAATCTGTTCAATAGTTTTTGCTTCAAGGAGTAACAAACATCCACACTCACAAACTTTCGCATTTATAATATTAATAGGATATTTTAGCATTAGATAATGATGCCTTTATTGAAGAATTCAGCTAAGTACCAAGTTTAATAATAACAAAATACTATAATTCATGTGATACTTTACATAGGTCTTCTTTTCTGCCGCATCTTCTACTATAGCTATGTCCATATCGTTGGTGTTGTCTCCAGAGTAGTCAGTCAATGGTGATTCTACAGGCTCCAGTTTTGGTATGACATTCTAAACCAAATATTTGATGAGCATTAGGTATAGATAAATAATGTATTAGGTATTTATTATTATCACATAAAACAAAACATATGGTATTGAGCTAAACACAATTATAATACCGTGAAATACCATGCACAGGCGAGCAATAACCCAAACTGAAAGATAATAATACTAAAATACTCAAACCAAATTAAATTTTAAAAGGTATGTAATTCTGATGAGCCTACTGCAAATCTTGAACTGTTACTTTTTATCATTCAAACCGCATTTGGGTTCAAAAACCCACATCTTTTTGGAACACAAGTTGGGGCCATTCCCATTCACTATGACAATGCCGTTTGAATGATAAAATCATTAACAATTCAAAATTTGCTGTAGGCTCATCAGAATTAAATACAGGATTTGTACTGTAATTAACAACTGAGTGCTTCCATTTGAGCTTTGGTGGGCACATTAAGCCGTTTAACGCAGCTATCACAATTGTTAAGCCATGTTGGAGGCCTTCTAGCGGCTTAAAAACCCCCCAGACAGTAGAATCATATGATAAGAATGATAATCATGCCTGCCCATAGAAGAAAATATAATTGCGTTCAATAAATATTAACTTAAATTAATTAACGTTATACTTACACTATGTGGTGTATCTGTTTTTGCCTGTGCTGACACACACCTCTTACATTTACTTGTATTGCTATCATCATGCTCACTCTTCTTACGTTTATTAGGCGGTGTACTCCCTGAAGATTTCTGCAATGGGAAGTAAACACATATTTTAAATAACTACACTTATTCACTATTTTGTGGTTAACTTGTGCTACTTACAAATAGGTATAGGCATTTTATGTTGACAATATGACAAGATGTGATGTTGAAACAGCTGTATGATTTTAAGCAAGGGAATAGAACATACTTTTATATAAGTAGAGGGTGTGTGACATGAGCATGTGAGTGATAAAGCCAGCATGTGTATCCACATTATAATTTGAGGACACCACATATTATACAATATTTAACATGACAGTTGGTTGCAGCCTTGACTGAGAAAAGTAGATACAAAGGTGTGAAGACACTACACGCCTACGTAATTACCTCATCATCCTTCGTAACCTCGCTCCCAGTAGACAAACCACAGATCCTCAGGGTCTCCGCTGTCTTCAGCAACACTGGCAGAAATTCCTCGGTCACATTCACCTCACCATTGTACATAAACGTCAACAAGGTCTGCAGAGATGTAGTACTGATGTCATGAAGCACTATAATTGGATCCTTGTGGGGGTTTTGCTAAGAAAAAAATGTGTAGGCGTTAGATAACTTTAACATGGTAAACGATTTGATTATCAATTGCGCAGTACTTTTAAACTATCTTACCTGGAATATAGTCCTAAAAACTGAACTATTCGCTGACAATATCACTTTGTGAGCTTTAAAACAATGCCCTTCTGATACCAAAGTCACGTCAGATAATCCTTCGTCTTTGAACAATTCTTTAACGTTGAATAGTATGTTGCTCTGGTACCCGTTCCATTTTAAACTTATTTCTTGGTTTGCCATAACTGGTTGTTAAGTATTCATGTAGATAAAACAGCTATACAGACCGTACGATGAAAATTAAATAAGAAATTAATCAACGAAACGCAAACGAAACGACGCAAAATTCCTTGAAAGAAAACAATGGTGTTGCTAGAGGGGTGAAAGATAAAAAAACTCTATACGGATAGAAGTACCAGAATGAAATAATGATAAATTTATATTATTTGCACTATGTTTTACAATATGTTTTATTCGTAATAAGCAACAGACTTGAAAATTAATTTTGTACCAAAATATAAACGAAGATCTATGGGCTCGAGGTGAACGAGGTGAAAATTTAACTCCGTAAAATTTACTAATGTGTGAAAAATATTTATTCTGGCAATACTAAAAAAATATGGCACAGATAACAAATCTGCGTTCAAGATTTGGTAAAAAAGAGAGTAAACGTCACTTGACTTCACTAAACTTAGATAAGGGCCTTTGTGGCATACAAAGAGGTATCCCACCTTTATCCCACCCACCACATACTTATAAACACTACCGTCTGTATGTCCCACGTATAAAAAATGTGTAAGTATACATGATCCACAGTATGATCGCATTTCTTAATTATGGTTTCATACAAGTTTTCTTGCGATATTATGGGCTAAATAGTTGTAATATTATTTTATTTTACATATAGGTAAAACCATTACTTATTAATATGGTTAATCAGCAAAAATAAAGACAATAAGTGAATGACAGAAAATGACATAAAAAAGAACAATAAAAAGCATAGAGAATAAAGCTCAGAAACTCCAAAGAGTTTCTGTATCCCCACATTCTTCCTCGCTAGAGAAAGTCGTAATCCCCGTAGCGAGTCGGTGGTCTTCGGTCTCTAGATGATCTACGTGGAATCTCAGCTTCTGGAACTGGCGGACCTGGCGTAACTTCCGGCTCTGCCTCTCCTTCTATGTCTGAGTTTCTCGAATCGTAGAAAACCGCGTCTTCTTCTGCGTCTTCATCCAGCGTCTCAGGCGTTTCTAGAATCATCTCTCCATCTCGCCCCAACGGGGCCAAGTGGCGGTTCGAGACGGTTGATTCGCGGCCATCGGCTAGGCGAACATACGAGTATTCCGGATTCACATGCAGCAACGACACTTCTTCCACGAGTGGTTGATACTTATTCGTGCGGTTAAATTTGCGCATCAGCACCCACTCAGATTCTGTCAACCAGGTGGATATAGATATCCCGTTCGAGGAGCGCCTTGTATGCGAAAACATACGTTCATGCGGCGTACAATTTGTGGCTGTGCAAAGTAGTGATCGTATTGTATGTAACGCTTGGTCAAGAACTTTTTCCCAGTTTTCTATGGATACATTTTGTGAACGTAGTGCTAGCTGAACTGTTTTCCAAAAAGTTCTATTAAAGCGCTCCACTTGTCCGTTCCCTCTTGGGTTGTAAGGTGTGGTTCGGCTTGAGGCAATCCCACGTGAGTTCAAAAAATTCTTTACTTCAGCAGATATGAATGAAGTTCTCCGATCCGAATGCAAGTAGGCTGGCATACCAAACAATGTGAATATCTCGTTCAGATGTTTGATTACGGTCGCGGAGCTCGTATCGGCACACGGGAATGCGAACGGGAAGCGAGAATATTCGTCAATGATAGTTAAAATGTATTTATTCCTGGTGTTGGTAGGTACCGGCCCCTTAAAATCCATACTTAATCGTTCCATAGGCGAAGTAGCTTTTATTAAAACTGGGTCAGGCAAGGGAGGTCTGTAAAATCTTGGTTTTATTTCAGAACATATTCGGCATGAATTAGTCATACTTCTTATATCTTCTGTGGAATAAGGTAAGTTTTTCGACTTTATCCAATGGGTCATGCGCGCCACGCCCGGGTGACATAGAGCCTTATGTAATGATACCAGTCTTTCTGTTCGTATTGGCACCGAAGCACATACCCGCGACAGCGCGTCAGCGACATCATTCAGTTTCCCTGGACGGTACACAATGTCATATTTAAATGGTGCTAACTCCAAACGCCATCGCTGTATTTTCTCGTTCTTGATTTTACTCGTCTGCTTATTGTTGAACATAAAAGATACCGATCGTTGGTCAGTAATAAGACGAAATGGTTTGCCAATGAGGAAATGACGCCATTTTTTCAACGATTCCACTATAGCGTACGCTTCTTTTTCTATGGCTGAGTGGCCATGTTCGCTGTTGTTCAGCATTCTGGAAAAAAAGGCTATCGGTCGACCAGCTTGCGACAAAGTTGCTGCGATAGAATGATCAGATGCATCTGTTTCCACGGTTATTGGTGCATTGTTATCAATAGCATGAACAGCAGATTTCGAGATGTCAGCTTTAAGTTCTTCGAAACTTCTGATGAGCTCATTGCTTAATGGAAATGTTTTAGCATGAGAAAGAGCATGGATTCTTTCAGAGAAGTTTGGGATCCACTTGCTATAATATGCAAACATTCCAATCAACCTTCTTAATGATGGTAAATCACATGGTGGCGGCAACTTCAACAATGGTCGCAAGCGATCGGCATCTGGCTTAATAACATGGTCCTTTATATTATATCCCAGAATATTAATGGTCTCTTGAGAAAACTTACTCTTTTCTTTGTTCAGTGTTAGACCATATTTTTGCGCAGCTGCCAGAAAATGTTTTAGATTTTGGTCATGTTCCTCTTGAGTTTTTCCACACACGGTAATGTCATCTAAATAGGCATAGGTTCCTTGAAGCTTCTCTTTCCGGATCACACAATCTATAGTTCTTTGGAAACTCGAGACACCGTTAGTGACACCAAATGGAATACGCCGAAATTGATAAAGATTTCCCAAAGCTTCGAAAGCAGTGAAATGACATTCTTCCGGCAGAATTGGAACTTGATGATATGCATTTTGTAAGTCTATAGCGCTAAATATGCGATATTTCGATATTTGTGACACCAACTCTTCCATATTCGGAAGGGGGTATGCATCTAAATTTGTATATCTATTTATTGTTCGAGAGTAATCGATAACAAGTCGCTTCTTATGATTAGCATTCTTAGTGATAAGGACTTGAGCTCTCCAGGGTGACGTACTCTCTTCAATGATACTATCAGCTAACAGTTTACTTATTTCATCCCCGATGAATTGCTTATCATCATCACTATATCTCTTGGATTTTATAGCAATAGGTTTACAATCGGCAGTCACATTTGAAAACAAGGGCACGGCAGGTACAGAGGCCGCAGCGACACTGCATATCTTAATGGGATCTTTGGGTCCACCAAAAGAGAATTCTAGGGATGAATGCTTTTCGAGTATGTCATGACCAATGATAAGGTCGGAGCACAATTTCTTTACTATGAGTAGCTTCAGGCCCTTATAATCATGGTCACCAATTTTTGCAGAGACACATGTTTCTCCTTCTACTTGTGAAGTGAGTGTGGTAGAAGCCATAGCGATCATCTGGCTACTGGGGCTCTTCCTCAATTGACACAGTTTAAAGAAATCCTCGTCTATAAAGCTAACGGAACTGCCAGTGTCGATTAAAGCTTGGGCACGAATCCCTTTGATGTAGGCTGTTACAGTAGCTTTCTTAAGGGAATCCGATGATGCCGCTATTATGCATGCGTTCGTGACAGTTTGCTTTTCAATTACTGCAACAGTGTTTGGCTTCTTACTACGACAAACATTAGCGTAATGCCCCTTCTTGTCGCATATCTGGCAGGTGGAATCAACAGCAGGACAATCCTTTCTTCGATGTACACGCCCCCCGCAGAAAAAAACATTTGCGAATGAAGGTAGACGTTGCTGCTGTTGGTGTTATATTATGTTCCAAACTTTGAACAGCATTCAAATTAGAAACATTATAGTTCTAATTCAGCCATTTCTAACGATATTGCCTGATTATAGGCTTCGTCGAGCGAAAGTGTCAGATTTTCAAGTAATCGTTGTCTAATTTTATTTGATCTTATGCCAGAAATAATTGCATCTCTTATATTATCGCATCTATTTGTCTCCGCATTCACTTTTGCGAATTGACAATCTTTTGACATTAACTTTAGGGCTCGAATATAAGCGTCAATATCCTCTTCACTCTGCTGTTTCCGAGTAGCCAGCATATGTCTGGCGTAAATTATATTCTTGGGTTTGATATATATATTGTTTAAGGTACTCATAGCTACCTCGTAGGTGGCACATTCGCCAATAAATGCGTGAATTTTTGCCGAGATGTGATTTATCAGTAGATCTAATTTCTTATTTTCTACATCTTTGGCGTTGCAGAATGACAGGAAATTTTCGAACGTTTGTAAAATTAATTCTAAGTAAGAAGGTAAGTAGCCAGTTGCTTGCTTAGTAACCTCATTGATTTTTATTAATTTGCTAGTTAAGTATTACATGTCTGATGATAACTGCTATACCTACCTAAATATAAAGTTACTTAATTAAGGCGTATTAATAAATCGATCTCGAGTCTGAGAGCGATTGTAAATATCTTTCTTATGCCATTACCAGTACAAAAAATATGTCATAAGCGTATTCCAGACCGCTCTCAAACTTACGATTGATCTATTAATACGCCTTAATTAAGTAACTTTATATTTAGGTACATACGTATAGCAGTTATCATCAGACATGTAATACTTACCTAGCAAATTAATAAAAATCAATGAGGTTAAATATCTAGATAATACTCATAGTAGATAGGTAGGCACCTACCTACATAAAATCAATAGGACGTTCAAGAATAACCAATTAAAATAAAGTAGGGGAGGTGGGCCTAAAACGGGTACGCTAAGGGAGGTGATCAACAATAAAACTTTTATCATTAGGTACCTATCAAATAATTGATTGATAATGTATCTATATTAAAAACAAACATAAATGTTTTCTTCAATATTAAACAAAAAATAAAGTCTCTTAGTTTACCCGTTTTTCCCGCATGGGGGGCCTAAAACGGGTAGGGCACTTGGACGAAACAGGTATAAGTAATTAATTAGATAAATCCACATTACAGTAAAAAATATTTATGTTTTAGCAATAAAAGTAAGTACTTAAACGTCTTATACTATTAAGCCTTTCATTTTTATTCTTAAATTTTTCCGATCACTTAAATCTACTTTAACACATTCCAGTACCTAGATCTTTATCCAGATTTTTTGTAAATACAGTACAGTGGTGAAACTTCCAAGTATCTTCTTTGGGCGTTCTGTTTTGATGTGGCACTGTAAGCTTGCCATGTTTATGCCTTACTTCTTGGATACACCCTTGATTGAAGCCTTGCTAGGTTCTTCCAAGT
Organism: Notodonta ziczac; assembly: GCA_918843915.1. Taxonomy (NCBI): domain Eukaryota; kingdom Metazoa; phylum Arthropoda; class Insecta; order Lepidoptera; family Notodontidae; genus Notodonta; species Notodonta ziczac. The sequence continues at coordinate 3,616,078 of OU974037.1, forward strand.
TCTGGCAAGTTTCAAGACATCCTCATCCCGGTATGCATTAGAAGTTTTTCTTCAATATTTGTTAACAATCTACGAAAAAGTATCACATGATGTAACTAACACATTTTTCGTTAATTTAGTCATTAAAACTGAAGATACTATCGCTTGCCAATCTAACCCATCCACAAAACGAAGACTGGGGTAAAACGGGAATAACGAGGTAAATGAGCAAAGGTACCCGATTGACCCCTACCCGTTTTGCCCAAGGCAAGGCAAGTGTCCGATAAGTAGCACAATACTAGCAAAAAGATAAAGTAAAACTTCTGAGACCATATCATGGACTATTTTTGAGTAAACAGAACTATTCTTAAGGTGAAGGCGCCTGTCTAGCCCGCGAAATTCAAAATTTTCGAGTATTTTTATAGTTTATCCAAAACCTGAAAACATTTAAGACAACATTTTGCGATTTGCGACAAACACAGTATGCAGTGCGTTTATTAATACATTTATTTTACTCTAAAACATTTCAAGAACGACAAATAACCAGAAAAACTTTTTGTATGTTTAGTGATTTACTAGTACCATATCCACCGTGATAATATTTAGAGTAAAATATATGTTTTAATAAACGCACTGCATACTGTGCTTGTCGCAAATCACAAAATGTTGTCTTAAATGTTTTCAGATTTTGGACAAACTATAAAAATACCTACTCGAAAATTTTGAATTTCGCGGGCTAGATGGGCGCTTTAGCCTTAAGCAATATTTGTTAATAGAAGAAGCAAAAAAACATTTGTTTATCTCACCTCGAAAGTGCTGCCCTTATTGTAGCGAGCTGACTGCATGTAATTGGTTGATGCTCTGGATACTTCACTGCACTGATACATTTGCTATGTTCCTTATAGCGGGCAAATTTAAAAGCCTACCCGCTAGGCGGGGTACCCGTTTTAGGCCCACCTCCCCTATTAGGTGAGTACATAGTTAAGTACTCACCACAGATCTAGATTTACATAGATAACGCAAATGTATGTACTTAGTATGTCCGAAAACCCCGACCAAGCGTCAAGGTTGGTCGCTCATAACTTACAGTCTTCGCGACTACAGATATAAAAATATGAGTATGAGCGTGATAATCACTCGAGAGAATCGTAGCGGGCGGAGGAGCATCGGCGGCATCGGTGTCTTTGAAGCGGTTTGGATTTCCCGTCACTAATGACGTCACAGTAGGTGTTAAAAATTCGGCACGCTTGGTTTCAATACAAATCGTGATACTAGAGTTATCTATGTAAATCTATATCTGTGGTACTCACCTACCTACTGAAATGTTGTATCTGATTTATATCTCTTTTATTTAATCCACTTGATACCTTTAACCAAACTAGATCCATATAGCCCTGAAATGGGCCTTATCACAGGTGGCTAATCATAATAATCACTCTCTTATGAAATTGTTGTATGTACCTACCTACTTATTGCTGTTAGTCAACAACTAAATATCTATTAATCGACCACTAACCGATACTACAACATGGGTTCACTATTATTTACAATAATATTGGTAGTGTTGTATTTTGCAATCAGTGTTTCTGCGGACGATGATTTTTTATCAACTCTGAAAACGGATCCAAGCATATTGGAAGATGCGAATCTAGATACAGTAAGTTATTCAAGTAATATATGTACCTTCAACTTAATTAATAATGATAACTTAAGGCTAAAGCCCATCTAGCCCGTGAAGTTCAAATTAGAGGTTTTTTAGAAAATTTTCGTAATCTGACAATAATAAAAGGCACATTTTGTAATTCGCGACAAAGACCGTGTGCAGTGCATTTATTAATATATCCAACTTACTCTAAAACATTTCAAGAACGACAGCTATCCAGGTATTCTGGCAATTTTTGTATATTTAGTGATTAACTAGTATCATATCCACCGTGATAATATTTAGAGTAAAATAAATGTATTAATAAACGCACTGCATACTGTTTTTGTCGCAAATCACAAAATGTTGTCTTAAATGTTTTCAGATTTTGGATAAACTACAAAATACTCGAAAATTTTGAATTTCGCGGGCTAGACAGGCGCCTTCACCTTAAGTGAACCGTTAAAGCCAAGTCAGCGGTCTAGCTAAGTTAGGCCCTCAAACCAATAGACCCTAGCTTTTTTGACCTGGCGGGTTCGGTTCCCGTCGGGGCAATTTACGCAATTAATCGAGCCAGGGGGTATTTAAAACATTAGAAGATATTGGAAACATTAAACGTCTGTATTTTTGCCAATTTTAAAGTTCATTTGGAAAAGTAGGTAGGTACTTACTAACATAACAGTTAAAGAATTTACAAACTAACTTCAAAAATTGCAAAAATAAATTGACGTTTCGTGTTTCTGATATTAATTCGAATGATTCAAAACCATCCCCCTGATCCGGGATCGTGCCCAGTATTTTTTTTACACTAGGTGAAACAAAAAGGGTATACAATTTTTTTTGCAACTTAACTTTGTAAATGTCAAACTATCGGCTTTATGGGACAGTTGAAGTACTAAAGGTTTTGTAGACTTGAGAAATCGGTCAACAGCGGTATTCCTATAACACCTTTTTTGTTTTTCAAGTTCCCTCCAAAGCTGATGGTTTTAGAATTACAAAGTTAAGTTTTGAAAAAAAGTATACCCATTGTGTGTCACCTTGTATATCGCCAGTCTGACACACCAACTGTATGGTCCCAAACTAAGCAACGAATGTACTATGGGTACTTTACAATGGACTGGGGGCGATCCCAGTGACACCCAGACCTGGGCAAATTACGAAAAGGCCATTTCAAAAATTTGCCTCGGCAGTAATCGAACCTGCAACGACCATGTGCAGTGAGCCGAGCGGCCTAAGCTCTAACCACTGCGCTAAGAGGTCGTCTTTTACGACATATCTACTAAAGACAACATTAATGTGTAATCTTCAACAGTTCTCTTTAATACGAAAGTATGGGTATCCGTGCGAAATACACCGGGTTTATACCGAAGACAAGTATGTACTGGAGATGCACAGAGTGCCCCATGGTAGAGGCAACTCGTCTGAGGGCCCCAGGCCCGTGGTGTTCCTGCAACACGGCCTACTCTCGTCTTCTGCCGAGTGGGTGCTCATGTATCCTGGAAGAGGGCTTGGTAATAACTTTTTTTAGTTCCATTAAGCAGTGTTGATAGCTTATTGGTTAAGCACGCGTCTTGCGGGCACCAGGTCCTGGGATCAAATATCGGCTCGCACCTCTGGATTTTTCGAAATCTATGTGCGAATCATAATTTCTATAACGATTATCACTTGCGTACGGTCAAGGAAAACATATCGTGAGGAAACCTGCATGTCTTAGAAGATCTCCGAAATAGATATAGTTCTAATTTCTTTAGAACTCTCAATAGGTAATTAGAATTCTCAGGTAATGGAGTACTTATTTATCTGTGGATAACTTCCTACTAATAATATAAATGTGAAAGTTTGTGAGTGTGGATGTATGTATGTATGTATGTTTGTTACTCCTTCACGCAAAAACTACTGAACGGATTTGGATGAAATTTGGAACACAGATAGTTTATAACCGGGATTAACATATAGGATACTTTTTATCCCGATAATCCCGAAATTTTTGTTACTTTAAATACTACGCGGACGAAGTCGGGCGGCACAGCTAGTTACTTATAAAGGTACTTCCTCAGTTTAATGCAGAAGTAGAGTTGACATTTAAAAAGAAATCCAAATTCAGCCAACATTACGGCTCTATTACCATATCCGTTATTAATTATCATGATCCGGAATTAATTTAAATATCATGTAATAACGATATAGGCATTATTTTACTCCCTTTATGCTCCAGCGTATTCACCTTAGTTTTTTTAGTCACTTTGGGATCAAAATACCGTTCGCGAAATGTGTCTGTGCTACCTCTGCCTTCCCCATCTGGAAATGCAAGCGTATTGATGAGGATTTATTCGTTTTAGCGTACCTCTTAGCGGACGCTGGTTACGACGTGTGGATGGGGAACGCTCGTGGGAACACGTACTCCCGTAACCACGCCTCAATCAAGCCCAGCTCATCCGCCTTCTGGAAGTTCAGCTGGCACGAAATCGGCTACTACGACCTCCCCGCAATGATCGACTACGTCATCGGAGTAACCGGCGTCCCAAAGCTGCAGTACATCGGCTTCTCACAAGGGACCACCGTATTCTGGGTGATGATGTCAACCAGGCCTGAGTATAATGAGAAGATAATCGCTATGCAAGCGTTAGCTCCAGTTGCATATCTAGCGAATGTTAAGAGTCCGTTGATCAGAGCTATTGCATCTTTCACTTATACTTTGGAGGTATGTTAAGTAATCAATAGATGGTTGGCATCATGGATAGCAAAGATAACTTGCGAAAGAATACATTGACAGGAAACCTTCACGTGTTTCGAAAGAAGGGAAGTGCCTCAAGCGGCTTACCGCTCTACCCTCTGATACATTAGAACCAAAATACCATCAGCTAAAAGTGGTCACACTGCAGTGAACCTCTGCCAAACCCTTCAGGGAAATAGGCAGTCATGATGGTGAGATTTATACCAAGCAAATAAATTCAAGTAATATTCGTTTATTTTCAGATCGTTTTCAATATATTAGGCAAGAATGAAATACTTCCGAATAGTCGATTAAATGAACTGGCGGGGCAAAAATTGTGTACCGAGGAAGCTGTCACGCAAGCTCTCTGCACAAACCTCCTTTTTCTCATCTGTGGGTACAACCAAGATCAACTTAACACTGTGAGTATTAATAGCTATAGTATCTGTGTACCGTGAGTATAGTATAGAACTGTATCTTCAGCGATTTTCTCAAGTTTGAGAGCGATCTTGGAAATGTCATACTAACGTCATCCCGGTACAAAATTACATCTCAAAAGCATACTCAAGATAGCTCTCACATTTGAGATTGATTTCGGAACACAGGCCTTAGTAAGCCATTTTTATATAGACACCTACTTAATTAATAAACAATATGAAGAGCCGTTAATCACTTATGGTCCAAAACAGTGCTATCATCATATAACTATGTCTGTCAATGACGGAAACGCTTTGTATTTCTGTGTTCCTGCCAAAAAGACCTATAGCGGCATTATATTGTAGAACTTATTTTACTGCATGACTGACGGCAGCGATCATCCTGCGCGATCAGCTATTGACGGCAATAGCTGTTTTTTCCTTGTGTTCTGATTGTTTCCATATTTTTCCTGTACCTCAATGCTCTTTGGTACCTCTTTTGCACGATTGTGTTTATTCAAACAGATCTGTCGTCACGCCTATAAATGTGTCTAGGTACGTTCAGATACCCAATTAGGTGCTCTGCGGTTCATTTTGCCAACGCCATTGTTTTCATTTCAGACAACGCTACCAGTGGTTTTAGGCCATGTACCGGCAGGGGCGTCAACAAGACAAATCGTCCATTACGGCCAGTTGTACAAATCCGGAAAATTTGTTCAATTTGACCACGGATGGGTTAAGAACAAAATACGATACGGTTCATTCAAACCTCCCCCTTATAATCTGACCGCCATAACAACCCCTATCTTCCTGCATTATAGCGACAACGACTGGCTGGCGACACCGGCCGATGTAGACAAACTGGCCAAATCAGTACCCAGCGTCGTCGGAAAATACAGGGTACCGTTGACCAAGTTCAACCATCTGGACTTTGTCTTCGCAATAGACGGGAAAAAGTTGATCTACGATCGAGTTTTGAATATAATGGCGCAGTTCGTGAACAGTAAATAAGCTTCATGTAATTAATTCATTTAATATCATACAAACAGCAACAAATAAACGAACACATTTTTATGTCTTTATTACTTCGGCGTTTTTGTCACCATACGATGACACCTGAAAAACAGGAAAATGTTGAACAACAAAGAATATCGGTTAAGGAAAAACGCTCATATGCTTAATTATTGGTCAATAATTACTAACCTTGCATTAATAATTATCGAATAGTGTACAGATTTTTATGGCATGTTATGAACAAACAAGTTACGTGCACGCCAGAAAGGACCTATCCAGTTCTCGAAGTACCGGCCCTGGGCCAGCGTAGAGGATAATCCCCCTCATGATGAGGGGAGGGGGGTGAGGAGGCCATTATAAGGACTAATTAATATTATTTATTCGTCACTACGTTGCAAATTATATCAAAAGCATTACTTAGTACAAAAACAATAGTAATTTAGCCCTTTTTGACGTCCCACTCCTGAGCACGGGCCTCCTCTCACTACGAGGGGGATTCAGGCCGTAATCCACCACGCTGGCCCAGTGCGGGTTGGCGGATTTCACAAGTCTTTCGAAAATACGTTACATTTTCTAAGACACGCAGGTTTGCTCACGATGTTTTCTTTCACAATAAGCGAGTGATAATCATATTATAGAAATTATGATTCGCACATAGATTTCGAAAAATCCAGAGGTGCGTGCCGGGGTTTGAACCCAGGACCTGGTGCCCGCAAGACGCGTGCTTTAACTAATGGGCTATCACAGCTATTTACTTGGTACAAACTTACAAAAAATTCTGAACTAGACGTGTTGGTTGTCGAGCATGACGGCGCCGATCTGCTCGCATTCATTCTATGAAACGTCGCGTCTACATCTATTTTGTTCGAAAGATGGCTTTTCTCGTTTGCTATTCTCATTTCACGCCTTACGATGTCCCCAACGGTGTTGTGCACTGAACAAAAATATGTTACTTACGCTCTTTCAAGTGAACCTTCATACCGTACACATAGCACTAGACTAAGTTACTAAACTACTGTTTTGGGAACGATGTAATCGCATATATTATAATTGTTTGGCAAGAAAATCCATTGAATGCGCCTCCATTAACATGAAAATGAAGGGAACAGGTTAAGAAACCGTGCCTTTAGCACATCATCTGAAGTAAAAGCATCAGCATTCAGAAACAATGAAATCTGCTAATTTAAAATCACGCTTCAAAAAAGAGGTCAAAAGAGTCTTTACTTTTAATCCCGGTTTGATTCCAGCCTTCACCTTTAATAAATATTTAGTACAATGTAAGTACAATTACAATACTGAAAAATTACTATACTTAACATTGGAAAACCTCAATATTACAGTTGGGTTTTATGTGTGCCGTTATCCTGCTGTGATTAATCATTATGAGAACAATAAAAATAGGTAAGTCAACGTCATTCAAAAATAATTCATGACGCCATTCTACAAATTTTGCTCATATTTAATTAAAATTATTTACCTCTTGTCAGTATATTGATTGGATCTTCCTTTTTGCAGCATGACCCCTTTGTGTTCGATTCATTGGGAATCGGTCCATTGCTTTTATGAAGAACTTGCAATAATGATATGTTCCTATAACTCTGAAAATTATGTTTAATTAAACAGTATTTCAGCCACTTCATCGGGTTTTGTAGGTATCTATTTGCAACCCTGCCGTAAGGTTTAATAACTACACAGTTGTAAATGACAAGTGGAGCAAAAACACCTCAATAGGACACCTCTTCTCGATAGGATTTTGTTTTGGAACATGCACCTAGCTCTTGCCTTTTTTAAAAGTGCCAGTTAATCTGGCCTATTTGAAATAAAAATATTTGAGTTTGAGTTTGAATAACTTCTGAGATTAGCACACTTAATTTCGAGGTCCGAGGATTAGCCTTCAAGAACGTAGACAGACAGTATAATCATGTAGGTAGGTACAGCTATTAATAAATTGGAGTAGAACATTTACTATATTAATACATTACCATCTAGGTCATTAAAGTACGTAGGTATATACCTTATTTTTGCAATTTTTCATTGTGATGATCATTTCCGAATCTATTTCTTTAACTGCATCAGTACATTCCTCTACACAAGTCTCAAAAGGTTTCGGGATCAAGGCAATTGCATCTTTATTCTTGCGCAACGACGTGGAATTATGCAAGACACATTTGCACGAAAGTTGCTTATAAATATTTTGGAGTTCCATCCTTAACGAATTATTTTCCGTCCTCAATTTATCAATCTCATCTTGTTGCGCACAGAATCTTTGCTGTAGGTTTACTAAGGTAGTTTTGCAACGTTGAAGTTCTTTATTTTCTTCATTGCAAGTCTCACAATATTTGTCAACCATTTTACATAATCTTCGACCTGAAGTTTTCCGCTTATGAGTTCTTTTTACCACATAACCAGATAAAGAATCTGTGTCTGTTGCCTTTGCTGATTTTATTATATAGGATGCACTTTTAGGTATTTCAACGGTATTGGTTAGATTGTGGTCCTGATTTCCAACAATTTCTGTATCGTTTACGGTTGTAGTATCATTTAGGAGGCAGGTGTTTCTTACAAAAGGTGTTTTATTCCATAGAGGCCTTAAACTTTTGACAAAAAGGGCCTGTTGCACAATGTTCTCCTGCCATTGTTTTGCCACAGACCTCACACTGTCGCAGCGAGAGCACTCCTCGTCCTTTAACTCTTCATTTTTCAATAAATCTAATTTTAATAATTTCTCTACAATTATTTTCCAAAACATCTTTATGCTTTTCAAGGCTTCCACACATCTTTCACAAGGCCAATGAGAAGTTTCGAATTCTTCCTAAAATTATGACATACGAAGAGGACATAGTTAGGTAGGTAATTATGAAGATATATAAGAAATTGTATTGATTAAATACTTACTTCTTCGAAGTACTTCTGAAAATCACTATTATTTTTCAAACACTCCTTCATTGCGTCACATGAGGCGCAAATGTTTTCAAGAATTATTTTCGATTTGCAGTCGGGATGGCACCGAGGGGTGGCCTGAAAATATTAAGTGAATACTTAAGCCTGTATTACAAAATTGATTTCAAATCTGAGAGCAAAAACTTTTCAGAAATGTTCGCCTCGCTCCTTCATCTATATCTAAGAGCGATCTTGTTAAGCTATTTAAGTATAGTGCTTAACTATAATGATAATAATAATTTGGTTTCGACTCACCTTCCCTCGGCTTTTACAGGTCATAATCCTCATAAATTTAGCTAAAGTTCCAACAGGTATAAAACACACCGTCATTTCTCCCCGTATCCATTCCCTAAGGTAGCGGTCCCGAGTCCGAATGTCGTGACTCCATGCTCTCACGTCGCTGCAAGACTCGTACGCCTTGATCTTACCCTCGTTACGTGCCGGGAGTCGTGTATTTGTAGGAGTTATATAATTCATTGAATTGGTGCACTGTCCAAAGTATTTTTGATGTTTTGATAATTAGTGTTCGGAGATCACGGAAATTTTGGTGTGCTGCAGAATGTCATGCGTGAACGTCATGTCGTTAGACAACCTCATGGCATTAATTTACACGTTTTTAAGTATTTAACGTTTTATGGTCTATCATACCAACTTGGATCTTTTAAATTATTTAACTATAAATCATTATTATTAATAGATGATGAAGATAGATGAGCGTACAGCCCTTCAGTTCAATTTTAGTTTCAAAAACATGAGATTCTGGATTATAATAAAGCTATGTAAGGTAAGTAAACTCCACGAAGGATATAAAGTTAATAGCACTGTCGACTTTCATGTCTACGGAAACAATTAAATGTTAGAAAAAACAAACGTCACTATTTAAACCACCATTCCACCTCGATTTCCTATGACAATCCAAAATATTTGATATTTCGTTATACACACATTTTGCCGTGATTTCAATTGCAAATCAAATATTTCAAATCGTATCGTTATGCGTAAAATGGATGGCGGTGAAAAGTAGCAACTATTTATATACATGTATATGTTTAGAAAAATCGTACATAATATCCTAAGTAGACTATACAGGTGGCATTGCGATGTCTTTCATAACCAAAAGGGAGCGGGTGTTCAACGAATACGATCTATTCGATTTGCCGGCGAGAAACGAGGGCAAGTTGAAGGCCTACGCGTCATGCACGGACGCGAGGGCGTGGTCCCACTTCTGCTCGGACAAGACCGAACACTTGGTGGAGATAATAAAGAGGAACAACGAGACGTGTCGGCCCAAGTATGTGCCCACTGATGTCATTGTGGACACGATCATGGTCGCGAAGAACGCAGAGATCTCACGTCTAAGACGCAAGATTGAGGAGTTTGAACAAATGTTGGCAGCGTACGACCAACTTGATCTCGATTGTGATCAGAAATGCGAGATCGCTAAAGCGGTAAGTAGCTTATTAGTCTACACAATCAATTGGTTCAAGTCATTATTAAATTTAAACATATTGTGTGAACTTATGAGGCCAGAAAAAGTCTGTCGCTGCAAGCGATGGATGGAAGTGCTGAAGGACTAGGAAATAATATATATGAAGAGGCATATAACCATCAGTGGATCTCCAGCTGTTACCTTTATTTTATTATATTCTATTGCAGCATGCAGCAATAAAGGCAGCTAATAAGGAGCTCGATGAATTGGTAAGAGAGCCTTAAACTTTGTTACTTACTTCAAAAGTTTATCTGCTCCCCATCCTAGGTTCTAAAGCAGGTGTTGATATTGTTGAGCATCAATTGAAGTTATTGATAAGTACCTTTTTATATAATTCACTTATATCTCATTTCAGTACCTTGATTTGGATATATCCGGGTATACAGAAGTAAGTGATTGCAAAAGGTAGTCTATTAAATATGAATATGTGCGTGGTACTACATTAACAATGTTTTTCACATTTCAGGGCATCGATTCGGAAGCTTTCGAGGTTAGATTCATAAGTTAATGCAACTTACTTTTAAAGAATTATATTTGTGTTATAGTGATTTGTTTCAATAACGATCCAAATTCTGTTTCAGACCGGAAAGTCAAGAGGCGATGAGGTATTTTATATAACATTTACGAGTAGGTACCTACAAATTTATACTATTTGTAGGTAGTAACTTCGGTACAGTTAAATTTAATCTTAAATAATAAACTTCTCCAATTGAGATCCGAATTCTTACATTAATCCAAATACACTGAGGACTTTAGATATTATACCATGATGTTTTTATATTTTTATAGTTTCCAATATACGTACAATAATATTGCTTACATTTAGGTATATTTCAATTGCCGTGTTAACCAAATTACAAACACTTTTTATCCATAGATTTTACAACCGGGCAGACACAAATCAGATGAGGTAATTAAATGTTGATGTTTTTATTATTTATTTTTGGAACGAATTTATCAAACTATTGCCGACCGCGGAAAAGGGGACCGTGCTTCCACCTCTGGCTTTTTAATTTCAGCTTAATATCTAATAATAAATAAACTTGTTTATGACGAAGAAAAGTACATAAAAACCTAGGCCTATATACTTTGTTAGCTTGTTTGAACTACCCATTATGTATATACTTCACATAATAAGGCAAGCGGTATTTTAGTGAAAAATGTAGGATTAAACAAAAACATCCTTAACAAACTTAATTACCTAAATTTTTTATCCTCAATTTACTTTTCAGACATTTGATGCTGGATCGACTCCAAAAATGAATGAGGTAAATTCATCGACATTTTGAGAACTAAATACATAGGTACTAAAAAAAACACTCCTTTAAAATACCCACCTCTTGTATACAAACAACGCAATATACCTTAACATAAATGTTACGTTGATTGTCTTAAATACAATTCTTCGTATGAGCTAGTGACCAACTCTAGTATCGAAGTTTTCGGGCCACATGAAGGCCTCTGACACGGCTTAACGACTGTGAAAGCCGGGACCGGCGGCTTAACGTGCCCATCCAGATGTCTTCCGCCTCGAACACATCTGTTTAGGTTACGTGGTATGCGCATATAGATTGTTTTCGTGAAAATAGTTCATTGGACGACCGCTTGGCGCAGTGGTTCGAGCGTAGGCCGCTCGGCTCACTGCATCGGGTGGTTGCGGGTTAGATCCCCGTCAGGGTAAATTTCCCTGGTCTGGGTGTCACTGGAATCGCCCCCAATCCATTGTACGGTACCCATAGTACAAGCGTTGCTTAGTTTGGGACCATACAATTGGTGTGATCGTCTGGCGATATTTATTATCATTATTGGCGTCCGTCCACTAGCGGGATTTGAACTCACGCCTTTGGAATATGACTATGTTGGGACCATTCCCACTGAGTTACCACGACCCCAAACAATGAGTTGTTTCATGAATGGCTGACAATTGAATCGATCGAATCCGATTGATCTTCATTGTACAAATTACTTACTCGGACAAAATAGTAATATACTAGTGTTACTAATTACAGATTTCATACGAACTTGAGCATACATTCCCGAAGACGGACTCTGTGGGCGTACAAAATGACAAATGCATTTGCGATGCGAGTACATGTAAGAAATAATACCTACCAACCATTTATACTTATGCGGTTCATAAAACCATCAACCATTTAAAATTATAATTACACTTATTGTAACTTATATTTGCCCACCTCTAGCTGTTGAAGACCCAAGAATCGAAGAGATGCAAGAAGTTATTATTGCTAAAGATGCTAAATTAGGCGCCATGAAAAATACTATTGCTGTACGTAACAATTCATTGAGTCGTAGTTAATAAAAGCCACTTTACACCATACAATACAATACACCATATTATAAAAGTCACTTTACGTCTCTCTTCACGCAGGTAATGGAAAATGATGTTTGCGAGCCCTACTGCATCTATGCCCACATTTACACAGCGCTGGAGAAAATATTTGGTATATTGTGCCAAAATGAAAAGTATAAAAATTATTTAAATTTAATGGTGTGTTAACGAATTCTTCATTGGATATTTCGACCGTAGCGTTTATCGTCATTGTATTCATTATTTTTTGTAGACTGCCGGCAAGGATACTCGGTGCATCGATATCAAAGGCAAGATACTGTTCAAAATGAAAGTACTAGAAAAATTTTGTGTAGCACTCATTGCTCCCTGTTCTCAAGACTTTAAGAGCAAGTCGGCACAACAAGATTGTGCGTGCTATCGAGCTGAAGTAACCTCGCGGATAGAGACGACATTTGCATTAACATCGTCAGAGTCTAAGCAACCACAACCAAGTCTAGATAACAAAAGAGCACAACTTGTGGCTGACATTATAGAAAACGAAGAAATGAAGGAAATTCTTAGTAAAGACTCCGCTATCAAACCAGATGATGATTTTGTGGATTACGGTTTGGTAATAGATAATTACAGTATAGACACAGAGAATTTGAAACGCTTAAAAAATCTACAGGAAAATTACGACGATTTGATGGTATGTTATGAAGCCTTGAAACATGAAAAAGATTGCTTAGAGATCCGTTGTCGTAAATACGAAGAAATGGAGAAAGATTGTGAATGCTTAAAAAGTCAAATGAGAGAATACAATTCATTGTGGAATGAAAAAGAGCATTATCGAAAGCGATCTGCCGACCTAGACACACTGAAAGAACAATATTTGATATTAACTGATGAGACTTTAAATCTGGAGACACAATTAAAAGCTGAAACAGAAATTAACCATATAAAATGTAAAGCAATTGACGAACTCCGGAACGAAAACGTTATGTTGGAACAAAAATTGAATGAACTTTCCATTGCATTTGAAAAAGAAAAGAATACGCTGCTTTGCAAATTAAAAGAAGCAGACTGTAGAGTGATGTGCCAAGGACAGCAAATCAAAAGTTTGTCTTTACAGATTGATAAACTACTCGAACAAGATCCTGAAAAGGTTTGTAGTATTAGAATTAAAATAGAAAAATGATAGCATCGTCTGTGGGACATGACTTCATTTAACGACAATACTTAACCTAAGCAAATAATAACGATTAACCCACCTTTAATGTAGTTAGATACAATCAGTAGCTATTTAGATTATGAAGAAACGTGCTTTCTTTTCACTCGCGCTTAAACTGTTTTTATTTTCTTCTTAGAGCCAAATGCAGGATGTTGAAACTCATTCCATAGCATTAATTGATGAAGTTGAATCTTTGAAAGAGCAAATAAAGAACCTGAAGGATGCAATATTTTGTAATGAAGAGGAAAAACAACAGCTGCATAATGATTTTCAAGATAAACTTAAGCTTATTAACCAGCTAAAAATGGAAATCGAAGACTGGAAAAGTACAAATATTATTTTCTAACCAATGAATGATGAATTATGGAAGTACGACAACCTACATTGTATTTATTTAATTTCAGGTACGTATGAAAAAACTTTGCATCGAAATGACTATTTGGAAAAATATACTGAAAGTTTTCGAGATGAGGTGCACCGATTAATAGATGAAAATAGACTTTTATCCCAGGATGTAGAAGAAAAAACTACAGCGGTTGAAAATTTAATAAATGTCATTAACAATAAATCCCAGGAAGTGAGCAAATTGATGGATGAAATTGACAGAAAAACAGACGAAAACAATGACCTTTTTACGCGACTTCATGAATTGCAACAATCGTATGATAGTGGGATTACATCATTAGAAAATGACAAGAAACAAGCACTTATATCATTAGAGTTAGCCAGACAGGAGAGCCATGACTTGTTAGAAAAAGTCAAAGACTATGATGATCTGACTCATGAAAAACAGGATGTCAAAAAATCTTTAGAATCGCAAGTCGAAGATAATACAAAATTAAAAGACTTATTAAAACATCAGGTCCAAGAAATTACAACTTTAAAAAATGATATATTAAGCTGTGAGAACAACAATTCTATTTTATTGCAAGAAATTCAAAGGTTACGAGAAATTAATACGTATGCTGTGGAAAATATAAGTAGTTTACAAGATGAAAAGAACCAAATTAAAAAATCTTTTGAATTAAATAAAAAAGAAAGCGGTGTTCTTAAAGAAAAATTGAGTGACTTTGAAAATCTTACACAGCAATTTCAAAATTTACAAGTCTCACACGAACGGCTTATTGAGGAGAAAAAGAGACTCGAAAATGAATTACTTGAAAAAAGTTGTGAACTCGACAATTCTTTACATAGTATTCAATTGACCAAAAGGGAAAGCGCTGAATTAATTGGGAAATTACAGCAATCAGAAAACTTTACGGTTGAAAATATGATGAAACTTAGTGAAGATTACAAAAATGTAAATAATGAAAAATATGCTTTACAAAAAGATCTTATGGATAAAAAGAGAGATGTGGCAAACTTATTGAATTCTTTAAATAAACTTAAAATTCAAAATGATCAGTTATTACAACAATGTAAACAAACAACTGACATTGAAGAACAATTGAAGAACTTAAAGAAAGACTATGATAAGTTAATTGAAGAAAAACGTACGCTTCAGAGTGATTTTGATAATAAAACCGAGGAGATAAATCATTTATATAACACGCTAGATAATAAGATAAAAGAGAACAGAGAATTATCAAAAGAGATTAAATCTTTAGAGATGGATCAATTAACTGCACAAAATAATATAAAATCATTACAAAACGAGCAATTGACCACGCAAGCAACCTTGAATATAATTAAAAGAGAGAGTGCCGATTTAATCGATAAAATAAAACATTACGAATCTTTGGAGGTAGAATTTGACAACTTAAAAATAGCGCACGATAAAATGAAATCAGAAAAGGAAAAATTACAGAAAGAATTAGATAATCAAGTTGCTGATTTTAAAAAAATGAAACGGGAAAACCATGACTTGCAAAGTCAAAGTCAAATCTTACTGACGCACAGTGAAGATTTGGAAAATGCTCTAATACATACACGAACTGAGGTATTGAGGTATTATTTAAATCCGAATCCATAAAATGACCCAATAGGCTCATGAACTTATAAACATAATATTTATTTAAGCTTGTCAAAAACACGAGTGTGCCGGATGACCCTTACAAGGATATAAAAAAAGAAATAGAAGAAATGAAAAAGGAGAAACTTTTGAATCATCAAAAAATAAGGACTTTATTAGATAAATTGGACGAATCGGTACACTTTCTTATTTTTTGTGGCATACAATAGTATTATTACTTATAATCATATACGCAACTTTGCCTGTAACTCTGTATAGTCAATTTGCAGCGCACTTTTTTTTTCTCAGCGGGCATCTTAGAGAAACAGGTCGTATAGTTTCAATTACTTAGTGATGAGTGCTTCAGTCGTTTATTGGTATTTAGTGCTAATCAAATAAAATTGCAATGCTAAAAATATTTCAGGAAAATATAATTTCTGACCTCAGTGAAGATGTTTTAGCTAGGAATGATAGAATAGCTATACTTGAAAACCATATTAACGAACTAGAAGATGAAGTGCGCACCCTACATGGCAATTTGGCTGACGTAGTAGACGCAGGAGAACAAATAAAAGATAACAGTTATCAAAAGATTGACAATTCGTTAAAGACTATGGAAGCTCACCGTAAGTTATATATCTCTATATATATATCTCATGTGCGTGAAGCAGAGTGTTATTATAAATAAATACTCCCAAAATCAGGATATATATGTCGCAGCCAACTAGCTTAGTTCGCCGTTCAATTAACAGCCTAGGCACTTTACTAAACAGCGCCGTTCATTTACTGGCCTGAATGATATTTAGCCATTTGATCAAACAGCTAGGCAAATGACTTGGATTAATGACGTTTAATGACTTGCCTAGCCTGTACATTTCAATTTAGTTCTACTTTCTGCCACCTAGCGCCGAAACTCACCAAACTGTCAATATCTCTATTATATTCTCTTTGGTCAATATGGCGTCGGCAAAAAACAACTTTGATGGAATAATTTTATTAGGTATTTTACGAAATTGTTTAGATCCACCGAATCTACTTGCCGGGTGGGATTTCTGTGGGGTCATAAAAAAATAACCCTAACCTAAACCCATCTGGGTCGCTCTGCTTGGGTAGTATTTTGAAATAGATTTGTAATACTTAAATATCAACCAGTTGCCTAAGCATTAGCCAGCCAGTTTATTAAATGTTGTAACAAGGGTTTTGATTAATTCCACCCCAAGGGGATAAAATAGGGGATGAAAGCTTGTATGAAACTTTGTCAATTTTAAACCGATCGGGCTGAGACTTTGCATGCATAAAGCTACTATGACGTAGACATCCTCTAAGAAAGGATCAAAATTCCACGCGGACGAAGTCGCGGGCTCAGCTAGGTGACTGACTGACTGACTTACGGCCGAATACTTGTATCTCACTTAAATCTCCACTTGCTAAAGCGGCGCTTAAATTTGACGGCCTCTCAATTCTAAGGGGTATTCTCAAACGCCAATTAACTGATTTAAGACCGTGATTAACTAAGTAGCCATCAAATGTCTCTAATATGGCACTACTTCAATAAATAGGTTCGTTCTCGTTTTCAAATTCTATTTAGTAATTTGTTTGTTCCGTTCTACGCAGATCTATGAAATTGAAAACAATATAAGATATTATTTAAATATTAAATTAATCATTAAAGAGCCATTTTAAGTTAAATTACATGGTCGGCAATAAAACACAAATATTTATAATACTCATTACATCAAATAAAAAATAATATCGGCTGCAGCTGCAGTCCGTAGTATTGTATTCTCTTTGCTGCAGTCATAACGCAGGAAGAACGGAACGGATGAACCACTTGACGGCAAACTTGTCAAACAGTTTGAAGAAACCTTTCAAAACTCCAAATAATCGTTCAACGGGGTTCCTGATACTAATTTGGGCATGATTATAGGCTTCCTCAGGTGGAGATTAACAATTTAAAATGGGTGTGAGCAGATATCGGCGACATAGGTACCCACTGTCATCCAGAAGCACCATATTACTATAGTACCGATCTTGTACTTGATATTGTACCGATCCAGGCCATTGGCTATAATGTTCGAAATTCTTAGATACGAATCGCAAAACATTTCTACATTGTAGGAAAATAAGCCCTTTCTGTATAAGTATATCTCCGATTAC
Organism: Notodonta ziczac; assembly: GCA_918843915.1. Lineage (NCBI taxonomy): Eukaryota > Metazoa > Arthropoda > Insecta > Lepidoptera > Notodontidae > Notodonta > Notodonta ziczac. Next base: position 3,633,900 of record OU974037.1, read on the forward strand.
CCGCTGAAAACTTCGGGTGGCGAAGAATCGTAGAGCTATTAGAATTTGGTCACGCGCCCAGATAGCATGGTTCCTTCCTGTTGGTTCTTGGCTCTTTACGTTCAGCTAGTAATGATTCCAAGTATAAAACGGTCGCTATATTAAATCTGATACGCATTTTGCACTGCATTTCGTCGTAAGACGAGAATGCATTAAATTTTACTTGATTCTGCCTTCCTGTGCTCGTGCCTCAGGTTCATCCTCGAGCGAGGATAGGGAAGTTAGCGAAATTTTTAAGGAATTCACCGAAAAAGTACTGCGTGATAAACATAAGATTGATCCAGACTCCACTTAAAGTTGAGAGGCTCTCAATGATGTTTGAAGGCTGATTCGATAGGCCGTTCAGTATACCAATTTTTGTTTAAGTGGAGATTTGACGGCCTCTTAAACTAAGTTCAATTAAATTTAAGTAGGGGATTTGATTGACCTTTGAGAATACGAAAATGACGGATAGGGGCGTCTTTAATAGTTAAGAGCCTCAAATAGTTAAGTGAGCTTTGAGTATTCGGCCGTTAGTGATCTATCAACGCACAGTCCAAACCACTGGACGGATCGGGCTAAAATTTGGCATGCAGGTAGATGTTATGACGAAGGCATCCGCTAAGAAAGGATTTTGATTAATTCTACCCCTAAGGGGATAAAATAGGGGATGAATAATCCCGAAATTTTTGTTAAGTTAAATTACACGCGGACGAAGTCGCGGGCACAGCTAGTCAAATATAAACAACGTGTTAACCTTCTTTATTTTTATGTTATATATTTTACGCATTCCATTTTTATAGATTCGAGAGCAACACATAATATGAAAATGGAACTTGCAAAACTGCAGCATGAAAAATCTACTCTTGAGGAACAATTATCAACCACTCGATTAAAATCAGACGAGTCGTCCCGAGAAAAACACAAATATGTGTCTCAAATTATTCATTTGCACAATGAAAGAGAAATCATTGTCACTGATATTAAACAACTAGAAATGAAAAGTGTTGGAGATAGCGCTTTGTCACCCGAAAAGTGCGACGTTGAGGACATTTTAACTTCACTAGATAGAATAAGAAGGTGCCTAGATGCTAGGAGCTCGAAAAGTTTTACGTTAGAACAAACATTACTTAAAGTCCAAACTTCATCCCAACTACTCCTAAGTAAAGCAGACGAAGCAAAAAATTTGGTTGAAAAAGAAAAACAAAAAATAATTAATGAAAAAGAAGAAGCTGTGAGAGATAGACAATACATGGAAAATCAGTTACTAGATTTAAAAGAAAAATTAGAACAACAGTCATCTAACGATAAAGCTATAATCAAAGATTTGGAAGCAGAGATATTAAATCAAAAACTTATTATCGATAAAATCAATAAAACAACTCAAGATTATATAGCTAAACTTAAAGACGAAATGCAATCTCTTCAAGATTTATATCAAAACTCGATGAAGAAAATAGATGAGTTGCAGGAAAAAAATAATTTTGCAGCAGAAGAGAAAAAAGCCTACACCGATACCCTAAAAAAAACAAGCGCTGACTTACAAGAAAAGTCAAAAGAAATTGGACTTCTGCAAAAAAAACTAGAGCAATTGAAGAAGAAGCCTAACCGTAACATGTCTACTCAAGCACCCGTAATAGACATGTTTCACAATAAGGGTACACAGGCAGATAAACAGCAAAGTGAAAAATATGATGCAAAAGAAGACACTACGAACCATGGAATTATGGAAGTCACCGGAAAAAAGAGCGCAGACAAGACCGAAAATATAAATATATTACAAATAAATAAACCACCTGTAGACAAAAAACATGCTGAATTAAAAGTAAAACAGAAACCACCCACTTTAAACGAAGTGCAAATACTTACAGCAAACGTCGAGCCTACGTTTGACTATGTCAGAAGTAGTTATTTAAATTACAAAATCAAGCAGTTGCGCCGTGGAAAATTAGAACAATATTCTATATCTTGTCTTAGCGACAACGAATCGAATAGAGACTCTCCTGATCTAAGTGGTTTAAGTGGAAACTTAAGTCAGACACCTGAGACCTCAAAGAGTAAACAAAAATATACAAATTCAAAATCTCAAAAACCGAATTTGATAGATATATATAACAAACAGTCTATGCATACTAATTCGTCTAAAGATAATGACGATGTAGAAACTTCACCAAGGCTATCTCCCCGAAAGGAAAGTAAGAACAACAATAAATATGATAATAATAGTAATCTCTTCGATGATTCATCTGATAAATCGACAGACAAGGACTTATTTGTTATTTATAAAGATAGTGAGAGTGATAGCGCTGGTAAAAAATATGAAAGTAAAGGACTGTGGCCTGCAAACGGACGCTCAGAAATAATAGTTGAAGCATTAACAGTGCACCCTACAGATACCGGAAAAACATCCGACCAGGAATTAAAAGACCTTCCAAAAAAATCTACGCCCAAAGAAGTGTCAGTTTATTTCGAAGATGAAGAAGATGATAGCGTTAAACCTAAATTGAAAATTAACCTGCCACGAGTTGAAATCGAAACTTCTTCTTTAGTGACTACATCTGATGGTGACAAAAAGTCATTGGATTCCTATACTATGGGCATATATTCTACACCTAAACGGCTTTCTACGTCGGATGCTAAAATGAGTGATGATATGTATGGTACAAAACTCAACAACGGTATCACACCGTCCCTGCCCACAATTTCAAACGAAGACAACCCTTACGTGGAATCACTATCTCCTGATATTGTGTCTGAAGAGGAAACGAGAACATATGAAAATTTAAAGAGAGCAGAAATAACGAATTCTTCAGTTAAACGTCATTCCCATAGTCCGACGAAAATCGCAAAGCAAATCCCTAGACACTCATTTGACACTAAAGGAAAAACCGATTATAATAAGTCGCATCACACATTATCTCGAGTGGGAGCTGACGTTTTGTTACTAACAAAAGAACGTGATTTTAAACTCAAGAATGCTATTGATAAGAAGACTGATTTCGGATTGCAGTATATTATGGATACCGTTAACCGTGAGGAGGATCCAGATAATCCTAAGTATTATTCAAATAAAGAGTTACGTAAAACCAGAAGTGATGAAAGATTTAACGGAATAGGGATTAAAGATAAAAGTGACACAAGTCCGTCAAGATTGAGCACAATAAAAATTTCATCAACTGAATACAAAACTATGTCTACAGTCAGTAAAGACAGTGATAAAAGTCAAGCAAAATCTTTTATTGATCGAAACGTCATGGTAAAATTAGATACCAACGAAGAGTATGAAAGTAAAATAAATAATTTAACCAAAACATTAGAAAATATTGAGAAAGATTACAAGAAAAAGATAGATGCAATTAAAATACAATACGACAGTAACATAAAAAGCATTATAAATGAGCATAATCACGGAGTGCAAAGTATTCAGGGTCTCCACGAGGAGACATTGCAAGATATAATAAAAATACATGAAAATGAAGTCGAAAATCTAAGGTCTATGAGCATCGATGCGATGCGAAAAGCGGACAAGTTGGAAAAGGAGAATCGGGCTTTGAAAACAAAAACTCGAGCCTCCAGCTCCACCTTCCTGGATGAGGTACAGAATATATTTTATTTGTATCATATAATTTATATAATTTATATCATAACCGCCTACAACAGTTTATTCCGGGTAGTCTAATTAGGCATACGAGAAGGAACAATATTTTTGCTCATTTGTCTGCTTACCTGATGCATGGGTCTGACCTTTTATATTTTGACTACTTTAATATAAAGTAAGTATATAGCTCACGCAATGGCCATAGGGTAGACTTTCAATACGAATCGAATCGATGGTAGTGTGACAAGTTAACTCCAAATAGGTTTGCACATAAAAAGTTGTGATAGTAAACTTTTAAAAATAACATTTAGGAACCAATAAAAATAGCTACAAACGAAACAAAGAAGAGGAAAAAATGTCGTGGCGACACGAAAATGCTGACGAAAACCACCATAGAAGCGTTTAATGTGAAACCCAAAGTTCGCTCCCTCGGCCCTTGCACTTGCTCGCTAGACGTGAACCTCTCGGACACTATACGTAATATTTTCGAACAAGTAGACGTGGAGCAAAGAAAAATGGCTGAATACACGTATATGAAGTATATCGCCAATAAAATAATAAGTGGTAATATTGAGGTTTGTATGTGTTTATCTTTCAACCATGACATCTTTGATATAGATACATTTACTCAGAACTTAGGTTTAATAAAAAAATTGTTTTGACAAATACCTAGTTGATTAATATTCTTAAACTATTCTGGATCAAATGTAGAGTCAGTCCCAAGCATTGCCAACAATACATAGATTGCTGAAGTCGCCTGTAGACTACCAAGTTTTTGTTCACTCAAACAGTCAATTCTTTGACGGTTGCTTTGTAGACTTTAGACGCTCAAGAGTTGTCGTTTCTCCATTTGAAAGTGTGTCGTATTTGGAAATCAAAGCTCAGTAAGGAAGAGGCCCTTCAAAAGAGGATTGACTCATTGGAGAATGAGTTGATGAGTAAGCAACGGCACGCCCAGCAACACAGTGAGTTCACCATAGATTTCTACCAAAGTGTCTTGTTTGTAAGTCTGAGTCACATGAACTTAATTTTGTACTTCTGATTTAGTATACTAGGTGAAACAGAAAGGGTATACAATTTTTTTTTTTGCTACTTTACTTTGTAAATCTAAAACTATCGACTCTGTGGGACAGTTGCAGTACTGAAGGTTTTGTAGACTTATGAAATCTGTCAACAGGTATCCCTGTAACACCTTTTGTTTTTCAAGTTTCCTCCAAAGCTTATAGTTTTAGTATTCCAAAGTTAAGTTTTGAAAAAAGAGTATACCCTTTGTTTCAACCTGAATAAATGCCTTGGCATTTATTACAAATGATTTATAGCAAACAATGTCTGAGAAACAAGGTTGTTAATGGAATAAACGAATGCGAAACCTCGGTTCAATTCTTACTTTACCACGTTTGAGATTGACGTTAAGAGAAATTTGCGGTGATTGTGGCCTCGCCTCGTTGATGCCGTTTCTGCGTCGTCACACCGAGCGCTCCATAGGCATCATAGGTAACACAATACTAAATGGATCAATTAGTACCCAATTCCATCCAGATATTTTTTGCTACCAAGGGATTTCAGTCGAGTGACATTAAAACAAGACAGTTTAGTTAGATAATCTGTCTCTCTTCTTTTCCGTCCTCGCCATAATTAGTATCTGTGGTGACTCTGACAAAAGTGAAGTGACGGATTACGTGACCCCAGTCCAGTCAAGGGACATCTCTTAAGCAGATTTTTTATCCCCATACCACAAACAGTTGCAGAGCTAGACCGCAAGGTGGCAGAAGAGAGGCGGCGCTTGCAAGAGGTGCGGGAGGCAGTGTGCCGAAGCAGCACGCCCACCGAATCCCGCGCCTTCAGTCCGGAGTCGGAGGAACAATTAATGACTTCATCCCCAGCGGACAAAACCGCCGTCAATGACTTTATGTTAGTGAATTCACAGTGACTACCATCCATCACTAAGACAGCCCGCGTTGCCCTCTACGTTTGTTGCTGTAGTACATATTTGTGGTATATCTTCGATTACTATATTTCCTTAGTATGCGGTTTGCACGATGTACCCCTCTGCCAAAACGCTTACCTATGCACAGGGGGCCCACTCAGTGAACGAGTGTCACTCGTCTCGACGAAAACGGACCCAGGTCTTTAAGACAAATTTCCTTGTACACACTATCTATATACGTGAAGCAAAAACTTTCAACCGCTTATTGCGAAAATTTCGCGAACGGAGGAGTATGAAATTTGGCACACTTATAGTTTATATAGAGAAGGAGTGCAGAATCCTAATATTAATGCAATTGTGCATAAAGAATACATGAAATCAATAAATAAAACACTACACACACTACCATGCGTTTGACTCACACACATTTGTAACTAACTGTCTGACTGACAAACGGTGATATCCATAGTGCATTCATCGTGCCAATATAAAATAGTATTTGATAATAAAACCTTAATGTCGTTTAATATAAAAATTTCAATGAATGCTGGTCGTATTTCGACTAACATAACGGGAATAGTAGTAACAATTAAACAGTGATTTTTTTAACCAGTATATCCTGCACCTGTGGTGGTACTGCTAACAGCAATCACAGTGTTGGCAAGAGGCGATCTGCCGGGGACATCGTGCCAGCCCTGTCGGGCAGCGGCACACGGCCCAGGCGACCGCGCACCGAAACAAGCAGGGTTTGTATATATAGCTCTATACATCCCTCGAGGCTTCCTAACTAAGCAATGCTATGGGTACTAGTGATGGAACATTTCACAGGTAGCGTATGAAAAATCATATGATATAAGTTTTCATAAGTAGCACCTGCTACCGACATAGGCAGAAACTGTTAAATATCATTGCTATTAAATCGCTAATCGTTTGGTGCTACCACGGTTTTTATGATAAATCATCGCCCAGTGACTCCATGGGATTACGTTTCATAGTGAAAATTAACCATGAATAATATCATTGAATGTGTAAAATCACATGTGAAATAACAGTGAAAGAAAAATATAATTTCACGGAATGAAAATGAATTGAAAGTAGTAATCATTTCCACGCCTAATGGGTACCTTGCAAGTTGCAATAGACTGGGGGCAATCCGAGTGACACCCAGACGGAGGGGGGAATTCTGTTAACCGTTTCAATAACGCTCGACATGCACTCGACTCGCAATATTGTCAGTTTGACATCTAAAATAGAGAAAAAAAAATGAAATCCGCTAATGACTGCTTCTCGAGTCGAGTGAGTTGAGTCGAGAATCGGTCGACACGGGTTGACGTATTGCGTGTCGATCGCTATTGGAATGGTTAACAGACTTGGCCTAAGCCAAGCGGTCGTTAATTTCTTATTATTATTTATTTTAATTCCATGTTTACTTGATAAAAACAGAACCCACTATATATGTACGTGTCGTAGTAAGACACCATCCTACTTCCTACTAATAATCCTACTAATATTATAAATGCGAAAGTTTGTGACTGTGGATGTATGTTTGTTACTCCTTCACGCAAAAACTACTAAACGGATTTGGATGAAATTTGGAACACAGATAGTTTATAACTTGGATTAACACATAAAATACTTTACTTAAGTCTACACGGCCGAAGTCGCGGGCAGAAACTAGTTTAATATAATGCGGCGACGGGCACGTCATTTGGACTACAGCTGGCATCTATCTGGGTTTCATTCCAATATCGCAGGCGGTGCTGGCGAAACTCGACGTCGAGGAACGCCGGGAGAAAAAACTATACAACGACGAGCCACCGACCCGCCTGCGCAGGTCACACGAGCGCCAGCCACTGCGCCCTCATAAAAAGTAATCCTCTGCATCCCCGACAGAATAAGATATTCCACATTCATACCATTAGGAATATCAAATTCTGCTCCGACCCACTTGATTTGACGACAGAACGGAGATACTCGTACTTTCCAATCCTTGAAAGGAACCTTCGCGATGTTGAAGGACACTGCAACTATGATATAACGACGTAAGGCAAATTGTTATACATTTCATTGTTCTGTGTAATGTTTTATAAAATTCTATTATATTACATGCACGGTGTCGGTGTGCTGATATTCATTTTTTTCTAACAAAATTGGTGCAGGTTTTTTAAAAATAATTTTATACCATTTTATTTATAATTTATACATATATTTATTTACGAGAACAAGTTAAAAATTTTAAGTAATAAAAACAGAAATAATCAGTTTGATTTTTATTTCATAAATAAATATTATAATAAGAGTAGGTACATTAATTACTTTAGTTATATCGTTGACAGTTACATACGGCCAGTATATGCTGGATTTGAAAAATTTGTGGCCGGCGCTTCATACAAGGGATTCCTAGAAACATCAAATCCAGCGGCTTCGGATTGTTTAGCAAACTTTTCATATTCCTTTGCATCGTGCATGTCAATCAGTATCTTCCAAATCACCACTGTCAGCAGTCCTATCAGCAGCACCGTTCCTATAGCGCTGCCCACAGCGACTGAAACAAAAGGCCAGCCATTCACTTATTCCGGTTCGATGCTACAGAAATATTTGAAAATAGAGGCCGACGGATCAGTAACATTGAAATACTGTAAACTTTATTCACAACAGAATAATAGTCACATACACACATATATATTTACATCTATATATGTGGGTGGCCACAGTAACAGTAGTGTCAAATAAGTGTAGAAATGATTCTACACTTATTAGATTGTTATTTGACTATTATTGCTTTAAAATCGCCTAGGTGATACTAGACGACAAAGGTGGTGTAGGATGGAGTTAAATTTGCCTTATACCTGATATACTACTGTTACAGTGGCCACCCACATATATAGATTGTTATTTTTACGTTTCGGGGCATCAACGAATAATTAATAGAACATTAAAATATGTTCTATTAATTATTCGTTGATGCCCCGAAACGTAGGCTATGAAATGTTTTTTTTTATATCAGTAACTTTATTGAAGTATAATTATTATTATTATTGAAGTACTTACTCCATATATTTGCTTTAGGCGGTAACTCCGGCTCGCTCTGAATCGCTATAATCAATTCAGTCCCGATGTATTTATATTTGAACACGATGTAGCTCCCATCGTCTAGTAGTTTCTTGCACCACTTGCCCGTGTACCAATCGCGTCCGTTTATCTCAGTTTTATTGATCAGTGTCACTTCTAAAACGTGCGTGGCGTTATATTGTTGATCACAGTGAGTCTTGTTGTTCAAATAGTTGCAGTAGACATAGTCTTCCAGTTCTCGGCAGCGCTTCTCGGCGCATTCGTCACAGGTGTCACAGAACACGCCGGAATATGTTTCGTTCTTCCCCTCCACTTTATTACACTCGCAAACGCCACATTTGCACACACCGTTGCCGGAACAAACCTGTAATAATGAAGTACACTACATCATAAAGCCGTAGAACGTAGAAGGCATAGTCCGAAATTAAAACTCTCCAATTGACCTCCAGTGATGGCGAATGTAAGTGATGGACATAGGGAAAAATAAAGGGAAAGGAAGTGCTCCTAGAAATAGTTATAACAGCGCTGATAACGGCTTACGTTTTGGGATTGAGGTGCTTTACAAAGATCTTCGTTGATGGAACAACTGCAATCGTCCTTGGTCCAACCTTGTTCGCATTCGCATCGTCCGAGCCAACATTTCCCATGGCCTGAACACAGTTGCTTATTGGGGTGGGGACACGCGTTGTTGTTAAATTCGCAGTAATCTCCAGAAAATCCAGGGCACTCCACGCACTTACCGCACCTAGTTTACAACACATAACCTCTTTAATAAACGTGGTATAGCGGGGGAATAGTTACACACCGAATTATTTCTTTCTGTCACCATTCATTTGAAATTCGAAGGAAGAAGAAAAAGTATGGTGTAACCTCGGTGTAACTAAATAACCGTTCTCATCTCTGTGCGTTAAACCATGTTTATTAGTAAGGGGGATAAGGTTTTACTCGTAATTTAAGATACCTTGCCGAACTCTTTTATATATGAGACGCCATACATTATGTTGTATGTTATGTGTACTGATTGGTACATTTATGTGATAAGAAGTATCACACAACACAAAAATATCGCAACAAAAGGGGCGAGTTGTATCAAAGTATATCCAAAACTAATAGACCTATGTATGCAGGAGTTAGATGAAAAGACGCATAAAATAATTCTGGTTACTTAAGGATCGTTAAAGAAACGTAATACCGTTGCAACTTGATTTGTATCACTTTTAACAGAAGACACAAAATTGAGAGAACTCTTTCTATGCTAAGATTAGGAGTAAGGCGATTGCGAAGCGGCTACGATCGAAGGAATCCTTATAAACATAATCGCTGTGGCCGGATCCTAAAACGAAAATTTATTACAAATCGTTGTCGGCTCTTTAGTGATTTATCTTTCATTTGACCTTGTAGCGTAATGTTACGTTCAACCTAGCCTCTGCTCTCCTGACCTCTCTCTCTCTCCGCTCCTCCGTGAGGTAAAAGTACTTACGAGCATCTGCCATTTCCACTGCACAACTTTGTATCATCTTTATTAGCTTTACACTTTTCATTATCCATCAGATCACTCGATGTTCCATTGCACTGACAGTCGATACCGTAGCTTAAATGAAAATAACATGTAATTGACAGGGTTCTAATATATTCAATATAAGCGGACAAAAATATGCATATACGCTCCGTGATTTTTAAATCATAAATATTCAAAGGATAAATATATTTATCAGAATAATGTTGGAATTATGAGCAGAAAAACTATTAAATTCGCTCTTGGTAAGGTTTTGTCTATCATCGCCACTAGAATAGTGTTTGTGACACCCCCTGGTGAGTTGACTTCAGGCACTCTTTAAGTCCCAATTTCCTTGACATTAAAGCCAATCGTTAACCACTGGCTTACCGATGGCTCAAATGCCAACGAAAGTAGCAGACTTGGACCCTTTGTATGTTTCGTACGACAAAAATTCGCGCAAAATGCATAATCACGTTCTATTAAGACAATGACACAAGAATATTCACAACTTTGGTTATACTTAACACCAAGGCAATCCTTTTGACTTCTTCTTGAATCATTTTCAAAGTATTATAAAAATATTTGATTTACCTTGGTGGAACGCATTTACATAATCCGCATTGGCGGGAACCAGCATTGTTACATTTCGAACTTAAAGGACCCTCCTTGTCTTTTTCACAATTGCATTTGCAATTGTAATTTATATCAACAGTGAGCTTATCCTTATCGAGGCCGACGGGACCGATCTCAAGAACTTGTTTATCAACCCCGGGACAAGACTTTATTGTTAGGAGTCCATTGATGACAACAGTGGGCTCGGTGTGAGTGATTCCACAGCCTTTTTTATTTCTTGGTTCTTTATGATCTAGTTTACGACAGTCGGGATCCAATGTCAGCTCAACATCTTTGGGCCACACGCCATCCAGTTCTAAATAACTTACTGCATCCTAAAAAACGATTATTGAGACACGTAAAAAATATATATAAAAGTTATTCCCGCCCACTCCTTGATTTTGTTTCCCATGACTCCATGGATTTTTATGTTAAATACGTAGCCACTATTTTGTTCCCCTCTGCTACAAAACAAATCATGGATGGTTAGAAAAAGTAAACAAACTACTATCCTACTAATATTATAAATGCGAAAGTTTGTGAGTGTGGATGTATGTTTGTTACTCTTTCACGCAAAAACTACTGAACGGATTTGAATTAAATTTGGGATACAGATAGTTTATAACCAGGATTAACACATAGAATACTGTACTTAAGTCTACGCGGACGAAGTCGCGGGCAGAAACTAGTAAAATAATAATTATGCAATAGAACTGTAAATATCAATCTCAAATTGTTTTTTTTTATTAGTCCTATAGGGTCACAACAATTGTCAATTTGTCGTGTATTTAATTATTTTCTTTTAAAGTCTACAACCAGAACGTGACTTCGACTCACCAACTCAGCGGGCGTGTCTTTTATATACATTTCTTATCGCTAGTTGCTTATATTTTATAGTATAAAGATTAAGGTTTACTCACCGTATAAGCCTTTATTATAACATCTACAACATTTGATTCCTCTTTATGAAGTAAGGCGTACGACGCTCCCACTATTTGTTTAGCCAAAGCCGTATATTCATTCGTATGGTCCACTACAGCAAATATAATTTGGAACCCACCTTCTTTTGCTATTTTGTTGATTTGACTAACCGATGGATAGTCCTGTTCCAATTCCTTGGCATATCTATTATCTTTGAAGTGGCATTGCATATCATGCGGTTTGATTATTCCTACCATTTTCCCGTCTCCAGCGCTGTGGTATGTGCTGTCTGTACACAGCACTATGAACTTTCTGGACCTCTCCCTCCACCCCAATTCTTTTTTACAAGCCATCACTTGCATCAGGGCGTCGAGACCTGCTTCTGGGTCGTCATAATTAGATCCAAACCTCATGTTCTTAATCGCTGATTGGAACAGAGTGGTGTTATCTGTTACATTTAGATGATTTTTGAAAGCATAAGATGAAGTGTCCCTGTAAGTCAAAAATAATTATTATCATCATAACTTATCTTCGAACCAGCACCGCTTTCTGGTGGTCCCGCAATTATTATGTCTTCCTCTTCTCGTATGAGCTCGTGGCCAACTGTGGTGTCGGAGTTGTCAGGCCGCCTGAAGGCCTGCTTAACGACTGTGATAGCAGGGACTAACAGCTTAATATGCTCTCCGATGCACCAACGGACGCGCTCAGTTGTAAATGCCACTAGCGGTCACCCATCCAGGTGTGTACCCCCACAATCGCTTCCTAATTCCAAATTAACGGGACTAGAAAGATTTAAACGAATGAAGAACCTGCACGTAAATGTAATCTATACAAATAAATAAAATTGGTGTGTCTGTTTGTACTATAAAAATTACACCTTTCACTCAATGCATATGGAATTACATACGGTACTTAAAACAAAAACGCGATTTAAAAAAAAGTCTGTCTTTATCTATGTTTGTTCCGGGTAATCTCCGAAACGGCTGGTCCGATTTTGACAAGACTTTCACTGACAGATAGCTGATGTTATTAGGAGTAAATTAGGCTAGTTTTATTTTAGAAAAAAAATGTGTTCCACGTAAACATTCACAGAATTGTTAACTTTTCGTAAACTCTGCGACCATTTTTTGTAGAATTAAATTTTTATAAGTTAAATTCCACGCGGACGATGTCGCGGACACAGCTAGTTCGATAAAATGTTTCAAGATTAGATTAAAGAATTCAAGTAAATATGTTTAGGTACTTACCCGTTTTTGTCATAATAAGGATATGCAGGTTTCTCGATAAAACTTCCGACGCCCAATCGAACGTTGTTCGTTATGTTTGTTAGTTTACTGTACATCAGAATGGCCTGTTTTTCTAGAGCCTTCTTATGTTTTTGCATTGTATGCGAATTGTCCATGAGGTAATAAACGTCTAAAGGATAATCTTTAGCGGGCTTGTATGACATCTGAAATGCTGTTGATTGTCCTGGGCGACCCGTGAATGCTATGTGTTGTGGTTTAAACTGGACCACCGTACCATTCACACCGGCACCGAAGTCATCATTTCTAAGCAACTCCGAGGTATTTCTCGTATATTCAATAAAATCATTTTTGCACCACTGTACTGTTGAATTTGTATTGACGACGCTGGCTGGGCGACATTTCCTTTCAACTCCTTCCTGAAAGTTTAATAATCAGGCGAGTCGTGGACGCAAAACGATCGAATGTCGAGGCAAAAGTAATCATTAACTTACTTCAGAACACCAAGCACAGTCGTAAGTAGAGCCTATACATTCACCGCACTTTTTAAAATTGCATAAATCTACTTCTTTAGAAGCACTTCGGTTAAAATGTAGTATTATTAACAAAAATATACCTATATAGATCATCGTGAAAATTAAAATAAAACACTTTACACGAGTGAATCGGACGGCACTGATGATGTTAATATGTAGTCTAATAATGTACTCAAATTAATAAAATAAAAAATTGTACCGCAAAAGAGGAAAATTCTGCAAACAATGGTGTCAACACAGTCACTGCTAACGACTGAAACGTTTATATTGCAAAGGTATGTACCTCATAAAGATAATGTCTTTCAATTTTCAATTACGTATTGGAAAAAAGAAAGGCCGTTTTGCCTGGCTAGGATCTCTGATTGATTAGCGCTTAGCAATATTTAAGTATACTGGCCAGACACTATGATAAACAATGAAGTCGAAATATTTATTAATTACATTGCCCGATTTGACACTATTAATTCCGCCCGGACTTTATAAATAATAATAATAAATAAATATCGCCAGACTTGGTGTGTACCAGCTGTATGGTCCCAAACTAAGCAACGCTAAAAATAATAATGTCCTCATAAATTATTTGGTCCATGACATAAATACCATTTTGAGTGCGTGTACTTATGTGTATAAGAATTGATTAGTCCTTGGTAACATCGAATTTATTCAAACCTTCCGATGGATCGAGCGCTTTATTATTTTAAAATTTCACGAATTGATTTATATTACATTAAATTCAAACGTGTGTTCTCGTCTTTATAATAAGGAATTAATATTTATTTTTCCCGTTGTTATTTACCCGGTAATGTTATATTAATATACATTCGGTAACCATATTCTAGTGCGTTCTAACGACGGACAGAAACATGTTTGTGAAACATATATTATATTATATAGCTTTAAGTTTGAATTTATATATTATTCTGGTGTCATGTTCTTGTGAAACAAAATCTAGTTGTCTGGAGTGTATTCAGGATCCCGATGACTGTGTGTGGTGTGCAATGGTATGTACAGTTACTATTTTTAAATACATACGTATACCAAACCAACACAATAACCATTTTTTTATATATAAATAATAGGCTGACACACCAACTGTATGGTCCCAAACTGAGCAACGCTTTTACTATGGGTACAGTACAATGGACTGAGGGCGATTCCAGTGGCACCCATACAAGGGCAAATTACGAAAAGGCCATTTCCGAAATGTATCCCAGCGTTAATCAAACCCGCAGCCACCATGTCCAGTGAGTCGAGCGGCCTACCTACGCTCGAACCACTGCACCAAGCGGTCGTCAAATACTTGGTATGGTCTCAAAAAAGCAACGCTTTTATACTAAGTGGAATGTTAAGTAGTCTCCAAACGCTACAATATAGCACACAATCGGTAGGGCCAATCGATTCGGTCAATATGGGTGCCAAGTCTGTTAACCGTATAGTGATCTCAAGTTTGAGAACGATCTTGAAAATGACATTATTATGTCATATTACTACAACATGTCACATCAAAAGCATACTTAAGATCGCTGTCAAACTTGAGATCGATTTATTAATATGCCTTGGCTCCCTGGAGATGTGTATGTCAAGCAACCCAACTTGTCTATTGACATGGCGATTGCCAGGGACTCTGGCAATTGCCTCTTCCAATCGAGATAGTTTCAATGTGTTCAATGTTACCGAATCAATGTTTACCGTTTCCAGTTTAATTACTATCCAATTTCGCTATGCATACAAAATGACAAATACAAAGACTAAAGTAGTATACAGTTAGCTTACGAGAAAACACTTGTTATGCAACTGTGTAACACATGGCAATTTTGAATTTGGAAGGTAATAAAAATTTTGAACATTAATTTATTTTTTAACGTTCCGTGACCAAAGTGATAGAGCTTTATACTTATAAATAAAGTTGTTTTTTTTTTTAAATAGTAATGTAACTTTTCCATGGATTTAGGCACAGTGAAAATTTGTTTTGTTCTCAAGGGTTCACACAATCTACATCTAGATAGCACAATATGGTAATTGTTTCATTATTTCCAGAGTCATTTTAATGACACACGATGCAGACCCCGAACTGACGGGAAAGATTGGTGTCCAGAACCTCTACAAGATCCCGAGAACTCAGGACGGCCATCCAGCAACGAAGGTTTTAATTCGACTCCCGGTTTCGTGGTTCAGATAAAACCGCAAAGTTATAAAATGAAATTGCGACCAGGAAAGCCTTACGATTTCAATTTCTCCTTTCAAGGCGTGAAAAATTTTCCAGTCGATTTGTACTTTCTACTAGATTCGTCTGACACGATGGCTAAGATTAAAAACGAAACAGCAGAACAGAGCAAAGACATATATTTCACGTTGAGAAATATGACAAATGATGTGTCCTTGGGTTTTGGCTCATTTGTGGATAAAAGACTCTATCCTTTCACATTGTAAGCATTAACTTTCTAGCGTTTTATCGGGCTTAAGGTGAAGGCGCCTGTCTAGCCCGCGAAATTCCAAATTTTCGAGTATTTTTATAGTTTATCCAAAATCTGAAAACATTTAAGACAATAGTTTGTGATTTGCGATAAACACAGCATGCAGTGCGTTTATTAATACATTTATTTTACTCTAAAACATTCAAGAACCGCAGATAACCAGAACAACTGGCAATTTTTGTATATTTAGCGATTTACTAGTATCATATCCACCGTGATAATATTTAGATTAAAATAAATGTATTAATAAACGCACTGCATACTTTGTGGGTCGCAAATCACAAAATGTTGTCTTAATGTTTCAGATTTTGGATAAACTATAAAAATACTCGAAAATTTTGAATTTCGCGGGCTAGACATGCGCCTTCACCTTAATAAGGCATCACAACAGGGAGTCAGGGGGAGGGCGGGGGTGTCACAGTTGACGGAAAGTCTTTGATGTAGGAAACGACAGTTTATATCCTTCTTTTACAAATGGATTAGAAAAAGGATGGAAGCTGTAGTTCCCGACACGAAACCTCTCTTAATAGATCTGTCAGTTTTACACTCGCTAATCCCTAGCGTTTACGAGGGAAGTGGATAATTTTCTTCCAACTCCATGTATTCATTCTTTAGATTGAATCCGTGCGCTTCCAAGACAATTTAGCTTTTCCCTGGGACTCGTCGAGAGTCAAACCACGAGTAATCATTGGACACCTTTTGGACACCCCTGTGTACAGGAATTACAGTGGAGGGAGTGTGTGGCGTGCCAAGTGATATTAAAAACAGCGTTTACATAGCAAGTATTTACATAGCAAGTTTTGCGAAACTAATACTGTTTTTAATGAATATTCATTGTTTTGCGCGTGGTTTGTCTCAAGTCGTGTGTATCAAGTCAATTACAAATATCTTGGGGACACGCTAGAAAATAGTTGCTCTAGCTAACGTGTTAACTAATCATGGTAGAGCAACTAGAGCTCTCCTTGCTACTCTACTCTTCTGAGTATCTAGATTTATGTTTTTTTAACACATTGTCGAAAAATGTGCAGGTTTCCTCACGATGTTCGCTTCATCGTTAAGCGAATGATTTATTGATTCATAAAATAAAATAAATTCTCATATAAAATGAAGTCTCAAAGATATATACAAGCCGGAGTTTGAACTGACACACCTTGTTCCAAAACAGTTTCTAAAGAAATGGATAGCGCTAAGTGTCAGACTTTATTGTTTTCCAGCAAATTCAACAGTAACGAAACATACTCATTTAAACACCGCCTGAAATTGACTGAGGACTTTCGGAAGTTTGAGGAAGCGGTATCGCGTAATCCTAACGGTTTCAACCGTGATGAACCAGAAGGGGGATTTGACGCTCTCGCACAAGTAATGGCGTGTAGAAAAGTAGTGGGATGGAGAAACGAATCGAGGAAGATAATTGTGTTCCTCACCAATGCACCTTACCACGCGGCCGGAGATGGCAAGTCTGCAGGATTATTTCAACCGTACGATGGAAAATGTTACACCGACAATGATACATATACATATAAAAATGAATTGACAATGGACTACCCGTCTGTGGGAATGATCAATAAATTGGCTTCTGAACATGACATCATCATAGTTTTCTTGATCAAAGGAGTTTATGATATTTACAAGGAATTACAATCTTCTGTACGTGGATCGCACGTGGTGGATTATGGCGATGATAAATCAAAACAAAATGCAAATATTGTTCAGATTTTGGAAGACGTTTACAAGGTAACTTTTGACATACAGTTTTCTTTACTACTAATAAAGGGAACGGGATAATTTTCTTCCAACTCATCCTATTCTTTCTTTCGGCTAAATTCGTGGGGGTTTCAAGTCAATGTATCTTACAATGTAAGTTTGCAGGCCGACCAAAGCCCTCTGACATGGCTTACGACCCCTGCGACGCACGATCGGAAACGCTCAGTTATAACCGCTACTAGCGGTCACCCATCCTGGTGTTTATCCCCATAAGCGATTCTGCTTTAGGAACGTGGCAAACGCACTTTTTTTTTGAAGCGCAGCTTCTATACGGTCGTTCGGGGCACTCGCCGCGCAGCCGCTCTATCCGTGCTATGTGTCAGTAGCGTTTCCCGATGAAGTCAGTAGCGATACGATATATACTCGTATAAGTCTACAGAGTGAGAGCTGCGGCGCCCTATCTAAATATATAAAACTCAATGGTGACTGACAGACATAGTGATCTATCAACGCACAGCCCAAACCACTGGACGGATCGGGCTGAAATTTGGCATGCAGGTAGATGTTATGACGTAGGCATCCGCTAAGAAAGGATTTTGATTGATTCTACCCCCAAGGGGATAAAATAGGGGATGACAGTTTGTATGAAACTTTGTCAATTAATTTATACTATAAAGCTTCGCTTCTTTCGGGCGTCACTAGACGGCACTGCTTTTTTAACTCATCAGGTTTACGTTTAACAGTATCTAATAATATTTACAGAATATCACAAAAAAGATAAAATTGAAAGTCAACTATAGAATAGGAAAGCGAAAGAATTTCGAAATATCATTTACACCAAACTGTACCACAGACGACAGTGACAGTGATTGTTATGTTAAAAAAGAAGAAGAGCAGCAATTCAGAGCAACTATAAAACTTTTGAGATACGACAACCTAACAAATAACGTGATAGACATAATGGTCGAAGGATTAGGCGAGAAACTAACTCTAGATGTAGAGATAATCACAAATTGCGAATGTGAAAGTCATTCTATTGAGAAATCTCCATATTGCTTTGGAGAGGTTCAACAATGTGGGATTTGCAAATGCAGTGAAAACAGGTTTGGCCTTTGTCATTTTCCTAACTCACCTATAACAAGGGTCTCTTTGCATGGTACCCTATCCGGACGAATTATTGAAATTGGATTGAATGCTTGTTTAAAATACGGTTCAATTTTGATGATACTAGGTATTCTTATTTTAATTCTATAACGGTTTATTATTACTGGCAGGTACGGCGAGCGGTGTGGATGCGCGAAAAATGGTAACAATACTGTCAACGACAACTCCACTTGCATCAACAAAGAATCCAATTTGCTTTGCAGCGGACATGGCTCTTGCATCTGCGGTACTTGCAATTGCAGGGAGGAGTAAGCACAGCTTCCTTTATGTTTATTTTATTTAAGTATCTAATAAATCTCAATGAAACTGATAAAAGTCCGGTGAAGCATTTAATAGCGTATAATAGCGAAAGATTTTGAGTATTCAGTAATTTATAGGAGAGTTGAGGAACCTAAAAGCGGAAGCGTATTGAAAGAGTTGTTGCATGTTCTCTATGATACGTTACAAGAAATACGTTGAGTCCACAGACTTCTTGTAACCCTGTGGTTGAGTCACAAGTACCTAACGATACTTGTAAATTATATACGAACTATCTAAATATACATAACTCAAAGGAGACTGACTGACTGACTGACAGACATAATGATCTATAAACGCACAGCCCAAACCACTGGACGGATCGGGCTGAAATTTGGCATGCAGGTAGATGTTATGACGTAGGTATCCGCTAAGAAAGGATTTTGATTAATTCTACCCCCAAGGGGATAAAATAGGGGATGAATAATCCCGAAATTTTTGTTAAGTTAAATTACACGCGGACGAAGTCGCGGGCACAGCTAGTATAGAATAAGGGAAGAACTTGGGAAGAATGATAAATACTGGTCGCGTATGTAGTTTAGTTACCAACTGACAGGGGGATACAAAACCTTATTTTTTATGTCGGTTACAAACGAGAGCATTGAACTTTCCTATTTGTTTAGCATTTCCACGCAGTTTTTATTAGGAATAATAAAAAAAATACTAGTTTACCAATAAATAATAGTTAAAAATATTGAAGTACCACGAGATAAAATAAACTGTATTCAACAGGTACGAAGGAAAATTCTGCGAATGCAACAAACACAGTTGCAAGTTGGATGAGAAGACCAGCAAGCGGTGCAGTGATCATGGCAAATGCGTGTGTGGCAACTGCGTTTGCGAGCCTGGATGGATAGGCGACGCGTGCCAGTGCGCCAACTCGACTGCTGGTTGCCTAGTAACTGACGGCTATGTGACTAACGTAAGTTTCCCGCTAGGTTACGGAGTGAGAGCCAATGTGTAGCCAGTTGACTTCAGCCCATATAAGGGCTGGCTACATTTTAGCTGCGTTACGTACGACGAGTGAAAGCCACTCCCTCTGTCCCCACTTAAGGTCGGCTACGTGCGAACGGTGCTTTTGGTATTGCGAGCATCTTTAGGGTTCGATAACTACTGAACATCAAGCGGAACTTGTTTGCTGATTTTTGACCTTTAAAAGAGGTACTTCAAAACACCAGCCATGTCGGCTAACTATACATCTATATATTATATAAAAATGAATCTCTATTTCCTTGGCATTCGCATCACGCGTAAACGGATGGAACGATTTCGCTTATTCTTTTTTTGTGGTGTTTATTATTGTCAGGAACAAACAACGCCTGTCAGATCAGCTAGTGTCTTATAAAATACGATGTTCTTCTTCATTGTTCAGCTAGGGAATTAATCTCATACAGTTAATTTAGTCTCCCTCTTTGGAACGAATGAAGTGGATAATTTTCTTCCTACTCCTATTCTTTCTTTTGATTAAATCCGTACGGGCTTCAAGACAACTTTGTTATTCCGCGGAACTCGAAGTAGGTCAAGGCTCGGCCACGATCATCTTTGTTACTACTATCGCTCCTAGCTTATAGGAGTAACAGGTGGGAGTGGGTATATTCCCATTAGAGAAAATACATCCCAGGGTACCTTTACCTTTTAGGAACTCGTTTTTATTCCTCAATATCTTGATGATTTCAGATATGCAACCATCGTGGTAGATGTGTCTGTGGGGCCTGCGAATGTCACCCCATCGCGCAGTGGGACGTGCGGAGTGAGCACGACGCGCGCTGCAAAATGCAGCCCTGCACCGACTGCCACACCCTCCAATGTTCCGTGTTGAAGAAATGCGTACAATGCATGTTCCAAGACGAGGAATGTTCCCTAGACTCCTGTCCCGAGAACATTAACACGTCGCTTGTAGGAACTCTACCCGAGAGCTACCTGAACAGCACGGAGTGGAAATTGTGCACCGACACAAGGGTCAAAGTCGGATGTTACACGCGGTTCGTCTACCGTTACAATGATGAAGATTACGGCATGGACATAGTGGCCCAGAAGGAATTAAATTGTGACGAAAATTACTTGAGTGAGTATTGAAATCTAACTGTACACCGAGTACCTACACACGAGTACACCGAAGATAAAAAACATCATTTTTTTCTTTTTCAGTTCCTGTATGATTTTGACGCGCTAAAAATACAGATACCGTCGTCTCAGACAGCTATAGAGCCACAAACTTATCTGGGCCGGTGGCCAGAACAGAAACTTACATTTTTAATAGAGAAATGTCATATTTTGACATTCTTGCAGTGATCCTAGTGACACTTTTAGTAGGCCAGATAAGTTTGTGGAACGTCTGGAAGCGGGAAACCACAACATTTTATAGAATTTAAAGCAGCGACTCCGCCGTTGATAATTTAATTTATAAATCTTCGGAGTGACGGTATTTAATATCACCGATTTTTTCAGTATACGGCGGCACATGCCTCGGTACTCTGCTGCTGGCGGGGCTGACCACGCTGGTCGCGTGGAAGCTGCTGACGGAGGCCCGTGACCGCCGCGAGTACGAGGACTTCAAGAAACTTCATGGCGAAGACCACCTCTCTGAGCACATTAACACGATCTACGTGCCACCTCGCACTGTCGTCAAAAATCCAATGTTCAGGAAACCGTCCGTTGACGTACGAGTGCGGTAGAAACACATAATTTATTATTTGGACGTAGATTTACAAAATGGAACCCCCCACACACACTTCTGCTAACTAAAATCTACCTAGAACCACTAACACAAGGTTGGTTTTGGTTTACAGCAGTGCATGTGGGTTGATTCCGTTCTGCAAAACGATATCCATTTTTACTTGACAGACTGGAAGTGTTACTATGTGAGCTATGACACCTATGTAAGAGAGACACGCATACACTATTGCATTAGTGTGAAGGAGATATATAGAGTCTCTTGTGTTTTGCTCAGCAATTTGGTGTATGTAGCATAACATATTTGATTCTGTGATCAGATTATTTTAGGCACATTAATCAAGCACTTGGAACGATAAAAACCTGAAAATGCATCGTTTGTTGTATTCAATCACTCAGAATCGAATAATAAACTCGTATAAAACATTATTGTTGTTTATGTTTTATGATTTTTTTAGCATAGGTTCCTATTTGATCTACATATCGATATAACTGCTTTTTTGGCCTACATGAATGATCAGATTTAGAATTTAGCATTAATAGCCGATTGGTCTTGCACATCTACTGCATTCAAGACGCAGCATACACAAGGTCCAGGGTTCAAACCCAGGCTCACACGTCTGGGTTTTTCTAAATGTATGTGTGATACATAATATCAATTTGAAATCTGCCAAGCCAACCCACGCTGAGCCAGGGTGATGAATTGGGGCCTGAATGCCCCTTGACGGGAGGCAGGATCCTAGGAGTGGGACAGTAAAAGAGTAAATTATTTTTAACGATATTTGAAATTTATGGATTAAATGAAGAGCAAATGTGATTAGCGCCTGAGTTATTACAATGGCAATAAGACACAGATTACCTATTCAAAAGTAGAGTCACTATTTTGATATTTTATTTATGTTTTATCAAAACAAAGCACCACGTTAATTAATGATTAAAAAGGTTACTATTTTATAATATATGTATACGTATATGGAAGCACCCATTATTGTATTGAAATAGTTCAGCAAAATAAACTCTACATAGGTACATAGAGAGCGCAAAATGTCATGCACAAGTTACAAAATATTTGATATTACTTTATAATTTAGAACGAAGTATTAACTTGTACATTTTCTTTACATTTTTTGACTAAAAGTGCCTCTACGCGTTGAATCCATGACTTCACACTAGTCTCGAGATTCCCCTTCTAAAGTGACGGACTTAGCCCGTAAAACATTAAATGAATTATTAAACTCTACATAATTAAGATTATGTAAGTAGTGTATTGTGCCACGATGGAGAGAAAAATAACTAGGTACATGAATGTGGTTTACCATCGGCAAGTTGTGGCTCTACAATCCCACTTATCCCATCTACAATCACATCTCTACTTATACTTGCAAAGAGTACAGGCGTGTTGATAGTATACATAATTGTAGTATTTATAAATTTTACACCCAATTGTAAAATAATAATCAACATTAATATTTACATAATATATTTATTAATTGTCTATTTATTGAATTTTATCATTGATGGATGTGTCTATATATTTTGCATACTGAGCCACCAATACCAAACAAAAACATAGTAATGAGCAGGGAAAATCAATCACTAAAAACATGTAGAGTCACCACTTACATTATATATGTTAGTTATAATCTCAAGGAATGTGGGAGCGGCTGGTGGCTAGTAACCCCAATCGATACGGGATGGCGTCACTGTAGCCTGCGAAGTTATCCATTCTAGTGGCATCCTTCTCATCCTTTACGCATCTATATCATGCTATCTCTCTATAAACTGAAAATAAATCTCAAAAATTAGAACTATAACCATTTTAATTTTTAAAACTAAATACTATACAATTTTACATATTTCTGCATACTATAAAATCATTTTTGATGCCAAGTTTGCGTAAAATCTTGAATCGCGGTGTCAAAGTTTTCATACCGCTTTGCTTAAATACTGTGAAAGTATCCTTACATGTGGGGAGTCCGTTTCTACGCAGTAGGGTAGTATCGGGGGTGGAGCTACGCTAAATCCACCCCGCTCTGAAGCAATACGCCTGGGGGGAGCTATTGTGAATGTATTCGTCTCGCATGACGCCCTGCAGTACCGCCGAGGTCTGCAACCCCTGGATTGCCTGCGCACATTGTTCCTGCTGAGGACTCGTGTCGTGTATCCCGGCCGTCAGTACGACGCGCCAATTCGCTGCCGCTATTCAAGTGTCTTTGAGTCATAGAGGGGCCATCCCTCACATCCACTGTAGTAGAAAATTTGACTCTCTTTTTTTAATCAAAAAAGAAATGCAGACCTAGAATTATATTTTACTATTTATCTATACTTACCATACGCTACAACCGGATTGGATGAATAGGAATGAAGCATTGATAAATAGGCATCTAGGTATATATAGGTATCTTCCAGGTGCAATTTTGAGGGGTGTTTTAAAGATTATCTTCAAGTTTAGGAACCTATAATAATAAACCTATACTTAAATATTTTCAATGGACTTTTATTACACAATATTAAGTAATTACCTATCATTCTTCTTACTTAACTAACTACTTTACTATCGAATCGAGCAAGGAAGTTTTAAGTATACTTAGATAATAGGATCATGGCATCGAGCATGTGTAATTTTGTGTATTTTTTAAGCATATACCTATTAGGTACCTACCATCTGTCAATTGCTTTGTTTGTTAGCATTCAATCTTTAATAATGAAGTAAAATTTAAATATGCATAAACATAAATAGGTACCTAGGTAGGTATTGACTGTTTCTACTCAGGTAAGATTACGATCCTAGGAACATTGGTGAATAAATAAAATTTAATGAAAGGCAACACTTTGAATTACGAATTTGTTAAGTAATTTCCGCGAATTTTCCTCTGAAGAGGCTCGCGACTCCGCGATGATTCATCTCAAACCGCGGGTGAACACACACACTGACACGACAAAAGGTAGGTAGGTCGCCGCAGTCAGTGCGCAAACGTGTCCGTGAGCGCGCGCCATTCGGATTTCGAACGAAACACTCGCGCCAATACATACGTAATAAAAAAAGAATTAAAAAATAAACGATTCGACATTTTACACGGTTCTGTGATTGGCTGTATACCGAGTGGATTTAATTAAATATATTCTAACCAGCATTTAAATAAATAAAATGAGAACTATGGCTAGTGTGTGGTTTTCGGTGATAGTGCTTATAACGATAAACGACGTTTTCGGAAACATTTGCTCAAAGGATCTCGGCACAATGAATTGCAACGAGTGCTTACGATGCGGCGCCAATTGGTGCAATAAACCAGGGGTAAGCTTATTTTTATCTTTAATCGTATACCTATAATATGAACCGGTTACCCAGCGTAAAAACTACCATACCTACTTCGCAAATATCTTTTAAAAAATACTTTCTGGGAGGGTATGAAATGAGGGTATTTTAAAGTGAATAATTCGCAACACTTGTGTGAAATATCGGTTGGCATTTTTATATCAAACGGATTTTTAGTGGCTACAGAAATATGTTCCCTGAAAAATAAAGAGCATTATTTTTTTATACTTAAGCTTATTGAATTTAAATAGTCTTATTCAAAGTAGGTACCTACCTACAGTTTATGATGACGGAGTGGTTTCGAAATTCTTTTTCAAACGTTTAACAATGTTATTATAAGAAGGTACCCACAAGACATTAGCGCTAATCTTTGTCTATTACCACAGCACAGTGAGCTAAGGTTAAGTAGATAGAGGGACCAGGACATTAAAGAGCAAAAACTAGTAATTAGGGTTGATCATTAATTATTATCTAATTTAAACTTAGAGGTAATTACCCACTACGTCACCCGTACGGCAGCGCAAGGCGTGAGTAATTACTTAAAATAGGTAGATTGAAACTTTATATTATTATTTGTATTATAAACTTTAGTTATTAAAGTTTTTAAACATCATCAACGCCAGTGTGCACCTAACCTATATAAAACGTTTTTACCTCATCCTCTTGTACACCGGTCGGCCATGAAAAATGTACTTAGTAAGTGTTCGGTTGGTACTAGGTATTACTCAAGTAGTTAGGTAAATTTAACAAAAAAAATTGTATGAAGTTGTTTTTAATTATTTGGAGAAACGTTAATATATATTAATAATAAATCATTCATAAAATGAACTGTGGACCTTGAAGGAACATTTATTAATGACCCTCGGGACTCTACAGTTCAAATGAGCAATAAATTGATCAAGGAAAAACGAAGATGACGACGCAGGCGCTCAAACGGAAGGAAACAATTGTCTCAATGAACGGACGAACCGACCCACGAGACTGTGACCAATCTTATATCAATCGCAAATGTAAGAACCAATGTAAAGATAACACCCCATAACGGGGTTCCACAAGACACTCGATCAAATTGTGTGGAGCAGTTGGCGATCAATCTGAAATTGGGCAGACCTGGATCTACCCAATTTTAAAATTCGGTTATTTCGAAAATCGATTGAGAAATTTCTGAGACTTTCCTGTGCCGTGTTTGGTTTTCTTCTACTTGACGGAACTGTCGTTCTCGCGTGAGTAGATAATCTTCGTCATACTTACTAACCTTTTTTCTAGGTATGTTGTATGTAGGTAGGTATCTAGTTATCAGCCATATTAATATAACCGACAGTAATGTACTCTGAAGATGAAAGGATAGGAATGGCAAGCGGCGAACAACAATGCGGGCATTATGGCAAAATAATACTGATTGAATGCATGAAAAACAATAATTATGATTCATCTTTGTATGAATGGACCATGGCAATATTACAACTAGATGACGTAATCATATGCATTGTAGAGAATAGATATCTATAACTTTGTCAATGTGTCCCAATAAATTATTTGTAGAGTCATTCGCCAATAGCTATGAAACTGCCGTTATGTATTGAAAACTCGAATATATATTTTTTATTACTCTTAAACATTTTTGTTGCACAGACTCAGAATAGGTACCGCCATCCGTTTCATTACAGTAATGTGTGAGTGAGCATGAAAACATTATTTTTTGTTCTGTCAGTTGAATCGGTCATTTTATAACAAAGAACTACCTTCATTATTAAGTTAAGATATTACCCACCTAATGCAAGTATGAGATAGTTTATTTACTTACTGTTAGTTTTAATATTACAAGCAATTTGTTTAGCCGAGAAGCGGATATTGGAAAATGGGGTAGAGCAGGAAATTCGTCGATCGATCGTCGTCCACCGCCACTTCAAATGATTGTATAGAGTCAGGATAATGTGGAATTTATGATAACAATATATATAATATAGGGTATACATCCAATGAAACATAATCATAATATTAACTGTACGCAATCCAGCGAAATAGAGTCGCACTTAGGCTATGTTATTTTCCGAAATTGTAGAGCCTAGAGCCTAAAGTTTTATGTCGTAGGTAGCCAGTGCTGTAATAAAAAAAGAGATTGAGCCTAACGCAACCTAGTCCTAGGACTATAAATACTACTAGTAGAGTCCTAGTTTCATATCCTTTTTTGTGGTATTTAGTATCGATTCGGATTTAGGAAGACAAATTTGGTTTTATATTAACATGTCTTTGATTTGGCGGTTAAAAACTTAACTACGGTTCCTTTTATGACAAAACAATAAAAACATATTTTGAGTGTTTTGTGACAAGCGGCGATATATTACCGCCACAACAACTTAAAAGTTGAAGTAGTAGAGTCGTTAAGTGGTTGTTAACATCGATAAAAAATAAGTATATGAAATGAACGTAAAAGCAGTTGGTACCTTTAAAATTAGGGTCGTTTCCAAGTTACAAAAGGTTATCAGTAAAAAAATGTACTCTACATTCGTATTTTAAATGCCTGGACGTGTGGAGAATCAAATCAAGGTAGTTCCTACTTATTGTAGAGCTCTATTAAGTAGACAATAAAAGGAATATGTAATAAAAACTACACAACATTTCTCCAATAAATAGACTGTTAACCAGAACTGTCATATTGCTAAAAGGATAATGTTTTTATTTTCCGTTAATAAATATTTAATTTGAGACCTCAAAATAAGGAAGTTATAAGCTTAACAAGGTATGTAGGTATTTTCCATCTACTTATGTATGTAATAATTTACTATTCATGTAATGATGAGATGGGTAGAGTCGCTTTCATGTATTTCACTTTCACTTAGCTCTTTGTGATTCACTCATCCATGTTAAGTCAATACTTCGATACACTTTTTGCAAATTATAAGAGAATAGCAACTTGTTTTTAAGAGTAAGCAAACAGCGCTCCGGTTTGCCTGCTTCCGATCACGTAGCCATGTCTGAGTAAAAGGCAATTCCTGTTTTTCAAGCTAGCTAGAAGTAACTTCCACGGTAGAGCTAAGTTGTAGCCAATGAATACGAACAAAACAGCTCATACCTTACCCCTAGCTTGAGCCAGTTGCGACAAGCTTCTGTGTGAGGGTGTGGCTACCTGGGTTGACTCGGGTAGTACCACTTTCACACAAAAAAACTGTCGTAAAGTAGAGTCGGATGCCCTCTGCTCCCTCTGTTCTTCAATGCCCTGCGCCTTTAGGGCGGCAACGCACGAGCCATGCCTTTAGTATCGCAAGCATCTATAAGCTACGTTACCCGCTTAACATCATGCAGCTACTTACTGTTCATTAAAAAAAAAATTCCAACTCTGTAACTACGTCATACGGTTTTTTTTGGTTACAGGCATTATGCAATTTGTTATACAAGTAATTTACGTAGCGTACGAACGCAGGTTCTAGTGACTAGTGAGCGTCAAACTCATGGTAGAGTTATAGAAAAACTTAATTTTACTTAACTTCCTCCCAACACGTAAGCTATTCGCACAGGTTTCCTGCAAAACCCTGTTGTGTAAACAATCTCAATGTTAACAAGTACAGTACAATGTTATTAATCTCGTATAAACTTCCAGTAATTACACATCGGGCGCGATGAAGTGCACCACAAACATCCGAGCAATCACACCGTATTCTAAGAAACTACATTATATTATATGTACGAACAATCCGCTGACCTATATTTGGCCGTGTTTAATACATTAATGCCGCTTGCACACTGGTCGCTTTTTCATTTATTTTTTGTCGTACTGAGCCTATAGTTGTTTGCAATACCATTGGCATTACTTGTACGATGTTGACCTGAAAAGGAGTGGGATATAGGAGAAGGGAGGGGCGGTTAGGTTTCCGGCTCTCACTCATCATAGAACACATCTATACGCCAATCTTCTGACGTAAACTGACGTATGGTGTATCTGAATACGTCAGTTTTGACGTATTGCGAGTATTGTGGAGTGCGGGTCGATTATGATCCAGAGCAGTTATCAATTAATAAATTATGCATTATGAAATAACATGCTGGTTGAAACAGAAAGGGTATACTTTTTTTTCAAAACTGAATTTAGTAAAACTATCAGCGTAGGAGGAAACTTGAAAAACAAAAGGTGTTACAGGGTACAGCTTACAGATAGTTCAAATGTCCCACAAAGCCGAAAGTTTTAGATTTACAAAGTCAAGTTGCTAAAAAATAGTATACCCTTTCTGTTTCACCTAGTATATGGCTGTTTATGTCCATGTAAAGTCCAGCGTATAAAAACGACTGTCCCTATTAAATTATGTTACACAATTTTCACGTGCGGCAATGTAATCAGGGGAATTGTTATGAATGCCTCCACTTGATGACACTGAGTCCCCGCTATCAATCACTGCACATGTGAGTAATAAGTTTTGAGCATACGCAATAATCATTAAGCCTTTTTAAATATATACTTACATTTTTTTTTAATTATTTTCTTGAACTTTAAGTATTTCGACATGTCATTCGATCGGATACCTTTTTGTTACTTATAGCCGTTAATTGAGGATAATCATAACCTCTGTGCGAGTGATCGATGCAGTCACTGATAGTTGGGTAATGTTGGTATTCTGAAGCGACCTGGACCACGAAACCTGACATTTGGAGTACTCACATCTGCATACGGCCCAGAAATATGACACACTTGTCATGTAAAAAAGGTCATCTCTCAATCAGATTGGGTCATTATTACCCCCCGTTTACACTGATGCAACGTTTGTACTGATTTATGTAGCTGCCTTAACTATTTGACAATTGAATATCGGAAAACAATTGATTAAATCAATACAAACCATAGTTGGGTTAGGGTAAACGAAGGGCAATATAAGTAAATAAATCAAGTAAGAAGTAATGAAAGATAGTGATACTGAAGCCTTGTTTAAAATTAATAAAATAAATGAACCGTAAATATGCGTTTAAATAATTAATTAATACTTTAATTACTTTAAGCATTAGCGGTCATTTATACGTTGAAGAAGATACTGTTTTCATATAAATTTTGGACAGATATTGACCGCATTTGGCAGTCAGATAATATAGTTAAATGTATGGTGTCGAGTTCACCGTGTGATTGCCGCTTATAAGAAAAGCAGACAACATTTTGTACGTCATTTATTCAAATTCCTCGCGTGATTGTACACTAGATTAGTCACAATCGTGAACACTATTCGGTCACATCTGGACCAATCATTAGAATTTACACCCCATATTTAGAAGCCAAATCAGACCATCCGTTAAACAAAGCTGTTGAAACCTGACACTTCTGTTTTGTTGCCTTCGGGCTTTCACTCCACCATAGCACGTGTAATATCTCCGACGCTATAATCCCTTTGTTATTGATATCTACACTGCCCTTATTTCTTTTAATGCGCCGTAATTTTCACAGAACAAAGGTACAGTACAAAGCGGGCAAAAGTAAAGTAACAATGATTAATAAAAGTTGTGTTTACACAAAAAAGCGTTTAGTTTCACCAACTGTAACCGTTAATCGATTGCACAGTAGTTTTTACATTTTATCCGATTAAATTGTTGGTAGGTTACTATACGACCGTGACATGAAATGCTCTCAACTAATTGCGAAATTTTACCTCTACTTAAATGTAAATTGTTAAAATATTCTCAAAATTACTATAAGTTTTTGATAACATCACGCACCCTTATCGCCGAGTACTGGAACGTTAGGAAACCGTGAAGTGGGATTTAGGTCCGTAATAATAAATTAATCTCAAGTTTGAGAGCGCTCTTGGAAATGTCATTCTTATCTTATGTCACACCACTACGAAATGTATGTCAAAAACGTGTTTAGATCGCTCTCAGACTTAAGATTAATTTATTAATACGGCTTTTAGCTGCTTGCGCATTTTTGAAGACAGAAAATTTAACCACAAATAATCAAAAAGATATATGTTTATAGTCCCTACTTACTTACTCATTTTAGTATTACAAAGACTTATGTAGTTCACAAATATTTTTCTATAAATAAGAAAATAATAAATTCTTGTCATTGTTTTCAATAAAATGGTATTTTAGTCTAATGTTGTGTATTTAAATGACCTACGACATTCAGCGGTTAATTTATTAAATAAATACTACGTCATATAAAGACTGCAGGCATAAGATAACATCGATCCACGTCGATTTAAACGTTAATTAGCTACTGCACAACACTAAAACGAAATCACCACAAAAGGCGGTACGTGAAAAATGAGAGATCCCATCGCGTATCAATCAATGCAATTAACCGCCGCTCCACTTACCTATTAACATGTATTAACGCCGAGAATGAAAAACATCTCGGTTTCACAGTTTGCGCAAGCTTACCTTTAAAAAATCGTGATACAAAGGGCACGTTATTTCGTGGTTTGCCCGAGCAGTTAATGTATTGCAATCGAGCGCAGTCTAGCTATAATTGCATAATTTGAAGGTGTGATGTGTGAATGCTTATGGTTCGTTCATTTCACGAAGACGCGTGCTGTAACTCTTTTGTTTGACACTGTCATAAGGATCAATTTGCAATAATTCTTCGTGAAATGAAGTGACTATCTACTAGCACCTATTAGACTAAATTAAATGAATTGCTTCCCTTATTCTCGTATTGCCATAATTTGTAATTTCAGCTACAGTGACTCTATAGTTAATTAAACTCTACATTGGTTTTCGGGGGCTACGGTGGGCAGCTTTCTAATATTCTCTCTAAAATTATGTTAAATACTTATCTAACTATTATATCAACATATAATTGATTAATGAGAGACCTATCTATACTTCGTAACGCTCTATCTTACTTGAGTTACTTGTAATTACTTGAAATTGTTATTATTTACAATAATTTTGCTATAAAATTCTGAAATTCTTGCAAAATATGTATGGAAACTAGCCAGTGTCAGGGACTATGGTCCGAATCCCCACTCATTGAAGATAAAATATATGCATGGTTTACCTACTAGCGATAAATTAATATCATACCCGAAAACAATACAGTCATAAGTTTATTTATTTCCTGGTCAACCCACCATGTTATCGAGGTAATAGTTCCTTTTATGACGCATCATATGTCTGACGATAACGGACCATGATATTATGTAAATGCGTATAGTGTCTGACAAAATCTAAAATTCAATCTGATATACTGACAAAATAAGCCTTCCACCAATCTTTCCAATAACGATTTTATTCTGGAGTCTGATTAAAAAGTGTCAAGTTAGTACTCTATTACAATAATGCAAAACAGCAGTTGTTATTTAGTTCTGACGTTTTGAAGTTTATTGAACTCGGACCATGTCGTGAACTCTATTTGGAGTAGAGCCAGCTGATCATCGATTTTCCCACAGTCTTGTTTACGTGTCTGCGAGATTCATAGTATTTGTCTCTTTAACACGGGGCGTCGACCTCGATCTGCACGAGATACAGGAACAACACTCAGATGTTATTATAAATATTATCTATGACAGTGGTGGTTGAGTTAAGCTGTAGCCAGTTGACAGCTCACGTACGAGCTCGTGCGACCAGAGTAGGACCACCCTCTCACAGAACAGTAGTAATGTAACTATTGCACCATGTAAGCACTGATGCATTAATATAGCATAACTCCCTAGTAGAAATAAGTTTATGACATGGCAATATTCTGGGCCTGTTACTTCTTTATTTGTGATGCCTTATGCGTTAACCTACATTGTCCTCACATCTCTAAATACCTACTGTAAATAAACAAACATAATTTAAAAAAAGAGAAAAGAAAAAATGTGTCCATGGAGTTTCTTGCATGTTCTTCTCCATTGGATTTTGTTTTGGAACATGCACCTAGTTCTTGACTTTTTAAAAGTGCCAGTTAATCTGGCCTATTTGAAATAAAAATATTTGATTATTATTTTTTTTACTATGAAGCGGCGTTTCGTTCGGTGATTGAGAGAGCCGGAAGCACAACCCCTCTGTCTTCAACTTCATCTGTCCCACTCCGCTTTAGGTCGGCTACATGCGAGCAATGCCTTTCGCATTACGAGCATCTATAGGTTATGGTGACGGCCTAACATTGTCCGGGTCGTACGCTTGTTCGCCTACTTTGTTATATAAGATACACGCATTATGAACTACTTACTACCTACCTAGTAATTCCACGGAAATAAAATAATATAACAAAATTATTATAATAGGTATATTCAATGAATACATTATTTTTATAGAAGCCGCAGTGACGCACAGCATGGCGGATTTAACAGGATTCCATGCGGGTGATCTCATTATTTCGGAACAATAACATAGGTATTGTATATTATTGGGGGAACATTATTTATATCAGAGAACATGAATACTTACTTACTTACATACCAATAAGTATGTATCTACTTTTATAATTAAACAAAATAGAACCGTCTGTCGGTCTGTTTGCAATCTCAATAATAATATATTTTTAGTAAATTAAATACAAATGAAAGTAAATGCGGTACGTAAGTATGGGAGACCTTATTTTTATTAATTAAATCATTTTGTCTGTCCGTCTCTCTGTTTTCTTTCGGCTAATCTCTGAAACGGCTGGACCGATTTTAACACGACTTTCACTGGCAGATAACTGATGTTGTAAGGATTGACTAAGGCTACTTTATTTTATCAAAGTACCACGCGCACAGAACTACGGGCAACAGCTTAACATAAATAAGATGAAGGCGATGGCTCGTAAGAGAATCCTAATGTTCTTATTTGCCTTATAAACCACATTCTTACAAGTTTATTATTTTAATATTACAATCTACAACTGGTTGCGCCACACTGGGGCATGTCGCAACGGGGAGACAACCTTTCTATAGCTGGTCACATCGCGTACCACCCACACACGAACTACTAGAGATGTGAACAGCTTGCGCCAGTCGAGTTACTAGTACTTTTTTAACCGACTTCCCAAAAAGGAGGTCGCTCTATGTTCCTCTGTAACTGATTATTAGAGATATTACTTCATCAATTGTGGACCAATTTTGAAAATATTTACTTTATTATTACTCTCCAGGTATTACTTAGAAATGGTATTAATATCGGTGCCACTATCTTTACCCTACATTAGGATTACATTATTAACCTACCCCTACTTAGCTGAATTGGTATCGACTTCAAATGAGAGAAATTCAAGCTTTTTATTGCAACCCAGGTTTTTTTTTAAGTCGGTTAATAATTTTTATTATCTTTTTTTAAATGTAATTGTCGGCAAAAAAGCGTTTAAAACCCGCCTGATGTTTACCAGTTGTCGTAGCCTACAGATGCATGCAATACCAAAGACATTGCTCGTACGTTGTCCACCTTAAGGAAAGTAGGACAGAGGAAGAGGAAGGAAATGGTGGTTAGGCTCTCTCTCTCTCATCGTACGAAACACAGCCATAATGGCTACTTTATAAAGCCGCCGACACTCTATAAAAGGGTGGTAGGAGTGGCAGTAATGGTGGTATCAACGTAACTAAAAGATATTCAACAATTCTTAAAAATGTTTCCAAATTCAATTAAACGGCTTAACTGTCAGTCAGTAGACCATTTTTCTAATCGACCCTACACTATACTTACCACTTACAGTTTTATATGTACTAGGTGATACAAAAAGGGTATACTATTTTTTTTGCAACTTAACTTCGTAAATCTCAAACTATCGGCTTTGTGGGACAGTTGAAGTACTAAAGGTTTTGTAGACTTGTGAAATCGGTCAACAGCTGTATTCCTATAACACCGTTTGTTTTTCAAGTTCCCTCCAAAGCTGATGGTTTTAGAATTACAAAGTTAAGTTTTGAAAAAAAAAAGTATACCCATTATGTGTCACCTTGTATACCTAGTCAATCTTGAAAAGTAGACAGAAGTATAACAGTCTCGCTCGAGGTTAGTCGAATGATTAAAGACGGCACTTTCATACTCGTTTCATCATCGATATCGATTAACAAAACGATTAAAGGCATCGACTAATAAATTTGTCGAGTTTCTAAGTATATTCTCATATCAGATACTCAGTCAGTTTCCTTGTAATAATACTAATAATAGTTAGTACTCTCTCGCGGATTGCAACAGTAGTTGTTATTGCTGCGACACCCACATGGACTCAGCCGCCGCCGCACAGTACTAAGGGTTTATTGCCCCGACATGAAACGTGACTATCAAGATAAAGAAACATTTCTTTTCGCCTTATTCAAATGAAATAATCGCTAGTATACGTGGCATACAATTTTTGAAATATTCACACGATAAATAACTCTTTTTCCATACATTTTGGCAGATTATGAGCAATCGTGGGTCTTAGGCAACGTTATTTATCAGGCCAGATTTTACTGTATTTCATAACCGCAAACATCCTGAAGCGCCTGCCAATGTGGTTACTTGTAATTAATTGATTACCATAAACTAATTTCCGTTGATATTGGAGATATAACTTAAGTTCAATTATACAGATAATTATATTTAGCTAACTTTTGTTTTGTCCCTTACAGCATCTACCTAGAGAAATACCGTTTTATTCACAATCAAAATAATTAAATTATTAAAAACTATGTTCAAAATATAAAAAATAAAATAACTACTATAAACTATTTTGTCTCTTTAAATTCAGATTGAATAAAAGACAAAAAACTTGAAATATTTGAGCCCAGAATTGAAACATTAAAATTACTCAACGAATATAATAATATTTTCACTTTAAAAGTCCTCTACTATAAAGTTGAAATAGCGTCCAAGAGGCTATTAAAAAATTCCAACTCTCATCACGGCCTATTATTATAATGATATGCTTATACCTACCCGCTCAAGATCGCTGCATTCCTCTACTCGGAACGCTTTTGCGTAGGAGTCGATCCCCAGACCGACATTATAATTATCTGGGATGAATAAACATGGAGCATGATTTCAATGGGATATTATAAATTAGTGCATCACCACGCCTATTTTCTCCAAGGAGTTTGCAGAGGTCTTTAAATCACACCCACAGCGTTGACCTCCAAAAAGTATTGGTCCAAATATAACAGGGGGAGACCCCACCACTGTGTGGGCAAATCAATGTTGTCTGCTTGTCATGATCAGATAAATCAAATGCAGCATATATTACTCTATGCTTGTTAAAAACTGTTGGGTAACATTCAATTATTGTATGAGCGAACGACGGGACAAAGCGAAAAAAAATGTGTTCCACTGCCTACTGCCTGTTACCGGTAACAAGTCGCTCTGTCTAGCGTAGCAAACACACGACGACGACGGGGATTAAAAAAGAAACGTAAATGTTCCCAAAATCTACTCTGTTACCCTTTCAAATCTCTTTGGGAAATTATATTATATTACTAGCTGTGTCCCGCGACTCCGTCCGCGTGGAATGTGGACCATCCTTAATATTTACGGGTATGAAAAATAGATAGTAGCCGATTCTCAGACCTACCCGATATGCTCACAAAATTTCATGAAAATCGGTGGAGCCGTTGCGGAGGAGTGTGGTAACTAACATGAGAATTTTATATATGTATTTATACCAAATAAATATCCATTTACCTAAACTTAACTCCTAATTACTTTTCTATAGTCTACACAAAGAAAACCCACTTACCTCCTTTCAACTTCTTATTCATACGTCCTTCAAAGCGCTCCATCACTATTCAACAATGCGCTTAACGAGGGGACAGGTAGCACCTATAAATCATAGCGTACAATAGTATGTTAACCAACAATTGTAAACCATGCAAACATGAACCCGACGGTGTAACAATAAAGTTCAAATTTGTATCAGCAGGTGCCCTCAGGTGGACATATTAACTGATACACTAAAGTATGTTAACAGATATAAATAAATCATGCAATAAAATGCTCCAACTATTTGTAATAAGATTGAAATTCATTTAGTAAGTCGTAGTGTTCAATCGAACACGTCCGCGTTGTACAAGTTGCCATTTGTGGTCATTTTATGAATCGCTAGTTGGCGCCAGTGGAGGTGTCACTTGGATTACAATAATAATGGATGTGGCAATAACTACATATTCATATAAATACCAGAGAGTTACTTACGAACTAAAGTCAAATAGCCATAGGTAGTTAATATAATTAAGTTTTTTTAGTTTACTATCATAAAAAATGGTTTAAACTAAGAAATAAAAAATGTAGTTCTGTGATCAGATCTCCCAATAATCCGCCATCAATGTCGGGTGACCACAATTTAATACGTTCATTTAAAATTATCGACGATTAAGGCCTAGTTAAAAAAGTTACTGACACCAGACTTGTAAGAAGCTAATTTCGAAGATAGAAATTAGATACAATATGTAGGTATTTTTCTGCAAATCCGCACTAAACCATGCTTAACATGTCAAGTTGACAGTAACGATATACATTGTTAGTCTCGTTATGGCTCCGTTAGACTCGTTAACTTGCTTTAAGCTTTGATCGTTTGATTTTGTAACATCAAAGAACAATTCCCTTGCCTGATTAACATGTTCCCATCAAACGGGTTGAAACAAAGACTCAACCTATTTTAAACAATCACTTAGGGCATATTTGTACTGCCATTCGCTCCTGGCTAGCTTTAGCTTACTTAATAAGTTTATGTTTAACTCTTATATTTAATGGTTATAACTGAGGTTTTAGGAAACTAGCAATTATAACGATAAGCATTTATCTATAAATCTATTTTCTATTATTACCCAATATATCATTTCTAATTAAAAACGTACTCCATAATACAAAAATATGGAAAGATAGAGCTGAAAATGTATCGATAAGTACATTCGTATTCAGCAATGTTTACATTTGTTTAATACATTTTGCAGCTGCTAATACTTCAATGGCAACTGCCGACTGTTTCTCAGTATACTTACATTTAATTTAATTGACTGGAAATTATATATTACCCTGTATTTTCTGAGGTCGTGCGAGGTCACAGAGGTACACTGTTGTACACACACATTTTGGCGATAGTATTAGGGTCCCAAAGTTAGTGGAATTTCCAGATAATTTCAACAATACTTTGCACCATCAGAATAATGAACTCACTAGGACAAGCCTGTCGAATCGATGTAGAGACATGAGTAAATAGATAATTAAACTAAGTACCTACTTACATCAAATGTAAATGAATATACAAGATTCACTTTCAAATCACGTTTCGTTGATTAAAATTTGATTATATAGCCTTGGTCATCATATCTGCTTCCGACCGTTGCGGCATGATTTAACGGACGCTCGATTATACCGACGTAGTTAGTTGTTTAGATAATCCAACTTCATTGACGGAAGGTACTAACTAACTAAACTATAGCCAAAATCGATATGGAATGTTCATCAATAAATTTAACGCTTCGCCAAGCACAACAATAAATATGAAATATCGCCAAACACTTGGGCTTACAAAAATGTAGTTTGGGTTTATTTTTTTATGATAACCGAGCAAATCTAGCTAGCCAAAACATTATTTCGGAACGCTATATTGTGAGTGGCCCAACACGCACTTAGCCTGTTTTTTTTGTTATTGTTATTTTTGGTGGTGTTTTTCATTAGGGATAAAATGTGAACACTTATTAAAAGAAAAAATACTGCTAAAATAATAATCACATCTGGCTCTAAATAATCCCTTAAGTTGTAGCGCTATGAGCAGACTAAAATGTAACCTAGTGTTTAAGTTCTACATCAGTGCCGGTTCCTTTGACACAAAACTTTTAAATAAACTGTATTTCCATTATTTGATAAGCGTTTAAAGATCTGCCTTTTTTATAAAAGTCACGGGCCAAAACCAGTTTACCTTTGTGCATTGTAGGGCTTACATCTCATGAGCAAACTATAGTTATGTCCGTAGTACTATCATTACTCAAGTAAAAATGCATGTCAAGGGCCAGCGTCTCGGTTCGACGGAGTACGCTCCAGTTACAAACGAATTTCACGCCCTTGTCGTTTCTAGTTAGCGTTCACTCGCTTTGTTAGCGCCATTAACCGGTTCCAATCTCCGCAGCATCATTTAACATTGCAATTTGTGTAATTGCACGTCTAGGAGCCGGCCGTGGCTCTTATAAGGTACGATCTTGGACATAACGAAGTAAAATATGGCTACACCAGATATTTCTGGTTGCAATAAATACTCTAGAAATGATTTATGCGGGTTTGTTGCAAAGTTACTGATGTTTCGCAATTTTTCGCAAGGAACGTCAAATACCTGGTATAAGGGGGTCGCTCTCGTAACCTAGAGGATGCGGGTTCTATTATAAAACTTTTGATGAGAGCACATTCCTAATACGTTGGCAGAGCCAAGCAGTAATCAATTGAATACAGCTCATATTCGGGACTAGGGTAGACCAGGGTACTCCCCTCCCACTCTTACTTGGAAGATCGGCGTAAATTGGGTATTAGGTATAGCTTCGTTTTATACAAAGAGTAGAAAAGTCTAAAGCCCCCCCCCCCCCATGTTTAGGATAAAAAAATCTTCTCGCATATATATGCAGAATACGGTCTTAACGAGACACGATACAAGCCTTGGACAACAAAGTGATTTTTTAAGGGTGCCCGTCCACTTGAGCCAGTTGTGCTGGCTGGACTAGATGGGCCGCTCGCTTCGACCAATAGGATTGCTTAATTTTAATGACCTGTATACTTTGATGTACAATAAACGCGAGCTAGCTAGACGATTAGTGTATGGGCATCCTAAGTGTTTACAACACATTTTACCTTTTGAGGTATGGATCCCTAAAATCTGACTAAAGTATATATTTCTTTCACAGATCGGTTGCGGATATCAAGAGGACCACGACTGGTGCGCCGGCGAGGCGGAGCCGATTCCGCGGAATCCCAATGTCGACAAAGCTCGAGCAGACATCCAACCTATATACGCGGAGCGGTCACTCGCCATCGGGAAACCCACCACATTGGATATCCATTATACAATTGGAAAAGTGGAGGTACTGTATATTACCCTATAGGCTGTCCCACTTCCGGTTGTCCCTCCCCTATTCCCTTATCTTCCATTCTGTTCTGT
This sequence comes from Notodonta ziczac, assembly GCA_918843915.1. NCBI lineage: Eukaryota > Metazoa > Arthropoda > Insecta > Lepidoptera > Notodontidae > Notodonta > Notodonta ziczac. The sequence continues at coordinate 3,673,946 of OU974037.1, forward strand.
ACAGGGTAATTTTCGTCGACGTCTTTCCCACAAAGGTCCCCACGACATCTCGGAACTATCTCGTGGGTATAAAACAACATAATCTAACCGTTTAATACTCAAACGTGACTCAAATTTCAGAACTGCTAAATCCGTGCCACGTCTTATATGCATCGGGTGTATATTTAAAGACAAATAATGGTTTTTGGTCGTTCGTTAGGTTTAATCTGACTGGCCATAAAAAGTCTCAAACATTTGAGGAGTGTTTCAGGATTTATTTTCTTTTTATTGTACTAATCCCGCCACGTACTCCCACCACGGTTGCTCCTGTAAACCAGGATCGACAATGGTGACCAATGATGCCGACGTTTGACCCTCGATTAGCTATATATATATAATTCTCGCATCACAGTGTTTGTAACCAAACTCCTCCGAAACGGCTTGACTGTTTTTTATGTTTTTTTTGTGTATATATATCAGTAGGTCTGAAAATAGGTGGTAAAGTATATTTTATACATAGAAATAATTTATATGGCAGAGCACCGTTTGCCGGGTCATCTAGTAGCATTTATATTTTTCCAAAATAAAAACAATGCAGCACTGCCACCTGCCAACAAAATGTAACACTATACCTTGAATCGTATTTCAAACAAATCGCGAAGGGTAAACTAATATTTTGATGTTTTCCTATTATATATATATACAGCTTCATTATTACCTACCTACTGCATCATCCTAACTGTTTTACGCACATCACCGTATACGGAATAACATACACTATTATAACAATTATAATAATTATAACGCGGTCTTTGTGTTTGTGTGTAATGATACTATAATTGCTAATGCTTGGGGTCAACGAAGCACCATTAAGACCGCATTTTATACCATAAATGTAAGGAGTTACACTGATGTATCATGTCTCATATAACATTGGAGATATCGCCTTGCCAGAACTACTTAAACAAAGCAACAAAAACTTAAAGAAGAGAGCTGAATACTAACTGAGCCTAATATCAGGCATTTAAAGAGTCATAACATGTCTAACAGTGAATGACGCTTAAAATAGCAATACAACTTACCTAATTACAGGCAAATATAATATACCAAGCCACACACTATAATAGCTTAATAAGCTTTTCCCCGTTACTCGTCGAGAGTCAAACCTAGGCGTCATTGTTAGACACCATTATCGACCTTCGCTTACAGGAGAAACAGTGAAGAGAGTGTGTCCTAGCCCCAGAAAAAGCCACACTAGTTATAATTATCATATTATTTTTGTTACAGCCATTAATAAATATCGCAAATACCACGCAAACTCGGAACATCGACATTGTGGCGCGAGCGACAAAGTGCGACAAGACGGGGTGTGTCTCTCAAATCGAGGCTACGGCGAAACAAGATTTCTGCAACACCTGGGGCGGAGTCCAGGAGTTCGTTTACGCGGAGATCTTCGTCGGAGACGTCACTGCGGTAGTGAGGTACCACGTGCCGTGCGCGTGTGAATGCAGCCTGGAGAGTAACGTGGAGAAGAATTCACCTAAATGCAATATGCACGGTGACTACTCATGCGGTCGATGTGAATGTCAATCTGAATGGTGAGAGTTACTTTTAACATTCTATTGCCTATAAAAACCAATTGAATTAAATGTTACACGTTCTAAAACGTTGATGTCTTGCTTGGTTACAAATACTATGAAAAAGATGACAATACATTTTACGGTGAATATATGTATACAGGAATGATAACACCCTCATTTGTTCTCGCAAAGATACTGAGGGAAACCGTTCTCGATCTTTTCGTCAAAAAGTCTTGTAACAAGTGTAGGTACTGGGGTTATAAGAATGTTTGCGAACAAATGACAATAGCTCTATTCAACATCAAATTCAATGTGATTATAAATAATCAGCGGCACCACCACGAAGCAAAACACATGACTTAATTAAACAGCCAGTGGTGCAACTGCAAGCAATAAGGTTGAATTTCGCAAATACGTTGAATCAACAGTAAATATTTAAGTTGGTCGCAACAAAAACATCTTTGTTCGTGTAATTATGTACATGAGCACTTACATCATGAAGGCATGGTTATTAAAAATGTTACTTGATGCATTTCAATTGAGGATGTCATCTATTTTGAGAGAAAACAGTTGCGTGTCATGGTTAGATAATTTTGGGAACTCTGATTTGTGAATTAGGTACTAAGCGTGCATCTTTTTTCTTCGAATTAGTTGGGGGTTCCAAGACGAGAATCTTACTAGGGTCTCATCTAGGATCAAATATCAGCATCTGAAACATAAATCGCTAAGGATCGATTCGTATCCACATCGCTGTAAATTATTCAAAGCATCATTTACATTAATAATATCTGATATAACGGATTGATTTTAGACATCCAAAGCCTTAAGATATCCGTTAGTCCGGCTCGGTTGGCCTAATAGATTCTATCAGTGATTTTAACCCGGTTGCACCGTTAAAGAATTCCTTACAATCGCTTTGTATTGATAATGTTCTTGCAACCTTTAAAAAATGATTGGTTGATTTCAATTTGTAGTTGCTTTGATCTGAGTCACGTATACATTTTGCTTCGATGCACCATTTGATAAATGGCTTAGGTATTTGCTGAATGTCGGATAAAGGCGTCCGAGAATTATTGTGCAGTCTAAGAGCGGTTTCGCACTACGTCCGATCCGAATCCGATCCGAACCCGTGAAGATAATTATGGTCTGTAGTAGCCGTAGAACTAATTCTATGGTAATTCGGTCCGAGTTTTCTTGATCCATATTTTCACGGGTTCGAATCGGATTCGGATCGGACGTAGTGCGAAACCGCTCTAATTCGGATACGCAGAGACGCATAATTTGAGAAATCCACTAACACCAACAAAGACTTTCGTTCTCTTTGAAATACAAATAAACCTATCGGTTGATAAGAATATTTGTTATATCAGAACTGTTATAGACTTGTAACATTTATTTTGTAATGCAGGAAAGGCGAGCATTGCGAGATTACTAATTGTCCGGTCAAGCGCGGAGACGTGCAGTGTATGGACTCAAGCCGAATGGATGTAAGTAAAGTAACATCACACCTTATTCACCAAAAGATAAATCAAGTTTAAGCTGTGCACCCATTTAAAAAAATCATCAATGTGTCTCTTGGTGATCGGGGAAAGTTTATATTATCATGCTATTCTGTGCTAGACTGCATACTGTAATTTATAATTTCTTAATGAGCAATGATACTAATCATACTTGCCCCTGGAAATATTACCTAACACTTTTTGTTTATTTTATTAATATAATTAATTTTATATGCAACAATTCTTAACTGTTCATCACTGGCGGATTAACACACTTCCCGGGGGCTGTAATTTTTTTGCCGCCCTTGCCTCTACAATTCCTAAATTATTATAACAATACATCAATTTGAATGCAATTGCATAAGTAACAATTAATGAGTATATTTTTGAGCTAATTAAAGGTCAATCAAATATAACTGGTGTATTACACAATAATGAACATTCGGTAAACTTAATAAAATAATATATATTTCGCTTACAATGAGTTGAAAACTAATAAATTCAATTAAATTAGCCGCCTGTTTATCGCTAAATGCCGCCCCTAAAATCTACCGACTAGACTCAAGCCTGCTCAGCTTGTAAATCCACCACTACCGTCTGCACTGATCTTGAAGTAACCATATCCCGTACCCAGGTCGACTGCTTCGGCAACGGCTACTGTGGTGTGTGCGACACGTGCATCTGCTACAGCGACCGCGTGGGATCCCAGTACTTCGACAAAGACGACTACTGCTCAGACCTGTGCACTCTCACCAGCGAATGCGAGGACTGCCTCCAAAACAACACCATGGGTTACTGCGACCGATGCATCCACGACATCCACATAACTCCTTTCAACGAAACAGCTAGGTCTGAAAGAGATCTACAGAATAGATTGGTGTGGATGAAGTGCAACCTGACTTTACCAGATTGCTCCATCGATTATATGGCGATGAGGGATGAACAAGAAAAGATAACTGTCATGATTGTCAGCTCGTGCAATGACATGGTGGCTGGGGCGATCGGTGCTGCCGGTTCCAAAGGTAAAGAACGATAATTTTGTCACTAGTATTTTACGGTCATTTGTCGGAATTTATACCCTATTACTATTATATTACAGCTCCTTATTCCAAGTAGCTATTATAGCTGTGTTATGTACGACGTGTGAACCGGAAGCTCAAACCCCCCGCACTTACCCTCCCTCTGTCCCACTCCTCTTCATGTTGGCAACGGTCGAGCGATGCCATTGGTGTTGCATGTGTCTATAGGCTAGAGTAACTGCTTAACATCAGGCTGGTGTTGTTATATTTAAAAGCAAAAACATAGGAACAGCATTATTCTTTGTTTCACTCCTCGTAATCTTTTTATATAAAATTGCGGTGTGCGTGAGCTCGCAATTCATCACCTCCTAAATGGCTTTACCGAATTTGATAGGTTTTTTTGCACTTGGGGTCATCTGAATGATTCTTGGCTATAGTTGGCTAGTTAGACACGGTAGATGGCGCTGTAGTCGGCATCTATAAATTAGAATCTGTGCTAACAAAGCTGCAAGTTAAATCTAGCAATAATAGGTATAAGTTATACTTATTATTGGCATATTTAATACACAGTGTGTTGCTTGTTCATATTCTAAAAAAGCGATGCATATAAATTTAAAAACATGTATTTTATTCCAATTCGCATCACACTGTGTAAATATTTAACATAAATTCATGAATGAAAAAGTTATTTTTTTATATCGCAACCATTCATCACTTTGTTACAAGTCTGAATACACCAGAAGTCCACGATAATAGAGTCCATTGTTGCACAGCAAATAAAAATGTTAATTTACACAGATGCGTTCAATAATTCCAGTCTTTGACATGACAGAACAAATATATGCGCAGTGCCACCAGCTGTTACATATCAGTCCGTTTCCAAGAAAATAATTGTGTTTATCATGAGGGCCCTAAAACTACATTATTTGTTATTAATTTGTCATTATCTTCGCATAACCATATCCTCTCGTAACACTTTATTTGTTTAAATCTTAGCGAAAAAATTTAATGGTTCAGTATTTAACAGGGTTTATATTCTTCATAAGTACAGTACCGGACAATTTTTGACGCGTGTTCGTTATTGTCCTCATCCTCCTAAACGCCTTGACCGATTTTGATGTTTTTTTGTACGTTTAGTGTCACCTGAATGGTTATTAATTACTTAGCTATAGGTAGTTCGGTCCGGTAGGTAGTGCATTTGAAGGCAAACCAGAAAATACGCTAGCAAAGCTACGGAAAAAGCTACTTGCAACTCTACCAAATGTATAATTACATAGTGGACTTCTTCTTTCTTTAAAAATATAGCCCACCCAAATTATAGCTATTTCCCAGTGTCAAGTAATAAATAGCAATAACAAACAATTAATAACAATCCAATAGTGGACTGTAATTCAATTAATTTAATGACAAATGCACACCGTTTTAGACCTTAATTTACATTTGACATTCAATCTTACTGTCTGGTACCCTGCCCCTTATACTGAATTGATCGTTATGTTTGCTGTTACTGACCTAGAAATTGTATAGACGTCGCTGTTTACCGGTCTTTGTGCGTTTGATAACGGGTGTGAAGTTTGGAGATAACAGCGCGTCAAAGGTTCATTATTATCGTAATTAGTCGTTTTTGGGGAACGCGCAGTTAATACAATAAGTATATTGTTAAGTTTGGTGCATATTTCCTCGTTTGCTTCCTCTTCTTCGTTCTTTATACAACAAAACTGTATACTTAAGAGTGCTCTGGTTCTCTCTCTCAACGTACAAAACACAGCTATAATAGCAACTTTACTATTTTGTGTGAGGTTGGTACTACACCGATCGAGATAGCCGGTATATGAGCTGTATATAGTTAACTAGCTGTGCCCGCGACTTCGTCCGCGTGTAATTTAACTTAACAACAATTTCAGGATTATTCATCCCTTTTATCCCCTTGGGGGAAGAATTAATCAAAATCCTTTCTTATCGGATGCCTACGTCATAACATCTACCTGCATGCCAAATTTCAGCCCGATCGGTCCTGTGGTTTGGGCTGTGCGTTGATAGATCACTATGTCAGTCAGTCAGTCAGTCCTTTGAGTTATATATATATAGATAGTCATAAATAGGCGGCAATAGCCTAGTGGTTAGTTAGGCCGACCTCGTAGCCGAGAGGTTCCGGGTTCGATCCCCGTCCTGGCCATTAAACTATTGACGTGAGCCCACTCTTATTACAAGAATTAGCTTAGCTGGAGGGGCTTACGGGAATACTAGTAATTTGATAAATTCACATTGCTAGTACTATAATAGCACTTTTACACCGAAATTCTGTGAGACAGTGGTGCTACCAAAGGCGAGGCAGCCTGTTTATGAAATGTACCACCATAAATGCATCCGGGCGGTTAATTTACATTTCGTTTACACAAACAATAGCATCAATCTTATCTCAGTAGACACTTTCCTTACGGTAAAATATAAAGTAGCGTATGCAGTAGTAATGTGGGCGGGCTTAGAGTAGACCACAGATATAGATTTACATAGATAACGCAAGTATCACGATTTGTATTGAAAACAAGCGTGCCAAATTTTTAACACCTACTCTGACGTCATAAGTGACGGAAAATCCAAACCGATTCAAAGACACCGATGCCGCCGATGCCCCTCCGCCCGCTACGATTCTCTCGAGTGATTATCTCGTTCATACTCATATTTTTTATATATGTAGTCGCACGGACTGTAAGTCAGCGGCGACCAACCTTGACGCTTGGTCGGGGTTCGTACACGCGAAGTACATGCATTTGCGTCATCTATGTAAATCTATATCTGTGGAGTAGACTGTAGCCATGATCGTGCTGTCTACAAACTAGTCATTTGAATATTTTTATATAACCTATGATTTATTTATTTTTTAATAAAAAACACCTAAGCTAATTGTGTGTATCAGGAGTGAGCTCACGTCAATACTATAATGGCCAGGATGGCGATCGAGCCTGGAACCTCGAACCTCTGAACTACGAGGGCGGCCCTAACCACCAGGCTAATGACGCCTTAATTCTCACGCCACTAGGATGTATTATTCTAATTACGATTTTCTTCACCAGCGCCGATAATAGTGGGGGTGGTATTGCTCCTGGCGGTGGTTGCGGCTGTGGCGGGCGCGATGCTGTGGAAGCACATGAACGCGACACCGAAGCTACCTCTCAACGACTCTCAGTACCAGAACATCGACCCCGAGGACTGCCAGTACCAGAACCCGTTATATGTACCACCCACCACCAACTTCAACAACCCTATGTACGGAAAATCTCAGTGAAGGTGAGTACTTTGGTTCATCTCTAACAATCATTGTTGTTATGTTAAAGTGTTTATTTGTAAGTTTGGCTGGTATGCGAGAACGGCTGAATGGATTTCGATGGAATTTGGTTTGGACTACCACTAGATTTTGCCGTCATCAAATTTGGTAGGTACACCTTATTAATTGTCTCAGGCGGAAATCCATTGTAAAACGATGTGCGTGAAAGAAGGATTCGGATGGGTCCTTTTTCAATATCGGTGACTCAATACCATAACTTAAACTAGAAGCCAGGTATGATGAACTAATTCCAATAGACCAGAGATAGTCAATAACAGTGACAGGGAATGTTGTGTGACGACGTGATCCCCTTACCCAGATTTGAGACGCACACTTAGGTATAAGACCTTCAGTTTTATCATTGAATAATGCATACCTAATATTGGTCCGTGCTCAGGAATGGGTCATGAATAGAGCTAATAATTATTTATTATTATAACAAGGTATTAGCTGCTCCAATTAATCGACAAAGTAAATAAATGCAAAGAGGTAACATTTACATTTATTTCCTCATTGTTTATTTTTCATGACTACTGTAAATTTTATTGCAGTTTTACCTTGTAAATATGACCAAGCGAAATAGATGAATGATTTTATAATATTCATGTCGATATATATATAGTATTTATAATCATTACTTCGTTCGAAGAATGATCGATAAATTTGTATTTTTTTTTATTTATACTTTACTGTAAGTAGGAAATAGAAAAATATTTCTCCCAATCATTGAAAGACAAGTCATTTGAACTGGTTAACGAACTATATTTTATTTTCGTTCTTAAAATATGAAGCTTAGTATAATCCTCTCATTATGAGTTGGCACCTGTCTCTCTTAGATACACGTGTATGGGTGCGCACACGCAACAGATCAACAGCTTTCTGTCATACTAATTAGGATATTCTATTTTTAAAATTTGAATTGCGGCCAACATTCTAGAACTGAAAATGGGTTGCCATAAAAGCATCTTAATTCGTGCGTAAAAATAAACTGCCAGACACATCGTAAAGTTGTGAAAAAGATATAAACAACAATTAAAAAATAAAATTGCTTAAAGCAAAACCAAAATGAGAGAGGCCTATTCTTGGAGCGACGGAATAGGTATTTGATATTCAATTATTAAACATATTATTAAACATATACAGTATTTTGGCATTCAAACTCTCTAAAAATATCTGGAAAATGTTTTGTTGTCATTGCCTTGTGACTAGACCACAGCTATAGACTATTAATTATATTATGTTGTTCTTGTTTCAATAACCTTGAGGTTTTATTTTTCCCGTGCAATACCGCACATAGCCGTTTACTTCACAAATTTCATAATACGTCTTAGCAATATTACATTACTGGTGAATAATACTGATATAATTCGGTAATCAAAGTTGTTGATTGTTGACTATTTAAATCAGGTTCGTGGTACCAGACGGACCTTTTTGATTACAAGTAAGCATCCAAATAACTTTACTAATTATTCTTATAGCAATTAGTTAGACCATTAATTAACTTGGCTTCTTATTTTAACACAACTCGAATACTGTCAAAAGTATGGAAATCGTTTCCAACCAAACCTCTGTCAACCAAAGTATGAAACAAGAAATAAATAATTCAATAATATAAATTTAAGAAAATATAGTCTGCGATGCATTTTTTGTGTACTCACAAAATGTTACATTTGAATGCGTCATTCATTTTAATTGAACCAGTTATATAAGTGCGTATGATAAAATCAGATGAACACCATTAACGATAAACTATTTTATAGCTATCCTCCGCTTGGATTGTTGGATTCAAAACGGGTTTTAATTTAATCTCGGTTAAATATCTCTTATCTGAGACACCACCGGTATGGACGCTGATCTGTGTAATTACTGAATTAAACTCCATTGTAGATGAACAAGTGCCCCGTGGTATATGACTCCGTGGCCAGAGTTATATTCGGACTCATTTTGCGCATGTAAATGGCAATCTTTGATACATTTATTTAAAGATGGCATTACTGTACTAATCAAACAATATTTTATCGAATCTTGCAGGCACAAGGTTCAAACCCTGGTTCACACCTCTGGGTTTTTCGAAATCTTTGTTCGAATCATAATTACAATATCATTTTCACTTGTTTACGGTGAAGGAAAACATTGTGAGGGAACCTGCATGTCTTACAAAATTGGTTATAATTTCCGAGATACATGTGACATCTCCCAACCTAACCGCGCCAAGGTGGTGGGTTATGGACTGAATCCCCCTCGTAGTGAGGGGAGGCCTATACGACATCCTAGCTTGCTCAGTAATGTGTCAGTATTTATAGACTGCTGCTAAGAATCAGCAGTAAAATATCTGATATTATTACATCTTCCTCGTTATTTGGTTCATGTTATCGTTATAATTTATTATACATTATAAATCTATTAAGTGCACGTTGTGGCCTCGCATCGGACGTGGTTGATAAGCTTTTAATGTCACTGCCTTATGCTCACAGGCAATGTAAACAATGCCTTATATAACGAGCTAAAAGTGCAACGTTCATTGACAAGGGTAGGTACCTATGGCTGTATTATACATACATATGTCATATATTTTAACAATTACATAGTCCCGTGTCTGCTTTATTGTGTGATGTATGAGATCTTTGTATTTTTTTTTCGTAATATGTTGTGGAAAGAAAATACTTAGCAGAAAAATATTAGCAATCTATTACGTAAGTGATCCCGTTCCTTCATTGCTAAAACTCTGTGGTTATTATGGTTATGGTATTTTTTTTGGTTTTTGCATTTATATACTTAGGAAAAATGCATATTAAAAGAATAATTTATTACTCATGTCAACATTTTTAAAAATAGGCGTATACCACATACCTTCCATTTTGTTTCAGTGCGCATAGTTTTCTCATTATTATAATGAAAAATAAATCTAGTGAGCTACCTAATTCAATAATTAACGCATGCAGTTATTTTTCATCACGTTGTTAATTAACTGCCTACATACGAATGTTAATCAATAGAGTATAAAATTTCTCGATAACTCGTTAACTAGCCGTTATAAAATGCATTCTACCACAAATATGGAAGGTTGTTTTCTGCAAAACATTGCCTGAATACGTGTTCCAACATCCTGCCGGATCAATTATTTCTCTTTGAGAATTCACGCCCTCTTAACGGAGAGTCTAGTGGTCGCTCCCAATGTTCCCAAAGATGTCGTAATATATCAAAATGTTAATTGTTCTAACAGCATTTTGCTATCAACAGCACCGAGTTATGAAACTATTTAACTAACAATACTACGACAAAGAATTGATAAATAATAATACGTAAACAAACAACTCATACTAGACCCGTCAGACATTGCAACACATAGATATTTACCTAAATAAAAAGTTTTATCTGCTCTTACCACGGTTACTCCCGTAAGCTAGGATCGACAATTATGTCCAATGATGACGCCGTGATTAGACCCTCGAGAAGTCCCGGGGTTATACTGAATTGTCTTGGAATCTTCACGAATTTAATCTAAAGAAATAATAGGAGAAATGGACCGAGCCGGGGTGATGGTCCAACGGCCCTAATCTTCATTGCATTAGGGGGAAGTGTGCCCGATGTTATGTCAATAGACCCGCCCCTTAGTATATGGGGCAAATATAATATTATTAGCGAAATAGTCTGCCTACCACTTCGGAAAAAACTGGCTTGATACCTGTTGATTTCCTTTATAAGGCATGTATGAAATTCATCTTCAACCGACTTCTAACAAAGGAGGTTCTTTGTTCATCTGTATGTATGTTTGTCCAATTACTCCCTCAATTGTTGACCGATTTGTTTTTAATTTTTTCCTATAGTATACATACCATATTATCTATGTATAATCACTCTTTCGATCTGATTCACGGGATTCGCTAACGGGTTACCTACCTATATATGTACCTCATGTGTCATGTTAATAACAAATTCCATGACGCTGTCACGAAAATACCAATCGAAACCAAAGGGCAATGGGGCATAAATCACAAAAGCTTACAAACGGCCTTAAGCATGTTAAGTCCTAAAGGTGCACATTTTAATAATGCGCTATGTTTTGCATGGTATTTTTATAAATATATTATTATATGGTGTACCTACCACAAAACATATCATTTGATGAGTTTATTTCTAACAGTTGACATTCGATTATTTTTTTTGTCATATCATTTACATATGCGCCATGTAAGATATCCTTATATTAGCTCTCCGCACAAAGAGTTGCGGGTAACAGTCGTATCTCAGAAGCATCTCGTTTGATTTATCAATGTGAAAGGTATGTCGGCTTAGTGTGAAGTGACCTTCCATGGAGTTCACTGAACGCAGACAGTTTAAAACATGACCCTCGTACTCGCGTCGCGACGCGTTGGCACCCCGGTACAGACAGAGATATATACGTCCTTATTATAGTTGATACGTGCACTATTTCTTAGTCTACCAGCTTACAAACCGAGTAATGTACAGAATTTTGTTTTTAATCCATAAAATTTCAGACACTTCCCGTTTAATGAATCGAATGGCATACCAAACTTTATCCTCATTGCAAGCTCAGTATAGGAAAACAATATATATACGTATTTTATTGGAACCTAAATAAATCATATTTCGATTAATTGCTCCACGTTCTCTTTCTTCAATGTCAAGAATAATTACTTCGCTACGAAATTAGGTGGCAATGGCAATCAATATATAGATAAGTACAATACGTGGTCATGAAACAACTTTAAACTGTCATTTTTTCACAAAACTATGATAAAAAGAGACTATACTTTCAAGTATTATTAATTCTAAAGTCTTAAAAAAATCCTTAGAATTAAGGTTTAACATTATTAGGGTCTTTTAGGCGAGGTACATCCGGACTGCAGTCCGGATGTACCTCGGACTGGAAAAACTTCAGTTTGCAACCGGATGTAGCTTGTCTGTTGACATTTGGTGTTAATAGTTTAGTATAGATATAACAAGTAGGTCATACTGATCACATTGATTAATTGTATAAATGTGAAATGTTGTTAAGTTATTTTTTACTTAATTACTATACCTACTACTCAGCTGTAATAGTATCACTTCTGGGGCAATCAGCCCATACAGTTATTTTTCTCCCGCTTTGCAACGGAGGGAAATGGATCATTTTCTTCCATGTCCTCCTATTTTTTCTTTTGATTAACTCTATTCCGGGACTCGTTTAGGATCAAACCTCGGCGTCTTCATTGGTCACCATTGTCGATCCTGGAATACAGGAGTTACAGTGGTAGGAGTGTGTGGCGGGACAAGTCCCATAAAAATACCTTCTACTCAATGATTAATTTACTTACTTAACATTCGTGTTACCTTTATAACCAACAGACTGTTCTCTTAAGGCTAAAGCGCTCATCTAGCCCGCGAAGTTCGAATTATTTGAGGTTTTTTAGAAATTTTTGAAAATCTGACAATAATAAAAGGCTCATTTTGTATTTCGCGACAAAGACCGTATGCAGTGCATTTATTAATATATCCAACTTACTCTAAAACATTTCAAGAACGACAGCTATCCAGATAATCTGGCAATTTTTTTATATTTAGTGACTAACTAGTATCATATCCACTGTGATAATATTTAGAGTAAAATAAATGTATTAATAAACGCACTGCATACTGTGTTTGTCGCAATTCACAAAATGTTGTCTTAAATGTTTTCAGATTTTGGATAAACTATAAAAATACTCGAATATTTTGAATTTCGCGGGCTAGACGGGCGCCTTCACCTTAACCTCAATATTTTGAAATATGATTGTTACCAAAGTATGAATCTATCCTGCCACCGCTCAGTAAACGACTGTGGAGGTCACAGTCAATGAATGAGTCCGTGGGCTCCGGCAGAGTTCTAACCAACTAATTTACTATTACTATACCACTGATGGACACTTCCTTAGTTAGGAATGTACACCTAAAGCTACATATACAAAGGTAGACTAATGTATATAATAGTGTTGTAGGTATGAAGTAACTCACAAATTAGTCTGGATCTAGATTACATAGGCGTACTCTCCTGCTAAAGATTTTTGGGTATTAGCCATAAGCGTGGACGTTGTGTGTCTATGTGTGTCTGTGTGTAGATGGTTCTGTAAAATAGGTGTAGGTAATAGTTGTGTGCTGATCGAGTTTTACATGCATTCCTGAAGAATTTACAGAATAATATTCAGTAATAAAACCATAAGTAGGTATCTTATAGAAACCCATTGTTTGGTGCTCAAGATTAAATAAATACTTATTCATTTATTAAATTAAATTAAATATTTATTTATTTTCCATTAATGGTTAAGTTTAGTTTAAGCACGAACGGAAGCGCTCAGTTGTAAATACCACTAATACCGGTCACTCATCCAACTGTTTACCTCCTTAAACCCTACAGAAATGTAACAAGCATTTTTTTTTTGTAAAAAAAATTTTTTCATCTCCGTTACCCACATTGAACCCGCAAATTTCGAAACCCAAGCCGGGGCCATTCCCACTGGGCTACCACGACCGTTAACACTTAACAGTAAACGTATACAACGACAATAACAACCTATATAATGGTCGTTTACATGATTCACACTCCTAGTTACACCTTAATAACTCAATGTGGTTTCATTTCTAAATACTTCGATGACATACGCGAGTGGCGTCACCATGCAAAGAGGGCACCATCTTGTTTATTGAACGAAAACCTTAGTTTTATCCTGCTTGAAATTATGTATTTTATGAGTATGCACTTATACCTACTTTTATATTAAATATTTAAATAGGTTGCAACTGAAAACTAGATTCAGTCGAATTATATTAAAATATTAATCATTATTTTTATATAAAATGTCGGTCAACAAGCATAGATCGTATGATGTTAAGCAGTTACCGTATCTTACAGATGCTTGCAATACCAAAGGCGATGCTCGCACGTTGCAATTTTGATTTATCAACTAGTTGTTAACATTTTTAAAGCTGCGGAAATGAAATACACACAATTACCTTTGCATTTGAGTGAATGTGATAGAGCATCGTTTCTCTTGCTCAGCATATCGGTTTTTAGTTCAGCCGGCACCAATTATTTGGTCCCAATGAAAATTAGTTTCAGAGGTTTTGGCAGATCATTTGCATAATAATAACCAGAGTGAGGTGCCTCGATTTATGTTGTGAAATTAACTAGAAAAATGGTTGGTTTCGGAATAGTAGATACTTTCCTAAGTCAAGAATTAACTTATTACTTACCTATATTATTAGGTAAGTACATGTATGAACTTGTTTATTATACCAATGAAGGATTAATGACAAACATTCTAATAAGAAAACAATTTTGAATGACATTAATCTTCGATAGAGCAAGCGCGCCACTCTCTACACGCCACCGGCAAACAAGTTTGTAGAGTTAAAAGAAATGTGGTGAGTGATGTCAAAATCAATTGGTTTTAATAGAAAGTACCTAGTTGATGCTAGTTCAGTCCGACATGTTTTTGCAGTTGGTGGTGTGTGAGAAAAATACTTACAATATAATTAAAATGTTCTAAATTTGCTTAAGGTACTTATTGTACTAAACTTGGCCTGTTAAAATTAGGTGTTGCTAGTCTGTAGACATTGAAAATAAAATTATTAAGTACATTCACTCATTACATTTCCATTTCATTTTGCTTCCTATTCATTTAGAAATTATTATACTTAGTTAAGCAAGCAGATAAGTTTAAAGGTGGTAGAGTTAAGCTGTAGCCAATTGAATACATCTCATATACGGGCTGGCTCGACCGAGGTAAAGCAGGGTCGCTGAGCACGAAGAATTTTGTACAATGACCTGTTATAACCTGTCTCTGTCACTCCCGCGTAAATCACAGTTGCCGGTCACACGCAGTTCACGGCGACTGTGTGATCGAGACGTATTAAATTTACGCGGGAGTGACAGAGACAGGTAATAACAGGTCATTGTACGAAATTCTTCGTGCTCAGCGACCCTGCTTTAGTCTCTCTCACAAAAGATCGGCGTAAAGTAACTATTATAGCTGCGTTTCGTAAGATGCGGGAGAGAGCTGGAAGCCTTACAGGGGATTGGGTTCCCGTCCCTTTCCTTATACCCACTGCCTTCAGGGCGGCAACGTGCAACCAATGCCTTTGTTTTGCAATCATCTGTATGCTACGGTTACTGCTTAACGTCGGGCGGGTCGTACGCTTGCTTGCCGACTTTGTTATAGTTCATTATACAAGAATTATTATTATTATTGATTATACATTATATGTTATATTTACAAGAACAGCTATAGAATTTGCTATATTAAATAAAAACAGTTAAATTCTTTTTAATTTTTAAGTTTGCAACAATATCGCATTGGGTCTAGCCTGCAAAGATATTTGTATGTATAGAGAAAATAAATAAATAAATAAATTATATAACCTACCTCGCCCGCAATTCCATAGCGCCGATACTCCATGTTTTACATATTTCCAAACCAGTAATAATTCTATTTAGATTCGATTTTATGCCTGCAATGGCAGAGTTAGTGTGGGTGGCAATCACGGTGGTTTGCTTGCGCAAGCGGTTATTGCTATATCATGAAATGAACGGACAGTTTCTGAGAACATCGGTTGGTTTCCGCGGTTAATTGGGTTTCCTGATACAACTGGTTTAGTGTTAAATAGGCATTAGGTATGGCATTACCGGGAATGGAATTACTGAAATGCGCTCCTTATTGAGGTCAAAATAACTTATTGTTTCTTGTAGCTGTGGGTAGTTCATTGAACTTTATAGACGTAGCTAAGTACTTGTATTACGAGAAATAATAAATATTATACATTTGATGCATAATTAATTATTTAAGTTTACCGAATGAGTCTTAGGTAGCTAAGTGCATTTTTTCTCCTGTTTATTTTATTGAAAGTTAGGTAGGAATTTATAGTAAGAATTTAATTATATTTTTTAATAACCACCATACACTCAAATTTGTAGCCATTTTAACGATAAAGTCTCAAATAACTTAAAATACCGACCTACCTACTTAGGCAGGTTGTGTTAGTCTGCAGGTGCAAGAGTCAGAGGTACTTTTACCTGCCGACTACCTACCGCAAGGCTCAAGGTGTACTCTAAAAATAACCCTCGATATTGACTTAAAATAAGTACCAATTTGAAGTTATTTAGGTATTGTACGTGTTGAACCACAAAACCCAGTAAATAAGTAGGTACTATTATTGATTAGTAATTGTTTCAATTGATTACATCGACCTTATTTTAGTCACCGAGTAGCTAGTGACTAGATTTATATTTCAAGTTTACTTTTCATCATCACTTATCTACATCAAAGTAACATACATAGTTTAAATAGTATAGTAAATAACCTCATCTAACAGGTATTAAAGCCTCTACGGCCTGTATTAAAAAATCGATCGCAAGTTCGCCTTTGTCCATCCTTTCTCGATCCCGGAAATGTCATTCTTATGTCATTCCAGTACAAAATGACCTGTCAAAAGTGTACTCAACTCCGCTCTCAGAATTGAGATTGATTCATTAACACAGGCCTAAATCATACTACACTGCCTTAATTCTGTTATAGCGTTGCGTTTGCACTTTATTAGATAGGTAGTGCGACTCAAATTGATTTACAAGCCTTATTTGCGCACGAAGCAGACGACTCAATCGTACGAATTAAAACCGTCCACAAACAAACATATTTACTTAGATTATTCGCGCGGCTACCGCGCTGAGTCGCATTGACTCATCCGTGTTGCGAAATTTATTTTTCAAAATAACTTGTCTCAGTGTAAGACAGTGACAGACTCTCTACTAAGAATCATTTTCTTTATTTTATTACAGGACAAAAAATGTCTACACACATACGAGATTTAGTCCATATTCAACCGTCATTTAGCCTGTCTGTAAAAAGATATTGGGTGCGTACCTATCCTTAATCATTGATATCTACGTAGCAATGAATGATTATAATATAATAACGTAAGTACTATTTAACTATTCGCGATACATTACGTGATATAATATAATCATCATTACTACATAGTTTAACACAAAGTCGCTTCCCGCTGTCTGTATGTCCCTATGTATGCTTAGATCTTAAAACTACGCAACGGATTTTGATACGGTGTTTTTTAATAGATAGAGTGATTCAATAGGAAGGTTTATATGTATAATACATGCATAATATAGTAGAGAAACACTGATAATTTATTGCATCCGTGCGAAGCCGGGGCGGGTCTCTAGTATAATATAAAGTCAACAAGCGAGCGTTTATTGATCGTAACACGTGATCATCACTCTTTACGGGTTCACCGGTAATCGATGTTAAAAAAGTTGAGTACCTAGTCACGTATTTACTTACCATATTTATATTGTTCTTTTATAGAAGATTCGTGGAATATTAGTCGGTACCTGTAAACGATATGCCTGAACTGATTGTTTACTTAAATTTTCACACCTGAGCTTAAAAGTAGATAAGAAGTATAAAATATCCTTATACTTTTCTGAGTTACTTACCCGTTGTTGAAAAGCTTTAAGTTGACAGAAAATACGCAGAACTAGTTAATTATTTATGTAAATCAATTTATTAATAATAAATTGATTTACATAAATAATCTACTACTTATATGTAATGTAGAGAAAGTTATCGGGGTTTCATAGTTGGCTATGCACTTAGATAAGCTGCTTTCTTTTATTAAAAAAATAACACATTTATAAAGACTTCGATTAAGTGTATAATTTATGACCATCCATTTATTACATTTTGAACTAGTGATATACCCATGCATCAAATTAGTTAACCATCTTAAGGAAATACACACCATATACTAATGAAAACTGGGATTAAAATTACTTGCGTATTCCAAAAGTTGACGCCTTGTTGACACGTCAGCACTGGGGACGAACACTACACAAAAATGCAAATTCTTGTTTAGTTCAGTAGTTCTTTTGTTCGTTCGCGAAATGGGGACCTTTTGTTTTTTCATAGCTTCAAATAGACTGTAGAATACTATTGGTATTTTAGCAGTGCCGGATTAAGCAAGCGCGGGGCCCGTAGTCGGTTACCGAGTGCCTACCATGAATTGTTTTAGTAGGAAAAGTTATAACGTTTCACGTTTTTGTGACATAAAGTAAATTCAATATACCACATCTTAATAAGTTTCACTCAATAAAATACGCTCAGGCAGAGATGGGTGGGTTTAAATATGCGGGGCCCCCTTTCACGCGGGGCCCGTAGCAATTGCTACTCTTGGTACTATGGTTAATCCGCCACTGTATTTTAGTCATCTAATCATTTGATTATTGATTTCAATTTACGTTGGTAGAGCCAAGCGATAGCCAACTGACTCCAGCTGGCTATTGACTATTAGTTGACTTGTCCAGGACAGTACCACACTCTCACAGAAGATCGGCATAAAGTAGCTCTTAGTCCTCTATCCCACTCCAATTAATGTCGGCAACGTGCGATCAATGCCATTAGTATTGCAAGCATGGATAGGCTACAGTAGTTGCTTAACGTGCAGGTCGTACTTCCTACTAATATTATAAATGCCAAAGTTTGTGAGTGTGGATGTATGTTTGTTACTCCTTCACGCAAAAACTGCAGAACGGATTTGGATGAAATTTGGAACACAGATAGTTTATAACCGGGATTAACATATAGGATACTTTTTATCCCGATAATCCCGAAATTTTTGTTAGTTAAAATACTACGCGGACGAAGTCGGTGGGCACAGCTAGTTGTTATATAAAAAATAAACATAATTCGCTTCGTATTATAAATTGGGTCAAATTCATTAAGATCGGTGCAATAATGGCTTATTACGAATTAAGTTAATTCGCTCAGTAGCCGTCGTTCGCGACAATTGATTGACAATAAAGTTCAATGCCATTCAACCCAGAAAATTTAGCAAAGTAAATATCGAACATGCAACTCTTCTAACTGTCTAAGTAGACAGTGAGTAAGTGCTAATTTAGTGTTCCTGATATGTTCCTTAACATAAGTCTGGGTGCATTAGATGTATACATCGAAATTGGACGATATAAGACATTTTTTATTTCTTTTCTGTAGAGTTATTATGACGTCACTCCGAATTTCCCAAGCTTTGTGAGTCAGAGATTTTATGGTCGTTGTCTTTTATCACCTATGGGTACAGACAGGCTTACAAACCAACGCCAAAATATCCGTCTGAATAATATTTACATATTATTATGAATGAAAACACCGCTACGAAAAGGTGTCTTAAGTTAGATATTATAGCGTTGCAGGGCGCACTTAACTGATCATCATCCCGATATAGAAACATCTGACGAAATCAAAACGATCCCTTTTAGGACGGCTTAAGGGCGCGTTCTGTAAACACGTCTTCGGGATCCTCATTAAATAAATTATCATAGAATAAATAGCTCATATTTTACATTTAAATGTTATTGAGTGGAGATATGGACAAACAAAGATGTGAATGATCTGTTTAAAATACTGCTTTTAAAATCTGTTTAAAAACTTTTAAAACTTATAAATATATGACATCCGAAAGATACCTATATCACACTACTAGACAAATTGACTGTCTACTCAGTGTTTCTACAAATCGATATGATAGATATATGGCATGGAAAGGATACCATATTAAGTGAGAATATCATGTGAGTATTCACTTAGGGCATGACTCATCACGTATTCGACGAATTAACTGGTAAATGTCATATATCATCCATAGGTAGATTTTAGCGCGATATCTCGGTAATACATCGGTATGATATACCTAGAAAATATAAGCAACTGCCCAATTAAAAATGAAAAGATGTAAAAAAGACAAGCCTGCTGAGCTTCTTCCCGGATCTTTTCGGTCGAGGTCGCGTTACGATGCAGTTGTAGACTTCATGAGCCAAATAAAATTACAATTTGTAAGCCCCGTAGGCCTAAACAAAATAAACGATTTAGGTTTGAGTTTGATACCGGAATAGTTCGTAGAAAAATACTTTCGAATTAAATCTGTACCCGAAAGAAACATTGCAATCGGCGATGTCACAATCGCGCTAGTGGAATCCCCACCTTTCATATGAATGCCGGTCATTTTATGCGTACACTGGCCACTTGATACACGCCACCACCGATAAAAGGTCAAGACCCGGCGCAGGATGCCTTCTCTAATAAGGGACTTGTTTGTTCTATGCAGACAAAGTAGCGGACACCGATCGGATCTAATTTTATCATATATTTACATTATTTATTTAACTGCTGATGTCAGTTTGACTGTAATATCGTTTCTGGATTCGATAAACGGATTTTTATTACAACAATATTTTGATAACATACTTAATTAGGGGATGATGTTTGTAGTAATACATTTAGTTGGCATGTTTCTGATATGGTGAATGATGGAAATAAGTTTTGTTGACTCCACCGCACCGCTTGTCCCCTAGGTAGATACTTACATACCTACTAAAATCTGTGTGGTGCATGACGCATTTCAAATGTGTTTATGATACCTACCTACATACCTAACTTATAAAAACCTGAGTGTATTGTTCATGGGTAATTACACCGTACCAAACAATAAGTAAATACGTGTCATATTGTTGTTAATAGCAAAAACTTAAACAATATGTACTAGGCCTTTGTTGGTACCTGCCTACTTTTGAGATATTTTTATCAACTTTTAATTAGAAATCAATACAATTGTTAGTTATTCTACAGTCTATAAGTAAGTAAACATTGTTAACCAAAAGCCTGGGAATATTGCAAAGTTTCCCCAATGTTATAGAGGCAGTTTTTGTGACAACGGAAACGAAAGATCAGTGCCTACGGCTCCTCGGAATGATGTCCATTTTCACAGAGCCAGATGTGTTTTATCCATATTATGGTTAAGTTAGCCAAAGAGATCTAATGTAATCATGAGAATTTCCACACTGAGATAAAAAATCGATGGCATAGAACAACAGAAAAACTCAACTGGATTTTTTTAACCATGTTGTAACCATGTTTGTATGTTTGTAACACAGAATTTTATTCTCTCCGTACTAAGTATCGTACTGCACCACACATAACGGTACTTATAAACAAATATTTCAACATTGTGAAGTACCTACCTACATTCATTTATGAACGGAAAGCCCAACTCATCGTTTTATGACGCCATTTCCTAGAAGTTTATACCTGTTTACTGTGAATTGTAAAGTTGTTATCTCACACGTAATCATATTGACTTACTATGTTACGAGAGCGTAGAAGATGCCTTTAGTAGCATGCAAATAGTTGCAAGCAATATAAATAAATATATATTGCCAGACAGACACACCCACTGTATGGTCCCAAACTAAGTAACGCTTGTACTGGGGCGATCTCAGTGACACCCAGACCTCGGCAAATAACGAAAAGGCGGAAACGAACCCGCAAACACCCGGTGCAGTGCGCTCAAACCACTGCGCATGCGGACAAGTATAGAAATCAATCGTATTAACTGAATAGAAATCCATTATTCGGCGGTTAACAAGATTGAGTCACGCGAGTCACAAACATCTGACTCACTCGAGGTATGCGCTTCTCTCTCATACGTTATTTTTTCCCCATAGGTGGTGGCTGCTCGCTGATTCATCGAGGACTGAAGATCAGGGTCACGCGGACCTAGGGACCGGACAAGAAAAAGATTGCATTGCAGCGGAAATGCGATCATTTTTCACCGTCTCCCGTATTCCATTCCAACACTGCCTGTGATCAACGCCAGCGCGATGAAGAAATTGCATTCGTCCGGTGTTCGCGTCGCAAATATAACTAGAATAATGATGTTATAAGTACTGTAGATATAGAATACGTGGGTATTATGGTCGGTTCGTACACCGCCGAGCGGGGCAGGATCGCATCCTGACTGTAGCGAGATTAAAATAATCTTCTCGTTCATGCCGCGTCAGAAATGCTGCACTTTGGATATTTTATTTTCGTTCCAGTCAGTAAGCTATTCGCATCAAGCGAATAACGTCACAATTAAGGATTATTAAATATATAAACCATATAACCAACAGGATACATTGACGTCATTATAATAATTATCGGGTGACGTTGGTGTGAACATGTGTGCCTCAGCACGGTAGCTTGTAAATCGACCAGTAATGGGTTATGTAATACCACTGTGATATTTAAATGATTAGCCGAGAGATGCTCGAATGAGTCACCACAAGCGCTAGGCTGTTTGATTTGTAATCTAACAGTAAACACAGGGCGTATTGAACGCTCTGTTGACGCATAATAAACGCGACATTCATGCAATACGAATTAAAAACTTTAATATCGGTCGCTACACACAAGGTTGATTCGAATTACTTAACTAAGGTGACTCAATCGATAATGTCTCCACGGAAAGTTCAAGTATGACATAGTAATGTCGTTTTCTGTTGTATGTAACTTGTGCTATACGTAAAATCATATTTAATAATTGTATAATAATGTTAAAATTGTGTGTAGGAGGCCTATGTCCAGCAGTGGACGTCTTCCGACTGATCTATGGATATTTATATTATTTTAATTGAGTAGAATTCTAGTTCGATAAGTCAGTTACATAATAATATGACTGTATTTCTTAATATTTCAATTTCTCTATAAGACTTACCCAAATACAGAGTGTATTTGGGTCGTCGTGATAAACAAATATTATGGACTGTTTTATAAATCTGATTTCACGGGCAAGTTAAGTTATTATTACGAATTAAGATAAGAAATTTTCCGTGTTCATAACTAAGTTATGGACTAAATTGCAATACTCTATTGTGTTTTCTTGATTAATGTTCGCTAAATTTCCAAGTGAGCGAGCGTGTAAATCACACGAAAAAGTCGGACAGCTCATTCTGTGTAAGACAAGTCGTGTCTAATGAATGATTTAGGTAGAAAGTGTCTTGTAAGTAGGATAGTGTAGTGATTTTGATGTGTGGGTGTGGCACAGTACTAAACGCGCCGTGGGCAGATTCATTCCGTATGAACCGGCACTTTTAGGGCCTGTGCACACCACGTTTTTTAAACGCGCCTCCGACGCGCGTTTTAGAAACGTGCGTCGACGGCGCGCTTTTATCATACAAAAATCTACAGGCTGCGTCTGACTCGCGTGCGTGTCGCGTCTGTATCGCAACAAACGCGTGTCGACGGCGCGTTTAAAAACTTGGTGTGCACAGGCCCTTAGTGACTAACGGGTTTTAACCCGAACAAGATGAAGGTCGTTTACCGCTTGCATTAATATTGTAATCCGTCATTACTATTAATGCCATCGGCGTATATTCCGGAATATGACAGCATTTGTTTAGTGGAATTACCACAACGAAGTAATTTAGAGTAGAGGAGATAATTCTAAGTTCCTACAAAAGGATGATGATTTTAATTATAGTTAGTCGGTAACTACCTATAGTCGATTATTAATCGCTTCTGTTTGGCACGATTTGACCAAAGTTTTTCTAGAAATCAGTATTTTTTGTTATTGGGTTTCCTATACTTTGCGCGTATTAGGTATTTTAAAATTGGATTTCGTTTTGCTGAATGGACCTAACCCACACATAGTTATGTAGACGAAAAACAGCACTAGTTCCATCGGTTGTAAGTTGGTTTCAGTTTGAAGTATTCCACTTTGCATAGCGAAGTCCAAAAATTACTAACTTATCTTTTAAAATTATTTCACCTTATATTTCGTACTATACCTTCTTATAGATACTATCTTAAAGGTACACTTTCACTATACTGCCGGTTTCAATAACCTATCTCTTACTGTCAGTAGCTAATCTTATCTACCGTTAAAATTCCACAATAGACAAATACCATTATAATGAAATTTGGCTGTGTCTCAACAGAAGTTTATTCTGTTGCTATTTGTGTGATAATTACTTACTTATTTACAAACAATTAAACACTGCATACAGTTAGATTATTAGAACCGGTTGATAGTCGGCGTACCAATTCGTAAACACACTTTGTTTATCAATAATAGGTTTCTATCTATATAGGGTTACAACAATTTCGACATATTCTTGCTGGGTGTATAGAAGAGCTAGAATGAAAATAATCTGACAGACAATACAGGCTGTATGTTCCGCGAAACTTATTATTTTTCAAGTTATTACCAAATTTTGTGATTTATCAAAACATTAACGTTCACGACTTATGACGTTACTACCTACTTTTTGATATCGTTTTAATGCTAAGAAAATTTGCTTGTTACACCATAATCAACAAAACCTACTTAGCAGTAAAAGTTAACTGGATTCAAATTTTTCATAATATACAAATTTGGTAATATCGCAAATATAAATATAGTAACGATATATCGTAAAATTCGTATTGTCGAATCCTACTCTAAATTCTATATTTTTCGCCGTCGTAACGATTACTGAACGTACAATACAAAATTATCGTTCAATCAGATGATATGCGACGGAAAGAAAGATGGTATATAGAGTAGGATTCGACAATGCGAATGTGACGATATATCGATTATTCTTGCTAAGAATAGCATCCCTGATTTGTTGTATTTTCGCTCCTGCAATGAATAAGTCGCATTACCAGCAACCCTGTACAGTACACAACGATATCAAGTGCATTGTACTTCCGTTAGCAATATTATGTAAATAGAGGGTTCAACGTCTAGTGATGTAACTAATAGATATAGACATTTGTAAATATCCAGTATTTGTAATTAACCATTGTATTGATATAATAGCTTGTAGTCCTAAATTATTAACATCACATTATGAATTATGGAGCTAATTCTGTTGGCTGACAATCATCAGATAAAGTTTTCGTTTCAATTTGTCGTTTTGACTGTTTCTTTTTTCGTAAAATTTTCGTCATAATGACAATTTTGTTGGAGTACCTACTTCACCAGAGGTTTGCGGAACATGCCCTAAATGTATTGCCATCCTTCTCACGGACGTAATGTATGATAAAGACGGCAATATATCCAGATGCCGTATTTCTAGTGAACAGAATTAGCCGTAAACATACAATTATAATAATTACTCGTTACTTATAATTTGCGCAGAATCTCAACTAAATATCTCTACATAATTGATAAAGAATGTAAAAATATAGCGCATTTTGTATTTTTGTACATTTGTTAAGCTAGTCAGTAAAATATATAAAAAAAACCCAATTTATGTGTTTTATTTAACACTAAAAGTACCTACCTTGCATGGGGTGGTAAGCAAAATGAAACAAACATTTCCAAAATTAAATAACTTCTTTTATTTCAGAGTCAAATTTGTTTCCTACATAAACGTGTTAGAATGATGACGCCGTAACATTAATTGACCATTACACTAATGGTAGGCGCCGTTAGCTGTTATCATGGTGCACGAGTGGAGGAGAGGCCGTGAGTTTATTCCATACGACGCGTCGCCGCGCGCGTCACCGTCCGGGAACGACTCGTGTGCACGTGCAAAATGTGCATGGCAATACAGGGTGAAATTTCACTTGGCCAAAACTTCGATGCGAGGTCTTACGTTAGGCCTGTTTTAATAAATCGATCTCAAATCTGAGAGTGCTCTTGGAAATGTCATCCTAACGTCATCCCAGTATAAAATGACATGTCAAACGCGTACTCGAGACCACTTCCAGGCTTGAGATAGATTTATTAATACGGACCTCAGAGCGCACCGCCAGGTTTTATAAATAAAACCATGTGCTATTTATAAAACAATCTAAAAAAAATAACAAATTATTGTTATTATTTACGTTTTATTATTTAATAAATGTGGCGTTATTTCCAAAGCGACAAAATCAGTATTATTGACAAAAAAAAAGTCATTTTATATTGGGGTAACAATTATGTTGCAGTTACGGAACCTGTCATTTCAATTTTGTCATTGAATTAAATTTCACCCTGTATACTCCCTAATAGCCACCGATATGACTGAGCGAGTATTTATATCTCGACAATGCGATCCCAATCGGGCTCCTCCGCGAACATTTCTCCGCCGCGAGTGACGCGCGCGACAACGCACCACTACACAAACAACTACTACCGGTTTCAATACAGACTTTTATAATATAATAATAAAGATTTCAATATTATAATAACTATGCAAATATGATCACAAATACCCATGAACCAAACGACGCAATCCCGAAACTTTCTGCGACATCCGAAGATAACAATATCTACACTCCAGCTCCCGACGCCTCTCTACAACTATCCAATGCCACAAACACCTAATTTTAATCAATAATCAACAATTATCGCCCACCTCTAACACCTACACGCTTTATTCATTATACGATCGAGTGGAAAAATAATTTTTGATCCTCCATCGAAATCAAATTAACATCTCCCATGGTATTCCACATGGCGAAACAAAAAAATTCAAGGCAAAAACTGCACAGCGCGGGAGCGAGACCCACCGTAACTTACATACTACGCGTCAGAGGCAATTCAATATTCCTTTCTACCATAGGAATGGAGTGGACACTACGAACTAGACGTTGAAAAAATTAGTGTTGCCCAACCATCGATTGTGTATCGATACGTTGCCAATACTTATCGCGACCCCGAAAATTGACACAATATCGATAGTATATCGATAGTGTCAATACTATTGATGACAAGCAATAGTGTCGCTAGAAGTATCGACAGTACTATCTATACTATTGCTCTTCATCAATACTATTGACTCTATCGATAGCCTTATCGCTATTGTGGCGAGTTTTCAAGTTCAACTATCGATAGTTAGACAACACTAACATACATAGTGGGCCCCACTCCCGACTGGGCACAAATAGCTAAATTGGAAAGACAATAACTACTCTCCATATTCTTATAAGAACACTTCATAAAACAGCTTTATATTTATACTACATAATTTACATTTATATTAAGGTTTACATTTTTACACAGCAATAATAATGTTTGTAGTTTCCATAATATACTCTATTTACTCCCAATTGCTAAATATTGTCGCATATTAAGCATGTTTTGTTATATATATATATATTTATATAACGATACCGCATGGTCGCTGGTGCCAGCATCGCTCTACATTCTCAAATTACTTTTAAGTCCGTCCTCGAATCCTTATTACAGTCGTGTTATGAACAATAAAATACTATGGAACAGTGTTGGGCAGTCACACTTTTAAACATCGATATTAGTCACTATATACCAAATCGATTAGTAGCCGAATACACAACTAAACTAAACACCGAATAATGAACTAAACTACGGAATTTTTCAATAATTCTTATAAACGGACACAGTTCAGGGCTTTTGCGACACCACAAGATAAAACGGAACTCAAATTAGTTCAAAACATATATATTATACTATAAATGCTGACAATATTGTCTTTTGATTGGAATGACACTTAACACTTTATAAGTTTCAAACATGAATTTCTAAAGCATAAATAATAATAATAATGTTAGAATTTAGACGACTGATCATCACAATGCAAGATTACATCAGACTTCTCTATAAATAAAACCAACGTGTTAGTTAAAAATAATTTTAGAAAAGAAAACAATATTATGGCAAAATATTGGTGAAGTACAGCGAACGAGCTCTCCACGAATATTTATAAGATCCAATACCGATGTAACAAACACAAGCATTCAACAAACAGCCGCGGGCGAATTATACTAAAAAAAAAACAACTGTGCAAATGACGCGCACGTGGTCACAAAACTTTTCATTATAAATAAGAGTCTACGGAACACCGGACAAGAAATTAATATTATTAAAATCGTAATATGTGGTATTAAGCCACTTTATTATTGCGACAATACGACCGGTATAATACACATCAAGTCTGAGAGCAAACGTGGAAATGTCATTATAATCTTCGAGTTCAAAATGTGTACTCAAGGTTGATCTCAGACTTGAGATCGATTTATTAATACCGGCCCTAGACATTGGTGCTGATTATATTGGTACTAGTGTTGTCTAACTATCGATAGTCTAGCCACGATATTGATAGCGCTATCGATAGTGTCAATACAATAATACATGATGATGAGAAATTGTATCGATAGTATCGATATTATTGCTCTTCATCAATAGTTAGACACAATCAAAGGGCTATCGATATTGTGACTACTTTTCTAGTTTACGATAGTATTGGCAATCTAGCGATAGACGATCGATAGATAGGCACTATTTGGTACACAAACTAAACCATTGCCATCATCCTCTATGTCGTAACGTATGACCAAGACGCATCAAGACGGATTTAGTCGTGTTCGACAATAGAATCGGCACCACTATCGCGCGGCGTTAAAACGGGAACTAAATTGATATTTACACAAATAATGCACATAATATAAAATATTATAAGACATAACCATCTTAAGTATTCATTACGTTATAATATTTATTTTTTTATTTATTACACTATGGCATTGCAACTTTGTGACTCGGTTGCGGCTACACGACGACCTTCGTTGCGATAAATAACAAAATAATCTGGCATAAATAATTGCGTGGTCGTAATTAAGACAATATATCGGTAAGAAATGTTTCGACATATTGGAGACAGCGCAGACGGGCAATCCAAATTAAACTTAATTTGCTGCAGCACACGACTGTAATTGGTTCCGTAACAGTGCGCCCCTTGAACGCGCTTTACGGCGCTCTGAGCCTCCTTCACTGTACCAATTACAACCGTATGCAGAAGCTAATAAAGAAGAATTTAGATTATTACTACGTTTAGTCCCTTCGACGCCACTCCATCAGTACCTTTCGACTTAACTAAGAGTATCACCATCTCTCTCACAGTCGTAACTTATGAGCAGGACATAAATATTTTTAGATAATTCAAAATTAGTTAGTCGTGTATTGACCACATAATTGTCACCGTTTCCAGTCATGGTAAGTACCAATGAGAAAGAAAAAGGACACCGCATCGCTGTTATATGCGAATAAATAAATTGATAGACAGCACAAGTTCGCGAAATATCGAACGAGGTCATAGAAAATATCGAACACTTCAAGGTTTTTATGAACAATATAAAAACTGTGTTAGCGGTCAAAAGGTTTCTTGGAGTGATTGCAACAGTACTGCAGAGACTATGAATGACGAATACCAAACTAGTTCAATAACAATACACTGAACGTAAGCCTTATGTCTTTTGTCACGGCAAGGTCATAAAAGTACCTAACAGACACATTAAAATCCAAAGATAAAATGATACTTTGAAACGATTGATTTAAATTGAATTACAAAATTAAATACCTACCCATTGTGCTCAGTTCAGGCATCCATTCGGTTTACGCAAAAACAATGAAGGAATCATTTGGACCCATATGCTCAAGCAAACCTTATAAAGGATTAAGGATAGTCCGTGACACACAAAACTGATCCATAAAGTAAAGAGATACATATCTCCAGACTAACATCCCAAAGTCCTAAACTAAGTAATGCTTGTACTATGGGTACCGTACAATGTACTGGGGGCGACAGCAGTGACACCACAACAGAGCAAATTACGAGGTCATTTCCAAATGATTCCCCAGACGGAAATCGAACCGGGAACCATCCGATGCAGTGAGCCCAATGGCCTTCGCTCGAAACACTAGAACTGGCGGTCGTCAAAAAATAATCATTTGTTACCGTCATTTCCATAGTCCACTGACAAGTATCTATTGCAATAATAGCGACGGTATTTGATGGTGGGAGGTGGGGAGGGGGTGCACTCGGCATACGAGCGTGCGGAGTGGAGTGTAGTGCAGTGTAGTGCAGTGCAGTGTAGTACAGTGCAGTGTGCAGGTCCGGTGTAGCCGCGGCGGGAGCGAGAACACAGCGACGCAACTCGGCCAACTGCCTGACGCGCGCTCAGACTATTATAGGTCCCTGGGAAGGAAAAAAAATATCTTATATCGTCCCTTTATTGGTAAAACCGATTATCTACCGAAAAGTAAACTTGTGGCAATGATGATTTAAAAGTTTGACAGAAAAATTATGCAACTAAATTACATATATCTTACCTGCAATCATGTAATTATAATGAAAAAAATAATAAAGTATGTTTGTAAATCATAAAAATAGAAGTACTTCATTGATAATGCTTGAAAAAATGCCAAAAACTATCTTCAGGGAGGTCATTTAGTTGGTTTTTCCTGAATAACGACATAAGCATGTATATCATTAATTAAATCACTTCGAGCTTATCTTATAGGTTCACCGTAACCTTTCCAAGAAAGTAATAAGGTACTAAAAACAACTGTAAATATAACACTCTGAAATATTCTACAAATTGAAATTTAAAAAAATATAATTGGTTTTACTTGAGTAAAATTAAGAATTGTGGTAGACTATCTGCTTAAAAGGTGCCTTCAAACATAGGTTAATAGTAATTAACATAATTTGTGAAATAAACATTTATATTTTTTTTATCTGCAAAATGTTCATACAAGGAACTACAGCAGGCCTGGTCATTGTTATTTTTATAATTACAAAAATACCAAAAAAACATTATTTACATGAAAGTAAAAACTGAATAAACTAGTTAAATAATAAGAATTATATATTAGGAAATAATCAACTTTATTAGTAACTTTTTATTTTATCTAAGTATAAGTACAGGTAACCCTCAATCGAGCTCTTATGGTCGACGGTCATCCAGTTTCGAGAGTCGATGATCTATTTAGCACTCTTAGCGGTAACACTTTGTTTACGAAGATAGATCTTTCACAGGCCTATAATCAGATTGTACTCGCAGAGAGTTCTCAACAGTATACAGTCATCAATACGCATAAGGGACTGTATAAATATAAGCGTCTCGTTTTTGGTCTATCGTCTAGTCCAAGAATATTCCAAAAATGTATGTCTAATCTGTTTAAGGGCAACAAGGACGTAGTAGTATTTTATGATGATATATTACTTAAAAACAAAGATGTGAATAGTCGTTTAAAAGCGATCGAGGCTGTGTTTGAGATATTATGTAAAAATGGTTTAAAAATTAAAAAAAGAAAATGTGAATTTTTTGCTGAAGATGTTAGGTATTTAGGCTTCATTATTGGTAAAGACGGAGTCAGGGTGGATCCAGAAAAAATGAAACCTATATTGAATATGATTGAACCCAAAAGCGTTTCAGAGCTGAAATCGTTTTTGGGATGGTTAATTTTTATGGGAGTTTATACCTAATTTAGGCACCCTTTTATCACCTCTTTATTTATTGTTAAAAAAGAATAGAGCATGGAGTTGGCAAAAGCAACATGGTGAAGCATTTTGCAAAATTAAGCAATTACTGTGTAGTACAGAAGTTTTAGCTCACTATGATAGGGAATTAGAATGTATACTGACGGTAGACGCGTCGGCGTTCGGCCTAGGGGCTGTGTTAGCGCAACGTGAGAGCAACGGCGGGTCGCGCGAACGAGTGTTGGCCTATGCGTCAAGATCACTGACTCAGGCAGAGATACGGTACAGTCAAATACATAAGGAGGCGGTAGCGATTATTTTTGCTGTTGATAAATTCCACCAATATCTCTATGGCCAAAAGTTTGTACTACGGACTGATCACAAGCCTCTAGTTAGCATTTTTGGACCCAATATGGGTATACCAAGCACAGCAGCTAATCGGTTACAGCGATGGGCAGTGAAACTTTCGGCTTATGATTTTAGCATTGAGTATGTCAAGACTGATAACAATACAGCGGACGCTCTGTCGAGGTTGATTAAGTCACATAAGTATGAAACGCAGGCGGAAGAAGAAGAGTTACCAGAGCAAACTTACTTACATTTTGCGAAAGAAGCATTATTATTAGACTATAATATGCTTAAAATTAAAACGGCTTCAGATCCTATTCTTAGTCGTGTTCTCAGCTACATCAATGACGGGTGGCCACCCGATACGAGAATTAAAATCTTTTATGAATAGGAAACAGGAGTTATATGCAGAGTTAGGGTGTATAAGGTGGGGCCATCGAGTCGTTATACCCAGTACTTGCCGGGAACGGGTTCTGTCAGAATTACATGAGTCACATATGGGAATAGTTAAGACGAAATCTTTAGCTATGAGGCCGTCGAGTCGCGGTGCCGCGCTTGCGAAGTGTGTGCATCACTGGCAGACGCTCCGCCGGTGCACGCGCCACATTCGTGGCCGTGGCCTAATCGACCTGGTCTTAGGGTACACATAGATTTTTTGGGACCAATAGAGAATCTGACTTATCTAGTTCTTGTTGACTCTTGTTCTAAATGGATTGAAGCTATTAAAATGACCCGTACAACAGCGCAGGCTGTCATTGCGGTATTAAGAGATTTGTTTGCTAGGTTCGGCATACCAAAACAGTTAGTGAGTGACAATGGTCCTCCATTTACGAGCGATGACTTTGTCTTTTCTCAGTAGGAATAAAATTGAACAAATGTTGACGGCACCTTATGATCCGTCATCAAACGGGGCGGCAGAGAGTGCGGTCAAAATTTGTAAGCGGACTATCTCAGATCGGTGGGACGCCCCTCTGCTGCGTCACTGGGTAACGACCCATACCCGTTGTAAGATAGGTAGCCTTTTTACTAACATTATTTATTAATTTATCTTGTATACTAACACTATGGACTCAGGTCTGAAATAAAGATTTTGAATTGAATTGAATTAAGAAAGCTCTGCGACAGAAAAACAAAACACTACAACCGGCCGGCGCAGGATTCGTCCATCAAAGATGGCGACTAAGTCAGAGATGTGCGCGTGGAGTGCGTGTGAAACAAAAGATCAAGCGTCGATAATTGGTCTTTGCTGAAAATATTTATGTAGAAATATCACCATACGCTTCGGTGAAATAAAACTATTTAAGCATAGTTGCTTTAACTTGTATTTAAATCTTAACGATACGATATCTGATGTTGTGAAATAAACAAATAAAGCTACATAATCTCTTTTAATTGAATTAAAATCTGCACAACCGCGAAGGATTATGTTCTGTTAAAAGCAAGTAGAACTACTTACTTTCTTTTTAATGTGTAAGATTCTAAGTACTTTCCAATAATTCAGCAGTACCAGAACCATTTAAATTATTTTAATTTGTATTAGTACAATGCTACGGTATGTTCAGAGTGTAAGTAAATTGCAACTAAAATAAGATATGAAACGGAATGTGTTTTTGATTGCATGGCTTACAAAAAATCGTACAGGTTTATGACTTTAGCTGTTATTTAATGCAGATGTTACTTAAAAGTTTATAATATAATTGTTTTTTTGCGTATCTATCTCGGAAACTATGCATCGTATCGAAAAATCGGTTTTACCTGTAGATAGAGCTCAAAAAGTTGAGTAGCTTGGTGTAAATAACTCCTTTTTGCAAAAAAGTGCAGATAATCGGTTTTACCAATAAAGGGACGATATATACAATTCTCGTGTCATGTGAGTATGTTACCATACTCCTCTGTAACGGCTCGACCAATTTTCATGAAATTTTGTGGGGATATCGGGTAGGTCTGAGTATAGGCTACTATATATTTTTATATACCCCTAAAAGACAGGACAACTTCTGTCGGGTCGGCTAGTAAATAAATAAATATCACTAGACTGGCACATCAGCTGTATGGTCCTAAACTAAGCAATGGTTTTATTATGGGTACCGTACAATTGACTGGGGGCGATCCCAGTGACACCGACTAGGCCAAATTACGAAAAGGCCATTTCCGAAATTTGTCCCGCCGGGAATCGAGCCCGCAACCACCATGTGCGCCAAGCGGTCGTCAATGTAATCACACATTTAAAAAAAATACGGCTGATACGTAATTACTAGGAGATTAAACTGACAAACTATATATAAATACAAGTAACTATCATTTTATAACAATCATGTGTGTGTTATTTACCATTTGATTATTACCTTGAATTTTTTTTAAAAAAACAAAAACTCATAATTTTTATGTGTTAGCTGTTGTTAGTACAAGAAAAGGATTGTCTTATTATTAGTACGTTAGGTTTTGGTTTATTTCAAAAACGGTAGAGGATTTAACCTAATATAGTAGAAGGCAGATAGATAGTGAAGGTAAGATGTGCGAGTCCGTACCTACCTCATCCAGTGGTGCGCGGGCGGCGGGTGCGTCTGCGCCTGCGTGGCCACGCGCTGCACCACCTGCACACCAACACCGATATATTAATAAAACATTACTAATTCACCCTATACTTAAAGGAATGTCTGGTGAATTATCTATAGTTAGTATTGTGTCTGAAACTGGTACATTTGGGTAAATAAATTAACCAAAAAAGTCTGTTATGAGTAATTCGAACTCGCATCGACGATTTATTGAAATAACTCCATGCCTAGCAGAGACTAAATAATATGGTCATTTCGCAATGTAACTATCGTTTCAGTATGTGGCCGCGGCAAGTGTGTAGCGGTGGGCCATGTAAGTAGTAGCGTAGTAGCAACACGACAGCGGCAAGTAATCAGTGTAATTTATAGCGGCGGCTAGTGTAAAGTGTAGTGGCGGCAAGTGTAGTGTGTAGCGGCGGCAACTTTAGTGTGTAGTGGCGGCAAGTGTAGTATGTGGCGGCGGCAACTTTAGTGTGTAGTATGTAGCGGCAGCAAGTGTAGAGTGTAGTGTGTAGCGGCGGCAGGTGTAGAGTGTAGTGTGTAGCGGCGGCAAGTGTAAGCAGTACCTGCTGCACGAAGGCGCGCGTGACGTGCGGCGCGGCGCGCTCGGCGTGCTCGAAGGCGCGGCGCAGCTCCTCCAGCGCCGCCGCGCTGCCCGCGCCGTGCTTGTGTAGAGTGTAGTGTGTAGTGTGTAGCGGCGGCAAGTGTAAGCAGTACCTGCTGCACGAAGGCGCGCGTGACGTGCGGCGCGGCGCGCTCGGCGTGCTCGAAGGCGCGGCGCAGCTCCTCCAGCGCCGCCGCGCTGCCCGCGCCGTGCTTGTGTAGAGTGTAGTGTGTAGTGTGTAGTGTGTAGTGTGTAGCGGCGGCAAGTGTAAGCAGTACCTGCTGCACGAAGGCGCGCGTGACGTGCGGCGCGGCGCGCTCGGCGTGCTCGAAGGCGCGGCGCAGCTCCTCCAGCGCCGCCGCGCTGCCCGCGCCGTGCTTGTGTAGAGTGTAGTGTGTAGTGTGTAGTGTGTAGTGTGTAGTGTGTAGCGGCGGCAAGTGTAAGCAGTACCTGCTGCACGAAGGCGCGCGTGACGTGCGGCGCGGCGCGCTCGGCGTGCTCGAAGGCGCGGCGCAGCTCCTCCAGCGCCGCCGCGCTGCCCGCGCCGTGCTTGTGTAGAGTGTAGTGTGTAGTGTGTAGCGGCGGCAAGTGTAAGCAGTACCTGCTGCACGAAGGCGCGCGTGACGTGCGGCGCGGCGCGCTCGGCGTGCTCGAAGGCGCGGCGCAGCTCCTCCAGCGCCGCCGCGCTGCCCGCGCCGTGCTTGTGTAGAGTGTAGTGTGTAGTGTGTAGTGTGTAGTGTGTAGCGGCGGCAAGTGTAAGCAGTACCTGCTGCACGAAGGCGCGCGTGACGTGCGGCGCGGCGCGCTCGGCGTGCTCGAAGGCGCGGCGCAGCTCCTCCAGCGCCGCCGCGCTGCCCGCGCCGTGCTTGTGTAGAGTGTAGTGTGTAGTGTGTAGTGTGTAGTGTGTAGCGGCGGCAAGTGTAAGCAGTACCTGCTGCACGAAGGCGCGCGTGACGTGCGGCGCGGCGCGCTCGGCGTGCTCGAAGGCGCGGCGCAGCTCCTCCAGCGCCGCCGCGCTGCCCGCGCCGTGCTTGTGTAGAGTGTAGTGTGTAGTGTGTAGCGGCGGCAAGTGTAAGCAGTACCTGCTGCACGAAGGCGCGCGTGACGTGCGGCGCGGCGCGCTCGGCGTGCTCGAAGGCGCGGCGCAGCTCCTCCAGCGCCGCCGCGCTGCCCGCGCCGTGCTTGCGCGACAGCTGCGCCATATAACACACACACACTGTACACACACTCCATCCCACTCAATAACCTTCGACCAAAAGGTAAAAAGAGTCGGAACGTTGTGCGCCTCCGAACGACATCAACGTTTAGACACAGACGCGAGCACTTCCTAATTGTGACATCTTCCATTAAATACTTAAAACATTTCAAAGCCCAGACATATGGCTAAACGTTCGATACTCTTTATAGACCAAGATCCCAATCGACCCAGATCTACGTCATGATAGGAAAGATGACATTTTGAGGATCGGTAGTACAACATAAACATAGAAAGGAATGGATACTCGCTAATCTGAAAGCGGGGCCGTATTTTAGGTAGCAGGTATCAAAGGTGGAAAAAAAACATGCTAACTTACGTCATTTTAGGAAGGCTAGTTTTTACATATGTCATATATGATATTGTTATAAACAAACATATACAGTTGCCAGACACTTCCTGTGGGCCATAACTTTTAACAGACACTTTGAAAGACGTAAAAAAAAATAGGGAACTTGCGTCATTTTAAGAAGGCTGAGTTTTGTATATATTGTTAAGGTGAAGGCGCCTGTCTAGCCCGCGAAATTCAAAATTTTCGAGTATTTTTATAGTTTATCCAAAATCTGAAAACATTTAAGAAAACATTTTGTGATTTGCGACAAACACAGTATGCAGTGCGTTTATTAATACATTTATTTTACTCTAAATATTATCACGGTGGATGATGCTAGTTAATCACTAAATATACAAAAATTGCCAGATTATCTGGATAGCTGTCGTTCTTGAAATGTTTTAGAGTAAGTTGGATATATTAATAAATGCACTGCACACGGTCTTTGTCGCGAATTACAAAATGTGCCTTGTAAAATTGTCAGATTTTGAAAATTTTCTAAAAAACCTCAAAAAATTTGAACTTCGCGGGCTAGATGGGCGCTTTAGCCCTGTACGATATTTTAAATTATTTTCCAATGAGCCAGACAAATCTGACGGGCCAAACATCCTCCCAGACTCGTTAAAAGTTTCGCTGTGCGAGGAAGCGCGAGAGCATTATTTAAATCAATTCAATATTATTTATATTTAAATTTTATTATAGTATTAATTTATTCATAAAAAACGGTAAAATTTCAGTTTTAAAACCCCATTTTTTTGAAACTGAAAGTGTAGTGTGCTTATGAAGGATATTTGGGTACATCCTTTTCTATAATAGTAAATATTATGAAATTAAATAAATAAATATCGCCAGACTGACACACCAACTGTATGCTCCCAAACTAAGCAACGCTTGTACTATGGGTACCATACAATGGACTACCCTGTATACTCTTAGCCACGATAATCGATATATCGTGACATTCGTATTGTCGAATCCTACCCTAAATTCCATCATTTTTACCGTCGTATATCGTCTGATTTTTTTGTCCACCTTTGATACCTGCTACCTAAACAACGGCCCCGCTTTCAGCTTAGCGAGTATCCATTCCTATGTTTATGTTGTACTACCGATCCTCAAAATGTCATCTTTCGTATCATGACGTAGATCTGGCGCGACTGGGTTCTCCCTCTATTACGGTGCTATAGCCGAGCCGTAACCAACTGACTACAGATCATATAAGGAAGGGCTGGCTCGACCTGGATAGTACCACCCACACACAAAAGATCAAACTAAAGTAGTTGTTAAAACTGCATTTCGTGGGACGAGTGAGAGAGCCAGAAGACCAACCCCCTCCGTCCCACTCCCCATATCGGCAACGTGGCAGCAATACCCTTGGTATTGCAAGCATCTATAAGCTACGGTAACTACTTAACGTCGAGCGAGGTATACGCTTGTTTGCAGACTTTATTATATAAAAACCAAAACTCGTCGCCGTCATAATTTTATTATTTGGTAAATATAAACTATCTAGATCTCATAATTGTATAATATAATACAAAGATTACAAACACATTGAAAATATATATATTATGTAAATACTTTTGTCACTCGAATTAAATTTATTAGGTACCTTTAATATCTAAGTTACTTTCCATGCGACGTAAAGTTATGATAACTCTAAATTGAAAATTTAAAAACCCCCGATGCGACTACCTTTTCATCAAATGTATACAATAATCAACAGAAAATCTGTGTAAAAGTATGAGACATTAATTTGTTATGACATTATAATAATTGACATTAGAATAGACAACGAATGTAAATATTGATGCCACGGCGGTTTAATTCCTATTAAAATATTATCAATTATGATTTAATTTAATGTAATAACTCTGGTTGAGGTGGACGGGAGCCTTAGACCATTTATCTATGGACTCGACTTACATGATCATTCCCCTCTGCCAAGGTATAAGAACAATAAGGTCTAACACGTTTATAAAAAGTGTTTATGGAATCGATTTAATCAAAGTCAGTATCGTTTTCGATGTGAAAGGTGCTCCATAAAAAATGCCGACCTGCGCTATAAACCATTGCAAGAAGAGGTCAAACACCTCTAATCTACAAAAAAACGGTGTAACGTTTCATATGTAAGTGTTTTTGGTGTAAATAATCCCTTATTTCTAACTAAAATAAATAAAATATAAAATGTCATAAAATCGAAAACATTATCGATTAAACAATCGAGTACGAAATAATTGAAAAGTGTAGTATGGTATCTCGAGTTCGCCATTTTGAATAGTGTTGCGGCAGTGATAAATTTATGATTGTGGATGTGTATCGATAAAATTATATTTTTTGGAGTTTTTATTATATTTTACTTTAAATTATATATAGTAAAAATATAATTACTTATTGTTATTTTTTTACTTTGGGAAATCTGGAAAAATAGTGGACTATTTTTCCAGATTTCCCAAAGACCCTCAATTAAAACCAAATGGGAAAAATCTTGCAATAGAAAGTGGGGTTGGGAACCTACTCGCACAAGTATTATTTGTTCAGTACACTTTGATTCGTCGCAATTCCAATGTTCATCTAATAAACGACGAAAAAATAGTAGATAATGTCGTACCAATATTATTTTTTAGCTGATGCCGTAAGTATTTTATTTATACTTCTGCTGACATGATTCTAAAAAAATATTTCACTGATATACACACGTGAAGTATATATATTAGTGATGCAGTAGAAGTTCCACCTTGTATATTGTCGTAAAATATTATTTATTTTAAATGCTTCATTACCACATCGAGGGATTTTTTCAAAGTAATGCATAAACGATAAATCATCGTACTGTCTAGGATACCATAATATACAAAATAATTCATATTTTGTATTAGATGAAGAAATTCACACGTCTATGCAATATTTTTGTGATAATGAGCAAGTAAAACTATCGATATATCTAATTAGAAATATCGATATTGGTTTCTCCCTATTGCACTTAGTGTCTTACACTCGTAAATTCTTGCATGTTGACGTATTTGACCGATTAGTGTGCGTAAAAGTTACTAGTGTTGAATATTTATTTAAGTGTGCATTCATAATGACACAATTTTTTTTTAGTAATTGTGCATCATTTCTTTGTAGTGGTTACCTCGTCCCCCCCAAAATTTGACAGAATTTTTTATTAGTAAAATGAAGCACGTTACGCCTCCTTTAGTTAACACCTCTCTGACGGGAGCAGCCCAAGGGAAGAATGTTCAATAACGCTAAAATGATTTTAAATTAGATTTGTTTTTTTATATTTTTTCTCAATGGCGGAGCAGCGCCCTCTAGAATTATTATAACATAATATTCCATGACTATTAACAAAACAAACAAAAGTTTACGCATGCGCGTATCCATCATTTGACACGTGACTTATGGAACGTCTTTAGTTCATACACAAATCTCATATAAAAATTGACAAAATATAATTTTTTTCCAGAATCAGGGAAACTTTTCATATTTATAATATTGTAAAAAGCCAGTTCAGACTATTACGATCATTTAAAAATACAATAAATCTAAATCCAATAATCTCAAATTTCGATTGGATTCGAGCCGTGGAAGTTGGTTTTGGCCGTGAATGTGGCTTTTTAACCTACAAAAGAGCTCATGATCTTCAAACGGCTGAACCGATTTTCATGAAACATAGCTAAGAACACTCTCGATCAGAATACCTATCTAACAAAAGAAACACAATTGAAATCGGTTCATCAGCTTGGGCGCTACGTTGCCACAGACAGACACACAGATACACAGATACACAGATACACAGACACACAGATACACATGTTAAACTTATAACACCCCTCTTTTTTCGTCGGGGGTTAATAAAATACATTACCTCATTGAGTAGCGGGTAAATAAGTTGCTGCAGATAAGGGTGCCTTCGCACTTTGTTCTCTTCGCTATTCGTTCCTCTGTGGTCCAGCGGTGACGGCTGGAATAACAACAAATATTACAAATACATTGCATCAAATTCATCGTTGCTATAACTAGAGTAGTAAAAAAATTGGAGCAAAATTGCAATTGCGGTTGATTTCAGACTATAACCATTAAATTTGTTAAGAAGCGAAGTGGTATCAACTTTGCTTTAACATTGTCCGCTACAGCTCAGGGATCTAGTTAACTTTAAACTTTGTTATAATTTTCATAGCAATTTCGGACTCGTTATCGTAATTTAATTATCTGTACAGTGACCCAGGTTCTTAGAGCAAGATTTACGATTAGCAACTGTAGAGCTTAAAATGGTATCTACTAACGTTTTTGTTATAAACTACGGTTTCCCGGTGCGCGGGCAGGTGTTCGGTGCGGTCCTTGCGCTCGTCGCGCTCACTCCGCTCCCGTTCCCGCTCCCGCTCCCGCTCCCGCTCCCGTTCCCGCTCCCGCTCCCGCTCCCGTTCCCGTTCCCGCTCCCGCTCGCGCTCCCGCTCGCGTTCCCGCTCGCGCTCCTTGCTGTTCCTCTGCTCCGTGGCTACTGGCGCGTTTGAAGATTGCCGCACCTTTAACATACACTGATTTTAGTCACATGTACATATCTCATGCAGTTGTCCCAGTTATTCCACTCAAATGTTACTGACCAAAGGTCTCCATTTTCGCCCACTAAATTGTTTCAATATCTAAACACTAGAGGAAGATGATTGCGGACGTCGAGATATATCGACGCGAAGATAGTGCGACGATTCGAGCTACTTTTCAGGTAATACATGGCTTTGCAGGTAAAACAAGACATAAATGATACAAAGGGGAGTTCTTTGCCCATCAAAATAAGACATTCAACGCAAAGACAATTTAATTTTATCATAGGGAAATCTGAAATTCTTAAATGTAGTTTGTTCATTAGAAGTGAACCATGTTAGTTAGACAAAAGTGAATCAAACTGATAAGTGGGCATATATTGACGACCGCTTGGCGCAGTGGTTCGAGCGTAGGCTGCTCGGCCCTCTGCACATGGTGATTGCGGGTTCGATTCCCGACGGGGCAAATTTCGGAAATGGCCTTTTCGTATTTTGTCCCGATCTGGGTGTCACAGGCATCGCCTCCAGTCCATTGTACGGTACCCATAGTACACGCATTGCTTACTTTGGGCCCATACAGTTGGTGTGTCAGTCTGGCGATATTTTGTTTTTCATAATATTGTAG
Source organism: Notodonta ziczac (assembly GCA_918843915.1). Classification (NCBI taxonomy): domain Eukaryota; kingdom Metazoa; phylum Arthropoda; class Insecta; order Lepidoptera; family Notodontidae; genus Notodonta; species Notodonta ziczac. The sequence goes on from OU974037.1 coordinate 3,715,683, forward strand.
TCGGAGGTGGCGGTGGTGTAGTGTGGGGAAGACGTACCGGTTGCTTTTCGAGTGTGTTGTTGTTGAGCGGCGCGGGCGCGGGCGCGGACGCGGGGGCGGGGTGGGGCGCGGGCGCGGGGGCGGGCGGCGGCGGCTCCGAGGGCGGCGCGGCGCCGTTGTGCTGCGGCGGCGGCAGAACTGCAGACATACTACTGTTAAGCCCGAAGTAATATATTGATCTCAAGTCTGAGAACGATCTTGAGTACACTTTCGGCGTGTCATTTTATATTGGAATACTTTTCTAGGACGTAGTTATTACGCTCTAGAAAATCGTAAACTTAGATTCGGTTCTGTATGTATAATTCGCAACTCCTTGACAGAGTTATGCGCGGAGGCCACCAAAATATAAACAATATACCGTCTGTACATGGAATTTGTTAGCAGAAAATACTACTTTATCAACCCTTCGCGTTTGAGATCCGAAAAGTCGGCAGCTAATTATATAAGTAGAGTTATATTCAGTACTTACCAGTGTCGTCTGCGTGGTTGCGTCGCTGCTTGTCTTCGGGCGGCGAGTGTTGGCGCTGGTGCTGGTGTTGATGTTGGTGCTGGTGGTGCTGGTGGTGGTGGTGTCGCGCGGGCGCGGCGCCGCGCACCGTCATGATCCAGGGCTCGTCCGCCTCGCCGTCGCCGCTGCGGCACTCCTCGCTGCAACACATGCACGCACGCTATACCGCATGTATCATCACATGCGAAACAAAGAATAGACAACACACCCGCACAGAACAACTGATTTAAAATCATTTGCGGTTGGGCTAGCTCGCCACGAACACGCTGTGTCTATGAAGGATCGTGGTTATAATTTCGTTAATCACCGTTTACTTACGATATTTCCAGAGTATTGCCAGTAGAAAATTTGTAAGGAATTTATGACTACAATAGTATTTTTTAATACACGGCACCGATAACAGATTTCTGTATATTATAAAGAGCGCTCTTAGTTGAATCGGACGAATCGGTATCCTACTAACATTATAAATGCGAAAGTTTGTGAGTGTGGATGTATGTTTGTTACTCCTTCACGCAAAAACTACGGAACGGATTGGGATGAAATTTGGAACACAGATAGTTTATAACCGGGATTAACACATAGAATACTTTACTTAAGTCTACGCGGACGATGTCGCGGGCAGAAACTAGTATATTTATATGCAAAGAACAGAACAGTCGCAAATGCTCCCATGCGACATCCCGAAGGTCATAACAAAGTTACTTACGAATCGGAGTTCTCTGACTCGGTTTCGCTCTCCTCGCTCCGCTGCGCCTTCCACTTCTTATACCTATCTATAAGATCCATTAGATACGAATTCTTCTTCGCCTTCCTTATGAACTGGAACTTCAGCAACTCCTTCGCTGTTGGCCTCTGAAACATAAGAGATGGATATTATAATCAAAGGCAGAATTTAATGACCTAAATGATTCTGTTATCTTCTGTATACATTGCATGAAATAAGAAATTGACTATCTGATTTATCAAGGTTTATACCGTAGTTATCTTTTATACCGTAGACATCCACTTAGGAAGGATGTTTGAAAATTACACACCTGAAGTGGCATAATAGGGTATGAAAGTTTGTATAAAATCTCTGTTCCGAAATCGATGTGAACGAAGTCGCGGACAAAAATGAAGTAATATTCAAAATAATTTATATAGGTTGCTGCAGCCTTTGAATATTTAGGAACTCTACATTTCACAGCCCCGGTCAATGAATAGCTTGTGTACTTATGTTACTAGCAACATGCAAGGAAACTTGGGGATCAATGGGTTTGGGGAAAGGCTCTAGAATGACCACGAGACGTGAGACGTAAGTCGTAATGTGGTACGAACTTGCACGAGAATAAATCATGGCGAGAAAGCCTATGCTAAGCAGTGAACGTCTTCCGAAATCAAGTCTTGAATAAAGGAGTTGAAATTCAAACTCACATTTTCCGGGTCCTTATTAAGGCAAGCTTCTACGAACTCTTTGAACGGCTTCGAGTAGCTCCCCGTCAGCTGCGGAGGGTTGTTCTTGGGTATGAGGAACAGCACCCTCATTGGGTGCAGTTCGGAATTGGGCGGCTCTCCTTTAGCCAGCTCTATGGCGGTGATGCCTAGGGACCAGATGTCGGCCTTGCTGTCGTAGCACGACTGCTTTATGACCTCTGGGGCCATCCAGAACGGTGTGCCGACGAATGTGTTGCGTTTGCTCGTCGTGTTTGTTAGTTGGCCCGCGACACCTGGAATATGGAATGACTGACATTATTTACAGTGGGTGACCGCTAAGTGGCATTTACAATTGAGCGCTGCCGGTTGTGCTTCGGTGGGCATGTTAAGCTGCCGTTCCCGGCTATCACAGTCGTTAAACTATGTCGGCTAATGACTCCGTCACCAGTTGGCCATACAATAAGATAAAGAAGTTCCTCGTCCTTTGAACTGTAACTCGTTTCAATGGTAATTTCGTTTAGACTCTATTCGTTACACTTGACGTGCTATATTTGTACGACAAGTTGTCAGGCCCTGTGGCCAGTACGGGTTCTGTACAATTTACTATACAAATATCTAATCTGGATACGACTAGCGAACATAAATTTCATGGTAGAGTCACCTGTTATCCGCATCCTGTTCTAAATTCTCTGCCTGAGAATTCATCACAAACAATTTAGTGAGGTACTATCACGTCATCTGAGCATAACGAGTAGTTTTGGCCACAGAAGGTAAACCTCATGCCCAATTAGAAACAAACAATCGTCTGCAAATAAACATGGCCCTTGAGACTCATGGTAGGTATGCGTGGTTGGACTTTTCCGTGAGTCACCGTACATTCATCTTTGATTTATATTGCCACCGCTACACAAGCGATAAACACACTCATATTTTTTTATTGTAGGTACCTAAGCCGAATAATGGGATCGTTCTCATACAATACACGCAAAAAAGTTTAGTATCAAAAGTTGAATAGGTTAATACTGATTAAATAAACGTGATATACAGTAAGTTTTTAGCCGGAATTTTATATTTAAACCGCGTGACAATTCAGTAAATATCGCTATTTGAAGAGGCTGAAAGTCTTCAGTGCACTTGTGAATGTAAAAGGGCGTACCCTGTTTGCTTTGGCGGCGCACCGGAGCCGCCTCGCAAGCGGTTCAAACATTGGCCCGCAGCCAAACCCGTGGCCCATAATACGAGCTTAAGACATAATGCAAACTAGCTGAATGCAGTTTCGGCGGGATTGTAAGCATTATCTTAGTATTTGATATCATATGTAAGGCATACTACAGACTGAAAGCTTATGCCAGGTGTAAAGAATAACATGTTACCTACAACATGACTCTTAGGCACGTATCCTACTAATATTATAAATGTGAAAGTTTGTGAGTGTGGATGTATGTATGTATGTATGTTTGTTTGTTACTCCTTCACGCAAAAACTACTGAACGGATTTGAATGAAATTTGGAACACAGATAGTTTATAACCGGGATTAACATATAGGATACTTTTTATCCCGATAATCCCGAAATTTTTGTTACGTTAAATACTACGCGGACGAAGTCCGTGGGCACAGCTAGTTAATCATAAATCAATACCAAGACTGAGAGGGGTCTTGGGAATGTCATTCTTATGTCAGCCCAGTCCAAAATGACATGTCAAAATGCGTGTTCAAGGTCGCTCACAGACTCGAAATAGATTTATAAATACCGGCCTTAAATACTTATTGTTTGGTTGTTGCAAGCAACCCATTAATTGGTTATTTTTGACAAATCCTTCCCAGTAAATTTTGGGCCATATTGTAACCATATTGAAATTTATTTCTCAACGTCTTAATTTTCTTATTTACTCGATATTGCTCTTTCGGTAAATGTGTAATAGATCTAAATTTCTCCACATCAGTGTCAATAAGTATAAATCGTTGCCTATGAATGGTTCTCGCGTTTCCACTGCATTTGCTCAGCAACAGGAGCGACCGTCCATCCAGTACAATTATTTTACAAACTCATATAAGTAGATCATCGGTTGTAACGTACCTCAATAAAACTGATCTCCGAAGAAAATAGTTTAAAGGAAAACATTTATCTCGAGTTATCTAGAGAAGCATGAGTGATTTCATTACATCGAACACGCGAGCCGAGTCTGTATCGGAAACTTTCAACGATAGTTATCTATGTATACCGTCACGACTTATCATTGTTGGTAGAGCACAAAATACTTGTTGAGTCGATTCTTACATTGATAATACCTACTCATTATAATTTGAAGGAAACTGATACTGATTGAGAAGAGACATTGTTGAAATCGTTGCCTCAAAGTGTGTTCCAATTCTTTGGATAACCAAGATTAGGTAATTAGTTCTTGACCATCCGCTGTTAAGTTACGTACAAAGGTCAAGGCTAAAATAACACTATATCTCCAAGGGTTTTAACTGTGTACTCTTAAAATAATAATGGCGCCGCTGACCAAAATCAGTTAATGTTACCTCACTATCAAGTACATTCTTGGAGCTGTAATTTGTGTAATGAGGCACAAGATACTAAGTGTTAACTTATCTATTACAGCTCGTATGAGCCCACTGCTGAATAAGTATTTTTATTTCTGACGAATGTTAATTAAAAAAAAATACCTTCTAGCGTATTTTTCAGTTTTTTTTGGTCTTCGACGACCTCTTGGCGTAATGGTAGTACCATTACGTCACGGTGGCGTAAATGGCGTAAATGGCGGGCTAATTGCTAGGATGGGTATCGAACCCAGAACCTCCTGGTTACAAGGACAGCCCGTCTAACACTCACTAAACTATACCGATATTATATCAAAGTCCTCCTTTTGTTTTTAACCGTCTATAATATAATCAGTGTTCATTGCTGTGACGCTACTCACCGAAATCTGCCAGTTTCACGTCCCCCATCTCGCTGAGCAGCACGTTCGCTGCCTTGATGTCCCTGTGCAGCTTCCGCTCCGAGTGCAGGTAGTCGAGCCCGCGCAGCACCTCGCGCAGTATCACCGCTATGTGCATCTCCTCGAAGCTCCCCGCCTTCATCAGGTCCAGCGCGGACCCACCGCCGAGGTATTCCATTATTATCCATAGTTTTGTTCCCTGGAAATTATGATAACTATTGTAAATTTGTGATTTTCAAGACTAATTACCGCCCGGTGCAGTGAGCTGAGCCGACTATAACGAAATAGTAATATAGTAATGCAAGAGGTCATCAAAATTTACCGAACACCTTTACAATTTCGACTGTTGATCAGGTTATTTGTTTACGTATCTAGATAATAATTATTTATAAATAAATAGCAAAAAAATACTTTAACTTCTCTCAGAAAGGCCGATTACTGTGACATCTTTAACGCTAGCGAACAAATTAATATAGGTACCCACCCTGGGAGACTTCATGCATAAATATAAAGCCGTAACATTCAGATAAGCAGAACAAATTGATACATCTCAGTATCAAATCGATCACATTAAGGCTGTCTGTCTGAGAGAGAATTACAAAGTGACTACGGGCAAAATGTTCATTTCTCATTAATAAACATTATTTGGAAAATGTCTTAGTAAAGAAACAATTCATGGCAAAAACCAATATGACAATGGGTGACTATTTCAGTATCTACTAATTCATATTTGAGACATGATTGGCTGTAATGATCTGGGTGCATAATAAATTAGAAATTCGACATCTAAATAAATAAATCTATCATACCACCAAACAACACTTTCAAAATAGAGACCCATTTATATTACAAAATATGTCCTTTTAGCACCAATTAAGACGCAGATTGAACGACCACATCATCACTTAGGTGTGTCATTGTTTAAACATTTTGCGATTTGATAAGACATTTTCAAAAAATTAAATACTTTGTTGTTAAATTATTAGGTACATAATTAAATACCTAAACTATTTATTTTTTTGTCGCGGATACAAAATATAAAAAACAGGAAGTTCATTATTTTGCCTATCAAATTAAAATTTATTAAAGTAATATTATTTTTATGTAATAACGAGCGTATATAAGGAAAATCGATCCAATAATTATTATTTATAGATTAAAATCGGCAAACACGTGGCCATTAGGTACAGTAATTATCAAAAAGTTGCAGGTATAAAAAATAAACAAAAGAATCAGGCAGAAACGACACAAAAGATTATTTATTATCAAAGTTTAAACCAATGAGAATAACTTGCACGAGACGCCGTAAAATTAATGTAAATATTTAAGTTTCTGACATTTATTGATTATGCGAAATGGGAAATGCGAAAGCGCCGAGTAAAGTGCACATGTAAACATTATTGTTTCCTTTTGTTTTGACTCGAGCATGATATTGATGACGTCGGGACGAGAGATAATATCTAAAGTAACAATGGAAGCCTGACAATAATAAGATCCGACAAGTTTAGGGCGCTCATCCTGCGTAGGTACTTTTCTTAATTACATTATATTAACTACAGTTATCCAAATCTAAGAAATACCTTTTGATAGTTGTCAGATTTAATAAAATGTAATTATACTCGTGATACATTGAAAATTTTGCTCGACTTCTGAAACGACCACCCAATAACCAGGCCCCTACCACATAAATTGAAGTTGCCGAAATTCCTTTGATATACAGTTTGGGGTAAAAAGGTCTTCGCGAGATCACACAATTTCAGCACTAAGGGAAATCCCTTTAAATCTGTAGCTATCGTTCACTTCAAAATTTCCGTGTATTCGGTAATATGAAATTGAGATATTTATTATATGATAACACAAACAATATTAGGCGTGATTTCTTTAGCCGTTGCGATGTAGGGACTAGGGTGTAGTATATGTCCATAAATTATCAGCTTTGGTTCCTGAACGCATTGACATGACGTTTGCCATCACAATATAATATGCTTACATTAATATGCCTATATAATACCGCAATACACTTGCGTGTTACGAGCGCTTTTGATAACCGGTTATTAGTGTGCCACTTAGGACGTGACTTTGTGCCTTCCCCTGCTGTGACTGCCGGTGCGATGATACTGTGGATATGTATTTATCGTTGACAGATAAAAGGTCATCAGTAGATAGTGTGATGGCAGATCTCAAGGTTTCGACAACCGCGCGAGGACGCGTGGGGTGGAAACAAAACGCGAGGAAAAGTGGCACGTGTGGTCATAAACATGATAAATGGACAGTGATGACTCCATGCGATTAACGATAAAAATGTTGTCTCAGTCTTACTACGAGGTCATGCAATTATTTGGGTTTTATGATGCCACTTCTTATTATCATTCTCTCTTTATCATTCCATCGCAACGATCAGGCCCTTCTTGTATGACCGGCAAAATTGGAGCGATTTTTACGATTTTCCTCAGATCGATCGAAGCGACGGATCGCATCGCATATGGCGCCCTTAACGCAATGCACCGTCACATCTGGGTGCATAGTACCGCGCACGGTAATGCAACGCGGAAGACGACAATGGACGCAACGGAGCAGGGTTCCGCCGCGACCCATTCACGCTCCATCAGCCAACGTGCCCACATACACGTGGCAGGGTCGAGACTCGTCACTATATGCAAATCAAATGTGACAACTATAATAAACTATCACAATTTATTGTTAGGACCAAAGAATTTGTAATAATAAGACATTAGAAGTGGCATATCCGCGTAATTTTGGCACTATGTCTATGTCCATTTGGACACAGTGTCCAGTGTATGCATTCAGTACGACACCAGACGTTGTACGAAACACATCTAGTAAAAATGGTGTATTGCAGCATTTTTAATTGCGGAAATTTTTCAGAAACTTGCAATTATACAAAAAAAGGGATTACATTTCATCGGTAAGTAGATATATATGGTAATAATCAGGTTTTTTGCTAATTTAAACCAACATGTATACTTTACCACAAGAATATCAATATTTACTATGATCTCACTAGCCCCATTTCCATTGCTGCTTGCGTAATCACACGTACGGCATAGCGACGAACCGTAAAAATCAATGTAATGCGAAACCTACGACATCCTCGTGCGTATGATATTTTTGTAAGAAATATTGACTTTATTTATTTAATATAATTTAGTAATTAAAAGCCACCAACAATTAAAAAGCTTTTTTAAACAGTTTATTCGGCTTGACTTCGTATATTTGTTTTTTTATTTGCTTTAAATCTTGCAGTGATTTTTTCAACCACTTCTTCTATAGTATTCGGCTTCTCATAACAGTAAAATATTACCATAATTTAAACCTCCGATCTTTAAATCCTGATACTGCAAGTACTGCCCACCTAAACCGTGAGTCTGTGGCTACTGCTGATTTTAAAGAAGTATTGTCCGTATCAAACAAAAACTTAGCTGTTAAACTTTTGGTTCCAATTCCTCAGCCTTAAAGCAGTAGGACCACTAAATAAAAAATAAAAAATGAACGGTTTTATTGTTCCCGCCCATATATATCTTCTAGCTTTTAGTGTATCATCTGAGTTGAATAAAAGCGAAGAATTTTATGCCCTCCCTGTTACCTTCTTACTATATACTTATTTACGTGATGATTTTTAGTTTCCCTTCAAATTCAGATATCAAGGAAAAAATGATAACAATGACAGACAAAGAGAACTGGTTTCCTACAAATTATAGTCGATTTTTTCAGTCCACAATAAAGAAGATAATTCAAATCCCACGCCAAAAATACGGTTTTTGATTAAATCAGCCATACTCACGATTAATGTGTGGAATTTACGCACTACAGACGTAGGATTCCAATAGATAAATTACGATATTGTTATTTGCTAAATTATGACATGAGCATATTTTTTGTCAACAGATAGTATGCCATCGGGGCACACTATACCAATAATATCCACTCACGAATCCACATTCTATACGTCATTAAAGCCTTTACTTAAACACACTTTACAATCTCCTCAATTAAATAAAAATATGAAAATAAACTATTTTGGGTACGTCAGGTTTTCAATTTAATTAGCTATAACATATACCATACTTATTACCATAATATCGATACCAAATCGATAACTTTATATTTGATTCAAACACTAGCTATTTAGAGTATGTCCGGGTATTTATAACCTAGCTCGCCAATATGGCCCACTACTATTTCTCCGAAACAAACCAACTCTTAGCGTTTAATATTCCTACTTGGTCTACACTCTCGCCACTGCCTACCGCTGTGACTGCGCGTGTGTCCTTGGCAGGCAACGACCTGAAATTGGGTATTTCCAAATATTTTAAAATTATTAGTAAGTACAAAATCAGTGATAGCCGATTGGAAAAGCAGTGATAGCCGATTGGTTAAGCACGCGTCTTGCGGGCTACCAAGTCTCGGGTTCAAAAAAACCTTTATCTGTAGTGTGGTGATAGATTTGTAGAGACATTGTTCAAATATTTTGAGATATATATAACTTATCGAACGTTGCGTTATTAACCTGGTAGGCAATATTGGCTGAATTAGTGTCAATTGTATTATCCTATTATAATTTTTTCAATGGCTCCAAGTAAGTCAATTTCCAGTCCAGGTTGACACAATGCTGAAGACGTATAGGTAATTTATTTGTATCAGTATTTTCTAGTGGCCAATATGGCTCACAAGTGGTTGACATCGTGTTGGAAGAAGAAGGTGAACCCATAATACTGCAGGGTTTTCCTGGATATTCTTCCATTTATTACAATGTGGGATCGTACGAAATTCCATAAATTAAAGATCTAGTTATTTATTTTGTACCTTCGTTTATTATAAATGTTAGAAGAGAAAAACTTTAAAAATAAAATTACATTAAAATAATCCCTGCCCGCGTGTGATGGTGCCAAGAAAGCTAGCTGCATTTCTCGTTGTATGGATAGGCTGATTTTTTGAACGAGGATAGAGCCAGCTCTCTTGTCACCTGTTGAAAATCTTTAAACCAAAATAAGTGTTAACTTTAAATAACGTAATTATTATTACACTATGTATTTAATGTAATTTATAAATCTTTCATTTAATACCTACCTAATACATATACGAAATTAGAACATAATACATACATAATAATAGTAGCTTTTATTTTCCGTATCCCGCATAATACGCTTTCTCGCTTAAGACGCGTTTTTGGTTGGTTCCCTGTGAAATCGTCTTAAACGGGTTTTACTGTATTTAATATTGCCTTAAGCTCCTAGTTATTGATTACTGATATTTTAAACGAATTAATGTATAAAATAAATCAAATAAATTAAATTGGAGTGTCTGTTTGTAATATCAAAAAAATACGTTTTCATTAAATGCATATGTAGGTGCACTTATAAAAAAACGCGATTTTAAAAAAATCTTCTGTTGAATGGCTGGACCGATTTTGACTGGCAGAAACTGATGTTATAAGGAGTAACTTATTTTAGAACAGCAAAAAAAAAATCACAAGTGCTGCCTGTAAACAATAAAAATTGATCTCAAATAGTTCGAATTAAATTTTCAAAAAGGCTTATAGTATGCTATATTCCCGAAACTACTCTACGTCAAATAAATTGCTGACTGCGCAGTGCGAAAGCGGCGCGAAGTGGCGACACTGGTTTTGTATGAAATAATACGTCAATACCACTTCTAATGTCTTATTATTACAAATTCTTTGGTTAGGACCCACTTTCTACTTCCTTATACACACGACTAAGTTTCATGCATTCAAAGCTTAGTTATAAAAGACCCATGATACATTTTAGATATTGGAGTTAAGACGAGGACGTCAGGTAATTCTAGTAGACCTGCCATAAGTGCCTCCTAGCGCTATGGTGTTAAAACTTCCAGAACAACACTCAAGAATCCATTATTCATGCCAATATGCTACACGTTAGTATCGCTTAGAACGTTCACACCACAGGGGAAATGTGATTTACATTTATATTGGTTTGACACTGCTATGACCTAATATCGAAAATACAGAAAAAGTATCAGCTAAAACCAACATAAACTATACAGATTGCTTTGACGGGCGCAAACCATCGAAATAAATGAAATAGGCTTGTCTAGAATGATGTTGGGCATCAGTAAATTGAATCAAACACTCGCCTGATTTATTCCGGCTTCCCGTCTTTATGGCACGAGGAAAATATGAGTGAAAAGATTATTTACAGCACATTCTCACGAAGCTCCTCATGTTATTTGAAGATGAGTACCTACCTATATCAAAATAATGCCTCTCTTTAAAGTAACATTTTTGTTCCACAGCATGGTGAGGTATGTATGATAAAAATATCAAAAAAACATAATTTCGAAAAAACATCAAACAAATAAGTAAGAAGAAAATACTTGATAAAATTCCTGGGACTGCCAACCGAGTAGAAAATCTTTACAATGTCTTTTGGCATGATAAACAAGCACATACATCAATACAGAACCTTTTTCAAAAAACTTTTGGGGTCTGGAAACTTTTCTATCGGCATTCCCAACTCAATTTTCGGAAGCACGCGATAATGCAGCCACCGCTCGATATAATGGAGGCTGAACAAAAGTTACTTAGGAAATGGAAAGATAAGTAATTCCATTTCGAGTTATTTGCGCTCCACCGGCGGGTCCGCAGTGGCGGAGAATGTTATGTAAAACGGCAGAAGCTTACTGTGCCAACAATAACAAGAGGATATTCTACAAATCTATGATTTATCGTTCGTATTATCCTACGATTGGGATTGGCACGGAAAGTAATGGGCTCTTTCTGTATAGGTAAGTCTGAATAATAGTTATTTTCTTCAAATTCTCTTTGAGCAGAATTTAAAACTGAATAAACGAACGAATAAGAGATATAAGACGTATTGATATATGTTCAAATTCAATGTATTATGAAAAACATATCGCTTTTCTTATGCGAAGGGGTAATGAGAGGTTTACTTCAGTACGTCCACATTTCACCGATAATATTATTGGTCCCAATGTAATAGGGGGGCGAGCTTAATGCCATTGTACCGGGAACTCTTGCCATAACTGCGACTTTTTTTATTTTTTTACTAGCTGTGCCCCGCGACTCCGTCCGCGTGGAATGCGCTTTTCTGTTGAATTTTTTCCTGAATTTTCTTTGCTATAAACCTCACGGAGCCCGAGACCTTTCTAACGAATGCAAAACCGTGGAAATCGGTTCGTGCGTTCTGGAGTTATAGCGTCAGGAAGGAAAACCCGACTTATTTTTATATAGTAGATAAATACTTATAAGTAAAATACAATCTAAAAGCAGCTAGAAAGCGGAACCCCGGGCAAAAGCTGGTACCTATATGAAACATTTTTTAACGAGGAATACAAACTCAAAACGCCCTATTCATTCATAATAAACTTTTTCAAGGGAGTAGGTAACCAAAGGCGGGTTACATGTACCCATCATATAGGTAGCTGTTACCATGGCAACTCGATGGCGTCGGTCAAAGACCTCGCCGCCGTCGCGACATCCACTGAAGTAAAACAAGAAAGGTGTACTATTAATCCTAGGGAAGTTTAAACAGGGGTGTCTAAAGGTGTCCGCACAGTGCGGGTTAAAAACGCTTCTAAACTACTCCTGTTGTCGTGAAGCAGTCTTTGTAGTAGAGATAAGATACTAAAGGGAATTTCCTTGGCCTATTAAATGGTTTCAAGACAATTCGTTGCTATTTCCTACAGTAAATACCCCTGTTTGTTTGTCTGACCACATTTTATGATTTTAATTAAATTTGGTACAGGGGTATACCTATTAAGTTTTGGAATAACATTTAGGCTACTTGTTAGATGAGACGAAAAGAGCCCGAGATCTGAGGTTTTATAAAATTTTATTTAAAATGGAATGTAGGACGTGATCATTGAATTGAATTTATTAAATTTTCCGGTTATTCTAATCTCCACAAAAAGCATCTACCTACTCAAACTTGACTATATGGAGTCGTAGCTTATGGAATTGGTATTTGTTCAATACATTTTTTAAATCGCAAATTGCTTTTCATTGCTATACTTTACTTACTTTACACAGTGGTAAGTAATTACACAAAAGTTTCGTAGTAATATATCCTTAGGAAGAAAATTCATGCTAGCCGAATGTTCAACGAAGAGGGATTAAAAAGACTACAAGTCGTTTCATTGTAGAAGTTAACCCCGGACTTAAACTTGTTAATTCATTACAACTTCATTCATTATGACGTAGCTTTATTGCAGCGCCGGGCACAGCCGAGAACGTTTAATTACTTTTATAACTTGCACATCAATTATAACTAGATGTAATTGTGTAAAGGTTCGAATCATAGCTGCGTAGGTAGTTAGACACAATTATGTTTCTAGGTGTTTACCATACCATTTGTTAACTGACGGTATTTTTACTTCAGTTGTTTTGTAAATATAAGAAACTTTAAATATTCCAGATAAAGTAATAGTCTTTTATATGAAACGTTAAGTACTTTTAAAGTATCTCTCATGATCGTATTAAGTATATAATAATAAATAATTTAGCCCTTTTAACGTCCCACTCCTGGGCACGGGCCTCCCCTCAACACGAGGGGGATTCAGGCCATAATCCACCACGCTGGCCCAGTGCGGGTTGTCGGATTTCACATGTCTTTCGAAAATTGGTTAGATCTTCTAAGACATGCAGGTTTCCTCACGATGTTTTCCTTCACCGTAAGCAAGTGATAATCATGTAGAAATTATGATACGCACATAGATTTCGAAAAATCCAGAGGTGCGGAGCCGGGATTTGAACCCAAGACCTGGTGCCCGCAAGGCGCGTGCTTTAACCAATCGGCTATCACTGCTTTTTTATTAAGTATATGAGAAACCAATACTCTACAATACATTTCACCCAACGAAAATAACGACTTTACAACGGTCCTATCCATTAATAGTGCAGCCTTACAGTGCCTTGGTTAAAAATATCTCGTAACACACGAATGCAGGCACGCTAACAATCTCAATCCAGCAAGGGTGGAGTTCATCATTCGCTTAACTAATTCAAGGCTTGCGCGTCGCTATGGCAACGCGTCGAGGGCGGGCGCCGCCCAACTTCCGCCCGCCTCAATAATTTCCCGGACGATTGGATGCCGCTAGTTGCCTGTAAATAACAGCTATGCGGCCAATTTAAGTTACCAAGCAATTCTTAACTGTTTAGTTTTTGCTGCACTACTGTAGAAATATTCCTAGACGTCTGCTGAGTAAAAAGGGTGTTGGGGGCGTGGGTCGCGTTGCAGGGGGACTATAGAAACGAAGATTATTTGAACTGCGCTTTTGTTAAACACTGCCCATCCGCTACATTACCTATCTTAAAGAAAGTGTAACTAGTTCTCCCGAAAATGCTACTATTTCGTCTGGCTTTTTAATAAAAATACCAGTTTTTAATACTTAAAGATCTCCAGTAAAATGTTAAATGTCAAAACTTGTAGATGCAAATTTTCTACTTAAAATTTTCTAAATCGCCCTCGAAACTCGGGAGGTTCCAATCAGCGACTGAATTAATTCAATGCACTTCAATTTACACGAGACTCGCTGCTGAATCAATTCCAATTTGAAACGAGAGCGCAATAGCAAAGAACTGAGCATCAGAAAGAATAGGTTATAGTGATAAGGTTGGGGTGCGAGAGTGCATCTTTCAATTTAAATTTATTTTAGGATAGAAGAGGCATTTTCGGATGTTGACCCGACCTGGTACCCTCTCCAAAGACTTGGATACTTGATTTTGAATTATATTTTATTACGTTTTCATAACCTCAGTCCAGAACAAAACATACTTTAAAAAATTGTCATTCTTAAAATCTGACCTCAGCATCTTCGTGACAACCCTAGATGGCGCCGGGGGACAGATCCTGGGTGTTGTCCGCGGGGACGGCTCCTAAAAGCCGGTATTAGTAGAAATCACATTCCCACTCCCCTTTATCAGAAAAGTGATAAAGAATCCCCTTATTGCTCGGGACGGCAACGTTCACTTGGAGTTTATTACTTCAGGGATTTTGTGGCTTCCGACAATTCCGATATTTAATGATACTTTCGTATGTTGTACAAATTTTTCACGATATTTCTTATAGTTCACAGCAAATGAAGAAAGATAAACAAGTCAGTTATACCAGTACACTTCTAAAAAAGTAGCATACACTTTGGGCATAAATCCTAGCCACATTGTTGTATGAATAGCTAGTAGGACTGAGAAGACTGCTTTCAATTTGTACGTGAAGATTACAAAGTTTGTGACGTACACTAAAGTTTCCTAGTATTCGGCTAAAAGTTAAGCCCCCCTCCCGACATCTTCTCATTTGTCATTAAGCTACTAAAAGCCCGAGACGCCAAGTAATCCCCACGTTACGCAGAATTATCCCGAGACGGACCGAACGACACAGAGTAAACTTCTCAAGATGATACGAGGAGCACTCGGAGAGCCAGACTTTTGGTCTCAAGGGGGATAAATATTTCCACTGATGTTATGACGTTATTAAAGATCTCGCAGCGAGTTTTCTAGCATGTTTCACGTTGCCAAGAGATAAGGGCCATTGCCGTGTACTAGCAAACATTTGCGCAGCAATGGCCGTATCCCTGCGAGCGACGCGCCGTGGGCTCAGCGATACACCTCCTTCCCTTTGCAAAGAAATAAGAGAATAAAGGAACAAAGAGACGCGATAATAACTAAATAAATTATTCATACAACGTCGGCGTACATCAGACGCGTGTCGAAAGATTTGATGATACCCGGAATAGGTTTCGTGAGGTGGGGGATTGTTGCATTTCCTCAAGCTATATATGTTTAGCGATACTCCCATTTGATTCCCACCGAGAAAAAATACGAGTAATATAAAATGGCAGGTGTAAAGAATGGCATGGTTGTAACGTTTCAAGAACCCTTATTGGATGGCGTCCTGTCTGTCATAAAACCGTCAGTGCCACCACCTCATAAAATCTCCCCGGGAGGACACTCTAAGATGTGCCGTCGCAAGGTGAAGAGGGCAATGGTACTAGACATTCAACATTGTTTTTTTGCTAATTCTACATGTAAAAAAAACATTTAAAATTAGGTAGGTACCAATATAATATGAAATGTACACAATCGCAAGGAGATATTCGGTTTTACGAGAGCGCTACCCAAATAAAATTAGCTATAAAGATTGTGGATTCACAAAAAAGGTGTAAACGCTTTCGACCGCAGCTTTGTGTTTTAGATAAGGAGTAGTAGGCTTACACCTATAAAGAGAACATTCTGAACGAACATTCAAAACGTATAGTGTTTCATGGTATTTTACGAAGGCCGTTGGCAAATTTTAATTGTTTGACCCCGCACATGAATGATGCAACATAAACTCGACAGCGAAATACTTGTTTATGACAATTAAGTGTGTTAAGTTGATAAATATTAATCGATTTATATTGAATGGAATATCGCAAGTGTTACATAATCCGCTCGGTGACTAGTTTTGATAAAAAGGAGAGGCTTCTCAATGTTCCGTTATGTGTGTTGAATAAACATATATTTGTTTTACTAATAATACTTATTTACCCTAGGATAGTTATCGATGCTGTAATAATAATTAATAAAATAATTTAGCCCTTTTGACGTCCAACTCCTGGACACGGGGCTCCCTTCACTACGAGGGGGATTCAGGCCGTATTCCACCACACGGGCCCAGTGCTGGTTGGCGGATTTCACATGTCTTCCGAAAAGTGTTTAGATTTTCTAAGATACGCAGGTTTCCTCACGATGTATTCCTTCGCGGTGAGCGAGTGATAATAATAATATAGAAATTATAATTCGCACATAGATTTAGAATAACCCAGAGGTGCGGAACTGGGTTTGAAACCAGGACCTAGTGCCCACAAGACGCGTGTTAACCAGTCGGCTATTATTGCTATATCAATACTGTAAAAACTCTAGTTTGTTGCGTGACTTCACTTCAACCTAAAATTAAGTTAACTATCGTCGTATTTTATTTATTCTGCGATAAGACCGCCAAGTGTACACTTTTGTTTTATCATGTTATTATGTCAAACTCTGGTGTAAGTACATTAAAGAGTTTATCTATTATATTTTAATCCTTATGGGAACTAACGCGTATCTTAGTGATACGATACTCCCTCGTTATAATATATTAATAAATGCGATTGCAGTTTGTAAACAAAACAACATCTTACCCAAAAAAATTACAGAATGTGCCGAAAATAGTCATTTAGTTACAAGTCCGCTGGTTTGTAATAACACTTGATAACAATAATCACTTGCGCTCATTGTAAAATATCTCGGCGTTAAAGTGAAAGTTTGTTATTATAATAATAATACGTCACACAATATCGACGGGAGATGAGTGAGCGCATGCATTATGTTCAGTGTGTCACCGAGTGTCAATTGTGTCGCAACTGTCGCAGGCATTAGATAAACTATCGATATTATATTCTAATCAATACCGCTATTGTGTCTATTGTCATAATTGGCATCGGTTTCGACACTATCCGCTTGAGCTCAGCCATATAATATCAGAAGTAATAATAGCAAGAGCTATTGCCTACAAAGTAACCACTAATAGAGTATAACAAAGGCAATGCGGAATCGTTTAATATTATTATTATCTTGGTTTATGATTGGCAAAAAAAAACATAAATCATAACATATTTTTTCAGCACCCAAATCGTAACCTGTAAAACAACCCATTAACTTAAAGCAAGAATTACGTAAGGAATCCATTTTTTATCGGCAAAACGTTCCACCCCTCCAATAAACTTGACTTTATAGCTCTGGTAATAACAACACGAATTTATAGAGTCATCATTGCGGAAAAACCCTTAGAGACGCTTGCGCATCGACAATTCCAAAAAGTTCAACGTCCCATTTCCCTTACGCACACATTATTCATTATGTATTCCCTTATCGCGAAGCAATGTACCATAGAATATGATATTGCCTCGTATATCGTAGGTGCGTGGTAAATTCGGGGGCTTATATTTAAACGTTTGCGGAAAAGGTTTTAGATGAGACAGGCTTACGGCTGAACTTGATATAAGACATTTGATAAACCCCTGAAGATATTCCCTCTGGTAATTCCGTAATGGTAATCGCGTTGTTACGGGCCGGCAAGCAAACTCCCCCTCCCCCCACACGGCTTTGACGGCATGCAAATTTTGTTATCTTTTTTGCCATAGGTACGTCTGGAAAGTATGAATGGTAGGTAGGTCATGTACATTCGAACACATAAATAGATTTAAATATTTACATACAATGCAAAACATTCACGAATTATTAAGTCACGACATACGTTCACGTCATAATTTTGCGCAAGATTATTTTACAATGTCCGTGTTGTGTTTGCGTGAATACTTTACAAATGTCCTCCACTGTACAAGAGCCTACTTGATCAATCATTCACTTTTCAGAATGTAGGTACACAATTTTGTCTAGTTTTTTCTCCTTAGTTTTGTATGGTTCCCTGAGCATCTCTAGTGTATCATAACGGTGGTTCCGTAGGTGTTAAAAAAATCGGGTGACCTAATCGTCACGGCCCAAAAAGGCTGTTACAAACCACAACTGCGACTATAAATATCCAGCAGCGTCGAATACTTCCTCAAAATAATTTGACGCGTTCAAATCAAACTCATATTATTTTCCTGTAAAATGTGTAAACCAACTACACATCTGCAATTATTTCCGTATTACGCCGGTGGCGGTAAGCAGTTAACTCCCATTGTGGTATGCTGGATAGCAACTAAAACAAAGGGCATGACACATCAATATCTTAGCCCTCACGGGCACCATACATTTTTGCTCCATAGCGGACGGTCGTAAAGAGAAGACAACTCAAGTGGAGCACTAAAATATTAACTACCTATTCCAGATTTTAGTACTTCAGGATAATGGAAACGTCTGACAGTTTATCTTTTAATCCATACATGAGGAATAAAACAGATCATGTACCATTCTATTAGTATTTGTTATATAATAAAGTCGGCAAACAAGCGTACGAACTGCCTGATGTTAAGGTGAAGGCGCCTGTCTAGCCCGCGAAATTCAAAATTTTCGAGTATTATAGTTTATCCAAAATCTGAAAACATTTAAGACAACATTTTGTGATTTGCGACAAACACTACATTTTTTTTACTAATACATTTATTTTACTCTAACTATTATCACGGTGGATATGATACTAGTTAATCACTAAATATACAAAAAATGCCAGATTATCTGGATAGCTGTCGTTCTTGAAATGTTTTAGAGTAAGTTGGATATATTAATAAATGCACTGCACACGGTCTTTGTCGCGAATTCCAAAACATGCCTTTATTTATTGTCAGATTTTGAAAAAAATCTAAAAAACCTCAAAGAAATTGAACTTCACGGGCTAGATGGGCGCTTAAGCCTTAAGCAGATACCGTAGCTTATAGATGCTCGCATCACCAAAGTTATTACTCGCATGTTGCTGACCTAAAGAGGAGTGGAATAGCGTGAGGGAAAGGGAGAGGGATGGAGAGGACTGGACCTCTGGTTCTAACACTCGTACGACACGCAGCTATAATAGTTTTTCATCGATCTTCTGTGAGACGATTGTACTAGCCGACGGCACGGATATTCCCGGAGCTTGGCTCTGCAATCTTAGACTCAAATATGCTTCTTACCAAAACAAAGACGACCGCTTGGCGCAGCGGTTTGAGCGTAGGCCGCTCGCCTCACTGCATCGGGTGGTTGCGGGTTCGATTCCCGTTAGGGTAAATTTCGGAAATAGCCTTTTCGTAATTTTCCCTGGTCTGGGTATCACTGGGATCGCCCCCAGTCCATTGTACGGTACCCATAGTACAAGCGTTGCTTAGTTTGGGACTATACAGTTGGTATGTTCGTCTGGCGATATTTATTTATGTAAAGGTATGCAATAAAGTTTGTACACCATCTTAAAGTTCCGAAGCTGAATCACGTGCTCACAAAGGAGGCTCATATCTATCGAGCACGTGCACCTAACTACACACGGTACGAGGAAGGACTAATGTCGTAAAGTCTATTTAGCTCCGATCGTCCCGAACAAATTTAATCTCCTCACGATTTATTGGTCAAATACCTTTCGCCCGTGCCTTTACACTAAAGGGGATTCGTGTTACATTGAGGCTATTGCAGTGTTGTCAATAAACTTGAATTATATTAAGGGGGCTGCTATTCATTCCACTACTTCGTTATCGAATCAAGTATTTTTTACTCCAATAACACGTTAACCTCTTATAAATTTACTAGCTGTGCCCGCGACGTCGTCCGCGTGGAATTTTATTGACAAACTTCCATCCCCTATTTTATCCCCTTGGATCGTGATCTTGATCTATCAACGCACAGCCCAAACCACTGCACGGATCGGGCTGAAATTTCGCATGCAGGTAGATGTTATGACGTAGGCATCCGCTAAGAAAGGATGTTGATTAATTCTACCCCCAAGGGGAGAAAATAGGGGATGAAAGTTTGTATGAAACTTTGTCAATTAAATTCCACGCGGACGAAGTCGCGGGCACAGCTAGTTGTTATATATAAATAAACCCAGTTTGCCGTGAAAGTTTGGAAATTAAATATATGAGCAGGCTTTTAGGTCCATTCGTTGTTACATGCTCCTCAAGACGGAAAATCGTAGTGATTGCTAATTACTAGAGTTTTCAGCAAGTACCTTTATATACTAAGTTTAGCCTTATGTTTGAACGGTCTCGAGCTGCACAAGTCTAATGTTATCATCTGGCCTTTCGCGTGCTATGCAATTAAACTTTAACCGTAGTAGTCTCTGAGTGCTAAGTTAGTTAAACAATTATCTCCGGCTTTATCTAGACAAAAGTTCATTTATCTTTGGGAACTTACCAGTTGAAGATTTGAATGCAGATAGATATGTTATTAAATCAAGTTTTAATTACAGTATGGGCATATACTTATTTATTTACTAAGTAAATCCTTCGGATTTTTCAAGGAAACTGCAAGTATTGAATAAAACTACTCTATAGTCACAGAGCCACGTTCAATATATCATCGATTGGTGTGGTAACAACCCTGACAAATAAACCAAAGTTTAACGACAATTTGACCGTACCGCTCCGGGGAACAAAGGCTCACGGTCCTTGGCCAAACAATATGGCCGACAGGCCAACATACTTTTACTATTACGAAGCATGTCTCATACAATTCAACCAGTCGTTTAAGACCTCTAAATAGTTTAGAAATAATTGTCTCTAGCAATAACATGGCTCGTAATTAATGATTGCGATAAAATCAAATTGATAATATAATGCCTAATGCTTATCTTCTTAGATATATTAATTGCATAGTAAGTAACCCATAACAAGTTGTGTATTTCTAATGTTATTTGGCATAGGGCATAGATCATTGCATTGATGGAAAGTCCCATTGCGGTCGCGGAAAGTACGAGTATAATCTTTTATTGGGTTATTTATCAGGTTTCCTGGTCAACAGGGCAAATCAGTACTTAATCCATCATCGCATAGGTTGTATAGCCGACAATAATTTTGCATTAGTCATCAAATCTCCCACAAGGTCCCAACGCTGTCAGCTTTCCCGGCCCAATGCCAATATCTTGGGGCTCATCGTTCGCTCAGCCCATCACAATAGGCACAATGGCAGACTCCCACGCGTCAACAAGCGTATTATGCGTAGCTTGCTGCATTACCAGTTCATTACGGCTCTAAACTGCTGACGAACGAAGCATAAGGCCGGCCACAAGCCACAACACAAAGTATTATCCACGTCAGCGCTGCTGCATTTGTCATAAGAGGATCAAATGGGAAAGATCAGTTTGATATGCGAATAAAGATAAATATTTGTGTGCTACTACTACTGCTACTATTACTATTTGTTACCTTTTTCATCATTAAATACATACATCACAAAAAGTTATTTATTTTAGTGATTCATCATCATTTGACAAGCTATGACAACAAAGCTAAAGGCTTGTGCCAAGAGTGCTCACGTCAATAGATAATAACCTAAAACTTTTGGTGATGTGTGTACAGGATCAATGGAAATGTAGATCTAGATTTATTATACGATTATATTGTTAAACAAAATATTGCGATAATGTTAAGAAAGAATGTGGAAGATAATTTTCATGACGCTCCACACTGTGGCCCGCCTGTAGCTTTACTACCCATTATCCCGATGAATAGCTGTTTATATGACGAAACATACTTTCTAATGTTACTGTCTATAATTTTATTTCCCTTGTTTTGTAATGATTATAAGCTGTCTTTATTGCTACATGCCTGGTACTTTTTATGATGTGAAACTATCACATTCATTACTACTACTAAATAGACGGTATACGCAATTTAATAATCATGTTTTCTTGATAATACCATCGAATCAGGATAGGTGAATTCTACAGGGTACTCAACAAGCCCTTTTTTTCTCACATTGATTTACAATTGACAACTAAACTAAACTAAATTAAGTGTACTCATGTCGTAATGAAACAACAATATTTTAAGGAGCTTCAAATTTATTTTAGTCCTCATTTTGCCAATAGAACGAGCGCCATGTCCTCAAGAAATCTAATTTTACCATTCCAATTGTAACAACGAAATTTCGTGCTCTAACAATATTAGTCTGTGGGCAACAGAATATTGCAACGAAAGCGCGTTGGGATTCTGAGCTATGCACCAAACTGTCCCGTTCCCGAATTCCCAGCCTAATCCGGATATTGGACATTTGTACCTGTAACACTGATCTATAGCCCTGTCATCGGAACCTAACGAGAAAGGAAGTGAGCAAAAGGAAAATTGATATTCTTGCTAGTTTCTAAACGAATCTTTTGCATGTGTATTCTAAAACCGATCTTGGACAGTATCGAATAATCTAATTGTCTAAATATTCCTGCCTACCGGGCCCCAATCGAAACATTGAATCCGTATGGATATCATTAAGTTATGTGATTACAGATTATTCACAGTGATCAGATGCATCATCATCATCATCGTCCATGAGCCGGAAGACGTCCACTATAGGACATAGCCGCCCCCGCCTCCCGTACAATGACGTCAACACATAACTGCAGATCATTAATCAACAATACATATTATTTTCGGTTAAAAAATAAACAATCAAAATGACCCACAATCGATGGCGACGCAATCAACCTTGACACAGTATAGCGTACCATTATTGATAGTGAAACAAAAGGCGACTTTCCTCGTCAGGAAATAGAGTTTGAAACGCCGCGTTGTCTACACAAGTTTATCTAGTTGATGGAATCGATAAGTTTGATGCGATTATAAATCGCACGTGGTTCCGCATCGAGTCAGACCTGTCTCGTAAACTCGATTGTAAAACTAGTTAACCGATTGCAGCGATAAATATCATTCGATTTCCATTCGCGCATCTATTAACATTGAATTAATGACTGACATTGTTGATGTATGATAGACAAATCTTCAAATAACCAAAATGTCGACAACATATTTAGGTATATTTTAAATACAAAATCTTATGGATTTCAACGACCACAGTACTGAATATTATTTAAAGCCTTATCGGTCGTGGTAACGTAACATATTGCTAAACAAGTCGAGGTTCTGCTTAATCGGTAAATAAGATTATTGCAGAATTAATTACTACCATGGTAATTAATTCCTTTCATATGTATACAAAAGTATTTCTTACTTAACATTGATCAATAATATATGTATTACGAATACGGTTTCCAAATACACTGCGTACTAGACGCCCGGACTTTAATTCAATGGCTCGTTTAACATAAATACATGACTTGCTTATTGGGTTGGGCCTATTGTGAGGATATCAGTAAATCAGTGCTAATAGCTGTCAGACTCAAAATAGCACATAAGCTCGGAAAACACCATGTAGCAAGCGTCCTTGATCGGATAATAAAATATATTCAAAGGAAAGTTCTATACAAAAGCACGCGTAAACAACTCGCTCCACCAGACCCCTTTCCCACGGGGTCAGGAGGTTAATAAGATATTCACATTGTACAGTACCAACTCAGCAAAATATAATAGTTTTATGAATCGAACAAAGATATCCTTCGCAGTTCCCACGTTCTGTTTCATTATTTATACAAACATTTGGGTAGTTTCCGTCGTTTTAGTAGCATGGTGTTCATATAAATCCCGTTGGCGGTTTGTGCGAGTATCGCGTGTGTTCGCGATATAACGGGCTGCGGTATCGTTTCTAAGCATTTAATGTAGCGACTTGTGACGATCGAGCGCCGCATCGCTTTAAGGGCCTGTGCACACCACGTTTATTAAACGCGCCGTCGACGCACGGTTCTAAAACGCGCGTCTACGGCGCGTTTTAAAAACGTAGTGTGCACAGGCTCTAAAGGAACAATGGCACCACCTTTTGCGCATACAAGTGTAATAGTTTATTTATTACTTCCTAATTATAATACAAAAAAAAAACAAGGCAATGAAAACCTTATTTATCGTACAGGAAAATACGTTATTGTTGCCGCGGTGTGGGTTAGTTTCTTTTGATCACGTTCGACGGCCAGCTGCATTGCGACATTAAAATAACACCATGCCGTTTACTTTTCCGTAATGCGCGTAATAAAATTAGCGAAAATATAATGCTCGCAGGAAGTTTGCGGGTAAACATCCCGATGTTTATATCGATCGAAATTAGATTAAAATTGCTCAACGTGAAATAAACATTTAACGCTGTAAGTAAGTTATACCATTTTATTCTCTATTTTAAAAAGTAATAGTATGCGAAATAATGAAATAAAAAAAGCTCACCTAAAATAGACCTTGAAGCTATTCAACATACCTACATACCTCGCTGTGTCGTATAAATCCATACCAAACGCTGCACTAATGTTTTATTCATACACACTCAACTAATCTTGAGCTTAAAGTCCGGTGCAAATGAATTCATTAGGCAAAATATCAATGTCAATATGTACGCAATTCATCATCAAGCATCAGGGTCACCACTCACACTGTGTGACAAGTCCGCAGACCAAGTGGTAACTGGTTTAGTTTGCTGGAAAGATTTGCGAACTCAATTACCTATTGATAATGACATGTCGCACGGTGCACTTGAAAAAAGGAGTTAGTGTCTCTTCTTCTTTCTTTAAAAATATGGCCCACCCAGTTTAATAGGTATTTCGCCTGTTTGTATGTTTGTTTTCAAGTAACAAATAGCAATACAAACACATTTATTAACAATACAATACAGAAATATGAACGTCCACTTTGGAAAACCAAAATGGAGGCCTTGGTGTCTCAATACTATTAATGTACTAACTTCAAATCGATATTGAAGTTCATTATAGTCCCTTTGAACTAGGTACTCACAATAAAATCGACATTAATAAATAGAATTTGAAAATGATTTTTTATAGGTACAATAGTAAGTACTATTTAGCCCGCATAATCTCACCTGTTGATGACGAAATAAACCCGCTCCTAATACGAGAATTAAATAAAATGCGCTGAGAAAATGAGCAAAATTTTATTGAAATCTCGCGGGAATCTCCAACATGGCGCCAACGAACGGTGCGATGTTGCCACGGGCGGATTTAACCAGGAAAATATTATATAAAAAATACATAATAAAAAAGAAGGGTATCTCAAGATTACAGTATATTATTTTGGAGTAAAATAATATTACATCGTGCTGAGGGACAGATAGGGCGGGATTATTTTATGTCCCTCCTTATATTATACTTTGTTAGCATGAGCCATGGAAATTTTTGTGTCGAGTGTGAGTTTTGCTGAAAAATATTTTTTATTTTATTTTGTCGGTAAAGATATCAGAGTTGGCCGTTTCGCCTGTTGTTGTTGCCCTTGGTCAGTATAAATTTAAACATCAATTTGGGCCTCCCTTTTATTGATTTCATTATTACAAATAATTGCATTTACCAAACCATTTTGATCGGTTCATTCGTTTGAGAGTTACGATGCCACAAACAGAGATACACAGATACATATTAAACTTATAACACCCCTCGTTTACAATCGGGGGTTTGATGAGAAAGAATATAATATGTCTGAATCGAATAATTACGCTAGAAAATAGTATGTTTCGCTAAGTAATACCGAATTTAAGTTATAGGTTCGTTCACATAATACAAACGAATATTATTATTGCCCTTTCTCCCTGACTGAGAGCCAATTGTCTAGACTCCGTATCGACCACGTCTGTCCTGGCACACAATGTCTGCTTGGTTTAATGTTATGCTATAAAACATTATAAGGAGGAAAGATTTGATTGTTTGTTTGCATTGAATAGTCTTCGAAACAACTGAAACGATTTGAAAAAATGTTTCACTGTTGGGAAGCTACACTTTCCCCGGGTGACATAGGCTATATTATATTTTCAAAAAAAATTGGGATCCTTCGTAAAACTTCAATAATGTAACCGTGCGAAGCCGGGTCAGGCCGCTAGTTAAGCTATAAAATCGTGAACAAACAGCACCGAAATGATTTTGTAACACAGCGTCTAAACTAGTTTGCCAGTTCCTTTTTCAAAGTGCATAAATAGCCTTCGGTGCAGGTCGCCTTGTCGCGTCACGATCCACGTAATGGTCATAGAATCGCTCCAAGCAGACCATAAACCGGCCGGACCGTATTCTAACGCAATCTACAATGTTGCTGACTTTGGACACCCTGCATTATTAAATCTGTAAAAAAAAAAAAAGTTCGTATCTTACATGATAGTTTAAAAGTTTTCTACTTTTCGTGGCTATTCTATATATAAGAACCTATATTTTCATGGTTATCGCATCTCGCGTGAACGGATGTAACGATTACGCTGATCCTTTTTTTGTTGCGTTTATTATTGTCAGGAGGAGGTTCTTATGAAAGAAAAAATGAGTAAAGAAAGTTGAGCGGAACAATTCGAATTCAATATTCAAAGTTGAGACAGGACAAGGTCTGTCGGGTCACCTAGTCAATTTATAAAAAATTCATTACCGCTGTTACGATGATACACCCAGGTGGTTTTGTTAGTTTTGTGGGTACGGTCCTAGGGCTCCAGATAAACAGATATGCTGGATAAAGTATAGCCATAATTCTATCTATTCATCAAATTTCCAAGTGGGTAGAGCGCAGGATTCTCGTCTAGGATAATAGCGGGTCCTGGGAATAATACTAATTTTGATATATTTGCCACGCTTGAGGCAGTTGGGCAAGAAAATTATGGGTTTATACTGATGATAATAGATCTGCGAGATTGTAAACCCTCTTGCTGAGACAATGTATCCAGGTAATTTACTTTTTTCCCTAGTGTTTTGCAAGACCAGCCTCGATTTTGCATTTTCTTAAGACCAAGACAAACCCTGCACATCTTGAACAAGAATGACACTTATTCTAAAGTCTTACAGGGTGATTTCCAGGAGGTCTTACGAAAATACTAGAAAAAAACACAAGATCTTAAAATAGCACTCGCATTTACAACCCAATGATCGCCAAATCTAGTTGGATAGTAGTTAAAACAACAGCTTGTAAAACTGAAACTAACAAGTTGCATAGTCACTTTTAAACATGGAATTGATACTGTTAATCAGCAAAATGTACCTTGTTAACACGGCCCAATGGGTTGGAAAAGGGAAAAATGTTACAAAGCAAGACATCTCCCCGCGGAACAGGCACCATCTAGCGGGAAACGAAGCGGGCAGACGTAAACAATTTAAGAGTGGCCGGTGCACTCGAGGCGAGGCAACGGAGCGAATAAACGCGCCGCGAGGCAGTAAACACGGGACACTCGAGGACGTTCCTGTGGCCATCTGTAAAACCTCACTATTTAAATTGCAAGCTCAGAAAATTTCCCGCGGTGGTCTCGTTTGCTCTTAACGATGTTTTTTCCAAACGAATTAGGATTAATGAGATTAAGAGATAGTAGAATAGAATTATAATTGTTGTTTACTGGAAAGTAAATTGAAAAAGAAATGGAAAACGAAATTAACTCGGTTTCTGTGTTTTGGTTCGCTTTTATTATTCTTATCCAACGTTTACAAGCCGAGCAATCGTTTCGTGTTTATTTATCAACTGATTTAGATTTTGTACTAAATATTTGCTCGTGCAATGAAATGTTTATATTTCGATTGGTAACAACACTATGAAAAGGCACACACCTCCTAATGGCGCCCAGCAACGGCCAAACAATACCGAACCATTCCCAATTTGCCAATTATTTTTTCCAATAAAAACGGTAATAGCATATTTGATAGCTCATTAGAGCGCCATTAATGCCTTTTTAATAGCATCCGCCTTTTAAACGAGCCTATAAATTAGCAAGAAAGTCGTATTCAACACAAAAAATCCAAGATTTAATTCTATACTAGCGGCCCGCCCCGGCTTCGCACGGGTACATTGCGGTTACATTATTCGAGTTTTAGTAAGGTTCCCTAATTTTTTTTAAAATATATTATAGCCTATGTCACCCGGGGATAGTGTAGCTTCCCAACAGTGAAAGAATTTTTCAAATCGGTTCAGTAGTTTCGGAGCCTATTCGTTACAATCAAACAAACAAAGTTTTCCTCTTTATAATATTAGTATGAAATATGATTAGTTAGCATACAAAAATAAATGACGTAAGTAGTATCTAAACAATTTTCGAAAGACATGTGAAATCTGCCAACCCATACCAGGGCAGCGTGGCGGATTATGGCCTGAATCCCCCTAGCAGTGAGGGGAAGCTGGTGTGCAGCAGGGGTGGGACGACAAAAGAGATCAATTATTACAATACTATTTAATATTTTATCGAATAAATGGTAGGTACTTATAGCATCACGCGCATATCACGCGGTGTCGTGGCAAATCAAACATAACAAAGTAAACACCTTAAATTTATACAAGTGATTATGAAAAAAATCATTTTTACAAACCTTGAACAGCGCTTACTTTGTGCGATCACTTAACTCCAACAAAGGTTTATTGTCTAATTACCTGTAACAAGAATAATATGTTTTAAGATAAGATTTTATATTATTATATACTAGCTGTGCCCACGGACTTCGTCCGCGTAGTATTTAACTTAACAAAAATTTCGGGCTTTTCGGGATAAAAAGTATCCTATGTGTTAATCCCGGTTATAAACTACCTGTGTTCCAAGTTTCATCCAAATCCGTTCAGTGATTTTTGCGTGAAGGAGTAACAAACATACATCCACACACAAATTTTCGCATTTATAATATTAATATATATTATAGTAGGACTTTGTAGAAGGCGCTTCATGATTTTAAATTCAAAGGGAGTAAACCTCCCAAAATAGAACACAAAAAAGTGTCTAACTGATATAATGTAGAAAAGACAACATTTTGGCATCGTGTTGCAATTTGGACGCCAAAAGTGTACAGTTCCCAAAAGTTTGATCATTAGCGGAGCGGCGTAGAGCAAACGTAATACACACAATAAAATGTCGCTAACACACTACGGTTGCTGACATCACCATAATTGCCGTGATAGGTTCCAATTGCATTAACTGACTGAAAGTGATGGCGTGACTCATTATTATACCACGGTCAACGAGAGGCGATACGAAAATTTAAATTATTTTATAAAATTTTACGTTTTCATATTTTTTAATAACATTACAGTTTCGGAAACAAAATGTATCACGAATTTATTAAATATCTACTCGACTCGAATTTTCGCGAGCCCGGCGCAGGGGAACCGACATTATAAATAATTCGTATCACTTCTTGTTAGCCGCTGTTTAAAGCAATACTTTTTGTAGCTTGTACAGTTTAAAGAAGTTAAAGCTTTACGTCAAATATATGTGCCTTAAACACTGGCTAAACACTTAACAATAATAACAAGAGAACGCTGAAATTTCATTCAATTCTTTCAGTCTTAAAAAAATATATGTAGAGGCTTTATGACGATAACGCCACTCTTTACGACATCTTTCCCGTGTATCCAATTATAACAGTTTATAAAGTGTCTCGAATCTCTTAATGTTACTCGTGACAAAAAAGTATTTTCTAATCGGCAGTACCGATCTACAAACTACTATTAAGTCCTGCACAGTCTCGCAACGTCGGACGCGCTAAATAGTAATCCAGCCAATCACAGCTACGTGTGAGTACCGACAGCAGACCAATTATTGCAGCCTTAATGCTAACGGCCCTCCAGACGACGCTAGAATAAACGTCAGCACAATAAAACCTATTCCCAAACCCGTCTGAGACTATAATGAGGCATTTTATATTCTAGGAACCGGAATTGTAAGATTTTTCTTATTAACATACTAAAGTAAGAATCAGTGTATGTTTAGCGTAATAATGTAGGTACCTTATCTGCATCAATATAGGAAAAAATCCTCAAGCGCGTCTGTTAGTTAAGGATAATGATTAATAGGTACTCTAAGCCTATGAGGGATCTTGTGCGTATATTAAAAAAAATTTGACATGCCATTTTGTCTTGGAAGACATCAGAAAAACATTTACAAATTGGATCCTAAACTGTAGACGGATTTATTAATAACAGCCGTAAGTTTTCTCCTTGAGGTGGTTTACCCATGCGTAATCGGATAATAATGTAAAAATAATTACCAATTTCGACTGCATAGCTACAATTCTGGGTAGTTAGTGGTTGCTTAATTCGTAGAATGCAATAATAAATTGTTAAAAGTGTTTCGAAAATTTAATATTAGCAAGTCCGCGCGAGCAGAATAGTATGCTAAGTATTAACGCAATGATATTCATAATTTTCTTTGCGATCGTAACAAATAAGTAATTGATAACCGTATCAACGTTTCACGTAACTTTGGCATTACGGCTTATGACGTGACCCGCCGATTGTGGCCAACCCCACAAATGCCACCGGCGCAAATAGCGAACCATTATATTAAAATGAGTCCCAACGAGCCCTACCTCAACACGGAAATTATTATCACACCCATAAATCAAGTCATGTTCACAAAGACCTGGCGAAATTCGACGCAACTTGTCGCGTGT
This sequence comes from Notodonta ziczac, assembly GCA_918843915.1. Classification (NCBI taxonomy): domain Eukaryota; kingdom Metazoa; phylum Arthropoda; class Insecta; order Lepidoptera; family Notodontidae; genus Notodonta; species Notodonta ziczac. The sequence continues at coordinate 3,746,515 of OU974037.1, forward strand.
CAGGCAATACTTTAAAAAAATTATAATATTGTAACCAAAAGCTCCGCAAATTTAGACTGTATTTTGCCTTAAACATAGTATCTGAATCAGTTAAGTATGAATTATGCTATACTTAACTTTATAGTCATGGCCCGCTTTTGACGTAATCATTTTTATAGTCATCTTTTTATCAACTTCTATTTGGATCTGTTTGTATCAAAATATTTATTACACCATGACAATGGAGATCGATAAACGCTTGTGGATATACAATGGTGTATGATAGGGAGTGGCGTGGCGCACCGTCAACCGCGGGACAATGGCGGCCCGTCCTTGAATTAGCACCGGAACTATTGTCACCGCGCACAATGGATAGGATTTGCCTAGATTGCCGCCGGCCAGACACGATCCAGGGCGCAAACCGCACACAAAACATATAACGACCAAACGACCAAATCGGGAAAAGCGTTATACCATTGGAAAATCGTTCGCTCCCAGAAACGACCTCAGATGAAATGTCATTGGACTAAATATTTTCCGATATTTTAAATTCTCAGCATCGTTGGTACCAAGTTCATGTTTTTTTACTAAAACTATACCATATTCACTGAAACATAGAATTGTTAAATATCGACACTGTAAAATTTGTATTAAATTTGCAGGCTTCTTTGGCAGTAGACTAACTGTAGTTAAAGATTTATATGTTGATTTAATAATGTCTATTAGCCCTTAAGCGTACACGTTAGCGTGGGTTTTGGAGTAATCCGTCAATGTCTGAAGGGAACCTATTAGGATTGGCTCCGCAATAAAGATGTTCATGATGTAGGGTTATTATTGGGATCGAGTGATGTCGGGATGTATGTGTCACTATGATTAATCTATGGAGAACCACCACCCGAAGCGAACACGTCTATAATAAACAACGCATTTTTTTAATACACATCGCAAAATGCGCATTATTCGTTCGATATAAAAAACAATGCTCGTTCTTGACCGCAAAGTGCTTTTTAACTTTTTAATAACGGCAAACTAACTAGATGTTTGTGTACTTGTTTTCTTGCCATGATTAATGTTAACAGGCATCTATTCGTTAACCAAACACCTACAGCGAAATGTCTAAGGTCTTGGTAATTGGGCAAATTAATAGCACCATTGCGTGGTTATGCTGAAACTGAAATCTAATGAAACACGACAGAGGCTTCCGTGATATTGGTTTGATAAATCACTTAGTGGAGATTAAATACGATGTACGCAGGACCACTTAAGGACATCACACATCGTCGTAACAATTTCTCGTGTCATAAATCTCTGTATGAACTCGACCTCTGTATGGTATCGACTTTCGTTGGACCAACCTTATTAATTACAAACCTTAATTCGGTCTATACAACTTGTAGGACAACGCATTTACTTTTCGTCTCTCGTCCTACGAAGCTTGTAAATACCCTTTAATATCCGGCTCCTGAGTGCATCTACCGACGAGCACTCTGTTCAAATATTTACATTTCAAACTCTCTAGTTTCATACAATAAAACCGCAATGCACGAAAAATAAAATAAGTAAATAAACAGAGGCTCGTTACCTATTAAAATGCTTGGTAAATGAGGTCCTCGCCATTAAGAGCTGCATATTAAAATCTTTCATTACGCACGTCGGGAATAAATGAAAATTTTAGTAAAAAATAATGACAGCACATTTTAGCACACAGCCAGAAATTGAGCACAAATTCATAGTCCTCTATGTTAGCATAATTGGCGTCGTCATAACGAGTTTAAACTACTTTTTTTATGGTGCTAAATAAAACATTTACGTGATCGGAAACCAGATATCCAACCAGATTGACTGCGATTACGATTAACATTTTTACCTCGATATTTTTCGTAATCCGAAGACTGTTTGGCGAAACGTCGGGTTTTTCCTAAATGGCTTGATCATATAGATAATGGTCGCGAATCGCGAACCCTCCGTGGCATGAGCGGTCCTGGAGAGCGTGTATCCCTCATAAATAAGTACGTCCCCGCAATTATAGGTATAAACGTTGACTACGGGCTTACGTGAAAGGTTGTACGCTATATTTATCGATGTACCTCCTGACGGTGGCACTGTTAAACGTGGCGGTGATTTAATATCGCACCGCTTGGCAATCGTTCCCGATATTTATAGGATATTTTTCTATAAAATCATTTTTGTTGCATTTCAAGTTGATAACGAAATAAGTTTGCCTGGCAGGTATTTATGATTTCCACCATTGCCAAATTCAAGATATAGGTAGGTATATCGTGGTGAACGAGTGCTCCAATGGCTCAACTCTGCGACTCTACAATGACGATGATAACTTATGTTGAATACATATAATAGTATATAGTCTTGTTTATATTAACTCTTAAGTACCCATTATATTATGACATATTTTGAAATAATTGTTCAATAAATACGAAGATATTCGCTTCTACAATTTGATAAGACTACTTATGTTTGACAAATTGCCATCATCCCCATTCATAATGTTTCCGCATTCAGAGTTACCACATACAAACACTAAACAGCATGACACCACGTATTTTACGCTCACATTTGGTCATAAAGAAATATTTATATTTCAGTAATATAGTAAAAAGAAAAAAAAACCTCAACTATGTAAGTAATAAACGTTTTATTACATACTCTATTCTCTAGGTCGTAATTTTAATGAAGGAGATTACTCATACGCTCGTAACTTTTGCAAGACAATTGTGCCAACTGGCAATCAATAACGCACTTAACATGAGAGCGAAATAGATAGTGATAAAGGTCACTCAATATGAGTGAACAACAGTGCTGATATGGATACTCTGCAGTTAAACAGGCGCTGATTACGAAGTATGCGTCATCCGCATCGATGAGCGACAAATCCATCAGGTATGCCAAGTGCTCAGTTGGGGAATAGAAAGGTGGCATTGTATCAAGCCCACACAAACACACCAAGAAGGACAGCGAGTCTCAGGGGAGGTACCACCTACCGTGATCAGTTTATCTTTCGATACAGTTGCATTATAGAGTCGTGGATTGTGCAACATTTATTTCTAAACGATAAAGAAAATGTTTAGATGGATAAGTCCTCACTGACAGCATTATATATTTCAGGAAACTCGGGGTAAAATAACCAAGATTTTAAATACCTTAGACGCAGTTGATCTAAATAGACCAGCGAGCTATAGAAGCATCAATGTTTGTATTTGCTTCACGCGTCGCGCTGTGACTAATGTTTACGTGAACTTAGCCTTGATAGCGCAAGAAACAAAACTACTAAATCTTCGCGACACACCCACCGCACCTTTTTAGACGACGACGCGTGTGTATTAATAAATAGTTTTCTAAGCCACTCGTACTGAACGTTTACGGTTAGTGCCCGTGGTTCAGTGATTACCATTGATTACGGTCCCGTCACCTTCTAGGACTTTTATGCAAAATTATAATATTAGTGTCTACTATATGCTATACATCTAAAGATGTATATTTAAATTAATTTCAAAGCTTGACCTTTAGGTGTTCATCAGACTCTTGGGTTATTCTGGTTTGACTGTTTACGGCGCAGTCTACTAGTGCCGTGACTCATACGCCCTCCTGCGTCGAAATTGGGTTATCCGATTATAGTGACGCAACATCACTAACACTCGATACACATCGATGTCAATGGATGCGGGCGTAACTGGTGCTTAACTAACTAGGATCGATTACTGTCATGCATCGATTCGGACTACTTTTGTTATCCTTGAGTTCAGTGATTTGTTAGCATGGTATTGAATTGAAAGTGAGCCCGAAATTGTTTTCGTTCTACTATGAGATATTATTCAGCTCGGTACATAATAGCCTACATCCTCGATGTAGCTGTTATTTTAATTATCACAGGAAGGACAGATGAAGCATGCAATATTCGAAGATCAATAAAATTGAGACATTAATTAAATCATGACACGCCGCTCATTGATTTTCACGTTTCCATTCGCTACACATCGCCAAAAATTGACATCGAGAGATGTTGGCGGTAAACAATAACTCACACCAAGGGAAATACAACTTTGTGTACACAAACATAAACAATGTACTCTCCACTCCTACCAATGTTACTCCTCCACAATCACACAATGTGTGGATATCGCTTAGCGAGGGCAATTACGAGGTCGGCGGTGTCTTGTATCGCAAAAAAATTCACTCACACCCGAAAACCAGTGTGAATTAGTCGAAAAGCCCTACAATGAAAGCGCTACACACAAAAAAGCGGTCGCAACATTGGATTCAATTAAAAAGCGTGTGCGCACGTAATCGGAAACCTGACCACGACTTGGTTGGCAATCATAAAGACGGCTGGTTGATGTTTTTTGTTAAATGCGTGTCTGATTCACGTGTATGTGAGCAACATAACGGAATATCGAAATCGATCGAGAACGATTTACATAATATGCGCCTTCTCCGAGCACAAGATCTCAATTTTGTAGCACCTTTCAAAATGTTTCATCTGTGCATTTTCACAAGTTGGATCATGTCTGCAAAACTTAAATGTCACATAGTACAAGTATTGCTTTTAGTTTGGGACCATACAGTTGGTGTGTCAGTCTGGCGATATTTATTAATTATTTATACATTTTGTATGATGCAAAGATAACATAACTTGAAACTTAAATTATTGATAGATGATTATTCAATCACGGAAATAACCTTCACAATGCAAATACTGACGTGCAACGTCAGTCAGGAATATAACTGCATAATCGATCTCATTGAAAACCAAATAAGCCGATACCAAACAATAGCTTGCTACACAAACGTCCATTTAGGCAGTTCGGCGGGACGGGCGATTCGTCATTCAGAGCACCACAAACAACCATACAACTCAAAGAAGCACCACAAATATCGATATCCATTTCAACTATACAAATATAACATTGTTTATTCCGATGAATTGTGAATCAATACTACAGACTGATATGGAAGACGATCAAGACATGTTTTAGCTGAACAAAATGAAATTTTAGAAAACCTCCGATATCACGACTTTTTAAACTACAAAAGAGCTGATAATTTTCAAACGGCTGAACCGATTTTCATGAAACATAGCTAAGAATACTCTCGATCAGCATAAATATCTTACAAAATTTAAATCGGTCCATTCGCTTGGGCGCTTCGATGCCACAGACACACAAATACACAATGTTAAACTTATAACACCCCTCTTTTTTGTGGGGGGTTAAAAAAGAGCTACAGGCGAAAATTTAAAAAAAATAGGTATTCTTTATTAAATTGAATGAGACTCGAGAGTGCCAGAGTGCAAATAAAAATGTGGGGAGTACACTCGCCAAGTTCTCGCGATCTATAACTGATATCCATTACGCACGGAAGCTTTTAGTGTGCACCAAATGAAACCATCGACAACAGTAAATCAACACCGATACTAAAGCTGGCTCTACGATGAACTGAACGTTAAATGGTTCTCTCGCGGCTTCTACCCATATTGTTGACCGTTTGCCTTATAGATAATGCTAAAGGAAGTAGTATGTGGGAAAGGAAATTTAACTCCATTTACAACGAGCCATTATGTATGATCTGATACACAGAGGTATGCGGGAATTAATTATTGTCTGCAATTGAATGTCAATGTAGAATCAACAGTGAACAAATCAATACCGTGTATTAATACTATTTTCAAAAAACAAAAAAAATCACAACCACTTCAACGGCCACCAAACTGATAACACCAATTAGCTAGCGCATGGGTGCGCGAGCGCAGCACGCGCACCATCAACACTAACACATGCAAATCGCTTATTGGCGCGACAATCAGATCGCGACGGGACCGGTCAACCGTACAGTCATTCGGTCGTTGACTCCTACGATGGTGACACTGCACTGGACTCACTCAAAACATGTTAAACTGAAATATTTCTTTTGCTCGTTGTACATACGACTGGTTTCCTAGTTACGGTTAAAAAGATCACGGATTACTTCATATATCCTTATCATCATAATGATAATCTACAATTATGTCATTATTGATGGGAGACAGAAAAACACAACATAATATATAATCTATGTTTTGTTTTTCTCTCATATTTAAACCGTACTGAACTGGGTGCAGTTGTTGTTCCGTTTAATCATACTATTAAAGTTAGAGCCGCAACGATTAATATTTCTCGTGACAGTGCCGAAACTCCAATCAAATATTCCAGGGAATTCATATCATATAATATTAACGAATTTGAAAGTTGCCACTTATCCTCTTACCTTGTTGGTAGATGAAATACTTACGAAAAGTTTTACGATAATAACGCGGCTCACATTGTTCCCCACTGAGGTAAAAGGTTGCTTTCTAAAACTTTATAATCTAATAATATCAGATAAATTGCGTTGGGAAAACTTTTTAAGCTTGCCCAATGTTCGATGGCTGCGTAGCTTGGATGCCTATATATACCTACAGCAAATTGAAAATAATCTTTGGAATGTTTACAACATCCTTGAACATGTTGATGCTATATTTATTAAGACGGAAATCATGGGAGCTACTATGATAACACGACAATGATAAGATAAAAGGCGGTTGCAACATCTGATTCGACGGTTTCAGAATAGTTTTACACAATCTCAAGTGCAAAACTGAATGCTGATATACAAACGTTCTATATATAAGTATTTCCAAGAGGAGGGTAATATGCGTGTGCGATCTCAATTTATAAATAAAGAGCAATTAACGAGAACAAACAGCTGCTCATTTGAAAGGGTAATGAGCTGTAATGGTGGCAATGCACCTGGTCTATTTCTTTTGGTCGTTTAATTGTTGGTTATGCTTTACCGCTTCCAACTAGGTCGTCAGGAAATGAGAGGATACTTTGATCCAGAAATAATAACAAGTTGACCCTGTTTGTGAAATAGGGTAATTTGAGAGCCCCCTTAGGAGGCACTTCATCAACACATCATCGTAACGAATATAGCTGCGGACCCCAAATGCTGACGATATTGGAGGGACAGGACCACAATGGATCATTTCCGCAAGTTGACGCCTCATTATATATCCGAGAGGATGGACCTTTTAGTGTAATATGAGGTTGCAGAATATTTCATATCGTGCCCATATTTGCATAAGTACGTTTGAGTTCAGGATAACCGCTAACGCTGACCCAAACGGATTATACCAATATTTCAACCGGACCTATTCCGTGGAACAAACCTTTAATCATTATAGCGAATGTATTCGCTTTTTATATGGAAACGTTGAGATCTAATAAAAGCCGTGAATTTACTACGCGAGCACCGTGAGCACGGTCGGCGTCTCCGTCGGCCGTGTTGAAGTTTTTTACTGCCTTCGTCAAGTCAAACAAAGAGGCGGAACAAAGCGGAGAGAGCGGCCTTTGTACGGATACGTTGAGTGCGACGCCACTTAACTCCGACATCGGCGAAGGCGACATCGGCCCCAACGGACCATCGTGCCGCGGACAACGTCTTTCTTCCTTTGGATGATATCCTTAGGCGAACAAAAAGTTATACCTCGGATTCAAACACAGCTATAAAATTAAAAAAATCCAATGCAGGTGATGAATGATAATGGTACAGGATGACGTATTTTACAAACAGTATCGATAGAGGTTCAGAATTAGGGGACGTTGTTTAAATGTAATTGTTGGAGTATGAAACGCGGTTGGATGGTGCACTAGCTGGGACACAACGATGATGGCAAATGGCGATGTTTTATTGGCTTGGCCTAATTGCCTCCCGTCCCGCATTAACGACGTTTCCTATGACCTAGATGGATTAGGAACACGCTCGGTGATAAATTATAACATTGAAAGTTTCATGAGTCAGAGTAAGTGGGGTTTTATCGAAATTTGATCATTTAAAAACGTATTAAACGTCTTTTAATTAAAATCAAACAACGTTACTTTCAAAATTATTCGTTTAAAGATCAATTTACTTTCAGAATATGAAGGAATCTCAACCAAAATTGATAACAACGTCAAAATCTCAAAGATTACATACACCTTTCCGCCTACACGACTTCCTTTGACCGTAAAATCATCAGTCTAAACCAACCCACAACTACAATCAAGTAGGGCAAATATACCCACCGGTCGAAGACGTAAATTGCAATTTTCCGAGCGGACAGCCAGCTGCGTTCGGGTTATCCGGAATTTATCTCTTGTCTTCGGAATGGACACCCGTCGCCTTTCAATCACCTGCCCCACAAGTTCCAGAAAGGAGAAATACGAATTGTTTGGAAAATCCATTGTGTTTTGGCCATTTGACGCGGTATATGTTACACAGATGGACGGTCAGAGCGACCGTTGCACGGCCGTGGGTATATCACATACATATTTGAATATTTTATCCAATGAGAAGGGTAAAGGTATGCGAATGTATGAAAAGACGAGTACGTAACGAGCGCAATAAAAAAACAGTGTCTATCCGATATAGGTGGAGTCACATCGGGCCTTTCGACGCACACGTCGATCCAGTTCTTACCTTCGATGGCTAGAATTCATTAGGTACATATTCAGCTCGATATATTCCTTACATCATGCTTTCGTTTGTTGATCTGAGCGCATCGGCCCCGGTGACGCACGCCCGCCTCCTGCGGCCAATTCAACTGAATTTATAGCAGCTGCAAGGTCGACAAAGGATATCGAACCCAACGCACAGCGGTACGTTACGAAACAGGTCTTCAGTCAATCAACGATTAATGTTGTTACTACATTGCAATTAGACGTACCTGGAAACACTGGTCAATGCGCGTGATTTGTGATTTCACTATAATTTATGTTATTATCAGTTCTGCGAGTGTATTCAATTAAACGCAATGACCACGTTTGCGTTCTGCTGTCTGACCTGGATAGTAAATTGACTACACAGATTGGACTCCGATGCTCAATAAAAAGGTTTTTGTTCGAATATCATGGTCATGTGTAATCTAACGACAGACTAATTGATTCGCCGGGAGCGAGTGCGAGCCAAGAATGTGTCAAATTAGGAGATAATATAGGTAAACCAGCCACTGAGCCGTCATTGTAAACTCATGCCCATTTCCAGGTCACTAAGTTTATAGTTCTAATTGATTGGAAATTTGCCAAAAGCAGACTACAGTTATTTACTAAATAAAACCACAAATAAAACTATATAATTCAGATTTGTGCATCCTTTAAACTCTTAAATCTATTTGCTTGAATTGCATTTAGATAAATAACTGGGGAGGTATGAACGTAGATAAATGCTAATACTCTTACAATCGATATGATAAATTAGGTTTTGTTATTTCCTGGACAGTGTCACTAATCAAATAGATAACATCGGCTAGCGAATTCCACGAAACCTGATTAAGGGCTATCTATGAATTAGTTTACAACAAATTGATTAATCTAATAGTAAAATTGAGCAAATTCCTAGACGATCATTCACATCATAATTATAAAGTAAACTTAGTAAATATTTACTTTATATCATTTCCATTTAGTTGATTGGTGATATCTTTACATACGACTACCCAAGAAGTAGGACTCCTTCATTTTTCTAGGTAAGTAAACATTTGCCAGTTTGTCTAAAAGTATTTCCGGAATCGACCTATTTAAAAAGGCAAATAACTAACCACACATACCCTGATAAGAATGAATGATTGGCCTCGTTTATACCGTTTCATTGTTCTGTAAGTATTATTCAATTTAGGCGCCGCATAAGTCGTCAGGGCCCGGAATAACAAAACGATGTGGTGTTTAAGTTATTAAGGAAGCCTCGATACTAATGCCTCGTAATTAGATTAGCCCGTCGAGGCAGGAGGAAACGGTATTGGATCAGTTGATACTTGGTACTGTGTATTTCGATCGTGTTACTTGTAATTTACGTCTGAACCATAACTTTGTCATTGTTTAAGATATATCATACTATGATAAAACAACCTAAATGTTGGTAGGTGCTTAAGTACATGCTAATTAATTTGTACTCTCATTAACCCGTCGATATTATCACAAGAAAAGCCCCAAGAATTATTAAGTGTACACATGGCGGCAAGTCTAGATTTATTGCTAATAAATTGTATGTAACAGCTTACCCGATGCCTATGCAATACCTAAATCTGGTGGGAAATTAATTCCATTAACTAAATGGAGGTGTACTTATAAGCACCTCTGCTTGCACGCATTGCTTGCAGGCGCATATTATTTCAAAATGCATATAACTATATAATCACAAGGCACAACTCTAAATGCCACCTAGTTCCATGTTACGTCACAAACACAGTTATCTAGTTTATCAGTTCAGATATCGTCACTCTGGTCCTCGGCTATCCCGCAGCAATCTAGGGCTGTCAATTTACCGTGTCCTGCTGCGCAATTAAGTCACATTAACAAGGAAATTGCTGGGCGTACGTACATATTGAGTTATATTGATGCTTCTGACTGAACAATATTCTTCACAAAATTCTACCTAACTTTTACGCTAAAAGGAAACATTTTCTACACTTAGTTATTAATCGGAATTTGAGCGAAATTATGAAATGAGGATGAGAAAGACTGTGTTTTCCTTTCGTAGAAACCCACTCGTCATTTCAATGAATGTGTAATATGAAATTTAATAATTTGTCCTCTTTCATCGTTAGTAGTCAATTATTCATTAAGATTATGATGACAAAATCTCCAGAACTATAATATCTAAAAACTTTAAATTTAAAGTGGAGAGAAAAAGGTGTTTAAGGGTTTTTTGAAACAAACGACACAGTTATAACTTTGCAGTAAGTAAGCATTAAATAGTAGTAGTTACTTGAGCTACCTAGACTTAACAGGTAGGTATTTGGCATTGATCGCGGTTAGTCCGCCCTGGACACGGGTTTACCAGGATCGGCCCGGCAGTGTGGCCCAGCAATAACAATGAAGATTATGTACCGAAACGTTCCTAATGCGCCGGATACATGAACCGTATCACAGTACTTGCTATTCGTGGCAATAGCGTGCTAAATGTATGAAATTACAATATACAACGAACGTTATTAAGGATTTATATTTCTTATTTAACAAATTCGGTAAATGGGCGCACAATGTTAAGCAGTTAAGGTAAGCTATAGATGCTTGCAAAACCTTGCATCATTCCGAACCTGTGGTAAATTCTGACTATTCATAAGAGCTTTATTGGCCTGCATGGATAAATAAACAGTGCCGTCTAAGGACGCCCGATAAAAGCGAAGCTTTATAGTATAAAACCAGCAGCGGCGCTCTGTATACCTATGTAGGTATATATCGTGTAACGCTACTGACGCTTAGCACGGATAGAGTGGCCGCGCGGCGTGCGCCCCGAACGTCCGTATAGACGCTTAGCTAGAAAAAAAGTTTTGTTTTGATTTACCAAGAGCATGGCTAGCACGTTGCTGACCTGAAGGGAATGGGACCCAGGGAGGGGAAGAGAGAGAGGGTTAGGGCATTCGGCTCTCTCACTCATCGTTCGAAACAGCTATAATAGCTAATGCCGATCTTCTCTCAGAGATTGGTACTACCCAGACGACCCAGCCCTTACAAGAGCTATAGTAAATTGGCTACAGCTTGTACCTCTGAAGAATGCTATTAAAACTTTTGCAACTACACAGTAAAATAGTAAAATATGTTTTATATTTACACTAGTATAGCCGTTTATACTAGTATAGCCGTTAACATTATCTCTTAAATAATTTATAACATTGTTATGGTTTTGTTAATAATTAAGAGAAATTTGTATTATTTTTAGTTGGCACAAATAAATTATTATTATTTGTATTTTGGGTGCATTTTTCCTCGGCTTTTACACCGGTTTACTGGTGACCACGGGCCTAAGCCAAGTGTACACCAGGGTGTGTAGTATTTATTAGTGTTGTTATTATTATATTAGTAGTACAAAAGCAGTGATAGCCGATTGGTTAAGCACGCGCCTTGCGGGCTACCTGGTCTCGGGTTCAAACCCCGGCTCGAACCTCTGGATTTTTCGAAATCTATGTGCGAATCATAATTTCTATATGATTATCACTTGCTTACGGTGAAGGAAAACATCGTGAGGAAACCTGCATGTCTTAGAAGATTTAACCAATTTTCGAAAGCCATGTGAAATCCGCCAGCCCGCTTTGGGCCAGCGTGGTGGATTATGGCCTGAATCCCCCTTATCTTGAGGGGAGGCCCGTGCCCAGGAGTGGGACGTCAAAAACGGCTAAAATTATTATAGTATAAAAGACAGAGTAACCAAATTAATACATGGGCGGTATCAGACAACCCAGATACAAGTTCAAAAAGATTAACATATATCGATTATTCGATGCGATTAAAGATAAGCAGTTACTAACGGCCAACCTATCGCTCAGATAGATAGTTACTACGAAACGCGAAACGAATACTAATTGGACAATCAATTGAACCAGTACGACGGTAATGTACTTGCGTAGGGTCTTTCAAAATCTTCGATCGTAAAGTCAGACGACTACGTTTTTTTTAAAAAAAAAATGAAATGTAGCGAATGGCCTGGAATCACATCCGTTGAAGTAATATGTTGTGTTGTGTGTGACAGTGACATATATACGTAAGTAGGTATCTACCTAATTTTGTATAGATATAACCCAAACTCGACAAACAGTATGAGTAATGAAAAGAAAATCTTATTGTATATAAAATAATCTAATATCTGTGACCTTAATAAATAGAGCGCAATTATCTAGTGGACCATCTAATTACTGTAAAACCAACTTGTGTTTCAACCATCACTCAAAATAATCTCCGCTTTAAATAAATTAACATTGCGTAATTCGCTACCTTCAAAGACAACTAATTAATTTACCGGGACATTTGATAAATAACGGAGCCGACACCTTGAAAATGACTAAACAATATGCTTCATAAACGCCATCTATCGTTTCTGTGGGACCTCAATTACAATAAAAAATGTATCTCCCAAAATAAATTAAGATAAGTATATTTAAAACCACAATGTGAGTAAACAAATCCAGACGCAAAAACCGGTAGTCCCATTAGCAAACTTGCAAATGACCTTATCATTTACCGTTTACTCAAGGAAACTGATTTCGAATGCGTACAACCGTTTGCCAGTGCGCTTATTCTGCAAAACTCGTGCAACTTTGCAGAATATTTGATACCTTCGGTTCTCAAGAGACGTCCCTAAAAGCTTTCATACTAAGCATTCACTACGCCCAGCTATCAAATCAGCAACGGCATAATTTCCCCACTGACAGGGTACATACATAATCTCATTTGTAATAAAATCGCGCGAAATTAAGGAAGCCATTAGTCATTGAAAACCACTCGTTGGGGGTGTGGCGAGAATCAAAATGTAATTTGGTAAAAAGCTGCGAAAAGACCGAGTGACGTCGACAATTTGCGGAGAAACCTGACGAAGGGAATGTTAACGGAATTAATTTGTTGTGACTGATGGATGGTGTGGAGTGGCTGCTCTAAAAACACCGCCTTGGTATTCCAAATACCTTGTTACCTTTTTATTTTACCTGTCTGCCTGTTAAAAACATAAAACGTTTTCAAATTGGCAATCCCAATGAGATACGAGTTATTGAACTTCAGTGAATGAAAATAATTTAGAACTGACTGGATATACAGTTAGCTAAGTCAATTCTTGGCTTTGACTACGCCGCCTTGCCGCCGCAATATCAACATCAAATACACGACCAAATTAAATTTTCTTCAATCAGATTGGGTAAATAAAAGTTCGATTCTCAGCAAATATATATGTTATGATGTTTCAATTTAATAATACAGAATCAATAAAAGCAACCGAGTTGTAGTTTGTAACTTCATAATCGAGTCATCAAAACGAGACGCTCCATAAGGCAAATTGCAAAGTCTCGGAACTTGACCTTTAAAGTTCAGAATCAGGCTGTGTGTACCCCTCCTCTGACTCCCCCTGCCCGCCAACACCGCGCCCGGCCCGCATTGCAGTGGGTCTGAAGGCCGCCACAAATAACAACCAGATCCATATCGAGACTCTTTGAATCCTTTCGTTCTACTCAAAGATCTATAATATATGGTTCCACACGTCACGAGTGTCGTCGACCCTTATGCGTGGAATTGAACTGCACAGCTCTTCGTTTGGAATGTCGTCGTTGATACAACGAATACTAATTCGGACGCCCAGTATAACGGCAATGTCAAGACAATTGGCTAGCTGCTGGGTACCAGGGGAGCAGCTCCGTAATTGGGACGCCGCTGTGAAAAGCCATAAGGTTAGCAGAGCCTTGACAACAGTCGGTATCAGAGGTCAAGGTGACCCTAATGCGTTTATGGCTTACAACCTTGCGGACTTTATAGTCATCGCGCAGCACTAAACGAGCATTTCTTCTGAAATCTTAAAATAAAGATGGAATAAAATTGAGATCTCTCATTCTTGTCGAATTTATGGACGTAACAATCCGAGGGTCAGTTTATTATTTGGGTTGAATCAGATGGACCCGGCTTATTTTCTTTCAAATAATTTATCGCAAGGTAAATGCTTAATACAATTAAAAGTTTTATCAAAATGTAACATGTTATACCAACCGAATAAATAAAAGTGATTCTTGACATTTTCCTTGAGGTCATGCACAATGAGTCACAAGTGTCCTTCACCTCAACCCGCCCGTATCGCTCGACATCCGCATTCAGAATTTTGTCAACTAAAACCTCTTGCGAGGAGCACTGCTTACCACGTCACATTAAAATTCATTCACAGTGCAAACGTAAAGGCGGCGCTTCTTCTGCGAAGGTTATTTACAGCACGTTGCACTAAACATACTTATTCAAATGACTCAAACATTTGACCTTTTTGTGAAGAATAGGTGTTCGTTTTTTGCTAATAAGAAAATCAGCCAATGTCATGAGAAACAACTTTCTATAATTTGTGATGGTCTCGTCTGATACTATTAAATCATAATTTTCTGAAAGGAATTGTAAAAGTACTCTGATTATGCTCAAATGAATAATAATTATTGTCAAGTATGTTCTAACTATTAATGAAAACTGAACGTGATCCATGACGTCACCCAATGTTCCTCAGCTCACGATTCAACACCTAATTAGGGTGCTTCTAATGCAGTCAATATATAGTCTAAAGCTAGATACAACAAAGTCGTGAGCGTCGGCTGGTTAGCCAACGAAGATATTACGGGAAAAGATCAAAGCAAACAACGGCCGTTACCCAAGCAAATAGTAGCGCGGATCATTACGATTACGACACAGCCGCAATACTACCACACTTTCTCCGAAAAGCAAATAGCGAAAACATTAATGTCGTAAGGCAAATTAGCTGCAAGAGACAAATGATTTGTTTATTGGGTGTAGTGTTACTCACAAGCCAATTTGTGTGAACAAATCGAAGTCGACAGCTGACATGTAAATATGACGAAAATACACAAGGACGAGCGGGACGTAATTCCATTAAAAGGCATAGTAAAATTCATGGTCAATAACAACAACACGCGCCGGACTGTCGTAGGTCCTCGCACACGTGTTCGATATTACGCAACATCAAGTTACCAGGCATGCCTTTTAAGTTCTGTCGTTTCCATATTTCCCGGCAATTTTGAATTTGGAACTGTTCTATATTCGAATGTGTTTAAATTTCGAATCTCAAAACAATTGAAAGTTTTGGGATTAATGCTATTGTTTAGTCACAGCGTCGATTAGAATCTGTCAGGTTACGTACGAAAATGAATCCTTCTAAGGAAAATGTTCGTGCAATAATTTTCTACAACTTTAGAAGAGGCCTGACACGGCTTCAGTGTTTTGAAGAGCTAACATCTGTGTTCAGTGATGAAGCCCCATGTCTGCGGACTGTCGAACGCTGGTATTTATAATTCCAGCGTAGACATACTAGTCTTAGTGACAAATCTCGCGAAGGACGGCCAAAATCCGCCTTCACTGAAGATAACATCATTGCTGTGAGACAACAAATTCTCTAAGATCGTCATGTGACGTATCGAGAGATAGAGGCTCTATTAGGCATCTCAGGGACAACCATTCAGAAGATCTTGCATGAAGCGCTTGGTGTAAGAAAGCTAGTTTGCCGTTGGATACCGCATCTGCTTTCCGACGATCACAAGGCGGCCCGCGTCAGATGGTGTAAGAAAACTCTGCAAAGGTTCAACCAAGGAGAGTCAAATCACGTCTACGACATCATCAGTGGTGACGAATCTTGGATCTATGCCTACGATCCTGATTCCAAACAACAATCTACAATCTGGGTCTTTCAAGACAAGCCAAAACCGACTAAAGTTGTTCGTTCTCGAAGCACTTCAAAGAAGGTGGTGGCCAGGTTCATTGGAAAAACCGGCCATATTGCGACTATTGCACTTGAAGATCGTAGAACGGTTAATGGAGAGTGGTATACCACAGTTTGTTTACCACAAGTCATCGCCAACTTCGAAAATCTAACTCAAAGCGACGCATCATCCTGCACCACGACAACGCAATCTCACACAGCGCTCGTCAAACGATTGAGTATTTGAAGCAGGAAAAAGTAGAAATTCTTGATCATCCTCCATACAGTCCTGACCTAAGCCCTAACGATTTATTTACATTTCCTAAAATTAAGAAAAGTCTTCGTGGTCAAAGGTTCCAGTCCGGTGAAAAAGCAGTCGACGCTTTCAAGTCAGCCATTTTGAACACCCCCACTTTAGAGTGGTATAAATGTTATAATAACTGGTTTGAGCTAATGGAAAAGTGTATTAAGCTACGTGGTGAATACTTTGAAAAACAATAAAAAGTACTATAAGGTTCTAGTTGTGTTTTTTTCTTCAAACGACAAAACTTAAAAGGCATCCCTCGTATGAGTGGTTATATTCGCTTGCCATTGTGTAGTAGAAATTGGGTGAATTGCCTGTAAAATGATTTGTACAGTCATGCAATATGTTTGAAGTTTCTAAACGTGTGATGTAAAAATGATTTGGCAAGCTGAACGAGTTGAATATTGTTGTTAATTGACTTAATAGTTGCCAGTGTTGCAGCAGGCAACTAAAAATAGCAATATTGGTGAGCATGCATGAATAAACTGCAACCATGGCTGTAAACAGAAATCACTTTTTTTTCAAAGAAAAGACAATCCATACAATGTTAAAGAACTATAATAGTAAAAAACCAGTGCAGTCAAAATATATTATTATGTTTCTCTAAGATTCAAGGTGCTCGCTAAGAAAGTTATACTCGAAATTAAACCTCTCAGAGTGTAAAAGTGGTAAAATAAAATTGATTGGAGTTCAGCACCTATACTGAAGCTCGCTCGGGCACCGCTAGGTCAAAAATATAGGCATTATTATTTTCTGCAGTTGGTAAACAACAAATTAAAGCAATCGATAGAACCACCTGCGGTGTTGGTTATCGCCTTCCAAAGATTAAGAACCAAAGGTAATTAAAAACATTGTAGAGTATCATTGAGCGAGAGAGGCAGATCATAAAAGCCGAAAGTGGAGCGTACCCCAGAATCCGCATGTCACGTAACGTCAAGTTCATTTCCTAATTTAACGCAGTACCTTTCATAACGATGAGCACCAACACCTTTCATGTTAGACTCCAAAGACAAGCGTGTTTATACAAATACTAGCGACCCGCCCCGACTTCGCACGGGTATTTTTTTAATTACTCTACTATATTAGGCATGTATTATACATATAAACTGTCCTCTTAAATCATTCAATCTATTTAAAAAAAACGCATCAGGATCCGTTTCGTAGTTTCAAAGGTGTAATGCATACATAGGGACACAGCGGGAAGCGACTTTGTTTTATACTATGTAGTGATATAGATAATTCTTTGCACTAACATTTTTCGTTAATGCTGGATTAGAATCTTTCTTAATCCTCAATATATTTGGATTGATTTGTCTTTGTCCTTACCAAATCCCTACCAAAGTTTACCACTGTGCCAGTGGGAGAGGGAAAAAGTACACGATATAATTCCACCTATCCCTTCCAGTAGGGATAGTTAAAGATTGATTTTCAAGTAGTCTTAAAAAAAACTATACCTCTATCAATCATGTGAATGCAGTTACACAGAATAATATGTAATAACCATATCGGTGATTTATGTGCCTACATACCAGTCCGCATACATTGCATAGTATTTTGCAAGCCACGCATAACAACATTCGAAAGTGTGTCAAGATTGCAATAGCGACGCGCGCGCAGTTGACGCGATGCGCTCAACGGGAAACGCAACATCGACACTGGTTATTTTATCAATGATAAATAGATCTTCCGTATTTATATTGTCCATTGTCGTGCGTACAATTTTCTATAGTCATGCGTAACATTTTCCCGTACCTCTTTGTTTTCATGAACTGGGAAACAAAATTATCCTTTGCATATGCTTAAAAAATAATGACGGAAAATAGTCAATTCAAATAATATGAAAGGTTTTGCAGATCAGCACTATATTATGATTATTTGGGATATATATGTATTCAAAAGCCAAATAACATAGTTTTAAAAAACATCCATGTGTTTGACAGATAGTATGTAACAGAGTATATAAAATAGCCTATCAAACATATTTTATTTTCATTGACAGAAACCATAAATTGATCGTTCACATGGCTGAAGTAGATTTAAAACAAAATCTCGTTTCCATAGACAACACTTTTCATAATGCACTGTTTCAAAGAGTAAGCCTCTTAAAACAATAACTAAAGGACAATAAACCCTGAGCACGTTCGTACGAACGTGTCTGTGCACTGATTTACTTTAATCTGATAAATAGAGCCGTAGAATGAAGGGATTGAGCAACAAAACAGTACTTTAATCCTTGTATGACTGGAATAGATTAATGCAACATTAATGAGAGATGGAATAGCTAACCAATGGATATGGAAGATAAATCCTACTAATATTATAAATGTGAAAGTTTGTGAGTGTAGGTGTAGATGCAAAAACTACTGAACGGATTTGGATGAAATTTGGAACACAGATAGTTTAAAACTGGGATTAACATATAGTATACTTTTTATCCCGATAATCCCGAAATGTTTGTTACGTTAAATACTACGCGGACGAAGTCGGGGGGCACAGCTAGTAAAATATAATCCAGTGTGGAGCAATAAAAATGCAAATACCGATCATAATAGCCCAGACATCATTGTCCGAACCGGCGCGTATGTCAATCCATTCGCTTCGTAGGGGGTTATACGCGATATTCCGAATGATCATATCAGTGGAATTGTTTTTCACGACCATAAAGGCGAGTGCATTTCGAAAGACAAGTCAATTTATTGCAAAAACTTTTATTTTTATAACAGTTGAAAGCGACACGAAACTGGATAGCCATCATTTCAGGTGTATTTGAATAGAGGCAACATTTTCACGGCATAGCGGGTAGCCGCCTATTCGTCAGTTTATGAATAAACATGTTTTTGAAATCTATTGCTAGACATAATCAGCTAGCTATTGTTTCCAAATCTGTTTACAACAACGCCTACGCACTTACTCATCGTGTATCGAGGGAGAAGGCGTATCGGAATGAGTATTTGATTAGTGCCCCCCACCCGCTGTCTAAATTGCAGTTTATTTTGTTGCTCGCTATTAGGTCACGCACGGTTCAATGGGATTCCAGTTAGAACCGCATTTATATTCAATTAGATAAGGAATTACAATCTTTGGTTAGTTCAACGATTTTGTGACAGAGTCTACTTTCCATAAAACCATTTATCATTATACAATTTTGAACAAAAAAGTTATTCGATATTGTTGAACTAGCTGTGCCCACCGACTTCGTCCGCGTAGTATTTAACTTAAGAAAAATTTAGGGATTTACGGGATAAAAGTATGTGTGTTAATCCCGGTATAAAAACTATCTGTGTTCCAAATTTCATCCAAATCTGTTCAGTAGTTTTTG
Source organism: Notodonta ziczac (assembly GCA_918843915.1). Lineage (NCBI taxonomy): Eukaryota > Metazoa > Arthropoda > Insecta > Lepidoptera > Notodontidae > Notodonta > Notodonta ziczac. The sequence continues at coordinate 3,766,341 of OU974037.1, forward strand.
CGTGAAAGAGTTACAAACATACATCCACACTCACAAACTTTCGAATTTATTATATTAGTTGGATATTATTTCAATGCACTCGCGTCTCGGATCTAAATTTAACCGACTGATTCCGAATTAATATCGTGTTCTGACTACATAGTCTCCGTGGCGGGCATCGTTTTGCCCACATCGTTTTGTCTTTGCTCTGGTATTGCATGCGCATTACGCAGACGGGTGAACGTTCCGTAGCAACTTCGTTACAAATTTCATGACATTCAACCAAAGTTACGCAATCCAAATCCAATAATCAAAATCGTACAGTAACGCTTTTCTGACTAAATTGCTTGTCTTCAGCGTGGCGAAATCTTATTTCGCACAGTCACGACACTAACCAATGCCCTATTACCTAGACCTGGGATAAAACCGCGAGTGTACATTTACAAAAGAGATAGCTATTCCACAAAATAGTCTGTAATACTATCTATGGTAATGATAATAATTAAACGAGCATTTTTATGGCAGCCATCGTAGCGCTCTCTGATATTCCATCAGGGACAACGACAATTAAGTCGTACAAATGTTCCAGACGATTGATTCAAATCGGAATAAAAGTAACAAAAAATTACCTATATAGTGATATAGCTGGCATCATATCAAGATATCTAAATATATATAACTCAAAGATGACTGACTGACTAACTGACTGACTGACAAAGTTCATTTAGCACTTAGCATCCGCTAAGAAAGGATTTTGAAAGAAAGGATTCTACCCCCAAGGTGATAAAATAGGGCATGAAAGTTTGTATGAAACTTTGTCAATTAAATTCCACGCGGACGAAGTCGCGGGCACAGCTAGTCTCTAACATAAAATACACTGCATAATAGGGTCCATTATGGGTGATCCTTGTCTTTTTTATGAAGCCTTGCCAATCGATAAGCAGACGAAGGCCCAGCTCCGCAGACAATGATTGATGCGGCATACCCTCGGCGCGGCGAGATAAAACATAATATATACCAAGAGGCATATCTTTCTCCGTAGGTTGATATGAAACGCAACCTACCTTTATTGAGTGCAATGCATGTCAAACGCAATGAATGGCGTGCAACATTAACCTGGGCCCTAACCACGCTAGCTACTCAAATCGTAATAGAAAGGCAAAAGCTAGCGATTACGTTTCAAACGCTCCGCTTTTGACGTTTCACGATTCCTACTGACATTGATTTGGTACCACACTCGCGATTCTTAGCGTTTGACCTTGAGCTTGCGACTGACTTCGTTTTTTTTAAAGTAAAGTTTATTTGCGATGATTTGCTTTACGCATTTAGCCAATGTCGAGTAAATATAATTTTCAAGTTTTATATGAAGGTCTTTGTCTAGGCCTAATATTACCATAATTATTGGGGGAACTCGAATAATCATGTTTCACTACTACTCATCCAATTGCCCCCACACACAGATATTTTTTTTATGAAAATTGGCATAAACACAGATCCAAATAAAAAAAACTACAAAGCGTTCGATGACATGAGCCACTCGCAAATGAGGCGCTAGCGTGGTACCAAATATTGGCCAAGCGTTTGAAACGTAATCGCTAGCTTTTGCCTTTCTATTACGATTTGAGTAGCTAGCGTGGTTAAGGCCCTGGACGGCTGCAATTTATTACAACCGTGCAACTCGCGTCAAAACTTATTTAGAACCATCATTATGGAAGTGGAATACGTGTGGTTGACTCACCTTTAAGTATGATCCGTAATATTTAGTGACGTATGGGCTATCACACTGTGACAGCACCATAATCTCCTGTTGTATGTCCTCGATTTCATCTTCAGCCTCTTCCAAGTCGATAATCTTGATCGCTACCACTTGCTGGGTCCTGTTGTCGACGCCTTTGAATACTTCGCCGAAGGAACCCTTGCCGATCTTCTCTTGTTTCGTGAAGATCAGCTCGGGGTCGACCTTCTGTGAAAGAAAAAGAAAACAATGATAAGTTAAGTACTTATTAATCTTCGTCACAATAAGCTATTGATCCAGATGACTACAACATTGAAAATAAAATATAAAAAAAAAAACAGAAGAATGTGACACGGCACGAGCCTTGATTTAAAAATAAGCCTGAATAAACGTTATCAACGCAAGACGTAACGTTATTCCACCTTAAGTAACATTTTATGTATTTTATTTATTCGTAAATACGGTTTTCAAAGCAAAGATTGATTATTCATAGCAAGGTATAAAATATTCATACGCACGGACGAATTATAATTCATTTTTTTACGAACTCATCGATTTTATATTAAAAGTATGTGCAGCCGAATTTCATAATCTTCATACGTGCTTGGTGTGTATGGAATATATATCACCTCACCATAAACTCTCTTAATGATAAAACACTGCGTTATCTATGGTAGCCATCTTTACTTTTTATGAATACTTGACGCAACCGTAATCAGAATGGAATTAATAAAAATTAGAATAATGCATTATAGTAAAAAAAAATATTTTAAGATAGCATTTTATTATAATGTTGACGACTACGTCATTTGTCCTATCTAATTAAGTACCAACCTGCACAAACCAAATACCTTTGGGATTAATAACCAATCCTACATTGTAATACCCATACGCATTGCAGTTTATTATAACAGGTAATGATTTATAACTTTTAACTTAAAAAACCCCAGATGCGACGTCGCTGTCATCCAAATATTACTACTTATATACGTATTAAACTTAGGGGCCAACACATATATTGTTTTAAAGACGATTATGACGATCAGCTTTGTGCTTTACTACACCTAAATTCCATCAACAAAGATCATTTTAGTTTATTTGCATCAGCTTGGCAGAATTTAACGTGCAGCGCATAACGAGGTGCGAGTTGAGGGGGACCTATTGGCATTTGGCTGACATTGGCCGATGAGTCAAGGCTCAAAAGGCAACAAGACAAGATGCACTGTATACACACATGGAAATATTTTTAACTTTATAGTCTAAACAAAAACGAGTGGCAGAACGTCGTGTACAGGATTCTGCTGACATATAAAAGTTGTGCAATGATAACAACCGTGAATCACGGTGTAAGCATGCACCTGTAATCAAATTAAGCAATCTATGCCAATATGATAAAAGCAGATAAATGCAAATGGTACATAGTGATAAAGATCTTTGTACGCACTTGTATAAAAGTGATACACAAGAGACAATAAGTCTTGAGTGGAACATGTCGGAACCTTAATCATTGTACAGAGTTGTGACTTCTATAACTATGGCGTATCATCCGAGCAATGGGAGCTATCATAAAATTTATGACTTCAATGTTTTCGATCGTAAAATCACGAGATGTTATAAAACGCACGATAAGTTGCTCAATAAAATCCGATGATCATATCTAGAGCCGCTAGCTGATCCACGGAGAAACTCACGCATTCCTTTGAACTGCACGCTAACCAACAAAGTTTTTACCTATTTATCAAGAAGCAATATAGATTTTCCGTATATATATATATGTATTCGGTATAAGGATACTTAAGTACAACACATTTAAAATGTTATCACCAATAATGTTCCACATACTAGACTCGTACAAATGTCTACGAGGATATAGTCTCATTCTTCTGAGGAAGAAGCTCCTGTGAGCGACCCGTTCAAAGCTGATTATATTGAATCTTAATCCCATCGATTCTCACCAAATTGAAAAAGAGCGGATGGTATGTAAAAAATACGTATAAAGAAACATTCTTCTTGCTAGGACGAGTTCAACGACCGGAGCTCAAAATAAAATAAAAGTAAAACGATGAGGGTAGGTAAAATGATTTCGTCGAAAGCATCACAAGTTTCCACGATGCGATGGCTAGGGCACGTGGAGCGCTTTACCCCGGTGATGCCGGCACGAGACAGTCGGCGCGAGACGTGACCAGACTACCAATGAAGCCGAGAGCATATTGAGACGTAAATCTTCTTATTTTTAATCTAGTGGTAGAGCAGTAAATAAAAATGTATCAGGTTAAAACGTATTGCCTTAGGAAGTGGGAGGTGCGATTTATTGGCGCCTGATTTTGAACTGTGTGCAGAATAATTTGAATAGTGATTTAAAATTTATTTGTGGGGCATGCTGCACACCGGTGTATTACCGTATAAAACAGATACTGCAAAAAGAATACTGTACTGAACCGAAACATTATATTACCATTGATTTCGTTATTGTAATAGCATATTTTCTTTTATATTTCTTTCTAGCTCTTTTGAAGAAGGGCAATAAAAAAAGCTTTCGAAGAAGCCAGGAAATGTACACAAAAGCCATAGCAACCAAACTGGTAAGTACCTGTATAAGGCAGGGGCGTAACATCATTATTTCCTGTTAAAATACCACCCGTAAATAGCTCCGAAACGGGGATGATAAAGTAAAAGGCTCATCTTTGTACGAACAAAAAGCTTATTGTGTTCGGGTAAGTCAATTTTACACGTTATATCTTAAAAGCTCAGGAAATACCTGAGAAAGTAAAACTGAGCTGAATATTGCAGATAATTTTCAAAGCGTGGGTTAGGAACAGAATTGAATAAATTTACATACATGATTTATCTGTAATAATTAATAAGATATAGGAATTTGTTATCAACTAATTAAATTCATGTTAATTGTGGATGTGCTCGGAATACCGTTCCGCTTTTAATTGAAAACAAAAGTTGCGCGATGACGACGAAATTCTGGATGAAGGTTAACAATTGTTTAAGCTGTGTAACATAGTGGATCAATAATTGACGTAGCACAGATTCTTGTTTACCAACCATTAACGCTTTATTTAAAACATTCGTAAAGCCCTCTATTGGTACTGGTACTGGTACAAACGCAATAATGTAGATTTTAATAAAATTGTGAGCGTTGAAGTCAGATTAATTATTTCATAATCTTATGCGGTAAGACCGCTGTTTAATTAAAACTTTAATGAAGTTAGGATCAATCTGATAATAATTTAGAATGATTACAGAATTTATAGTACCAATAAAAATAACAAGTCATACCTTACCATAACTTTTCCAACGTCATTACTTTTATAAATTTTGGACTTGTTCAAGAAAGTTTGTAAGTGGTTAAGATAAAAAAATATTAAATTTTCAAGTATCTCTTGGAAAACAATAAATAATTCTGCTTTGAATAGGGTGAAGAAAATGGACTTCTAAAGAATGAATCTTCAAAATCTATATTACTACATGGTGTTTGAATTCCCAATAACTGAGTGGCTGTTGGTGATAGAGTAACATTACTGAATGGGTATTGCTGGGTATAAGAGACATAATTAGACTTATTTCATGAAACTTAGTGTTCTATGTCAATAGATACATGATTATAGTAGAATGCGTGTTTGTCATCCATAATAATATGATTTAACTTTGTGACGCAATACCAGATATTTAGTAATAATTATACATATCTTAACGGAGTGGTATGTGTTTATGACACCTCATACGGTCTGATAATCCATGCCCATCCGTCCATTGTCTGATAAGCTGTGTGTGATAAGTTAAATTCCATTTTTGCTGAGATAATCCATTATAACGAACAAGCATATGTACAAATCGTTACAATCGTGAATTTGATTATTGAAACAAAAAATATGAATCTATGAAAGTATGTATTAGCCAATTTACTAATGTTCATATTCGGGCATTTGGCTCAATCTGGGTAGTACAATAGTAGTACCCCCATCTCATCCCTCCCTGCTTGCCGGACCGTTGCCCGAGCGATGTCCCCTGTACCCCGCACCCTCACTGCGCTTAATAACCTCCTGGATTCAGACGCAAGTTTAGATTTGTTTGCGGATGAATGGATGAAGATTATGTCGGCATGCTTGAAGTTCTGCGAGATAGATGCCTGATCGTTTTATATTTCTAATTTGTTTATACTTAATTGTTGTTGCTTGTATTGTATTATTAGTGTAATTGGTTAATGTGACCGTTCTAATAAATAAATAAATAAATAAATAGAAGATCAACCCCCCCTCTCTTCTCTCTCTGCCTCACAGGGCGGCAACGTGCGGCAACGTGCCTTTGGTATAACAAGCATCTAGCATTAGGAAGGTCATACGCATGTTTGTAGACATTGTTGTTTAAAAAAACTCAAATAAGGACTGAATTCTGAAAAGGTTTTTGTCGTGTAGTTTTTTTTTCTAATGAGCTACTTTATTTGCCAATTTGACAGGTGTGTTTAAGTGACTCGCCTGCTCAAGGCCTGGCCCTCTAGAAATTGAAAGCAATTGAACCTTTCACCCACTGACGCCTCTTTTTATGAACTGGGAGCTTTTATACGGAGATCCTATTGTGAGCGCGTTAATTAAGGTCGCTCCTAATTTACCTTGCCTCCAATCTTATCTAGCAATGTTTTTATGTAATCATCTTTATAGCAATAATAAAGAGCAGTTGATTGAGAGAAACTAATGAATTGCAAGCACTTAGTAATATTTGTGTAGAACACACATTTTGAAACACATTAAAAAATACACCAAGCCCGTGAAATGAAGCTATATTGCAGAATGGGTAAACATGGTTTTGTTACCTTAGGATAGTTGAGATGGCCTTGTATCTCAGTGTTGACTAAAGTCACGCCCAATACATATAATCAAACAATATTAACTACATGCGTGACCTTACATTTTAATTACAAAGTAAACCAGTCACCAATTCACAATTCCTATTACTTACCATGGTAATGCACTTACCATGGTAAGACTTTTTATTCTTCATATAAATACGTGTCGCAACGGCCGACACGACAATCGTTGCTTTAAATAACGCAACATTGACCTTGTTGCAAAAGAAAAGCGAAATACCGAGACAACGATGGAAATTAAACTAAGAAAATAGTTTGACCTAATTAACATTTACAGACGAGGACGTTTATATAAGGTCTTGATACAATAATGCATATTATCTTGTATGGAGCCCAAGTAAATGCTAAAGTACTCAATCCTGCCAAAAAAACTGTTTGTATAAATATTTTCTGTTGGTTGGTACAGCTGTGTGGTATGGAGTGGTTTTATCAAAGGTCAGCGGTTAGAAAAAAAAATAGTAGCTACATCATCTTCTTTAGCATTTACTAAGGCAACGTGAGAAATAAAGTGCATTATTCAATTTAGTTGGGATGAAAAACATTAAACAATAAATGTACATCAATTTGGAAAAATATTTAAATTACAAGGTTAATTGTTTTATGAAATGAGTTTCAGACTTTCATCACCGATTCTGTGACATTAACACGGGGGACCATTAGAATAGTCAACACAAATAATAAAATAAAAGCGTGTCCAATGCATTGGCGAAGCCCCACTAGAACTATGTTGCATAGATACAGTCACCTTTACTTCTCGTCATCACATACCGTAAACAGAGCAACCTCGTTTACGACTGCATTTGCTATTCATTAGATAGTTCCCTATATAGGAAATCGTCTACACCGGCCTACTATAAAAGGGCTAACAGCACGAGCACGGTTAATACACCATTTTTTACTGGACCTTCGTAAGAGTTACGTAAATAAGTAAACATGTACACTTCTGGGGATGTATTCGTGCAAAGGGAGCCAAACAAGTTCGGAAATATTTAAATTTCATTAAACGTCATATCATTAGAATAAGTCGGTTCTTTTAAATCACGTAATTTATCAATATCATTTTAATCACTCATTTGGATAACCATCTGCCTGATCGTATCGCAATGATGGTTATCATATAACTTAGGTTGTATACGTGAGGTAGGTACTAGAGAGATGCTAGTTCGTTTCGAATGAAGCGTGCGCAGCCGACATCCGATACGCATTGCGAGAGACGAGGAAATAAATTACAGCCATATGAAACAGGCGATCAATTCACGCACACTATACCAGGACATGAAAGCACGTACTGAAAGTATTGAATTACAAGGTGCTTAGTTACTTTCCATGTTTCACTTACATTAGTTCCAGCGTATCGGCTTTGTGAAGGCCGAACGGGCGCAGGACGCGCGGGTTGAGGGGGCACCTTCAACTGGCGCCGATCGAACGAGGAGACATGACTGCCAGACCAACCCCACCGACCCGGGCCATTGCTACCGTGCGGCAGAGAATACGACGACTGAGGTCGTAAATGTCTCGTTACGGGACCCGACAAGATCGGGCCATTCGGGCCGACCGGTTGCAGTGGCCCACCTGGCCCTTGAACGTAGTGATAATGCGGTGGATTCGAGACTGCCGCCCCCCACATATTGCTGAGCACGCTAAAGCCACTCACAAACACTGCACGTAACACTAATCACCTCATCACATCGACTTTGGTAAAGCACTGACATCAAACATCATTCCGTGAGTTTCACTTGCCGCCTTATCTCTTAAAACGACAATAATTACAATTAGCCAATCGTTTCACTTTATAATTCAAACTGTTGATAACGTGCACATTTTCAATCGGCTACCAGTCGGTAGCGAGTGATCCAGGCCACTGTTCGCGATGGAAAGACAGCTTGAGAACATGAACGCCTCGAAAGCAACCGTCACCGGACGCAACCGAGACGCGTGGAGAATTAATTTATTTGATGGACAATTGTTTAATCGAAAAAGGTCTCTAATGATCTATAATCGATTTGGACACCTACGCATAGGACACTTAGATTTGATGTTCGTCAACAAAGCAATAAAATACAAAGGCCAGAATAGGTGCGATTCATATCTGGCATGACGCTGTCACAACGTTATATGCAATGGCACGAAAATATCGAAGACGTCCATCGAATTAACTGCTAACAACAGCGTAAACAACAGAAACAACAATCGAAGTTGAATGAAAAGTTCACATCACTGAATTACGAGATTCAATGGCAACTTTGATTCTACGTCACCACGGTCACCGACACATAGTTTCCACACCGATGCTACTGGAGAAATCTGTTTCCCGACACTACTAATCCATCGTGATGGATGGCGTGTGAGTTTCAACGCATTTGAATGTAGACTGGTTGCGTGTTGCGAGTGGTTGTCGAGCGTTCCACACCGGCCGTCCTGGCGATTGCATTATGATTTTTTCGCAAGGGACCGCGGGGGTGAGGGCAGCGCGCGGGCGGTGAGCGGCGCCAGCGGAGCGTGCAGCAGCGGCAGCTACCGCGGCTCAACGCAACGAAACTCGTGCGCAGAGCCATAAGGTGCACAAACATTTACAGCAATTCAATTATCTCTATTATTGTCATTATGACGGCGTGCCTATCAAAGCGCTCTTAATGTCAACTTAATAAAATTTATATTAAATCGGATCGAACTTCAGTTACTTGGTCCTCATTAAAAACACCAGCTGACACGTATGCTTAAGGACGTTTAAAGTTGTCTGACTAAAATATTTCTATTTGATCAACTGTCAAAACCACGGAACCAAAAAAACAAAGTGGCATGGCTATAGGCAATTCTTCAAATGAGCGTTCCAGTTACCGAACGCGAAAGTCAGCAAGACAAAGGCGTTACAAAACTTTCGTTGGGCTACAACGAGCGTCTGAGTTTGGACACACAATAGGTGGAATTAGTATTCAATACGAGGAGAACCAGGCATGGCATCGGGTGGACTGGCGAGGAGTCACCGCCCGCGCAGCCGTGCAATGAATACCTCTCCGAACTGGAAGGAATTCCATACGTTTACGGCAGCGCTACGCATGGCCATAATAAACGTTCGACATTAAGCAATGCGACCCACATACATTATTTGGTTCACGGTCCGTTAGATCCTTTTGTGAGACCTATCATTGTTTTTATAACAATGTTATGTATAAAAGATCAACTTCCCAAAAGTTACATTATGCGTATATATAGATATACATTATGATAAATGCTTAAAACACCAGAGAAAGGAAATTTTATCATGGCTCTGAAGACCCCAATAAGTATTCAACAGGTGTGCGAGCTTGCGTGGGTTTCACACAGGAATCCAGCGAGGTCGTCTCTTGATTTGACAGTCTACATGATATTAATGAATTGCGCTATAGAAATGCCAAATACATGCCGTAATAAATTAAAAACAGCAGCCATTCCATTGCCAATTCGGATATAGAAAAGTAATTAATTTTAGACTAAAAGGTAATTTGTTTACGTTGCTAAATTCAGTTAAGGTGATTCTTTTATTAATTATATTTTTACTCTCGTAAGTATAATAAAGACTGCAATTGTAGATGTATAGCACCGCGTAAACTTTTACCGTCACTTTGTCGGTACACACGATAGCACTTCTGTTTATTGGAAACAAGGATACACGGTAGGTGATAAAAAACAATGGCATCCAGCCGACATGCGGCGATGCTTACGCGTGACTAAAATCGACGACGAGCCAGCACCAACAATACGTATAAAGAACGGGGACAGAACAGCCTACCTAGGAACAATGATTGCTTTCTCAACAAAAACCTTGGTCAAAAAGAATTGCGACAAGTAAAAAGATACTTTTAAAAGTTTCGTTTAAAGACGTGTTCCCAACGAGATAAAAGATGCGACGTGTTTGGGCTCACTAATATTAGTAATACGAGAATAGTTTGGTTGGACTGAATGAAATCATCTTAATACCCGATAACTGACGGGCTAACAGTGTATGTAAGGCGACGATAAGGAAGGTGTGTTATCGTGACACATCAAATTCCATGGTCTGTGTACGATGGAGATAGATAAGAGATCTGGTAAAAAACAACTTGTGCGCGAACATAACAAGGTTAAAACATTTCTGAGCCCGAAGGCGTAATTTACGTAATTAAACTTAGAATGTTCTATAATGTGTATGTAATGTATTATAGACGGATTGCGATTAAAATAATAAATATGTAGGAAAACCATTCGCTCTGATTTGTTACAATGCCAACAATCTACAGAACAAGGATATTTCCACTCATAACGGTTGGAAAGATAGACGACACTAGTCTAGATAGTCTAAACATAGATATAATCGTTATTCTATTTTTACGGCATTGAACTATACTGGAGTTTGGAAACACTTGCAGTATAAATCTTCCAAACGCATTGGTTCTAAAATTTATAGCAGCGATTTAGTTTTCACAGCGATAAACCCGCTGAATGCATAGGTTGAATCTTGGAGAAGCTTATTGAGAGGGAATATGTTGTAGAAGAATCGATGGCATAACGATTATATGTCAGCAATAACGACAACATAAATAACCGTTAACATGAAAACGACATTTTATTACGTACAGTGTGTAATACTAAACGCAATGAAGGAACTGTAAACTGTCCCAGTTAGCGACTGGTAGACACCTGTGCACTAGCAACGACTATGCGAGTGACGTGAGGTGTTGCGGAGGCACAAAACATCCCATTTGCAACACATCGGAAACGCATTAAGCGAACCGACGACGGCGTAAGAGCGCAATATCCGACCGTCACAAATGCTGTACCGGTATTGCTGCACCTAGATGATCGAGTTTACTGAATGTCATATAGAAGCTAAGGAATTACCGCATCAATAACAAAAACAAGTTTAGTATTGTAGATTGCAATAATCAGTCATACATTTCTTTTCCTTATAATTAGATTCGAAACATTAACATTATTGCGAATGTGTAAAATCCAAAACTGAACACTTTAAATAACCCACAAATTTAATGTGGACGCAACATATTCTAATATCACCAGAATTCACTGTCAACGTTCTCTGAAATAAGACTTATCGAGATAATGATGGTATCACAGATAAACGAAAAAGTTGCAGATAAAAATGAAGCTCACTTTGGCGTCCAACCCGGCTTGCTTTAATAACAGCAATGACTTGATTTACATTTCTCTTGCCGTCAGTGTTTGCATATTTTTCAACCCATTTAACTTTATAGCATCGTTTATCTTTTCTTTGAAAATAAGAGTTTTACATTGTGAAAATCATTTTTATAAATGGCATTGCTATTATCACATTATTATCTGAGAGATATTAGAAAACTGGTCGTATTTCTATCAAAGAGTCTCACGTACTAGTGTCCTAATTTCTACTACGAGAGGAGGCAAGCGTTTCAGAGAATACAGAGTCTGATAAATAATAAATGTTGAATTTAGTTTGGTCAACAACATGACATACAATATAACATTTATATAAGGCGTATTTTTTTAGATCAGCATCCTACACCGACCCAAAATCGCGTCGCTCAACGGGAGATCGCAAACGTGGATCATAATATTAAAGGCTACCAAATTGCTGGATTTTTTATATTTAGATCTTATAACCTTATGGAACATAATGCGTTAGTTAACAGCTTGTCGATTCACTCACAATATTCTACTACCTACTGTCCGTTGCTAACATTGACTATTTAGTAAATATTATTTCCGCACCCAATTTTTTATACCTGAAATATAGAAAAGTAGGCTTGAGCGGTGGCTTGGTAGTTTCCTTTTAGTTTCATCAATCCAACAAGGAATTTTGTTATTCAATGCGAGCTATTATATGAGTGTTGTAAGTGCAATATGTATTCAAAAGAGAAATAAAAGTTATGTCCCACATAGTGTAAAGTTTTGTACGTCTGGGCGTCGTATGCGGGGTGTGAGCTGTGAACGTGGCGACGTCCTCGCTTTATGGCCCCCGCTGGTACATTAACGGTGAAATAACGTCAGAGTGTTTATTAGTGTTTTATGTTACTGCGAATACTTGTTAAATTGTTAGAGTCTTATTAATTGTGTTTTGTACTAGAGTAACAATGACATTAATCTAGCTCTCTGTTTAAATTGTCTAATGATTACGCCCTTATGGTACAGTCCTTGTTTATATGTTTCGTTGTAACAAGGTCTTATTAGGTCTTCAATCAAACCAATAACGACCAATTCAAATCAAACTTGAACTGCAACTGAAAAAGAAACTGAAGAGATGATTCCTATATTCATAAAAAATGTATTCCACATCAAATAGGTAACTTGTTGAATACACACTCGTAAAAACCATGAAAAAAAAATGAATTTCCAATAGTTGGAACGATTCAAGGATCTCTTGCTCAGAGTATTCGATTATTCAGGGTACAGCCGTGTGCACAGAGCGAATGCAACACGGCAACGGTCCGTATAGAGCTATTTACACCCAACTCATCCAACACAGTTGGGAAAAGAAAATCGGCGCTCGAATATGCCGCTAGTCGTATTTAGCGCTTTAATTCGAACATCACAGGACAGAAATACCTGAAATAGACGATAGAAACATATAACCTGAGGGGCTTCGCACATACCACGGTCTAGTGAGGCGCGGACGCCCAAGCAGCGGCGCCCCATGTCAAGGTTTTCTATAGAAATACCGTAAGTTAAATATTACGTCTATTGCATATAGCAAAAGGTCGTTAAGTGTTTTCCACGCCGACAACGCTGTACGTCAGCAGGATAGTTCTAAACAAACTAAAAGAAGTTACGCGAGAAACAATTTAAGATTGTTCGGTATTGTTGGGAACGGATTACTTTCGCGGCGCTAACTTACGTTACTTAACATGTTTATGAGTAAAACTTCATAGTTTTCGTCATGTTCGTGTTGGAAATTCTCCTCCGTTGTACTAACGATCAAAGGAAGTAAACTTTGCATGTCATGTACTTCAGACCGCTTTCTAAAATCGATGCACACAATATTTTAGAAGATCGTATGCAATTAAAGTGGATTTATTTCATCACCAAGCCATACGAATTTTTAATTCTGGATTGTAAGGAAAGATATAGACTTCAATACTTCTGGTCTCAAAACAAAATGATTGGCTCAATTTATTACCTACAATATTGGAGATACGTTTCCATACATCATAATATTTTTATAAGCGCGCGTATGTGAGCAAAACAAATCATTTCTCTCAAGTAGCGCTGGGAAAACATCACGTTTTCATAGTAAAATATTATGCGTTTACAATGAAACCTGATGCCGTGTGCGATGAGTGCGTGTGCGCAGAGCATTGTGTGAATACGGGCACTAACAATATGGTGTTTATCGTGTGTTGTCTAGCACGACATAGGCACTACGTTTCCAGTATTGGCCCGCCGATACCGTTAGAATATTTGTGATTTACACTATGAGCTAACAATGTTTATTTTTGCATTAATTAAGTAAGTTACATAACTAGAATCTCTTATCAATTTCATTGTACGGCACCCACAGTATAAGCGTGGCTTAGTCTGGGACCATACAGTTGTATCAGTCTGGTGATATTTATTTTTATTTATCTTCCCACATAATGTATGTGACCACTAAATATGCTTTCAAATGAGTTCGTCCTAAATGTAACAGTGTTTGCAAAGTCGGCGGATTCATCTATTATTTAAAGTTCACACCGTTTGCAGTGAGATGTGGGCACTGATAGTAGTTGTTGACGCTTGAATTGAGAATGAATTTGAGTGTAGTTTGCACGAACAACAGGCGTTAATGTAAAATTTTGTAGAAGAATGAAGAAGCCCAATTCTGGACTATGCTGTCCTGTTCAAATTTCTTTAATTTTATACCATAAAAGCTGATGACCGTAACTAGAAATTATTAGACTTGTCAAAGTTAGGTTATTGATGAAGACTTATGTTTTAGGGGATTTGTGTGTCACAACCATTGTTCTGATAAGAATACATGACGTCAATCCCATTGATGAAATATAACAATGTTATTTTAAAACCAAAGAGAGGAACTCATACTTTACAGTGGAGAAAAAGATAATCGGAATAGGAATTTAAATAGCTTCGGATAAAAGTAATAGATACGGAGTATATGTATAAAGCAAATCTCTATGTAAGTACAAATGCACAGGCTGCATCGTATATTTATGTAATTTGTAATTCAGTCACTAGTCGAGATTAATACCCTGGTTTACTCTACCCATCAATTAACTACAGTTAAACTAACGACAACTGAAACTACTTGATGATGCTTCAATTTTGTCGCTAGCTCCATTACCGAGTACTGAATGGTCAATTTTGGAAAGTGCCCGCGCACGGCGGCCTGAACGAACGGTCACGCAACATTAAATCGTCGATTAAAATGAACAGATTTTAATGATTACCAAATGCCTATTATGGTAACACTACACAATTTTTAAGTTTCACTTTGTAGTTTATCTATTTAACCTTGGTATATGTATAAACTATATAGAAAAAAAACATACGTAACTTAAGCCTACATCTCAATTTTACCATCAATAAATACTAAATAAATGACCTCATGCATCAAATTATCATCTGATTACCGTTTAAATCACATGATTAGGCTGCGGTGCTTAAATACAAAAGACTTTTGTTCCAAAAAGTGAGAACAAGGCATTCTAGTTAACATAAACTGTTTGTAATATTATTAATTTCAATAACATAACAAATCGTCAAGGCCCCGCTGAGTGTACATCTCACTAAGAGCGTAATTAGCATGAATTTACAGTCGTATTGTGTGTACCTAACGCGTAATATACTGTAGTGTCTGATACACACCTACACGAAACTTGTGACGAAATATTCACTGTTGTCGAGAACGAATTAGGACGGGTATACCTACCCATTGCGCTGCGTAGTTAAGTGTTGCGTCAACGCATTTCAGTTTATGATTCAATGGTTATAATATGATCTAAAACCAGCTGTGGCAAGCGGGAGTACATGTAAATAATCCATGGTATTGTACAAATTAATTCAGTTATTCGGTAAATAATCTACAGAGGTAGAGCCAAGCGCTAGCGAATTGATTACATCACTAGCTTTACCGGGGTTGCATAGCTGCGTTTCGTACTATAAGTCATAGAGCCGGAAGCCCAACCCTCCTCCCTTCCACTTCCTCAATGCTATTGGTATTGCAAGCATCTATAGGCTACAGTAACTGCTTAACATCAGGCGGGTTGTACGCTTCTTTGCCTACTTTGTGATTACATCTCTGGCTTTACCGGGGTTGCATAGCTGCGTTTCGTACTATAAGTGATAGAGCCGGAAGCCCAACCCTCCTCCCTTCCACTTCCTCAATGCTATTGGTGTTGCAAGCATCTATAGACTACAGTAACTGCTTAACATCAGGCGGGTTGTACGCTTCTTTGCCTACTTTGTGATTACATCTCTGGCTTTACCGGGGTTGCATAGCTGCGTTTCGTACTATAAGTGATAGAGCCGGAAGCCCAACCCTCCTCCCTTCCACTTCCTAAATGCTATTGGTATTGCAAGCTTCTATAGACCATAGTTACTGCTTAACATCAGGCGGGCTGTACGCTTCTTTGCCTACTTTGTTACACTATTAATAACCAAGCAAAAACCAACGACTGTTGTAGAAGTTCCCAAGTAGAGTCATAGGGAACCCTGCGGCCGACCTGCGGGTTGCGGCTGGGCAAAACTGGATATAGGCTGAATACAAAGCTGTGGCGTGCATCAGAATATAACCAGCAGTTAACAGCAAAAGACTGATGATAAATAACCCCAGCAAATTATATTCAATTACTTTGGTGACATAAAGCAAAAAGGAACTAAATGCTTATTTAGTAATGCTATTTTGTCTGAACTACTTGAAATAATAGAGTGGTGCAATAGCAGTGCAGACTCTATTCGATGACATAGTGGTAGTAAAGACATTAATATACTGTGGACTGATACTTAAAAAAATCCTAAATGCAAACCTACGTAGTTTGGTAAATATAAACAAGACTATCTAATCCCCGTCTAACAAGTATATGGCATGCAAGCTATTTATGTATTACATCCAGTCGCTTGGCGCTAATATAACGGCAATGGAAATACAGACATCCTTAATGTAGTCTGTATGTAAATGAGCTCTTATGAGACAAGATTCGCGACTAAAAGAATGTGCGGAATTGTTTTTAATCACTCACCAAATCTATTATCTAATATTGTTTTTAATGGATTTTATTAAAATTTCAAGTGTTATAATAATACACAAACGTATTCATTTGTAATTTTAAAAAAATGGGTAAGTTTAAGAGGTTAAACAGAATCTTTCCGCGGAGAAGAGAAACTCATCAAGAAATTATACAACAATACGAGTTACTCAAATCAATTTTCAACATAACCACTTAATATAGATTATTGAAGACATTCAAGTGCCCTTAAACTGAGCCTGTACGTTCCAAAATCTTTATTTAATTTATGTCCACTAGAATAATGGAGTAATTTAAACAATTACGGCCGAGCTTGTAAACAGATTTTTTCACAACCGTTATCTTAAAGGCGTACCTATTTGAGAAAATCTTGGGTGAGATAACACAGATAAGTTAACAATGCGGGAAAGAGACAAGTGTTTATTCAACGTTACCATATACTTCATTAAACAAAATAAACTCCATACCTAGAATATTTACTTAAGTACATAAAATACAGAGTTGATTAGGACGATGTCGGCACTCGGTAGAGGAGACGTTTCGATCCTTAAAAAAAGAGTTATATGGTAGGTACATACGTAATCAAAACATTTACACACAATAACTGTTACCAACATCTTACAATAGTAATCTTCATCTTGCATCGCGTGTGGGATACCTGATTAATGATACCTAAGGCCAAGGTCTAATGAACACGCGAATCCAATTAATGCAGGCCCTCTTACAATGTCTGGAAATCAATTACCGCTTAGGGCACAGCCGGACGTTCCTATTGACTGTAAATTAACAATGAATGTTGCCATGTATAAGCATCATGTTACATTACTCGGAGCCTCTGAAAGAATTTCAAAAACCTCTGACAAAACTTACTTCGTGAAAGGTTTCCTTTCGACATTGCACCATCCTGGATTCAAACTAGCTAATTAGTTAGCTTGTTAGATCTCTTAATTCAGACAAAGGTTATCGCATTTAGCAATCTAACTACCCAGCAATAGGAAGGAAGACGCTCCCATTCAGAATCGCAGCTAGGAAACCCAAATTGTATTATGTAAAAAGCTCTTCAAATCATAGACGTGGTCATAATCATTCATCCAGATTTTCATTAATCTGAGTATCCACTAGTAGCACTGTACATACAGCTGTAAATGGGACGGGTACTTAAAAACCTTGTGAAATTAATTAAACCACGAAAGTGATCAAATGAAGTAGTCATAGTCATTAGCGACACAGAACCTCACATACCGAACGTTATTGACTAATCAGTAATGAATGTGAAGAACCATTGACTATTTGTTAATGAGGACAACAGTAATCATCGAAACTTACCACGTAAAGGAGTCGTGCCATTAAGATTCCATCGACAAATGACTTAATGCCTTCAAATAAATGGGAATAATAAAGTTATGAACCCAGAATTGTCAGTGGAACTGGCAAAGCTAAAGATGATGGAATGTCGATAGGTATAGGCGCTGGCTTAGATCCGTATTAATACATCAATCTCAAGAGCAGAGCGATATTAAGTACACTTTAGACATGTAATTTTGTACTGGGATGACGTTAGGATGACATTTCCAAGATCGCTCTCAGATTTGAGATCGATTTATTAGGTAATACGGGCGTTACAGACTTGACAAGCCAACATGAAGGTTACACGTGTTACGCTTTCATTGTTATAACAGTGGTGGAGGCAAACTGTAGCCGTATTGAATACAGCAGCTCATATAGGGGCGGCCTCGGCCGGGAAATAGAAAATAATAGTAATACGCTTTCACAGAAGATGAGGGAGGGAGCCGGGAGGCCCACCCTTACCCTCCTTCTGTTCTAACCCTCTTTAGGTCGGCAGCGTGCGAACAACGCCTTTCGAATTTGCAAGCATCTATAGGCTACGGTAACTGCTTATCATCAGGTGAATGTTAAGCTTGTTTGGCGACTTTGTTGTATAAATAAAAAAAACTACGCCGTAAGGACAATAAAATCTCCAGAAAGAATTTCAACTATAGTGCGGGTCGATTAGTATTCAGAAAGGAACAAAATGAAAGAATCTATGCTCTCATGAATATATTAGCATTAATGGTACGTTCTTACGCTTAATATTGCCTGCGTGGCTCGAAGCCAATTCCAATCAAAACAGCAATCCAATCCCGAAGTCTATTAGTTAGAAGTTAAACGGGTGGCCAGGTAAAAGTACAATCTCGCGAAGATAGATGATGTGGGTTGTGCCCGCATGCGATTAGTCTGTTCATTCGCTGTGATATTTTGTATCAGTTAAATCTCAAGAGATAAACAAATTAGTAAGAAACACAAACTTTGTATAAACTTAGTACGTATTAGGTCATAACCTACATTACTTCTTCAGTTAATATGCCATTTCCGCGTCGGTACACGTTAAACCATTAATTTATGTTGGCCGCTACCGCTGTAGGTATTTATGGCACGCTGACAAGAACCACTAACAAAACTAGTTATAGGCGATTGGTTAAATAAAATTATGTAATAGTTTCCCGAACAATTTATAGTTGAAGCGCTTTTCTGTCCACGGCGGCGCGGCGAGTTATTAATATTGATGGACCAGCACGGCTGGCTCGTATGAATATTTAAAGTTCAAGTCAATATCATGCCTCGCCTCGGCGACTGTCGTTTCTAAGACACGTCCCTGACTGTGGCACGTATAAATAAGTTACATTTCATAAAAGCTTGTAGGTAACGTCTTCAGTGTGTGGAGCCGTGGCAGCAGGTGGCACTCATGATGTTGGAATTATACAGAGAGACTCTAGATTCTCAATCTTATTTATAAAATAGGTAGAGGTGTATTTCAGTGCACTCACATTTCAATCAATCAGTTCGTAGCAACCACATCGATAGTTCAACCCACTTTGACATGAGCCTCAAGAGTTACCTAGTTTTGTTAAGAAATTGATAATGTTTCATTTTACAAACAATCAATATTATTGTGAGTTGGAAGTAATATCGAGCATGTTAGTAGGTCAATAGGTCAATACTTCAGGATATAATGAACAGAGTTATACTCTGTTAAACTGGAAACAACGATATTACAAGTATTTCCTTTAGGTCTTACTAATTCAGCGTCTGGTTGAATCCCTCAGTTTAATCGCACAGTAAGTAAACGATCTATAGTATTACCTAGTATTGCTTACTAACATCAGTATGCTTTCCAATTTCGCCCCACATTCTTTCACGCCTGTTAATTTTATTAAACCATCTCTCGGCCGGTTTTGTCTCGCATAAAAATAGTAAAATGCAACGTTTAAAAATACAATGTTTTAACATATTTAGGTCACCCTTTCAAATGTGGCTGACACAAATTTCGCTACAAAAAATATATACAGCGAGAGGCGCGACAAAAGTGAACAAGAGATGCTTATCTACTGCACTCATTAAAATGTTATCAGAGGTGTTTAAAACGCACATATTTTTAAAGTAGGCCTACCAATAATAATACACTTCATTTAACTACTGAAAAACTTTCACAATAGCATAGCATATCTGTCTGATTAATAGATAAAGTTTCGTAGGTAGGTATGTTAACAAGAAATTGAATATTTTTAACTTTCTTGCGGTAGTTATGATAGCGTTGCGAGAATTAACTAAAAGGTACTTGCTTTAGGTGTGTCTAGGTCACACAAACTGGTACCTACTACGAGGGGACGACCAGTAAGTAGTACTGCGTGGTACGGCAACACACACCTTTCACCTATCGGCTCGATAGTTCACGACGATCACGAATGCCGCGCACCGGTCAAAGGTGAATCACGTTATTCAATCAGCCTATTAACTTTTAACTAAGACATTGTGCTGGGAGTAATTTGGTAGTTGTATCGATGGATAGTTATAAATTACTGCATACGCACCAGGCAACTAATGTATTATTTATCTAAAGTACTATTAAAAGGATAAGGACTTGAAATAAATGTTCAAAGGAATCTTGCTTGCATTAGTCACGATTTTATAGGCAATAAATAGTAGGTACTAAATGATCCTATAAAGATATTTTTTCTGTTAAATTACTTTACTGTTCGTGCGGTGCATTTATTTTGTTTGATCAAGCAAATGTAGATAACAGACAACGGACTAGTTTTACTCCAACTTCGTTAGATATTTGGCTTTAGTAATAATTTATGTTGATTTCCCACACAACGAAAGTAGAAAGATAAACAAAGGGAATGTCTGGCTAAAGCAGGTGTTTACAGTGGAGTTATATTGTACGCTGCTTTAAAATGTATCCGAGTTGATTATACATTTACCGAGTCACAAAGCGTTGGGATTGAAATTAAGGTCAGGCCCTAACGATGTATGCGCGGTAAACGAACATTTCCAGTTCATTTTTTGTGGTATACTTGCATGCAAATACTTGAATAGGAGTTAAACATCATTCGTCGGTGGGTCGGAGGGCTCTACAAATTTGATTGTTGATAAGTCGGGTTGATGACCCTGCGCGCACGACTGCCTGCGTATCTGTGATTTACCCGATTCGATTCGACATCACGATGATAGTGGTTTTGTACAACTTTTGGTAGGCGGCATCATATAAGTACATTCTTCATAAAACTGACCATTTTATTTAAAAAAAAATATTTTTTAAAAATTGATTTTTAATTTTTATATCGGTTTTATGTATTATATGTATAATTATACTTATTTGAGAAACAGTAGCAAGAAATAGATCATCAATAACCCAGGAAAGTATTCTACTTGATGTTGGCTGAAATTAACAATTTATTAACTTCGGGGCAATAAATAGTTGCATTAGTTCACTATAACTAAGGTGACACAACAGGTAAATTAGAGCTTGTTTTAATTCCCTTCCGTTGGTTAATTTCACAGCTTTTTTTTATTTCATAGCTTTCCCCCTTACTTGTCAGTATTGTAGTAGATACGATAGAGCACATTCACTGTAGTATACTGGTGCAATCGGTACCCAACGAGGAAACAACGGCCCATATAGATAAGACCGGGCCACACTATGCAAACCTCACAATATTTACATACAGCTACCTCATATAGCTAGACCGTAAGCTACATTACTTTTTAGTCGCGTGAAAAAGGGCGCCTAGTATGAACCTATGTAAAATTCTCATAATGATTATAACAAAAACTCGGTTTAGAAGTTAAAAGAGCGATTTCGAAAGAAATCTACGTGATTTTTGACTTCATGGTATTATTGGACCAGAAATACAAACAATGAATGGGAAAGGTGGAGGCCTACTTCCAGCTCCATTTTCGAAAATGTAACGGCAATGCAGTCTCACGCGGCGTAGCGGTGTAAGCAGGCGCTACGCACGACGCCGGCGCACCATCGGGAGCGGAATAACAATTGCGCCGTGGGAATCTGACGCTAATAGCCACTATTATGAAACTCCAACCAATTCAGTTTCTAAAGTTTAATTAAGTTAGTATTCGAAGTTAATCGTCAAACGTACATTTTTCATTGCAATCTTTTTTATAATTAACATAAGTGACAGGTGAACCATGAAACTAAAACGGCATGTAGGCAGGTATTATTAGATATTTCAAGCTTAAAAATTATAATATGATTATCTCGCGGGTATCTTCATGAAATGTAACTTACGAGATTTTCGGCCGAATCCTGCTCAAACGGTAAACGGTACTCAAATGTTCAATTCTCACTCAGCTATTTGAGAGAGACGTACCTACTTAGTTACCTCAAATGTGAGTTGCGTTTAAGTATTTTGCCGTTAACCTTGTTTGGCATATTGTGTATCGATAAAGCTCTCAAAGTGATGGGCTGAGCTCAAAGTGGGCAAATTGGTTCGATAGCACCAAAACTCGTAACCCATGAGGAACTCGTCGTGTGAACTGGTAACGGCGGTTGCGTCACCCGCACCGCCGCCGGGGCATGTACGCTGACATTTTAGAGTTCTCAAATTAGAGATGTAACTATTGTGTAAGGTTGTGAATGTATAATTTTTGGCACAATGGAAATATTACACAGTGCAGCAGGAACGCATATCGAATAAGGCGTTAGAGAACAATGTGTGGCGTCGAAAGTGACTCACGTCTAAATCTAATAAGGTACCTACCTACCTAAAACTACAGTTACTGTGGTTATAGGGCCTCTTTCATAACACAACTTACCTAGTCAAGTTAAAAAAATGTGCTAGCATTTATTTTAAACTACTAAGTAATTAAAACATTTGCTACAAAAAGCACACAAACGCTTTGTAAAGGAATTGTAAACTTAGTTTACAATTAACATACCTAAAAGCTAATGGTTTTCATCATCATCAACATTTCACAACTAAAATGTAAGTAATTTAAAAACAAAGTAGGCACCTAAGGGTATAAATCTTGAGAGTTGAAACGGAATAGGTATATCTATTAAATCTATCTATTCTATCTATTAGGAACAAATTGAGTCCCCTCCTGTCCGTAGTCAGCACTGATAGCCTAATATTAGTTAATAGCTGTAGAATCTTCATGGTGGCAACTCCACCCACCACTAAGATTTAGTATCATGTAAACAATTTCCACTTGTTGTCGATACATATAATAGTATTAAAAATCATATCCTAATCATATCATAATTTCTCTATTATTATGCAAGTAGATTGGTTTCCTATTTCAAACTTATTTTTTATAGTGGTCACTGTCATTACCGAACTACCTACTTCAATAGTCTAAATAGGGAACAATACCAATAATGTTTCGAATCAGAAATTTAAATACAATAGTGTAATAGTAAGCAGGTAGGTAAGTAATTCTATAATTATTATTTTTGTAAGGTAGGCAGGTACTCTTGTATTTTTAAAAAGAATAATTAATGTAATGTATTAGGTACCTAATACCTATTAGGAATATTTCAAAGCATCAATTTCATTATAATATTGTGTAAACTAGGTAACTATAAACCCATTAAAGAAAAACTATTACTGGTTGAGTTTAATTAAAAATATGTAGTTCATTCACAAATACTAGGTGGGTATGAGATGCCTGTTGTAATACTGATGTTTTTTTACTTGTGACATCATCAGGACTTGATATCTCAAAATAAGATATGTACATAAGATAAAACCCACCTCAATACCTATTATATTACCTATATATGTATACCTATGTGCAGCAGTGGAAATGAATTGAGAATCGAAGAAGAAAATAGATAATAACCAGCCAGTTATTATTGGATGGATCTATACAGATTTGTGGCATCATAACTTGAAAAACAGGCATTTGTACCTTAAAAGCAATGATAATGGAACCTACCAGAGGCAGGAAATGAATTTACATTTT
Source organism: Notodonta ziczac (assembly GCA_918843915.1). Taxonomy (NCBI): domain Eukaryota; kingdom Metazoa; phylum Arthropoda; class Insecta; order Lepidoptera; family Notodontidae; genus Notodonta; species Notodonta ziczac. The sequence continues at coordinate 3,790,384 of OU974037.1, forward strand.
GCATTTTTCACAATAGATAACAAAAATATTTATTACATGAGGGATTATCGCTGTGCTAATCAAATGAAATAATTCTCAGATAACGATATGGGATTTTACTAAATTATATATATGTGAATGTCAAACTTTTATGACTACATCAATTAGCTACTTTAATGTCAGGTTTTTTTTCAGTATAACAGGGAATTTACAGATATACAAGTACCTACCTAACTAACCCTCAAATGCATAACCAATCTTTGTTGTACCTGTAGAAGTTTATCTAGTATTTTAGATAAGTAACACGACAAAGAAAACCATGAATCCACACAAATTCATCAACTGAGACACTTACCTCACTGAAGGCCATCACTCCGGCCGGAGCTCTTTCTCCGTCCGACCTTCTTGATTTATTTATCACGGTCTATCAAAACAAATAGTTCACGATTTTGTTTCCCAACATTGGAAACAGTCCCGACATCTAGCATTCCCACGACACAAATACATCTGAACTGTGTAACTTCACTCACTGCGCAAGAACAAAATTTCAATTTTGACCAAAACGAAAACACCTGACCGAATCACAAATCACTGAAAAAACCAACATTCCTCAGGTGGGTTAGATGCACATCTAAGTTATAATTGAACACCTTATAATACTCTGAACACTTTAGCACTACTTAGCGAATTTTTCACGAGTGTTTTATTTGCCAGATCATTACGAAATAAGTTCGAAAAATGACATCAAATGTGCGATTATCACAGAGAACCATCAAACGGAGATGAACTCGCCATCTTGCTTTCATGTCATATTTATTCAGTGTTGCCAAAGTTCAGAATCAATGTATACGTCATTTCATGGGAGGCAACATGACGGGCTAAAACGTGAAGTTAGCTGCAGCTTCAGTAGTAAGCTTCGATTTTTTAACGTTTTGTAGTTTATAAAATTAGTAAAATGAACTTTTACACAACATAACTTTATTTTAGAGAAATAATGAGCATATATTTTGTATATTGCCTTTCTTTTATATACTTATATATTATTGAAGAAAATCAACTAAATATGCTGGTGCTGCCATCTAGCGATCCGAAGGTAAACATCCATGACTGGATACTTCACAGTTGTAATATTTAAGGTCTGTGGGGCATAGATTACTGTGGGGACAAGGTACTCTGTGGGGGTAACTTTTATTAATTTCTTACAAGTCAACGATTCAAAAAAAAAAAAATTATATTAATAAATTATGAATTTATTTATACATAGGCTTCATTGTTTCCTCTTTTTCACGAGATCCTAGGTCCGATTCGCAAAATTTTAAGCAAGTAGGTAAGGTCCCGAGTTACCTTCTTTACCTTTAAAGGTACACCACCTACAGACCCTTTGGATTTTCTTAGTTTAGCTCACTTTAGTATTCCTGGGTTCCAAGTGAATGGTTTTTAATATGAGTAGGAATCAATTATACATCTCTACCTACTCCTCCGACAAACAGGCGTGATGGGTAGGTACTAAGTACTCCGTAATCGAAGCTTAGTCACATTAGATTTAAAGTGAAATTTAACAAGTAGGTTTGTAATAACCTGTGTATTTTATTATTATTGATCTACCTATATTTTTATAGTCGGTAATATGAAATTATTAAATCTATAAAAATAAATAAAATTGGAGTGTCTGTTTGTAATATCAAAACAACACCACTTTTCACTAAATGCATAATTATGAAATTACATACGACACATATAGCAAAAACACGATTTATAAAATTGTTGTCTGTCTGTATGTTTGTTCTGGGTAATCTCCGAAACGGCTGGACTGATTTTGACGGGACTTTCACTGGCAGATAGCTGATATTATAAGCAGTAACTTAGGCTACTTTTATTTTAGAAAAACAAAAGATAAAACAAATGGGTCCTGTGTCACGGGCTCAGAACGCGGGAGCGGGCTTTTGCGATAGCAATTTAAATTAAATTTTTGTTCTGTTAATTCCACGCGGACGAAGCCGCGGGCTCAGCTAGTAATGTATAAAACAGTAAAACCTTAGACTATAATTCTAGAGTAAAACCTGTGATTAAAAATTAAAACAAATATTTTGCAGATGCTCATCTACTATATAAAAATAAGTCGGGTTTTCCTTCCTGACGCTATAACTCCAGAACGCACGAACCGATTTCCACGGTTTTGCATTCGTTGGAAAGGTCTCGGGCTCCGTGAGGTTTATAGCAAAGAAAATTCAGGAAAAATTTCAACAGAACGCGGACGGAGTCGCGGGGCACAGCTAGTAACTTATAATAACTCTGTGATGCCCGTGGATCTACTAAATTTTAAGCCTGTATTAATAAATCGATCTCAAGTTTGAGAGCGATCTTGGAAATTTCATTCTTATGCCATACTAATAAAAAATGAGATGCCAAAACGTACTCAAGACCGTTATCAGACTTGAGATTGATTTATTAATTCGGGCCTTAGAAGTCGGTGCGGTAGAGGCCCGTTGATATCTCTCTGTCTATAGTAGGTACTATTAAACCTATTCGTCTACTTGCAACATGAATACTTACCTTTTTCCTTTTTGTCAACCCTTTCATAGACTTGTTATTAACTATGGAGGCTCGACTTCTAAAACGTACCTACTTAGTAGTTATATCCTCTTTGGCTCGACTGTCAACAAACAATGTTACTCACAAAGTATTTTTAGAAAATGTTATTTTTAGGGCGTTTTTAGGACATGGCAAATAACTGACAAAATTGAAATCATCAGAAAGATAAAATTTACAGTTCCCTAATAACGCTGCAGATATTTTTTAAGTATACATGATTGCTGGTGCGTTTCATTTTGACCCAGTTCTCTGAGCACCGGCCCGGTTGCTGAAGGTAGTGTAGTTAATTTGGGTTTATTAATTTCCGCACAACTACATTATGCATGAGCTGGCTGGTACCTAGCCTCTGACGTCATGAGCACAGGTGCCAGGCGGGGATGCGCGCCAATGCCACTGATAACCAAGGACCCCCAATGTAGGTTAGAATAAAGTAGGTAAGTAGGTTATTGCACTACCGGGTTATTTTTAGTGAACCAGTTCAAGCAGTCCAACTTTTACTGTTGAGGCGCGCGGACGTCTCCATGGGGGAAGGCTGACGACAAAAATGTTAGTGGCATGTAAACTACTCTGTTGCAGGATTCAGGAGTACGTCAAGCAAAGCTCATGGCTGTAACGATGGAGCTCGAGGAGAGCGCGTCAGACTCGAAACTGCATAAGGATAGCACGGCCAAGAAGGAGCTGAGGCCGTCGAGTGCTGTCTCGTTCTCCAAGTCAGAACATGGACCAGGTTTGTCAAGTGTAGAAGAGAGCGATATAACATAAAACATCCTATGAATACATCCTATGACTACTTTATATCTATTTGTACGAAACAACAAAACCTACAAAGTATATCACAGCTTTGAAATTGTTATTATAGAGCCCATCAAACCCTCCTCCTAACGCTGTAAACCAAGTTACTCGTTAAATAAACCATTAACTATTCATTGTTTTTAGAAACCCTAAAGCACGGATCAACCATTCTTTAGACTCAGAATTCTAGGACAAAAGTTTCCTAAACACATACGCTTTATAAAGTGTATAATATTTACAATCGACCAATCAATTATTATTTTCGATAGACCAATCACAATGCGTTGCCTCCACTTCCGGTAAATCAAAATGCTTACCCCGTTCCCGGCCCGAAACGTTTTTTAGGATTGTATTGATGGAACCATTTATAGTCATAGTTACTCGCCCCGTTCGAATTGATGGCTATCAATAAAATAAACCTAACCACATACATTCCTTTCACCTCCAGAATCTTCGTCATCAACGGAACAATTGAGACAATTCAAAAGCTGGGTGAGTCCGGAGAGATGGAATGAACTGAAGAAGATTGCGGAGACAGCGATGAAAGACCACAAAGTGTTCATGATAAAAGGCGGAGGGTTCCCGGCGATACGGCGGGCGCTGCTCGCGAGGGGCTGGATAGAGAAATATGAGTCCCACAAGGTATTGCTTTGCTAGGTATATATCATTAGATTATCGATAGTCTGACTTGGTAGTTACTTTCCGGAGGTTAGACCAGTCACCAGTATCAAATCAGAATAGACCAGGCAGAAGTATTCTTAGTTATACATAATATAACTTGCTAGAATTATTTATGAACTGCTTTGTTAATTACAACCGTTATGACTGTCATTTTCACCATCTTACTGGAAATCCCAAATGCCGTATTTTTTTTAAATATAGTAAGTACCCATATTACTCTTAATGAGGAACTAATGCAGATTAAAAGAATCATTATCATTCAAGGTTCGGCACCCTCCAACGACTGTGGACCCAAAAAAACTGAACGGCAAAGAGCTGTCCAAAGTCGAAAGGATGATCTTATACAAATTTATGGAACACCACTACGTTGACTTTCTGTGGACAACTAAACGGGATAAATACGACTGGTTGCTTAGTAACAAAGAGGTGGTCATAAGCAGGTAAATGGTACATAAAAATGCTTTTGAAATCAGAAATGTTACGAGCGACGTACTTAAGATTTCCATTCCACAGGTTCTGCAGGTCAATATTTACGACAAAAGAGGGTCTAACTGCTTCCCTAACGCAGATGCATTGGTATACCGATCCCGGAGTGGCGTTAACAAAGTTTCCGCGGTGTTACAACATCCACAATTCCGACAGCCTCGAGGAGTTCATCGACGATTTCAGAATAACAGCGTGCATCAGTGTCCTGAAATGGCTGTCCACCACGATGCAAGCCAACAGCGAACAATCTCTTGTTGTCAATCATGGAAAAGTTCCATTGAGCGCGATAGAATTCGCAATAAATCGATTAAACGAATATATTGTATTTCTGACTCATAAGGACATAGACGAGACGGAAGACCAGCCTCATGTCTGGGAGCACGAGTGGGACCAGTTCCTGACGCATCATTATCTCTTAGTACATGAGAAAGCGAAGTTTTCCGATGAAAAAAACGTTAACATTAGGTAACTGTGATGTTATTTGTTTTACGATCCACTCGCGGTATTTGTATGTAAACATTTTTGTGTAAATATTACTGCAATCAGATCACTGTTTATCGATCCCATCCTTTGACTATTTATCGAAATTCTCTGATTGCATTGCATCGTTGAAAACAATTAATAAATAATTAATCATCTTTATGGATTTAATCAACAATTACTTAATTGTCAATCAAAGGAAAGAATCAGATGTATGTGTGGAATTCGACAAAGAGCTAGTCTTCAATAAGCAGGATGTATCTTTTAGGTACTTACTTACATAAACCTTGCTAAAATGCATTGAATCTATCCTACTAATATTATAAATGTGAAAGTTTGTGAGTGTGGATGTATGTATGTTTGTTACTCCTTCACGCAAAAACTACTGTAGGGATTTGGATGAAATTTGGAACACAGATAGTTTATAGCCGGGATTAACATATAGGATACTTTTTATCCCGATAATCCCAAAAATTTTGTTACGTTAAACACTACGCGGACGAAGTCCGTGGGCACAGCTAGTATAACCATAATAAAACCTTTAATTACAGGCAACTAGAGAGAAAGGCTGCTAAGATTTTAGCAACCATAGCGAAATACTGGCCCCAGATAGATATCGATGGTGTCCTGAACATATGGATCGTAAAACCCGGAAACAAGTGCCGCGGCCGGGGCATCCAACTCATGAACAACATAAAGGACATAATAGGCCTTATTAACGTACCTGCCCCGAAAACAAGATATGTCGTGCAAAAATATATTGGTACATATTACTACATACGGCGTTTCAGTCTATATATTTGTTCGTCTTCGAGGTTCTAATAGGAATCTTTTGGTTTCCAGAAAATCCACTGGTGGTCTACGACACAAAGTTTGATATTCGACAATGGTTCCTTATTACGAACTGTCAACCTTTAACTATTTGGGTGTACAAGTAAGAACATCTACAATTGGAGTTTAGCAAAATATGGATTCCTGATTTTACACCGATTGTTTTATCTTGCAGAGACAGTTACCTAAGGTTTAGTTCCCAAATATTTAGTCTATCGAATTACCACGAGTCTGTCCACCTCACCAACAATGCCGTTCAAACTAAATATAAAAACACCGGTGCACGAGACAAAGCTTTACCCGATGAAAACATGTGGGACTGTCACACATTCAAAGCGTATTTGAGGTAAGAATGATATAATTATTTCATAACTTTCGAGCTATACAATCCATATTAATTATTACTGAATATTTAAAGACAGATAGGGAAATATGAAATGTGGGAGACGAAAATCTATCCTGGGATCAAGCAATGCCTGATTGGGGCTATGTTGGCCTGCCAGGAGACGATGGATAAGAGGCAGAATAGCTTCGAGCTGTACGGAGCGGATTTTATGCTGACAGAGGATTTTACGCCTTGGCTCATTGAAATAAACTCCAGTCCCGATCTCGCACCTACCACATCAGTAACAGCGCGATTGTGCCCGCAGTGTCTAGAAGACGTCATTAAAGGTAGCAGCACATCTGTTGAATACAAAATACAATCTTGGAAATTACAATCCTACTATCCCACCAATATTATAAATGCGAAAGTTTGTGAGTGTGGATGTATGTTTGTTACTCTTTCACGCTAAAACTACTACGGATTTGGATGAAATTTGGAACACAGATAGTTTATAACCTGGATTAACAAATATAATACTTTACTTAAGTCTACGCGGACGAAGTCGCAGGTATAAACTAGTATTTAATAAATTCGTTTGCTCCACAGTTGTACACGACCGACGTCACAACCCAGACGCAGACACGGGAACTTTCGAATTGGCATACAGACAAGTAATCCCTAAAGCTCCAGCGTATCTCGGGTTATCACTGTGCATCAACGGAAAGAAGCTTTTCAAGAAATCGAAGGAACGTAGACACGAGCCGAAGCACGTCACTCCGCTGGCACCCCGCGTGCCCTCAGGCGACACGCTGACGGAGTCAGACCAACCAGTGCCGGCCGAATACAGCGGACCCATCATCACGGACTTCCTCACGTGGCTGAACCCCTACGACGCCCTGCCAACCAACAAGGACGGCATATTACTACCCAAGGAGTCTCTCACGGTACGCCGAGCCATCGCCGTCGTCAAATCTGGCATAACGCTTAAGAACGGCTCGAAAAAACGTAAAACATCTGGACTCTCTTCTAGGACGCACCGAGGAAGGCGAGAAAAAAACACCGATTGTAAACGACGTGTCGTGCCGCACTCATGCTGTCGGCCGGATGACGCGCAAGCGAGCCAAGCCGGCAAATACCGGACCGAGTCGGCCAGCAAACCGGGGAAAACCAAGGTTGACAAGTCGGTCGGTAATAAACGTTGTTATATAGACCCTATTGAGTGGGAACGGGAAACTGCCAGTATTCTCCGCACGACGATTTCGGTGCAGAATAAAATAGTTAATAGGCCCGAGCCTGCTCTCCCCGTGCCTGCTGTGCCCGTGCGACAGACGATATCGAGCGTAGTTACTACAAATCAAAAAATCATTGACCCGTATAATCGTCGAAGAAGCGTGGACGATACGGATCCGATCAATAACTTAAGCGCGATAGGTAGGAGTATTTGCAAGTTGCGGGATGAGAACAGCGCCAAGCAGAAGTCTATAACATTCTCGAAGAGCTGTACATCTATATACGCGCCGTATCGCGTCGTAGTAACTCCGCTGAATGATGAACCCTCGAGCACTTTCCTGAAAAGGAAAAAATAGTTTTATCAAACTAAGAAGTTGTGTTCAGCGATTTACATTTACTATAATGACTAAGCTACTAGATGGGGATCTTATAAGACTTCAAAATTTAATGTTTGAAATTGTTAAAAATTGTGTATTTTTCTCTTCTGACTGTTGACGCCTTCAAATTCTATAAATAGGTAACCTAAAATATAATATTGAATATTTATTTATAATTATTTTCCCTTCCAGGTGTCCCAGGTCCTATGAATCCACTCTGCACCCCTTACATAACCAAGAATTTTCACAAACACTTAGTTATACTTTTTCCTTCTCATAAACTGCAGATGTTTTAATAAAAAAAAATGAACAATACGGTCATGACATTGATTAATAATTTATTCCTAACGTCACTACACAAAGTCACGTTTTCGTAAACCACAATTATGTAATAAAAAATTCAACACAGGTAAAAGTCCGAAAATCGCATAAAAATATGTAAAAGGTAATACATTATTACTAATTGTATTTAAGTAGGTACAGTATTTTGAAAAAGAAACTACAACTTATGGGATGAGATATATACATACAAAGGGCATTTCGAGGGCATCTGGGGTCTGCCGACTGATAGCGGCAGACCCCAGATGCCCTCGAAAACTTAAGGGAGATAGACTTGTTTTCATAAACATAAATTCTTTAAAGAATTTTGTTCACAGACATTATTTTATTGCGCTTACCTATCTGTCCAGTGCTTACTTACGCAGTTAAGTAAATATATGTTATTGGTCCGCAAATATAATGTATACGCAGTTCTAACTGATAGAAGATGAACATTGTTAAAAATGCCGACCAGAAAGAAGAAAGTTATAAGGAAGAAAAGAAAGGTAAGCACCCACACTTGATAGGACAATGATTATTGAACATAGAATAAATATAATTATTCCCATTCAAACTGTATACATTCGACAGACCAGAGCACTTACGACGTTGACGTCATTATTGGTCACCATTGTTGACCCTGGTTTACAGGAGTAACAGTGGTGGGAGTGTGTGGCGGGACCAGTCCCATAAAAAAGACCAGAGTACGACCAGCCTGATGTTAAGCAATTAGTAGCCTATAGATGCTTTCAATAGCAAAGGCATTGCTCACACTTTCCAACCTAGAGGGGAGTGGGACGAAGGGAGGGGGATCGGGAGGGGGGGGGGTTGGGTTCCTGGCTCTCACTCATGGTACGAAACGCAGCTGTAATAGTCACCTAAACGCTGATCTTCTGTGAGAGGTTTCTACCCGCTCCGGTGGAACTGGCCCGTATATGAGCTGTTACTGTAGGTACTAGGATACTGTAGCCCATACAAACATAAATATAAGTATATGCCTATACCTGTTTACTTCCAGAAAAACCAACTAGCCGTAGTGTCATACCCCAACAAAAAAAATCAACGAGTGAAAAGCGACGACGGCAATTGTGTGGAGTCTCATAACTGCTGTAAAAAATGTTCCTTGTCACGCAAAGTAGGTTAGATATTTATAAATTATACGATAACTATAAAACGTAGTATGGCCTTTGTTAATTATGTGTGTTGTTTTACTTTTAGAGTGTAACTAACTATGACAAAGGCAATGTCAAGAAAATACTGTCAACCCCAAATCGCAAGTTCACAAATAAATTAACTTTACCCACCATCAACAAAACCAATACGAAAATGTGTTACCAAGGTGTAAATCGACCAACAGGCCTTTCGCCTAAAGAGAAAAGCTTCATAATATGCAGTTGTCAAACTAAATCAACGCATTACACGAAACTGAAGAATTTAGCAGCAAACGCTATAAAACATAATAAAATATTTACTGTATATGGAGCGTGTCACGCGGTACGGAAAGCTCTGCTAGAACGCGGATGGGTTGAAAAAATGACTCCCGATAAAATGAATTTAGCTAAAATAAGAAACGGTACGTTATCAAGCAAACCTGAAATACACGGTGAATTAGAAAGATTGCTACTGTCCAATTTTGTTGAAAAGTACATTCCTAATTTCGTTTGGCGCACAAAAGATGAACAAAAAGACACAACCATAGACATGTCTAGGGATTGTACTACGATTGTGAATAAACTGAAAACGGATGCTTTGTGGACGACGAAGCAAGGTTTATGCACATCGATGAAAAGCAATTACTGGTTCTACATAGAGGACGTGGCGGAAGTTAATGGTCCTCGTACATATAACAGCTACGATGTTGGAGAAATAGAGGGTTTCGTCAAAGACTACAAAATCACTGCGTGCACCAGCCTACTAAAGTGGATTCTTTCAATGGTGGCTAATGAGAGGCCCGTTTTTGTTGAAACTGGAAGGATTTCTATGAACGTGATGATATTCGCATTGAACAGGTGTAAAGAGTACCTGTTTAAGCAGCAAAACAAAGATATCGATCGGACTCCAGCTATCGTCAGTAATGGACAATGGAATGCATTTCTGAAAAAATACTACCTCATAATCGCTAAAGATGAAGTGTTCCAAGCGGATACAGAAAATAAATTACCGCTTTATACAAGCTATGCGAAATTTCTGCTTAAAGAAATGCATAGGTACCGGCCTCAAGTGAGTTGCGAAGGGTGTCATAACATCTGGATCATAAAACCTGCTCATAATTCAAGGGGTAGAGGCATAAGAATGGCTTCCAAATTGGGAGTAATGACGAATCTGCTCACCAAAGTCAACTCTAAATATGTAATACAGAAATACATTGGTAAGTTAGTAAATAGGCGACCGGAAACATATTTTGAAAACTTTTTAGTCTAACACTTTTTTGGTATTTCAGAGGAACCACTTCTAATCCATGACACGAAGTTTGATATCAGACAATACTATTTAGTAACAAGCACTTATCCTCTAGTAATATGGATGTATAAAGAATGTTACTTGAAATTTAGCTCGCAAAAGTATAGCCTCAAAAATTATCACGAGTCCATTCATTTAACTAACAACGCGATACAGAGGAAATACGCCAATTGTACCGGGAGACACCCGGAACTACCTGCAAACAACATGTGGGACTCTGACAAATATAGAGATTACTTGAACCGTATTGGAAGGAATAAAGTTTGGGACAACATTATCTATCCGGGCATGAAGAAATCCATTGTCGGGATCATGTTGAGTTGCCAAGATTCGTTATCAGTATGCAAGAACCGTTTCGAGTTGTACGGTTGTGATTTTATCCTTGATAAGGAGTACAAGCCTTGGCTCATTGAAATAAATTCTTGCCCTGATCTGAATCATACAACGCATGTCACCGCGAAGATTTGTCCTGCAGTTGTTGCGGATATTATAAAAGGTGAGACAGTAAAAAGTAATCGAACTATTATGGCATTTACAATCACAAGATAATGATTATTCGTAAGTTTACCTATTTCTTTCAGTTGTCATAGACTACTCCAACGACCCCAACTGTTCCACCGGCAACTTCGAATGCATCTACCGTCAACCGATGACCATACCCCGGTACGCTCTAGCAGCCGATTTAATCGTACGAGGCTATGCCCTGCCACTTGACTACTTCTATAGAGGTAAAATTCAAATACAGGAATCATTCGGCGATGATGTTGATATCGGCAAAGAACGAAACATCACAGCCATCCTAAACAGACTGAAACATCTCTATGATACTGAAGAGATAATGGTAGAACCAGAAGATGATTTTGATCTTACTAAGAATCCAGAACATGAGACAAGTGACACGGCATCTGAATGTGAACTTAGCCTAGTAGCAACGGTTATAACTGAACAATTGGATGATCTTTTGGATAGAATCGCGTCAGAACCCAGTCTCCGTTCAAAATCGAAGCAGTCTGCAGTGAAAACTCAATCACAAAACAATTTGTTGAACCCTGTAAAAAGTTCTAGGAGTGAAGTAGACTTGAAATCTATTTTGAAAAAGTCTTTCAGCGGTTTTAGGTCCACCGAAACAATTGGTTTGAAACAAACGTTCAAATTCAGTGATCTTGATGATGGACCCTTGGGAAAAGGAAGTTTTGTAAATCTCGAATCCTTCAAAAAAATATACAATGGTTTTTGCACTAGCGGTAATAACAGTGGTTCTAGTAAAACACAAGATCAAGATAGCGTTTTAGAAGCAACTGCAAAAATGATAAATTTTATAAATAAAAAACAAAAAGAATATTTACGTGGAATAACTAATGAAAAATTATAAATGATTTTTGCAAGGAAATAATAAATAAATCGCTTGTAATAAAGAAATACAAAGGAATAATTAATAAATTGTTTTATTTAACTTCATCGGTCTGTGATCCGAGGTCTGACCAACTTCGATCGAATCGACCGTTATAGTTCGACTTAATCGACACACAATTGACGAGAAGTTCCATCAGTTGTGAATAAGTACACCCGGTCTCCTCTACACCCCTGGAAAAACTTATATATAAGCGGGAACAGGACCATATTTATTATTTTGATGATGAAGAACATACAAATTAGTGATATAACGAATGTTGGATTTTTGACAATGCGAATATTTGGATTAAACATTCGCGAATGCGAATGCGAATGTTGACTTTCAAATAAGAAACCCTAAATTGATTTTTTTAAAAACCCCGATGTGATGTCTTTTTAAATTACAAAAGAGCTGATAATTTTCAAACGGTTGAATCCATTTTCGTGAAACATAGCTAAGAACACTATCGACCAGAATACGGTACTAAAAAAATAAAAAAAGAATATCGGACCATCTGTTTGGGCGCTACAATACAGACAGACACACAAATACACATGTTAAACTTATAACACCCCTCTTTTTAGGGGGTTAATAAAGAGCGCGCAAAATTTTAGACTGGTTTGGCATTTCGTGTCGGCCGAACATAGCCGAACCTTAGACCATTTATTTATCTAGTTTATAGTTTATAGTTCATTTAGTTAACACCTCTCTGAGCCGAACCCATACAGGTTAAAGGAATTCGTTCCTTCGGCGATTTAGTTAGTCACATAAATTTAATCCGAAGAGATTTGTTTTGATTTGAGGGTGGTTTATTATTATTGCATTAATAAAAAATATTTGATATTAAAATTTTATTGAGTTAATATTTTTATTAGACTAACAAAAGCAATACAGAAAGATCCTATTTATAATATAGTTGCCTACCTCAAGACAGTAAATTCTTTTTTATTCAATTATAAGTAAATAAGTGCATTATTCAAATCATTTATTTTGTTTAGGCCTACGGGGGCACTTACAAATTGTCAATTTACATTTTTTTTCCTTATATCTACAACCGGATCGGAACGCGACCTCGACTGAGAAGATCCGGCAAGAAACTCAGCGGGCTTGTCTTTTTACGTCATTTTTTTTTATCTCCAATTGCTTATTTTCAATAATTACAAAGGGTAGTAGATATTAATATAAATATTAAAATAGCTCCAGTGTGTTGCCTTTTGATGTTACCAAGAATTACACAAATATTTTTTTATTATGTGCAAGTGAGTTAATTTACGATCGAGGCTGGTTTGCAGACCGAGACTAACGCGAGGGCTGTGATGGAGCCAAGGTGTGTAATTAACAATGCTCACGCATTTCATACCACATTTTACAACTTCCTTGCGAGTAAAAAATAATTAGAATATTGCAATCGTAATTGAAAAATAAACACAATTCACGAATTTTTTTAAGACCTACAGAATTGCAGGATCAATGAAAAATAAAACAACATGGTGCGCCGTAAGTTTTTAGAATTCCGTAGTAAAACTCGGAACTCTTATACTATAGGCACGTCCGTCTGCAATCACAGTAATTTTATTCAGAGACTATTAGGGCTAAAATACAGCAAACTAGCCGAAAAAATATAGTTTTTAAATTTTGATAGCAAAGTTATTCCATTGTACCTTCCGTACTTAAGAAAGGGGAAAAAAAATGTTTACACACCTCCTCGATTGAGATATTGTTCAGTAGGTATTTTAAAATTATTTGAAGGTTTCTTTGACAGAGTTTCAATATTAATTACCGTTTACGAAATATTGAGCTTCATTGTCGCCTTTATTACTGAAGACGCAAGATTCATCCTTTCAATTAGAACCACATTATAAATGGTTTATTATTGGAAATATTTTTTTCTTTACTATTGAAAATAAAGATAAATAATTTTTAAAAAACTGAAATTTGGATTGAGTTAAAAAATCATTTGCACCCAGTGTAATCACAACTTAATTATTTTAATTCAAAATCTTTATAAGAATTTTCATCAGTCCAAAAATTTTATAATGGTTTATGTTACTTTTGCTGAAGATGTCTCGATGCCTGTTTAATAAATTTAGTAACAGAATTTCTTACTATTTTATTAATACGGTAACCAATAGTTTATTATTTATAATAAATTGAATGTTTATAATATTATGTTTTATTTACAATGAAATTGAATGTCAAAGAAATTATTTATAATATTTTAATAAACATTGCTTGTTTATTGTTTCTAAATGTTTACTATTTTTAGGATAATCCTTTACTAAGATTTAAAAAATGTAAATTCAATAGCACTAGTGCGTAATAAGTTGCTTTATGAACCTAAAAGCGGTACAATAAGGGCCACCCTATGAGCAAGTTTGTTTAAATAATATAGAATTCTTACGAGTTCATTCCATATCAATCTATATATAATTTCCTTTTTGTTTTTCAAAAACATTCGCATAGATTCTTGCGAATGCGAATGTCAAAAAATATGCGAATATTCGCGAATGCGAATGCGAATATTCGTTACATCACTAATACAAATCCTACTACATTTCAGAGGTGTAAGACATACCTACTTTTGGGCATATAATTTGTTACGACTTTTTTATCTATGACTATTTTATGAGCTTTTCAAATATGGCAACAAAATCAGTCTTTGTAAAATGGCGTCCTTCAGTCATTCATAAATGTCAAACTCGTATCTTGGCGATCGAACGTGCTAATGGAAAATATTGACTAAAAATTCCTCGATTATTTCGTTTAATTGCCAACTTATACAGATATTTACTCGATGGGTCGATCAAGATCGCGGAGTAAATCGCCAAGGCGTCACCATAAAAGCAGCAAACACTCCAGAAAGAAGAGCCGATCCAAGGATCGTTCCTCATCACGTAGCAGAAATGCGAAACATGCCGAAAAATCAAGGGAACGTAGCTCGAAATCTAGGTAATACTTATTTAACTCACTTGACAATATATTCCTTATTTATATTCGTGGCTAGTTTTAAATATTACGTGGTTTATTGCAGGAAACGATCGCATTCCGTGTCGAGTTCGAGCAGTAGTGACGCCTCGTACGAGGGTAGCAGGAGTCATGTGAAGAAGTCTAAGGGCCGCAGCAAAATGGAGGAGGTCGACAGACTAGCAGAAATGGAAAGGCAGAGACGTGTAAGGGAGGCTGAGCAGAAGGTAAATATTTATAAATTGTTTGGTCACCTTGGATGCCGATTTACGCAATATCGCGTTGATGAGGCAGTTTCTTACTGTGCTTGTAAATATGTATTGTAAACATATATATTAGGCTAATAACTAGCAAGTTTCTGCATATTAGGTAGACCAGATCCTAAGTGGGGGTATTTTAATTGATATAAAGCATTTGTAAACTTTAAAGTTTAAACATTTGTGTTTTTCATTTTGTCATCTTAAATGTTATTTTGAATATTATTTCACTGTTAGTAAGACATATTCAATTACAAACATTCATATAGGTATATTTCCAAACAATTTTTTCAAATAGGCTTACATCTACCGATATGTTCAACATTTTAGAATCCATTCCGATATTCATTCAAATTATTTATAATACTCCCATTCTTCTTACGATTGTATGAGTTAGTGGCCAGCTCTAGTGTCAGAGCTTTCAGGCTGCCTAAAGGCCTTTCACTTGGGTTAACTATTGTGTCGATGGAACCGACACCTTAACATTACCTCCAAAGCACAAACAGAAGACTTCCTTTATAAATGCCTCTAATGGTCACTCATCTAGGTGTTTCCTCGAATGCTTCTCCTTTTGGGAGCAGGGTCTATTAGAGGTAATGTTATAGATGGTACAATCTAAATATTTTTCTAAAATCCACATCTGCAAAGTTGTGCAGTCAGAATAAAATCAGTTTATGCTTATTGACATAAGAAAATTGTTAAAACAACTATTTTGTCTCAGGTGGTTGAAGAAGAAGCTGCAAAAAGAATAGAACTGCTTGTCAAGAAACGTGTTGAGGAAGAATTGGAGAAAAGAAAGGATGAGATTGAACAAGAAGTAGCGAAAAGAGTTGAAGAAGCCAAACGTAAGATGGAGAAGGAAATGATGGAGGAACTCGAGAAACAACGGGAGCTGCAGCGGAAGGAGGAGCTCGCTCGACAGGTAACTGACCTCACCGCCCACCAGTCGTGTGTACTAGCAATCTAAGTCTGCATTGCCAATACACACGACAGGGCTGTACTCTGCGACAACAACTCACCTTGTTCTCGCAGCTGACACACCTAGTGTATGATACAATATTTATTACCAGCATTATAATGAACAGAGAAACTAATAAAAGTATTATTTCGATCATATCTGTTAAAGGTCCAGTCAGGTGTAGTTCGAGTGCTTACAAGAATTTGTTTCTTGAATTGTTTATAAATTGTCACTCACCGAGGCTGGCTGTCCTTGTAATTAATTGTACATGTCCATAAATTGTAACCGCAAACATTCACCGCACCAACGAGGCGGGTGTATACCCATAGCCTGCCACTAATGTAAGTCTGCCGTGGAGGCATCCGGCAAGCATTTTAAAATTGTTCGCTTGACTGTCCCTGGCAGTCGCGTAGTCTATAAGTCAGGTCGGAAGACTGATCAAGAACAAGAAGCTGTAAGAATTTTATGGAGACGCTGCTTGAGGACCCAGTCGTGAATGCTGAAGGTATTGTTTGAATCTATTTTTTGTATAACCACATTTTGTCTCAAAGACAGGGAATACACAATAACCTGCTGTTTTGATATGAAATCTTTATGTGATATGTACAAACACGGGTATTCACACATGTGACACATAATATAGAAATATATATGTAATTCTATATACATGTAGGGATTTTTATATAGGTAATCAACTAGTGATTATTCAAATATTGACACGCATTTCATTTTTATAATATCTTTAAAGATTCTTTAAAGAAGACTGATCAATATCAGTTTTTTATCTAATGAATTTTTGTATCTATTGTTATAGGAAATTTGTACAGGAATCATGTGTAAATGAAATTTTATTGTATGATTTAAAATATATATTAACATGTTATTTTCATTATACAGGAGGAAGAAGTACGTAAAAGGAAAGAGTTGGAGGAAATCATGGCGGAAAATAATAAAAAGATAGAAGAGGCTCAGCGTAAGCTGGTGAGTGGAATGTAGTATAGTTCATTGTCACCTCAGAGCAAGGCTGCTCAACCCCAAGCCCGCAGGCCACATTGTAGACAACAAACTTTAAATGGCCCGCGCAAGCAAGTTAGAAAATTATGGCCACCTTGTAAAAATGTCGCATGCTGTAAGTGGCCCGTCAAAAATGTCTGACGTTTGACCTGCCTGAAAAGTTGAGCAGTCCAGCCTTAGAGAAAAGAATCTACAGAGTCCATGTATTTAATTGAAGTGTTTTTTAAAGTATATTCTTCAAAAAAGAGATAGGTATATAATACAATGATCGTCTTGAACTGGTGAAGCCAGGTTTTTACTTACAATAGTGAACAACTTAGTACACATTTCTTAGCATGTTAGTCACCCAAACTGTCCAAATCTTCAAGATTGTGAAAACGCGTCTTCCATACATCAAATACCTTGTCACAGACCTAATGTGTCGGGCTGGTTTTCGTAAAGCTCCTGCTCAATAGTGCCAGCCTACCAAATATCAATTCGAAATATGATCTTGAGACATCTATGCATAGGAATACATGCAATTACCACATTTCTAAAAAACACCATATATTTTCAGGCCGAGGAGCGTTTAGCTATGATAGAAGAACAAAGAAAAATGGATGAAGAGAGACAGAAACTGAAAAAGGAGCAGGAGAAAAGATTAAAAGAAGAACAAAGGAAAATATTAGGGAAAAACAACTCTAGGCCCAAGTTGTCATTCTCCTTGAACCCACTGTCATGAGTCGTTGCAATGCTCGGTAATATGTGTGAACAGGCGTTAAGGACAATGTAATAATTATAGATTGTACAATTATTTCGCACTTGTTATTAAGAGATTTAGCTTGTAATACTATCGATATTACGAAAGATACGTCAACATTTTGCCCATTCAGTACTTAGAAATGGCTAGTGTAACATTTATTTGTTTCATTTCCGTATAAAATTTATTAACGTCTTCACATAATAGGTCAGAAAAGTAGGACGGAGTTATATGAAAACAGAGATGGCTGCTCTGTTTGTTGACTCATAAATACGTATGGTTTTGAGGATTAATCCCAGCGAGATGCTGTCGATATGTAAACGTCTCACGTGGAGCCTTAGATTTATTTATGTAAATAGTGTCCAAATGTTGCGTAAATTTACACTATGACGAAGCCAGTGTCACGCCAATAAAGGGCTTTATAACAGACAAACTAGGAGAATAAATGTACTGTAGTACACCTATAGTAAATTGATAAAACATAGATGAAGTTGTCTAGAGTAAGATAGTAAAATTATTCTAAAATTAGTTACTTTTGTAACATGGCATTTGTCGAATATACCCTAGTAAAACATCTCGCTATCGGCGGCTGTCTCTTTGTCCGCTTTGTTATATTTTGTATTTTGAGCGGCATTTACACATCTTTCATTTAGAGATTTAGTAGAAAAAAGCTATGCGAAGACGGGGCAGGTCGCTAGCATCTACTAATTGCAAGAACTAAGATCAGTAAAATTTAAAAACACATAGTTGGCTAAAACTAGTTTCGTATTACGTTGATAGAAACATAAATATAGATTAAGAGCTTTTAGGTGTATTTATAAATAGTCTTAGTTTTATAATGTACGATATTTTCCATGGCAAATGCTAATGATGCATGTACCAACAATAAAAGAAAGGCCAGCTACTTATTAGAGACTCGCCAGATTTGTTTTTCGTAGTAGGTTTACCCTCTAGCATTTAACAACGCTATGAAAAGTATCGTGAATTATTGAAATAAGACCAAATATAATATATCTATTACATTTTGCAAATTTGAAGTAATTCTTTGTAAAGGTTTAGTATTATTAATTTAAAACAACATAATAGACGATGGTATGAGTAAAACAAGCAATGCATTTGCTAAAATATACACTACCAATTAATTACGAACACATTCAGAACAAAAGTGTTTTGTAATGTCATTGTAAATCGATTATTATTATGTCTATAAATTTTACGGCTCTAGGGGTAACCGGGTAATGCGTACCCGCCTCCAAGCTCTAAATGTGTGGCGGTTATGCAATTCCGTGAACGCCACCACAGCACATGTGCGCTAAACATTTGACACGATAAGTGTGCCTTGAACATTGCGAAGTCACGATCTTGAAACGGCGCATGACACTGGAGGGCAACTGGTTGTACCCGTTGTCCACAACTAACATTTGCAATGAGACAGATATTGTGCCACAACTGGTGGTCAATTGAAAATACATGTAGCCACACCTCGTGGTCAATGGTTAAATGAAATTATGAAATGTTTAATTTCGTCGCAATGGCCACCAACGATGACCAACTTTTTGGGCTTTTATGCTTCCCCAATTCGTGAATGAAGTTGACGTTGGAGTGACCTACCTAAAATTAAAATGTGTATTGCAGGTATTAAGGTAAACGGTTTTCTTGGTGAGACACTGTACAATGTAATTTTATTATTATATCGGCACATATTAATAATTTGTTTAGGTACTCACATTTTCTTATCAACAGACGCATACTAATCTGCAATACTACCTAGACCTACATAGTCCCTGGAAATGCTATAAATGGAACCTGGGAGGGGTATTCACAATCAACGGGAAGTTTCCGTGTCGGAAACATTCCGTCAACGGTGAATATCCCCCCTGGAATAGTTTTGTTTTCATTTTAATTATTATACAGTCATCAGTACATACATAAACTCAGAAACTGTATAGGTGTTGTCGGTATTGTTTACTAAATCAATTGGCACATCTTTCAGTTTAGGCGATCCGCAGAGAAGTAGGATCTTGTGTGGTGGCTGGGTGATCTGGTCGGACAGTTATTAGCTGCCTTCTCGGGTTTATTTGTATTTCTCCCGAGTTTTACTTCATTGGTAGAACTGACCGTCCGTCACGCTAGCCGGCCAACCACTGCCGCGCAACGTCTTGTTTGTGGGACGCCTTATATACCTATCTACTTTAAGCTGTATGGATTATATCATGAACAAACATTATTATTCTGCTTTTGTTGTAAAATCATCTCAAATACGTTATCAACACAATCATCACGCGACTTTAATTTTTTATCAAATATTCATTTTAATAAAGTTCTTCATCCAATCGGTTTTTTTTATTTGACACATTTGTGACCTATAGGTAGTTTATCTGCCTAGCGTTATTGTTCTTACACCAGGGGGCCAATTCCACTAATTTACAACGTTTCAGTTTGCGCAGCGGTGCAGTTGCGATTACGTTTTCAAGATTACTCAAAATCGTATTCTACTATTGTTAGGAACGATCCGCAATTACATTACAAACGCATCGCAACTGCACCGCAACCGCACCCCAGCTAAACTGCTGTCAAACGATTATACCAAATTGTCAACTAGGCAACTATAGCTAGGCTTTTGGTAGGTTTGTATGCCTGTCCGGTGCCTCAATACTTTATCACAAGCGTCTTCAACCTAATATAAACACCATTTTATTTAAAATGCACCAAAAATCGTGTAACGATTCACAAAAGATGCTTCAATATAGATCGCTATTATTGACAAGTTTATGTCACTCGAAGGGTGCGTTCCACTTAGCGTTCACAGCGATCAAAATGCTCCTTTAGCCGTTCCATATAAAGACCGCGGTCGCTGTGGTCGCGGCGAAAACGTCACTCATGACGTCATGACTTACGCTCACACGAAGCTCACGAAGACCCATCTAAAAAGGTGGGTCGTAGTGATCGTTGAGAAAATTATCGGGATTTTCAAAAGTGAAAGCATTAAAGATGGTGACCTTGACGTACGTTATTTCATGCGGAAAGAGATATTTCAGTAGAAGTGAATGTTAAAGACATTTTAATTACATTTGAACGTAAATTAATTAAATACATCACTAATATTAAATGTAAAAAAGTAAATTATATTTTTTTTTCAAAATAAATCGATTTAAACAATAATTATTTAAGTTTATTTACAAGGCTTATAGATTATTACCTAACCTCTTAAATCTTTTGCTTGCATTTACTCACTAGCTGTTTTTATTATTTACCTACGCGCTCAAAACGCTATGTAATCCATTACACTTGAATTTACGACAGTAACGCTCACAAGCAGTGGAACGGGAAAAACTGCGGTCGTGAGCGTGATCGTTGTGAACGCTAAGCGGAACGCACTCGAAAGGTCCACTTGCGATCTCAGTGCAATCCACGCATCTGTCAAAATTTATTGGAATACCAATTAGCATTATATACCAAGAGCCAGCGAGGGCCAGACGTTCGCTATCTTATAAAAGCTGAAAATTTCTCAGAGCATGTCCCCAACACAGGTAAGAACGATCAGCGAGTATGGAGTTGGGATTGTGGTTACTTGGGCAGTTAACAGTGGGCAGTTGGGCAGTGTGTTGCATTTCCTGAACAGTTGTCGCCACGCGGTCGCACCTTCAGCAGACTTTCAATGTGTCTGGTAAGATGTAAAAACCCTTTTAAACTGTCCGGCTATTGAGGTAACATTTTTTATAGGTCCCCACGTAACATATGTAAAACCCAGCTTTTATACTATGACGAAAGTATGATCATAATTTATTGAAGTTTAGGTGTCTGTCTGCAGGGGGTTGAAACCGTACTAACTTACTAAGTGTCCGGCAATGGATGACGTGACTTCCAATGTTATTCCGAAGGAAATATATAAAACTTAAGCTTTATGCTTTAACGAATTTGAGGTACTATTTTATACACCTTTACTACTTGTTAACTGCCCAAGTAACCACAATCCCAACTCCATACTCGCTGATCGTTTTTACCTGTGTTTAGGATATGCTCTGATAAATTTTCAGCTTTTATAAAATAACGAACGTCTGGCCATCGCTGGCTCTTGCTCTATTACGTTCTTATGCGATCGAAATAGCGGAATACGATTTTTGACACATTCGATTGCTCGTTACTCGCAGCTAAACTTTGACCGCAATTGCATCGCAGCTGCACCGTTGTTGATTAGTAGAATGCGAAAATGGTTAAAAGCTGCGATGCAGTTGCGATGCAATTGCAATAAGTCATATTAAAATTAGTGGAATTGGCCCCCAGGGCGGCGCCACATCGCTGTAGGAGTAACATTGACAATAGACAGTTCTCCTTCTGAATAGTTGGACTGTCAGAAGTAAAGTAACATTATAACTTTACCCCAGTCCAAGAACTTTATCTATTCTAAGCTTCTTGCCCCAGTCTAATCAGGTGACATCTGGTGAGCTAATAGGAAATTTTGTGCCACCATTTCAGTCACGTGTCGTGGTGTTAAACGCATCAATTCCACAGCCTTATAAATGCTGCGTATCAATGCTAGTCTTCTTCGTTCTTTAAAAATATGTCCCACCCAGTTTAATAGGTATTTCGCCACTGTCAAGTACAACATATAATTACAATACAAAATCGTGGTCCACTTTGGAAAACCAAAATGTCGGTTCGGCACGTTACTTATAACGGACCCCGTTTACCTACCATAATTTAAATTAATGAACCACAGACTTCTAGAAAGGAACCTACACACCGGAAACACACGTAAGCTAGATAAATTGGAAATTCCGCATGCTCCTACTGGGTTTTTGGTTGAACAATTATAATTCACAGAGTTCTAAGGGCTAATTTCACTTTAGAAAATAGTTAACCGATTACTGATACCTAATATCGAGGTTATAGAAGTTTCGGAAGCCTTAGGTAGGGGAAGCCCCTGAGGCTTTCTAAGGTTCTCGTTTCGTAATTCCTATGCTGTGTGTATGTTACAAGAAAGTCGGTTTTAGAAAACTCATCAACGTCTTAGAACATAAATATACGTTCTAAGATCAACGTACACCTCTCTGACGTAGACTCATTTACGTAGTATTTATTAGTCTGTGCATCAACTTCAGTATTGGCAGTATGAACTAGTTCCATCGCCTGTCCAATAAGCCGAATATTACAACTACTACTAGTCTATGGTCTGCCAACATGCCATATTATCAATGTGTCATCCATGTCATCGTCAAAAATATGTCTTCGGGATGTTGGTACACTTAAAATACTTTTTTAGCCAATAGTATTATGGGTGTTGACATCGATAGCCAATGGAAACCATGAAATATGCTGAAACTTTCTAATCAATTCATAAATCAACAAATTATTATGAATAGGTACCCAGTACGTTTAATGTGAACTTTGTTCGTTCGTCGCTCTAGCCGGTTATTTTCACTGAACAAATTAAATAATCAAATTATGTATTGATACTAATGTATTTATTAAGAATAATTGTTGTGTATTGATCGGAGGATAATTTTAATTAAAATAATGGCAGATATTCTTCAAGGTTTATTATTGTCTGTGTTATCAGAAAAGTGTTACGATGAATATTTCACGAAATTTAACTTTCTGGACGGTAATTTTATTCAGTGTTGCTTTTGATAATTTACGCTCTTTATTTGATAAGTAATTAACATAATGTAAGTACTACCTACTTACACCTAATCTGTTTGTATGATCAAAACACGTACATTTCTTTCAGTTCCTTGTTTCAAAGCAACGCTAAGCAAAGGTCTTGGTCTCGGCATTATCGCCGGTTCCATTCTGGTAAAAATACCTCAAATATTGAAGATTCTGAGCAGCAAAAGTGCAGAGGGCATCAATGTTTATGGAGTATATCTGGAACTGTTCGCAATCACTGCCAACTTCGCCTACAGCTATGTTATGAATTTTCCTTTCAGGTAAACTTAGTTTATGTTTAATCATTCCTTACACTTGTAGATCACTCAAAATTTTTGAGAACAAAGGGTGACCATAGTGGCCCTGTAATGACCCAAAATTTCACTTTAGTAAATGCATTCACATAACATGACCATGATTATATAAAACGAATGTATATAGGTACCTATATTTTACTTTAAATTTTTCATAAAAAAATTATATTCTAGTGCTTGGGGTGAAGGCACATTTCTAGCAGTCCAGACTGCAATCATCGCTGCCCTAGTGCTTCACTACAGCGGGGCTTCAGGAAGAGCCGCTACATTTTTGGCTGTTTATGTGGGGCTCGTGTTCATTCTAGTCAGTGGGTACACACCCAAAGATGTGCTTTGGACAATGCAAGCTGTTAATGTACCCATTATCCTTGTAGCAAAGGTATGTTTTTGTTATTAACAATTAAGGCTCCAACTCATTATCATTATAAGGCATCAACACATTAAATAAAATTGCAAGCATATTCAACCAACAGTTGTAGAAAAACCTTTTATTTTTGCCAATTAAAATTTATCATTATATTTATATAGCACAGAGTGAATCTGTACATTTTCTGTTTTATGTGCGGATAATAAAAATTCGCTCTAATTGTTTGCTAGTCATTTCGGCTATAATAGCAAAATTATCAATTTGTGAGAAACCAGAATAAAAATGTTTACTCATGCTGAGTAGACTCTATTACAAATTTATACATTTAAAATTTATAATTTTAATGTCTGTTTTTAATATTAAAATAATAGGTTTTAAGTAATTGCATATGACAACTTCATAAAAACCAATTTTTAAGTTTATTGTCTGTGTGTCTGTCTTTTAGTTCCAGCTAATCTCCGAAACGACTGGACCGATTTTGATGGGACTTTCACTGGCAGATAGCTGATGTTATAAGAAGTAACTGAGGCTATTTTTATTATATCGAAGTACCACGCGGGTGGAGTCGCGGGCAACAGCCAGTTGATTATAAAATCGTTCTCTGTTCACATGTTTACAATAACTTATACTTTACTTTATATTTATATATAATTTTCTTTTTTCAGTCTATTCAAGTAATAACAAACTACAAGAATGGTAGTACAGGACAGTTATCAGCAATCACATGTCTGTTGCTGTTTGGAGGCAGTATAGCGAGAATATTCACTTCTATCCAAGAAACAGGAGACTTTATCATTATAGTGACGTACTGCGTATCCACTCTCGCAAACGGAGCGATTGTATTGCAGTTGCTCTGGTATTGGAACGTGGACAAGAGTAGCAAGAACAAAAACAAGAAGAAGAAGAAGCAATAATGAATTGGTTATACAAATGTATGGTTTTAGTACCTACATGATTCCAGTGAATAAAATGTTTTCATATCATTGTGTTTGTTTTATCTAATAAAGATGTATTCATCTTTATTTTTGCAATGATGATAAAAATAATTTGATTATACGTTGTACTTACTTGGTAATTAATAACTTTGTAATTCTGTATCGTCTACTTTCCAAATAGGCAATACGATCACATAAGATTTGAAGAGAGGTAGGTAGGTATAATTATTACTCGCGTAACGGCTGAAAGTCCGGAGGTACAGTCCAATGGAAAAGTTGACTTGTTTTTTTGAAAGTAAGAAAGAAAACATATTTATTCACAAAGAACAACGACGCACACAAATTAAGTAAAACGAAACTCTAATAATAAACTAAATTAAACTTTGAGACTAACTAGTTTCAACTAGTTTGTGTACGTCGCAGCACCCAGGAAACAATCCCACTCAGCAGTATGCTGCCATGGTTAGTGATTATAAACATAAAAAAAAAATTGCAGGTTTTATTCAGTGGGTCATCACTATGCCGCAAAAGCTAATGAACCGGTAAAGTTTTTACTATTTGATGGCCCGCGTTTGGACTTAAAAGATAATAATTTACATAAATTCGTGGGGATCATAGCACTATAACATATTTTAATACCACGCCGCGTATCGGCACAAAATCCTACTAATATTATAAATGTGAAAGTTTGTTAGTGTGGATGTATGTTTGTTACTCTTTCACGCAAAAACTATTGAACGGATTTGGATGAAATTTGGAACACAGTAAGTCTATGCGGACGAAGTCGCGGGCAGCAACTAGTAAAGGTTAGAAAGAAATAGTTATGACGGAGAATCGTGCAGACACGCAGATAAGAGCTGCGATGGATGCGTGGTCAGGTCGGCACTTAGTGAATGGAACCAAGCAATTATATTAAGTAAAATACATTATTTCGTTACATACTCGTTTATTAAGACTATTTTCACAATTCATGAAAATTGAGGAACAATAATAAATTGGTGATTTGTTTTAGGCTAGGTTACATTCCGTCTGACTTATTATTATGGAATATTTTTCAAGTAAGGCTAGGGAGTCACGACATAAACAAACCTGTCGTGTAAAACCATGTAATAGCAAATCAGTGGCTAAGTTAAATGCGATAAGCGTTACAAATTAAAACATCATGGGGAAAAATACGACTATTGTACTAAACTATATTTACACTTACATTCAATATAACCTATATTTTAGTAATAGGTCAACCACTGAATCCATACAAATAGTGAATTCGTTAACATAAAATTTCGATAAATCCAACTGGTCAGTGAATCTTGTTTTACTTTACATGTGGATTGTGGTGTATTAGCACCTAACCAAAATTTCTATAAACTAACCCTATACCTAGTGCTCGGCATACAAGCTTTGTGATTCACTCTTTGGGGGGTTGTTCGGCAGGTTTCTCCTCGGTGTGAGTGTTCCTTTCCGGTTCGTTGCCATCCGCCCACTTCCCGTCATATTCCTTGCGATCCACGTATCTTTCCTCCTCGTATTCACCTTCGCTGCGATGACTGTTCCGTCCAGAGTAGTGGGAATAGCTGCATAGAGAATTTTCATATTAGAATATACAAACCAATTTTGTCTATCTTCCTTCAAGTAACAAATACTTTTGCAAATACCTGTCTCCTCTGTCTTTATCGCGTCTCTCCGGGCTGTACGATCTAGATCTGCGCGTCCTGTCGGGGCTTCGCGATCTCGAGTAACGCGGTACTCTTCTGTCGCGGAAATCACGGAATCCACCTCTACAAATAAATTTTACATTATAAAATTATACTCATTGTATACTTAATAATATCGATGTTTCGTTTGAAATACAGTTTCGGGCTAGTGACCCACCCATCCGGTTATCGCCCCCTACTTCTTACAACCGTTGGTTAGGAGGTGTTTGGTTGGCGATATTTATTTAATTAAATGATATTAGCACGGATATGAATGTGTTTACCTAAACGGCCTGCCCCGGCCGCCGCCGCCGCGGCGGGGCCGGAAGGGGCGGCCGCCGCGGCCGCGGTTGTCGCGCCACTCCTGCGGGAAGCGGCGGCCGTCGTCGCGGCGGAAGTCGCCGCCGCGGCCGCGCCCGCGCCCGCCGCCGCCGTTGTACGTGTGGAAGCGCGGCCGGTAGTACGTGCCGCGCTCGAAGCCGCCGCGCCCGCGCCAGTTGCCGCGACGGACGAACCGACGATATCTGCGTACGTCATGCATCATTGAATACCGCGAAATCTTGGTTATGATGGTACATACACAATTGAATCAAACAAATTATTTGTATAAATGTAAATTGAGCACACGCATAATAAATACAGAAAGTTACTGCATATTTAAGAGGAGCTAACTACAACTTGTGGATCAAGCAGAACCATGCACTATCAGAGCAGAGGGCAAAAATAACATATCTAGAGACGGGGTAAAATACCTATACAGAGTCATTTCTTTACTAAACAATTTACAGCAATTTGATGTCGAATCAAATGCCGATCAGCTGCAAAAACATTAACTTTTTCTTTTGGGCAGTTCGCGAAAAGCACAATGTGTGTGGATGCTACTACATGCTAGGTGTAAAACAAAAATGCACAACAATCATAATGATACCTTGAGTCAGACCGTGATCGTGATCGGCTGCGCGAGTAGAGCGAGCGGCTGGCGTCGGAGCGCGAGCGGGAGCGCGGCGAGCCCGAGCGGCGGCGCCGCGACGGCACCGAGCCGCTGCCGCTCGACGCCGAGCGCGAGCGCGACCGCGACCGGGAGCGGTACTTGCGGCCGCGAGACCTGTGACCAATCATCGCTTTACTACCCCATCTCGTATATCGAAAAAATAAAGATTTTGCACGAGTAAAAAATTTTCGGCGGCAAAATATTAGTAAAGTATATAGGTTTCTTCAGCATCTTGTTAATAAACTTAGCGACGATCAGATTTCTTATGCTGATTACTACAGAAATGGCTCGGATTTATAAATAACACCAAAATAAATTTAAAGAGTCTTGGATTTATACAGGTTGAAACAGAGCGGGGAAAACTTTTTTCAAATATTTACTTTGTAATTCTAAAACTGTCAGCTTTGGAGGAAACTTGAAAAACAAAAGATGTTATAGGGATACAGCTGTTGACAGATTTCACAAGTCTACAAAACCTTGCAAAAAAAATAGTATACCCTATCTGTTTCACCTAGTCTAGTAACTAAATATTTCATGAGCTGAAATTTGAGATAATAAGTTACAGTTGAAAAGCGTGGTGTACCTGCTCCTAGACCGTTTGGATCTCCTGTCGTCGGAGGAGGAGGACCGGCGGCGCGGCGAGGGCGGCGAGCGCGGGCGGCGGCCGGAGGGCGTGGGCGGCTTGATGCGCGTCACGAACTGCTCCGGGCGGCCCTCGCCCACCGACATGGGCGTCTCGCCCTCTTGAGCCAACCGGAACGAACCGAACTTATCCAGCACTATGTTGCCTTTGCGAACCTACACAACACAAATTATGTTTTATTAACAAACAAACATAACGTCAAGGCAATTTACATAAAAACAACTTCGATATTATCCAAAACCTTTCTCTGCTGCCTGATATCAAACTACCAGACATGCGTCGGAACTATACATGCTAGTTAATTCCTTAGTTTTATTGCGCAAAGCCGAAAAATAATAATAAAAAGAGTATCGCCGCACTGACACACCAACTGTATGGTCCCAAACTAAGCAATGCTTGTACTATGGGTACTGTACAATGCAGTGCCATCATGTGCAGTGAGCCGAGCGGCCTACGCTCGAACCACTGCGCCTTCGGTATTTGAAGATGCGGAATATTTTGAAAGCAAATGACGAGATAAGTTTGCAGAGTAGTGTAGTGTAGAGGAGAGTAGAGTACGTACGGGGTGCGCGGGCTCGGTGCCGGGCGGGTCGGGCTCGCGGCGCGGCGGCGGCGCGGCGGCGGGCGGCGGCTCCTTCATGGCCATGGCGCGCCGCACCGACACGTTCTTGTCGCCCGCGGCGCCCTGCACACATGTCTCGTTACTCCGCTACCGCGTGCGACGGACTTTTCTATACATTAACGCACACGCAGCCCCGCCTATACTAATTCCTGCCCTTTACGAGGGTTCAGTTCTGGAGTCTATACCTCGGCCGACGAGAAGCGATACCAAAATGAATAGATTGTTTTACTAATTTAGTTGTCAGTTTTCGACACAGACTGAAGCACGAACTAATAAAATGACCGGCCGAATATTGAAAAGTCCGGCTGTGACTGACTTGCAAATCAAACGTTATTATCATTTCGTATCGCTTCCCGCGGTTACCCGCGTGGAGGTAGGTTTCTGGATTCCTTTTGAGAAATTCTGAGCAAATAGATGCCAGTCTTCTCCCTACAAAATCGGGACCTACCGTCGATGTGAGTGCACTACACAATTTCGAGAAATAAAGGAATGGCGAACACTATACGCGAGCGAGAAAGTCCGGTCGGCCTATGTGTGCGTTAATGCATAGAAAAGTCCGCCGCCTGCAGACGTTCTATTCAATGAAGAAGATTTTTAATAGCACACAAGCAAATGGCCGACAAACTATAACACACCGCCCGGATTTCTAGAGGAGTTCGTCCAAAATTATCAACAATTTTGATATTTACCTTTGGGTTCTCCTGTGAATCGTCAGAGCTGTCTTCAAAGGCGTAGTGTTCTTTGTAACCTTTCGGTGCCGGTGTGTCCTTCTTTTTGACACTGTCAATAAAATCATGCCTCTGAATTTATTTAATCAATGTTTGACAAACGCCGCTCACTAGTCATAGGTCAATTGTCATCAACAAATTGTTGTATGTGAGGCTCACCACTATTACATTCGAAACTCAAACCATCAGCGAAATGGAACTGTACAACTTATTACTCCCTGACAACACCCATATGATCACTAAAGGTCAACCTGCGCTGATTCTTGGTCAGTCTATCTACACAGAGCGTAGCATATATTCTATTATGGACTGCAAATTTATTGCTATCAAGTTTTCATTGAAAATTTCTTCCGAGGTGGGTCCCTAAAAGGATAGCAACTGGCAAATCTTACGCGTCTTTGACTGCACTCATGGACATCTTCCATTTCGGCTTCTCGAGCGGCGGCGGCGGCGCCTGGACGATGGGGCTGACGGACCCGCGCCCGTCCCGCTTGTTCAGGACCTCCTTCTCAACCATAACGTGGTACGCGCTCAGCTTCGACTCCAACTCCTCCAGTCCATGCATTTCATCCAATATCCTGTCAATTATAACAATATTTAACAACAGTACTTGGGTTTAAGAAATACTTAAAGTATATACTAGGTGAAACAAAAGGGGTATACAATTTTTTTGCAACTTAACTTTGTAAATCTAAAACTATCAGCTTTGTGGGACAGTTGAAGTACTAAAGGTTTTGTAGACTTGTGAAAGCTGTCAACAGCTGTATTCCTATAACACCTTATGTTTATCAAGTTTCCTCCAATGCTGTTGGTTTTAGAATTACAAAGTTAAGTTTTGAAAAAAAAAAAGTACATTAACCCTTTGGGTTTTTTTCCACCTATAATATTATTGTAGATGAGTACCTTTTATCATGTTTTCTGTCGTAATCGCCGTCGGAGCTTTGTTCTCGCTTTTTGGCTTTTAACTCTTTCCTGTAATGATAATCATTGATAAAGTATGATCGGTACTTTATTAATTAACGTTAATGCATCTGTAAACGAATCTGAATTTTAAATTATACGGTAGCATGACGGCGATGGATGCGCGTCGCTCAATCATAGTTTGTTTTGTTTAAATTCATTTTCTTAGCAGTAAGTTATAGTAGTAATTTCCCTGTAATCAACGAGCGAATGTTTTAAAGTGTGTACATTAGATATAAGATTGAATAACCTGATAGCGTCGCGCAGTTTCTTATCGCCAATATTCTCGAGGTCGCGCAGGGTGTATTCCGAGCTGTTGTTGGCGGCGGCGCGAGCAAGCTTAGCCTTTCGCTTGTCTTCCCGCTCTTGTTCCTTTCGCTTCCTCTTTGATTCCTTCTTCTTTTTCCTATAGATAAACAGTTCGGTTTCTGCATTTCCTATATTCATAAACTATAATACCAATCCACTACATAGATACATAAATAATGAATGTACATATTGACTAACAAATCAACTGTATGGTTCCAACCACAGCAACCGTTCTGCTATGGACCACACGATCTAACAAGATTTTATTACTTGACAGGTTAAACCTTTATATGTAAGAAAAATATGGTATACGAACTTATCTTTCTTCTTCTTCTTTTTCTTGTCTCTATCGGCACCAGGTTGCGGCTGCTGCCCCAACTCCTGCATCTTGCGGTTGCGCTTGTATTGTGCAGTCTCTTCTAGGAAGTTGCGCACTTTATCTTCGTAGTCTGAGTCCTCTTTGGTCATCTCTAAGAATTTTCGCACCTAGGAAATTACAATTTTTTTAGTGTTACTATCACATGGATCGAATATATAATTACTTTACTTTGAAATCAGGTCATATTGCAAAAAAATAAAATAAAGCAGTAGGGCAGTAAATAGTATTGAATTTCAAATTGTCTGTTATATTAATAGTTACTTGACTAGATATGATGAAGTAAAAACTTTAAAACACTTCATACGAAAATTGCGCGAGCGGAAGAGTATGAAATTGGCACACTTATAGTTTATATAGAGGAGTGTAGAATGCACATATTTTTATATTATAATACTTAGAAATACATTAAAATCAATAAATAAAATATTATACCCACTACCATGAATCGACACACACACATTTGTAACCTCCACACTGACCATCTGCCTGACAAACAGTGACAGTTTTCGGAGGGTGGGACTTCCATAGGGCATTCTGCGTGCCAGTATCAAATAGTCTTTGATAATAAAACCTTAATGACGTTTACAACTAAAATTTAAATGAATTATGGTCGTATTTCGACCATAATAACGGGAATACTAGTAGTAATAAATGAACGACAAGAGCAATCACAATACAGTAACTTAGAGGAGCTGACGGGATTACTGTTGTAATCTGGCATTGCTAGCGTGTGTTACCTTCAACTCATAGTCAATGTCGGCCTGCGAGCGTATCGGCTCGGGGTTGAGGTCCTCTGCGGGCGGCGGCGGCGGCTGGTACCCGTAGGGGTGGTTGAACTGCGAGTTGTGCGTGCGCGCGCCGGCCTCGGGGGCGTGCGCGCCCAGCATCTCCATGCGCTTGCTGAGCGGCGACAGCGAGCGCTGCCGCGTCTTGTTGGACTGGGAGCGACGTTTCTTCTTGCGGTTTGGCGCCTCCGAATCTGTGATATGGGAGATGATATCGTCATTTGGAACAATACTTACTGTGTAGTAAATATCCTACACCATTGTTACATTCTTTTTAAATATTATTAGTAAATACTGTAGTAAATATCTCGCGAGAACATTCCCCCCTACCGAAGTAAAATTCACCAAAAAAGAGGAACGGAAACGAAATAAACAGTTTCGAATTTGCGGTTATGGTAAAGAATTTAAGTTGCAAAATAGGTGCATGATTTGAAATAACTGTAGTATTAGTATAAAAATAGGGGTTCAATATAACTACCGCTAGTGTCCGACGAAGACGAGGACGAATCGGACGACGAACTAGAGCTCGACGAATCACTCGACGACGACGAGGAACTGCTCGATCTCTTCTTTTTGCCCTTCCCTTTCTTCTTTTTCTTCTTCTTATCTTTCTTCTCTGTCAGATTCAACAGCTGTTTCAGCGTTTCTTTCATCTCGTACGACTTGGAGCCCGTCAGACCAGGCAGAAGTAATTCTGCCGGTTCTATCAACGGCTTAGTGGTAGACGTCTTACTCTTGAGGAAATCTAGCGAGTTCTGTGCCTCTTCATGGAATGGAATGATGGCCAGGCAATCTTCATACGCTTTCTGCGCTTCCGTTATCTTATTCTCATCTTCATAACTGCGACCCAGGGCCACTAAAGTCTCTCCTAAGTACTTCCTCGCGTTGGCATGATTCGGGTTCAGTTTCAAAGACGTCTCGAAGTCTTCGATGGCCTTTTTGAACGTGCCACTGTTGGCGTAAAGAGCTCCTCTAGCGACCAGGCCTTCGACATTCCTGGGGTCGATGCTCAAAGCCTTATTCAGGCATTGGAATGCCTCTGAATGTCTTCCAGCTTTAAAATGTTCAATACCTTCGGCTACGGATCGGAAAGCCCACTTGCTGGCTTGGGCTTGACGAAGTTCATCTGCATATTCGGTTGACGTGAATCCTCCTCTGTTACAAATAATAACATTAAAGTAAAACACTATGCAAACAAGGTTTGTTTGATGCATTATGTAGTCTCTTTTTTGTATTTATGTCAGATCATCCCCAACAGAATAATTATCTATTTTCACAAATTAAATGTACTTGTTCATAATATTATTAACTGAAATAACATTTGATATTGATTAGCTTAATTAAATACAATCGGAAGAGGTTCATTGTTTGTAATGCTGTCAGTTCACACGGCGTACTTATACAAATAAATGCGTATTTCAGTCATAACACAGCAAAATTGCTTTGTGCTCGTTGAGAGTAGTGCTTAGGCATAATAACGCTAATATTTGTAGAAATAAGTACACCATATGAAGACTGACAGAATTACAGAAAATATGAAGTAAATGGATTGTTACCTTATTGATGAAAAATTGGTGCAGTGCATGTTGGAGATTCCGAGCAGTTCAGAAAGATATTGGACGCAGTTGGGGTTATTGAAGCCCGGGCTCTTCTCCAATATGGCTTCATAACTCTCTCCCTTCATATCCACAGTTTTCCTATTGGAAGAACAAACTAGTTAATAATGTGACGGCATATAAAACTATTTCATTATCCTCTTTCAATGGATAAATTTCAGAGATGAGAGAACATCTTCAAAAAAGGTATTAATGGAATAGTTTCAAGCATTTAATTCGTAGTGCTTAGTGTCACACATTCGTTTATCCTCACCTGTATTTTGGCTGTTCAAAAAACGTTATTTTACTGGTATATTATTTCTTTCACACATAAATACAACATCATAGATTAGGTGATGGCGCCTCGACAATGTGACAATATTACCGATACATTCGCTACAGTCACAGCGTAATGCAGTAGTGGGTGTGACACACGGGTCTTGGAAATCGTCGCTAGACCTAGAAAAGAACACCCTAAAAATAATTGGAAGATGCATCTGGCGGCTCACGGCCGTTCGCTACAACGACGCAACCCGCCGCGCTATCTTGTCGCACTATGAGCTTTCGCTGAATGCCTCACATCAGCTAAATTGACCAGCGCCGGTACCGACTCCTTTCATTATAATAATAAATAACTCCAACATCCAATAAATGCTCATTATAAAAGTCCAATCATAACGTCTCAGATAATGCTGGAATGTTAAACATTAACTTTAATAAAGATGTACATGTTTCCGCTTAGACAAGTTTGTACTGGCCCTAAATCTGTACTGACCTTTTCCATTTTATGAAAACAAAATGTGTAACTGATTTTAATGTTTGAAACGATATCCTCAATGGGATGTGTGCAGGAAAACTCGAACTCCAAATACGAAATACTTGCTTCAGTGATCCAAATGTTGGGTTCACAAATTATCAATTTGTAACAAATCATGCAATCACTTTCAAAAGTTTGGTGAACATTGTGAGTACTGAAAAGTGATCATAAACCAGTGAAAACATACATCCAACACTTTCTTCTGTCAACACACATGTATACCTACCAAAGTGTACGCAACACTAAAACCAGCTGTGTAAAAACCAACCACATTATTTATACAGTGTTTAAAAAGCAGGGGTATTCTTGTTCGCTATGGTGAAGTCAATATCAAATTATCCATGATCCAATAATCTTGAAATGCATTTCTATTAGTTTCCATCACAGTTCTCAATTCCAAAATTGTTCAAGCTCTCTTTGCTCTCCCATATTTGTGATAAACAATTCTTCTGTTAATCCTTGTTTTACAAAATAAAAACAAATACCAATGGTTTTGAAGTCTCAGCAACATAGGCAACATATTTAAGACATACATAAGAACAGGACTGGTGTGTTTAGCAAAACAATAAACCTGTAAATAGTGTGGGGACAAGTGATTACTATGTAGCGTGCGTGGCAAGTATATACGTACTTGTACACCAGTGGGAAGTCGTCGGTGCTGAGAAGGCCGAGAGGTGGTTTTGGTGGCGGGTCTTCGGGCCCGCGGGTCACACCCTTCATGCCGCACACCATTTTGTCGGTGTCTGGTATAACTTCAATCACTTCGCAGCACACAGTGTCATTCATCAGGTAGTTTCTTGACACGTTTTTCTTGTCCACGGCAGGTATGATATTTGCAACTGGTAAAAATGCCTGTGAATACAATACATTAAGGGTCAGTGCAGGTATAGCGTAGCGTCATGGCGAAGAATTTTCGATGACACCTGAGTAATAAATAGTACTTTATATGGATTATTTTACAGTACAAATTTGCATGAAAACGGTTTCGTTCACAGCCATTATTAACAGAATCCATGTTTATGCAATTTTATACTTTAAAACAATCAATATAAAGTTATACTTTCCGCAATAGCAACGGCCATGTGACGCACTGTAATTTGTGCTTATAGCAGCATGCAGTATGTGATACAGATATACTAACCTTGAATTTAAATAGCTAATTGACTATGCATTAAAATTACTTACAATTCAAGTGGCAAAGGTTTAAAATGCTATATAAATAGTTGGATTAAGTGCCATAAATGAGTAATAAACTTAAACATCAGTCAGTAGGTATGAAAATAAGGACACTATTTTTTCGAGTTCAACAACTGGCGACACAGATAGCACGCCTATCAAGTTACGCAAACAACGAACATTCAAGTGTTAACGAAACAACGAAACATTGGATGGTAGCTATTGCAACGCCTTTTGTTAACAGCAGCCAGATATAAATTATTACAATATTTCATTATAAATTGGAAGGTAATATTTGCATACCTTCATAGGCATTATTGTCACAGGTGACTTAACTGGCTGGATCAATATCTTTGGTATGAATACGTCACTATTGGAAAATAAAAATTTTGAAACACTGGCCAAATAATTAAGTCCTACTTTGCCGTTAGACGAAGTCGACAGATTATCTATTATATCTTGTATGGGGTGTCAAAATTTGAACTGTCTTTCAGTGTTTGGCTATTACAACATAAAGTCAAAATGAAAATCGGTACGAGACCTCGACTGAGAAGATCTGGCAAGAAATATTGTAAATTACCTTCACATTGATGTCAGCCACATATCTGGAGGTGGGTCCGGCGGTGCATAGCACCTTAAGCATCATCCCCGATGCTGTCCTGTTGATGACTGCTCCAATGATCAGTTCTCCTGTCTTCACATTCTATGACATAGAACATTGATGTCTTTGAAATTAAACACATATGTTTCAAGTTTGGAAAATGGCATAAGTGCTCCTGTATTCACAATAGACAGAAAGATTCCGATGTAGGAAAGACAGCTTCCATCCTTTTTTCTAATTCATTTGTAAAAGAAGGATGGAAGCTTTTGTTTGCGAGCTCGGAAACTTTCTGACAATGTGAATACCGGTTGGTTTCCATAATAAAGCTAAGAACTATGACGCAAATTCCAGCCATCAAGTATGAAAATCAAAGAAGTCAAACACATATGCCAGGATATACAAAAACAAATAATGACATCAAACTTTAGATATATCTTTTCCTTGCATTGGAGGAAATAATCAAGCTACATTGATTTTTAGGATACCTTACTATTTGGAGAAAACTAGATAACCAGGTACTCACATCAAAGAAGTGTCTCAATCTTGCCATTTTGTCAACATTCAAGAATGTTTCAAATGGTGGCATCAAGGCATATAAATCTGGAACAATAAAATCAATGTTAAGACTGTTCAAGTGTTTTCAAACCAGAATGTCTAGCCTGGATTGCAAGGTGATCTGAAATCCTGTCTGGTGGACTGTTTTTGCATAGCAAGGGAGGGTTTAAAAATTATGCAAGGGTACCTATTTCTTCCAAGTCTATACCATCATCAAACTGTTAATGTTTTCTCTAGATCCCTATTTGTGGAATATAGGTGACATGGTATTTATCATGAAAGGGTAATTAATAGGTATGCAATTAAATAATCTTGGGTCTAGATAGGTACCTATTTAACTCACACAAGGTCAAATAACATTGAGAGAAAGTGTGGGCTGATGAAGTCAAATATATAAGGTATGCAAAGTGGCTCTAACACCCACACAACATGTAGGTATGATTTCATCATAATAATTAAAATGGCCAGTAGATGGATTTTTGATAGAGAAATGTTTCAAATTGGACATGCCACAGCAAAATGAACCCTAGTGTGAGTGATTGTAAGTTGGTTTCAGTTTGCCATCTATATTCAGAAAAACTTTATCCAACTGTGAAGGCCACATTCATGGACTTAATTAGAGTTCTTATCTTTCTATATTCCATGATTGCAATATTATTTTTTTGATACCTGGGGCCCAACTGCCCTAGCCTTCTAACAACTGTTGCGTGATTTGACTCACATTCAACTCACAATACACTGACACATAACATTAATATTTTGAGCAATGGTTTTCCGATAACATAAACTGGACATTGTGGAGCAATGTCCTAAAATTGAGGCTATTGTTTCCGGTATATTCTACTAATTTCTCTGTGAATAAATGTATAACTCAATTTATTATGTTGCTCCATTTTGCGCTGAGTGGTGTAGCAGAACTTCTAGCAACATTGGACTGCATGTAGGCAATGCAATTAATTTATTGATGTAGTTGTGACATCATGATTGTGCAGGATTGAGCAATTATTGTTACTTGTGTAACTGAATAAAGTTTAGCTTTGTTTCCATGGTGATTTTGATTAATTTCATTTAGTATTATTACATATGTACCAAACTGGCATCCGACTCTTTAGAACGACGCGATTTTATGAAAGTAGATATGACAACAGTGTGTCTCATCTTTCGCAATAAATGCTCTCAGGTATCAGATACTAGGGCTTATTGAAGGGGAATAGGGGTTATTGAAGTTGCTTGAAAATCACAAATTAGATAGAAAGGTGAACAGGCTGAAGTCACTTACTGTCTTCCGGTGTGGGCGCATCAGCCCCAAGGCTGGAGGACGACGGCGCCTCCTCCGTGACAGACGCATCGAACAATGCATTAGCTTCTTTGGCGATAAACTGGTGCAGTTTCAGCCGCTTGCCGCGGTCCTGGAACGTCAAGTGTTTGTGCCTCGACTGGTACACCGCGAAGTCCAGAACACCAACCCCCAGTTTGGACAAATCGTCTTCACCTCGCTCAGATTCCCACGTTTTTTGCAATTGCTGCCCATGATAGTTTATGGACTGCGTCACTAAGGACGCATCCAGTACAGGTTCCATGTCACTTTTCTGCAACAAAACTGATTCTACAGATCGGCCCGAATCAAAATAAATTCAATAGTAAAAGTGAGAGTTGCCGGAAAACGATTAAGCGACGCCATCTTGGTTTATACCGCTCTATACTATTTGATATACACAATTTACCCTATAATTTAAGGAATTATATTTATTTCACAGTTAGTTACCTTTTGTAAAAACAATGGCCCGTAATTTTCTTTACACCATACAAATAATTGTTTAATATAATACGTGCACGAACAAACCAGCACACCACACCAAACAAAATGGCGTAGCGCACACAGATTAGAGACACAGATTAGAGATATGTAGCAAGCTAGTAGCGCAGCAAAGAGAATATAGCGCAGTGTAGACCAAAGAGTATTGTGTTGTCTGTAGAGTATTGTATTCTCTTTGCCACAGTGGTGGTTATATTCTCTTTGGTCGCGCGATGAACTGAGTTTATGGAAATTAACCTTGCTCAAAAAATCGAAATTAGGGTTCCGTAGTCTCTACGAGGAACCCTTAAGATCATCCAGTCAGTCCGTCCATCCGTCCCAGTCTGTCATAGTACCATAAATTCTACAGTTTTAGATAGAAGTTGACGAAATTTGGTAAAGATCTACCTATCTCACTTTAAAAATATAAAAATGTAGAAAAATTTATTTTTGAGGTACCTCCCCGAACATGGAAAGAGGGGATATTTTTTGTAGGTTTCCCATCATGCGGGGTATCATTGAAAAGGTAATTTCAAATGAAATGGTGTTTCCATACAACAATTTACTAGCAAAAAATCCGTTTACAAGATTTTAAACTTTCGAAAATTTACGTAATGAATTCCGACTCTTGTTACATTTTTATGATAACGCCAAAATATGATTTCGTTATTAAAATGGCTACGGAATACTACATTGGCCAGTTTTTTTCAAACTTCTTTACTAAATTGTATACACCTGTATTACACAATACCAGACCACATACATAAGAGCAGTGTCAGAAGTTCCTTATGTCAACCGTGCAAACTGTTATCAATTTTATTTATTCACTTTTACTATTAGTTGGGTCCTACCTCCTAGGCATTCCATGGTCCTAGGCCCGTATTGATAAATCGATCTCAAGTCAGAGAGCGATCTTGGAAATGTCATTCTTATGTCATAATTACCAGAAAAAATGGCATGCCAGCTCAGAAGCGTATACTGCTGTCAGACTTGAGACATGATTTTGACTGATCATAAAATAGAGAGCACAGGCAGAGAGAGAGAGATCTACGAAGGATAGGGCACTCTAGTACCTACTAGCGAAGCATAGATAGGTAGGTCATATATATGTCGCGGTCAAGTAGCTTAATTCGCCGTTCAGTCAACATCCTAGCCACTTTAAAACAGCGCCGTTAGCGGCTTAAATTATATTCAGCCGTATCGTCTGTTACAACATTTAATAAACTGGCTGGCTAATGCTTAGGCATCCGGTTGACATTTTAAATACTACAAAACTTTTTCATTTTACTACCCAAGCAGAGCGACCCGGATGGGTTTATGTTAAGGTTATTTTTTTTATGTCCCCACAGAAATACCACCGGCAAGTAGATTCGGTGGCTCTAAACAATTTCGTAAAATACCTTAGTACCTAATAAAATTATTCCATCAAAGTTGTTTTTTGCCGACCCCATATTGACAGTTTGGTGAGTTTCGGCGCTAGGTGGCAGAAAGTGGAACTAAATTGAAATGAACAGGCTAGGCAAGTAATTAAACGGCTAGGCAAGTAATTAAACAGCTAGGCAAGTAATTAAACGTCACCGATCCAAGTCATTTGCCTAGCTGTTTGATCAAATGGCTGAATATCATTCAGGACACTAGTTGAACGGCGCTGTTTAGTAAAGTGCCTAGGCTGTTAATTGAACGGCGAATTAAGCTAGTTGGCTGCGACAGATCCAAGTCATTTGCCTAGCTGTTTGATCAAATGGCTGAATATCATTCAGGACACTAGTTGAACGGCGCTGTTTAGTAAAGAGGCTAGGCTGTTGATTGAACGGCTAACTAAGCTAGTTGGCTGCGACATATACATTGTATTTAATATTATTCGGGCGCAATTTAACTAGACAACCTATTTGCAATTTGTTAATGTGAATATTATCTATCATTTATTTCTTATCACTAATAAACAACCGATGAGGGTATATATTTTAGACCGTATCTTAGACCACTAGGGTTCTCTTTTTAACCGACTTAAAATAAAATATTATTATGTTCATCGATTTATCCGCCAATTCTGGGATTTTACCAGTTCAAGTAAGTAGGTAGGTAAATAAGAAGTTGTCCTAAAACGTAGTGTAAAGGTAGTGGCACCGACTCCAAATAAAATAAATTGTGAGGTCCCTGGTTATTTACCTAATATATTTTAAGAAGGTTTTTGTAGTCGGTTTAATCTTTTTATTAAAATGTACCTTACTTAGATACC
Source organism: Notodonta ziczac (assembly GCA_918843915.1). Lineage (NCBI taxonomy): Eukaryota > Metazoa > Arthropoda > Insecta > Lepidoptera > Notodontidae > Notodonta > Notodonta ziczac. The sequence goes on from OU974037.1 coordinate 3,831,414, forward strand.
TATATATCTAAGTATACATAAAAAATGTGAGTAGGGTAAAATATTATTATCTTCCCTCCCACCCAATATTTTAGAATAACGTAGATACTTATACCGGCCATATCTTGCATACTTCAAAGCGGCCATAAACCGTCATTGGGAAGGTCTCACTTCAATAGGAGAGGCGAATACAAAAGGCGAAAAGAGGGCTAGGTAATGGCAGACACAATGGAACACTGTTTGGACTAGGAGGCCCGCCCTCCGCACAATGGTCCGCGAAACTTATTTTATTCCTCGACACTTATTTATTTTTTGTACCTATCTACTTTCAAGTTTTCCACGTGAATACTTACGGTTGTGCGGTGGGCACCTATTGTTATAAAAATAGTTTGAAAGACTGAACTGAGTAGTAGAAGAAAATAAAGTGTGTGTTATTTTTTGGGCGGACCTAAGTATCTCCCTATGCTTTTATCCTAACAATTTTTATAGGTTTGAATTATTATCTGAATGATAAAGAGCAAGATTAACTATTTCAAGATATAAATATCATAATCATTTCTAAGGTACTTATTATGAAATAAATTTGGTTGCATTTTTAACTTATTTCATCCCAACGCAGCTCTGGTGTAAGGTCGAAAAAAAATACTATAAAATGGCACGCAGCAACTACATACGAAAAATTGTATGTGTAGTTCGCGAGCGCTACTGGCTACCGTAGACGTATCTCGTAGCGTGCTACGAGCAGGCTACGAGGTACTACGCGAGTGATCTACGAAATGTTAACATCAATTCTTACGTATCGTAACAAAAACTGATACCATGGATTCAACTCATAATTCTGGACCCCCACAGTTGGAATTTCCCGTCGATATTTTCATGAATTATGCTCAAATTTTTTAGCATGGTGATGATGATGATGATGATGTGATCCGACCGATTTCGGTCATGGCGACAACTTCAACTCCTTTGCAAGATTTGTCGGTCGTGCGCTCGCATGGTAAAATAGACACATATTAGTAGATTTATCTACATCTCCGGTAAAATTTCAACAAAAAATACATTCGAACGTCCTTTCAACAATCAACAAGGCTATGCATAAAATGAAAGATCAATTCATACAGAAAACTACAGTTTCCATTAATATCAGTTATTTTGACACGCAATAGGTTGCGGCCGCGTTATTCGTGCATTCACATTTCGAATAGTGGAACCCTTTAGTCTAACAAATAAGGTTGTTAATGACGTAATTATTTGCTTTTGGTGTTAATAAAGAGTGGTTATGTGTATGCAAGGTGTATTGTGCAGGTTCACAATATGGCGCGGCTTTGTGTCTCGCGTGCTCGCTATTGTAGTCGGACATATTACCCAACGTATCCACATTGTATCTGCTTCTCATGTCTCTGGCTTCTTCCTTTGATGGGGACATACCTATCTTATTTTTGTCCACTTGTGCTGATCCAATGAACGGAATGTGGATTATTTTCTTCTAACTCTTTATTTATTATCTTAATCGTGCGGTTTTCGCAGTACTCATTTAGGGTGAAACCTCGGCTTCTGGACTCCACCGTTTAATAAATGTGGTGGGGAGCTTGTCCCTTTAAAATAGTTGTAATGCAGTTGGCTGGTGACTTGCAAGATTTCTTGAAACGCGCTTCACATGACCCTGGGCCCAACTTTGTCTGACTAGAAATACGTCAAAACTGAAGTAAGTACCAAGTAACAATCGCGTAAATGAATAAGTACGTCAGTTTTGACAGTATTGAAGCGAAGCGGCCACTCTATCCGTGCTAAGCGTCAGTAGCGTTACACGACATATACCTATATTTTTCTATAGGGAAACTGTAAAAATTTACGCTAGATGTAGAGTTCGTGGTATAAAAAATCAAGTTACCTAAAAGTGTGGCTTCTTCCTTCGCATAATACCTAAGTACTATCCCTTATTAGTATTTTTGTGGTAGTTACATCATCTCCGCTTTGACTATAAGACGCTAAGTTAAAAATATCGTGCATATAATTAAGTGCCTAATTCGTAAAGCACACCCTCACTAGATTTCTGCATATGCAAGTTAGAATCTTATACGAATAAAGCAATGTTTTGAAAGGATTTAATTACATCGAAGGAAGTGCATGCAAGGGTGCGAAAGGGTGCCGGTTGACCACGACACTGCGCGCGAGGATCCTGCGCGGCCATACATTGTAATTTATATCGAGGAGCGCCAAGCTGCCGGCCGGCAGTCTGTGCCTGACACCCACGAGGTATACCCGTTCCCGCGATCCCACCGCCGTGACAGTGCGATGCGAACTTTTCCGTGAACTTATTTTCCCGCCACGTTCTCTATTCAAAATCTCGCTGCTTTTTTGGTGCATCTGTGATTGTGTGCCAGGATTGTTTTGTGTGAATTTTGTTTTGTGATTGCGTGATGTGTTTGTGGCCTTTTATGGAATTTGGAAAGCTATTGCTGTCTTTGGATTGCGAGGTAAGTCGTATATTGTAAGCTGTTTGAATCTTGTTAGATATTTTTGTAAGATACTTATTCTTGGAAACAATAAGATTCAAATTAGTAAGAAAGAAGAGGTACCCACCTATTTCCGTCTCTATGTTTATAAAATCATTATGAGTTGTAGTTGTTGATTAGGTAGGCAGGTAGTCTAATAACAGTGTTGGAACGTGTAAAAATATATGAAGGTTAATCATTTGTGTAATCATTTGTGTGTGTTGTCATAGGTATGTGTACCTAAGTAATTTTTATACTACCTATCTTACCAAAAAAGGATCTATGATAACAGCTGTGCCTAATATCCTATGTCTGCAAACGTCCACGTATTTTTGCAGTGGTAAACTTAAAATGCTGTGTACATAAATAGGTACTTAATTACTCATGATATAGATACTTAATTACCTACGTGAAATATGTCAGTAAGACAAACCTATTGTAATTTTGCCCGAAATCACAAGGCGCGAAGGGTTTATTAGGTACCTACCTAACAACCTACCTACATCATTATTAATATTATTATTAAAGACAAATGTAACGCCCAAATTTACATAAGTAAATGACCCAGACTTTAAAACGACTTCATGTAATTACAAAGCGCTTTCGTTCTGAAAAATATTTCTCATACTATTGATAGTGGATCAAGATTTATTTAATTAGGGGTAGGTGCTATTAACGGTATATAAACGCAATAAGTACCTATTTATATACATCAATAAACACCGGCCCGTCAAAAAGACCCAATCGCGCGTCACATCGATAAAACCGATAAAGTTGCCAACAACAAAATAATAGTAGAGTCGGGGAATTAACGCTCCTATTGTGTTAGCACAATAATCCGCTATCTAGGCCAGCCTCAGTGCTGCAGACGAACCTTTTGTCTTTCATGTTCGTTAATAATGGCGAGCACCGAAACAGCCGCGCACAATGCCGCGAAATGTGCGCGTTTTCATTTGCAAGACAAAACGCGCTTTGTTGTTGTGTCCGCTCAATACTAAATTTATAGCCGGTGGACTGAGAGCCGTATTGACGGCCGGCCGGCCGGCTAACGAATGACCAAACGCCATTAATGCATTCTGATTGGAGCACGGATAATGCACTGCCTGGACGGGACATCGCGATGCATCACTGCAACTCAATTAACATGAATTTAATAAAACCCTTGACTTATGTATTCAATATGTATTAAATTATGCATTAAAATTATGTATTAAATATTCAATAAAATCAAATTTAAAAAAAATTACCTAGGCGTCAATAGCCTAGTGGTTAGATCCTGGCTTGCAGGAGTTACAGTGGTGGGAGTGTGTGGCGGGAATAGTCCCAATAAAGCCTAGTGGTTAGAGGGGCTGCCCTCGTAGCAGTCAGGTTCCGGGTGTGATCCGCATCCTGGCCATTAAACTATTGACGTGAGCCCACTCCTATCACAAGCATTAGCTTAGCTGGAGGGGCTAACGGGAATACTAGTAATGTGATAACTTCCATTGCAAGTATATAAAAAAAAAAATACTAAGATAATACATCCTTCGTTTATTTTAAATATTGATAGGTATGTAATGAAATTAACCTTCATAAAGACTAATTGTGATAATTTTTTCTTCCAATACAAGTTTAGCGGACTGCGTAATTGCAACACCCTGTCGGTCCGTTCTCAGGAACTTTTGCAAGGTTAAGTTGTTTTTTATCGGCTTTCATACCTACTTAGCTATATAATTATGAGTTTGTTTGACAAAATATTGACTTAGGTATATGCAAAGTGATGTAAGTACCTACCTACAAACGTGATTGGCGACGTTATTGTAGGATAAGTATAAGTTGATGGATGAGTCGACAAAAAAAGGAATTTTGAAGACGCAGGGAGGTCATGAACTTTTTTTATTAAAAAAATTGGAATGTGCAGCGGCAAAGGATGTGGTTGGTGGAGAAGAGGCGCTTTGCGGCGAGGCGGTCAGGCCGCCCCAGGCGGCTGGTGGCCGCCGACCATTAGCGGATCCGTATCTTCGCTTTGATAGCGTTTTACATCTTTTTAAGCGAGTTCCTGCTCATTTATTAATAGTTTATTTTAATATTCCTAAGAATTAGGTAGCTTTTTGATCAGTTATTAAGTCTGATAGTAAAAAGTTTTCGTTATCAATCATAACTCAAATTGTTACGCTTTCATGAATAATATTGTAGATGTATGAACTTCTTGTCGATAGGTACCTACATTAAAAGGAATAGCATAAGAAAAATTTGAAGACATAACCGTCGAAAACCGAATGAAAAACTCAAAGAACCCCTACACGTAAAGTTACACTCGAGACCCGAGGAGAGCGCGTCACAAAAGCGTCGTAATTGGCCCGTTCTTTTTCTACTTCCCTGAAGCATTCAGAGCCAATGAAACGTGTGCATTTAAATGACGTTCCACAGCTTTGTGGGGTCACACTAAAGTTGTTCGAGAAACCGCCAGTGAGTCTACGACTTTTGTTTAGCCACAACGGAGGGGCTACTAAAAGAACCTGCTTGTTAAGAAATCATTAGTCATGCTTATTTGAAAATGTAATAGCGTTACTGCGAGCTAGTCGCGACGTGTGAAGATGTCAAAATGACCGTGCTATGGCTTCGATATGTTTGTTGTTACATTCCAAGTTCACCGATAGAGCCTATCTTGTGGAAACATACTTTTAAGACTTCTTCCATTTCCAAACGAGAGCCGAGATAAAATATTCCTTATCGGTAAGTAAATAAATATGTCCAAATTTAATTACTTCCATAATTTGACGAATGTCATTCGCGACTGATGTAGGTAGGTAGGTACTCCAGTATTAAGTATTTTAAATTCAAAAAGTCATCTTCTATACGAATCCCGGCACGTACCACAAAACATACTTACATAACTACACATCCCTTCTTTCTCCTATTGAATCGACCCCCCTCGCCCGCTTCCATTCATTCTTCACAGCTTTTGTAGGAGCGCCGAGGCTTTTTGTAACAATGCCGCCCGCGCCACCGTGAATAGTAACTGTCGAAATATTGTTAAGCATGATGTCATCTCGTAGACAGTAGGTTGTTTTAATGAAACTGAGAGCCAGGAGCGGTAATTTGTTTCAAATATCGAATCAGAAATGCTCCTTCTCTCTTTCTAATTATGTGTGTAATATCATGGTCTAAAATCTTTCGCTTCGAAGGAAAAGGCGTGAGCGTTTTGAAAGAACCAGGTTTTATTCAATTCTGTATATATCTTATTTTAATAATGCAGGTTATATTGCATAGCGCCTTAGTCAACGCGGCTTTTACTACATTTACTACAAAAAATAGTTTATTAAATTGATAAGATTTGATTAAATCATTCGAATGATTTGATTAAACTAACGGAAGAGATTTGTACCATCAGATCTCTGCCGTAAGTATTTACATCACCTTTATTAAATTACATTCACAGAGGGGTACTTTTTGGAGTTTGTTGTAAAGCTTGTTTGTACCATAAAAAAGTTTTCAGAAGCATGTAACATGACGCCTCAGTAACAGCGTCTACTCTCACTAATTAAGATCTGTGATCGCTCTATCGATAGTACATAAAATTCGAGTAGGTATTAAAGTAAACAATGGTTATGTACCAGGCTGAGGGTGACGGGGGAGGGGGTCGATCGGTATTTGGTGCTCGTATTGTCGTTGAATAACTTTTGTCCCTATTGTGTTGTTGAAAGTAGAGCCACAAAGACTCCACCGCGTGGAACATAAACCGAAATTCATCAGAGCCACGATTTTTCGTTTCTTTGGTGTTTAACGATAGGTTCTTATGTGCATTCGGATTAATAGTGGCTTAATATTCAATTTACCTATGGGGTATGTTCTCTATGAGCTCATTTGTTGAAAGATTACTTTAGCATCGCTCAGTCTGCTGCAGAATATTAATAATCTTATACCTAAGTAGATGACTAAATTTCGTATTTTCCATCGTATAATTGGCGCTGTGACCACGTTAATGGTCACAGCCAATGCTTCACTACACTATTTTGGCATACTGCACCGAATGGTTCAAGTTTGATTCCCGTGAAGGTATATTTCTAAAATATTGCCCCCAGGCCATTGCACGGGATCCATAGGACAAGCATTTCCTAGTTTCGGACCATACAGCTGGTTTGTTAGTCTGGCGATATTTACTTGGATTTATTATACTTTTCAGCTATTTATTTTCAAATTGGAATTTTTTCTAAGCGTAAAGCAGGTAATCATTGATCATCTTAGCCGCAATTCTCTTTGTGTCGATCGAGCACGCATCATTAAGTCTGCACAATCAGAGTGTATTGTGATTATTGTATGCCGCAGCTATTCTATTCTATTAGGAATCATTGTTCTATGTCGGTCTGTTATCTCAGGATACGTGTCAAGTTATGTGTAGGTTACGTTATGTTTGTGGATGTTAATCAGTGTCCTCGTGCGTGTATTTAGGTAGAAGGTACCTAGTGGACGCATTATGCTTACCATCTTCATTTTGTAAATTAACAATTCATTGACGACTGCTTGGCGCAGTGGATCGAGCATAGACCGCTCGGCTCACTGCTCATGGTGGTTGCGGGTTCGATTCCCGCCGGGCAAATTTCGGATAGGACCTTTTCGTAAATTGCCCTGGTGTAGGTCTCACTGGGATAGCCCCCAGTCCATTGTACGGTACCCATAGTACAAGCATTGCTTAGTTTGTTGTTTTGCTTCATTCGTTCAGTCTATTGGCAAGATCGCTACATAATTTCATTTGTAAAATACTTACGTATTTTTTTGGAAGTCCCTATATTATTTTTATTACTATGTTTACAGTTTTCATAACTAAGGACATTTTTGTCAAAGGTGGATCCATAGACTTTTTTATAATATGACCTACATAGTCGGACCTCCGCAATCGCGAAGTTCTTGGAGAAAAGATAGGACATAATTACAACGTCGCATTAGCCACAGGTCTCGCGAAAGCTGCGACACTTCACATCGGAATCTCGACACATCCCGCGACAAAGCGCCGCAGAATGAGGGCGTCGTACAAAGGGGGTGGAAAAATGGGTTACCCAGTCCTACGCCTTACAAAACTTACCATTTACATACACAGATTCTATGGTAACTTTGATAGAAAACGTGGCTATGCTTGTAGGTACCTATAGCTTGAAATGGCTGTATTTCCATTAGAGGACTGTTTCACATGCGCCCTATATTTCCACTGTAGTAAGACACGTCCCAATCAAATAGGGAATGTTGTTCAAGATGATTATCACTTGCTTACGGTGAAGGAAAACATCGTGAGGAAACCTGCACATCTTAGAATAGAAAATCTAGCCAATTTTCGAAAGACAAGTGAAATCCGATTAAATTTAGTTAATAAGTGCTAGCCTGCTAGGGAAGGCCGCTCGCCTCGCTACACCAAATGGTTGCGGTTCGATTCTGGAGAAAATTTCGGAGATGGCCTTTTCGTAATTTGCCCAGTCTTGTTTTTTTTATAGAACAAAGTCGGCTACTTTAAACAAAGGACCTTCCTGATGATAGGCAGTTCTGCAGTAACTGCTTGCAATACCAAAGGAATTCCTCCCATATTGGCGACTTTAAGGGGACCCTGTCACTGACCCGGTGGTGGCACTGAAATCACCTCCAATCCATTGTACTGCACCCATAGTACAAGTGTTGATTAGTTTAGGGCCATACAGTTGGCGTGTTAGTCTGTTGATACTTATGTATGTATACTGGCACCTGTATTTAGGTGAAGTCAAAGGTATGAAGTGTCCGGCCATAAGGGCGAGTGCGGCTCGAGGCCCGAGGTCAGGCCACCGGAGTAGGTACAGTCCTTTGTGAAGCCTACAATGAACCATCCTCGAATTTGCAATGAGGCGCAAATTACAAGCGATCAGAGGTACATACAAGTTTGGACAGTAAACCTCACCGCCTTGAGTCTGCTGGTTTCACACATTATAATTATATCGAAAAACAATACTTAGAGCATTCTTATCTACGTGGCAAGAATTGGTAGTACGTAAAAACTTTTGCGGTCGACATGTTGTTGGTCAGAGTAGAGGACTTGTAACGTATTGGTTTTGGATAAGTACCTATTATTTTTAGTAGGTCAACGACCCTGGTTAGTAGACTACCAAAACTGTCCAAAGTAACAAAAACCAATCTATTTTAATTATATTACGCGACTATTTGAATCTCTTGGAAGCTTTCCGTATTTTTCAATAACGATCGAAGTCGACTGAGATAAGTCTATGAATGTACAGTTCGTTCATAAAGACGCGTGCTGTGACTCTTATTACACTGGCGTATGGGTCAATTTGCAATAATTCACGCGTCTTCGTGAAATAACTAACTATGGGACATTCACGGACGCTGACAGTATTTTATTTCATAACAGTCGTTTTTTCAGGGTTTTCGCTTTATACTTGTACCCATCACACCCCACTGCTGAAAGAAACAAAATTACTCGCCATTCAGCTGCTTTGTATGTAATTTATAATTGAAGGTTGAAGTCACTTGATGTTCTCTTTGAAATTTCTATATAGTTATCAGGGTAATCTTGATACCACTGTGATCGAACTAACGATTATTAATCGAGATTTTAAGATGATGATGACGTCACAAAGATAACATATTTTATGACGTAAGTCACTCACTTCGTCACAAAATTATACCTCCTTTAATATTAATACACTTTACAGTATTAAATAAGATTAATCTTATTCATTATTACAAACGTCGCTGGATTTTCAATCTAAGATCATTAGAATAGGAAAAAGTTTTGCAAAAAGGACCCACACTTACTCCCGCAGACTAAAATCAACCCCAATTGATGTGATTGTACTTAGGTTGGTTTCAGTTTCCAAAAGTATTGGTGGTTGGATCCATACTGCATATCTATATCCAATTATTGGGCATTGATATCCCTATGCTACTTATACATTTTACTCAACTCCGCCCATCGACTAAAAACTGCCTGACAGTGGGTGACAACTATTATTCATGGGTGTATTAACTTAATGCGATTCAATAGTCGCCATTGTCAATAATGTGAGGGGCGATGTGGAACGTGACAGTTTTTTATGCGTGGGGAAAGATACGTTTTAATTAAACATTCTCATTCTCATATTTAATTTAAAAGGGCTTAAGCCTGCAACTAAGTAACGCAGGTGTGTGTGTTTAGAAGTTGAAACTGCACAGTGAAACGATAATGCTTAATCATATTCAAGGGAAGTCGGGTAAAGTACAGTAACTTTGGTTTTTTGACATTTATTCTTTTTAACCATGAAGACGTGAACGGTGGCTCTACTGGCATAAGGGTAAATTTTTAATAATTCACATGTCTACGTGATATGAACTGACTAGACCTATCTACTTTTATTAAGATAAATTTAAAATTGCTTTGTTTATATAAGACGTGAAGCACCTCAATAGCCGTCTCTCTCTACAACATAGACTTTAGAATTTGGGTGATCACCAATGATTTACTAAACTATACACCATCACCGTCTGTTCCCCAGTTGGAAAAGGGCCAAAGTGTCATTTTTATCGATTCTGCTAAACAATGGAGGAGCGATGAGACAATAGTTGTGGTCCGCACGCGATGTAGATTAGGCAGGGTCCGCGCCGCTGAGCGACCCAGAGGAGCCTTGGATTTTATCGCGAATTGTATAGGGGCTTGAAGAAAAAGAAGAAAGAAATACCCGGCCTGTACATGCATCACTTTTTTACCAATACACAATCAAACGTTTGCCCTAACGTCTAGGCAGAGATCTGCAGGGCGACCCTATTTCTCCAATGATTTTTGAATCCCATTTTTTTATTTGTATTACAATTAGGAAATCGATCTAAAGTGGGTTTATGTCAAACGAATAACGAGCTAGAACTACTGGAACAAAACGCATAATTTTAATTATTATTTTTTTCATTTTACTACCGCAATCTATACAAATAAATAAAATTGGAGTGTCTGTTTGTAATATCAAAATACGAGTAACACCTTTTCACTAAATGCATATGAAAGTACATACGATACCTATAGCAAAAACGCGAATTAAAAATTTTTTGTCTGTCTGTCTGTCTGTCTGTCTGTGTGTTTGTTCCGGGTAGCGAATTTACAAAGGCTATACTATTTGAGTCACGAGTCAGACTCTAATAGATGAGCTTTTGTTTATGCATATTAATCGACAAAACCTAATCTATCTCAATAAAAAAATTGACTCAAATGGATTAGCTTTTTGCCTTGATATTTTCAAAGAAAATGCACGGACAAAACCTAGTACTGTATTATATATATTCACTCAAATAGATAAGCTTTTATCGAGATATTTTCAAACATTACGTACGAACAAAACTTAGTCGAATACGGACCTATAAATTTGATAAAAGTGTCTACTTGTGTTACTCTATTATAAGGCTCTTTTTCCACCATAAGCTATGCGTTTACTTACGAGTATAGTATGTTTCTTATTTTGTGTTTTGTTGTGTTGTGTTATCTTATGTGCCATACTTAAATAAGACTGATTGTTACTACGTTTAAATTTGATAAAAATAATTATCTGCGTTTTGTATTTTACATTAAAGGTACCTACGCAAGAAAAATATTTTAGTTTTATTATTATTTGTGTGTAGTGCCTAATAAAAGTTCGTTTTGTTAATTATTTTTCTTTTTTGGTTGGAGTGTAGCCTTAAGGGCGCTATGAATTAGGTTTAGGTTTAGGTTAGGTAAGGTTAGAACAGTGACCAAAACGCGCGAGCCGAGCGAGCGAAGCGAGCGTGCCGTGGCAGCGGCCGGCGAAGCGCCAGAATCCGAATGTGTCATTAGGTTATGTTAGTTCCCAGTTAGGGGGGCTATGGAGCCAGACTTAGACGAATTTTGGAGACAAAATATTTTTTCGTTTTGATCACTGTTCTAACCTAACCTAACCTAAACCTAAACCTAACCTAACCTAAGTCATAGCGCCCCTAAGGCTACACAATGACCCTTTTTTTTGTCAATCAAATACAGATATATACAATTTGCATATCGGTATTAAATTGAATAGCATTTGTTGCTGCAATGTTAGAATGAATTTATCTAACAACGTCTACGCGATTTCGGTCAGTTTCTGTACTAGAATAGATTAGGGTTTCGTCAAGTTTTTGTCAAACAAAAGCTAAGCCAGTTCAGTTTGCACTTTCACTCTAATGGTATAGCCTTTGTAAATTCGCTTCCGGGTAATCTCCGAAACGGCTGGACCGATTTCGACGGGACTTTCACTGGCAGATAGCTGATCTTATAGCGGGTAACTTAGGCTACTTTGATTTTAGAAAAACAATTAGGGTTCCGCGTAAAAAAATAAAAATACTTGAAATCAAAGAGTATCTCCGAAACGGCTGGACTGATTTTGACGGGACTTTCACTGTTAGATAGCTGATGTTATGAGCAGTAAATGAGGCTACTTTTATTTTAGAAAAACAAAATAAAAAAATGGGTCCTGTCGCGCGGGCTCAGAACGCGGGACCGGGCTTTATTGTTAAGTTAAATTCCACGCGGGCGAAGTCGCGGGCTCAGCTAGTCAAACATAAAATAACGAATGCTCTATCTGTCTTTACATAAAGATCATTTTGTTAGAGTGCAAATTAAAGAAACTATTTTAATACGCCTTAATTCCGTACAAATACATGTTTCTAAATCAATTTAAGCACTATTATAGTTATAGTAGGTATGTGAAAATGAAACGGTAGGTAACTTATAAAACTGCAATGCTCATTGCCAAACTTCCCGCGAAAGCTACACCATAGGATAAACAATCTAAAAGCAACATACATGCTTTCACATGTTCATTTCTAATCTGTGAACAGATGTAAAACCACTCACCATCTATTAAGGCAAAAACACGTAAGGAAATCCGTCGGCAAACACTGTAAACAAAAAGTAGCAGACCGCGAATCGGGGGCGGTTTAAGTGAGTTCAAATAGGAAAAAAGGGAAAGTGGTGGCTGGTCTATTGTCAACGGGAATGACTTGGACACACGCTGGGGGGATGGGGGAAAGCGGAACTCGTGAAACTGGAAGTGACGTCAGACTTAGAAGGTAAGCTTTTTGAATTATAGTTTTTTAAAATTACGGTATGCTCGTGTTCGTAATTCTTCTCCCCCTAAACGGCTTAACCGATTTTGATATTTTTTTTGTACTTGATACATGATGAAGTCACGTGACTGGTTTTTAGCTATAGTTGGCCTGGTAGGTGGCGTTGTTGTCACCATGTAGAAATTTATTTATAATTTTATATAGGTGCCTATTATACAAATTTGATTGAACACTACATTAATTAAGTAGTTACCTAGATTATTAAGAATATTAAATAACATATCAGGCCTAGCCATAGACTTACATCTGATTTGCATAAAACGACACAATGTAAACATAAGAACATTATAAATACTTAATTAAATTAGCATTAGCATGGCATGATGAAATATAGAAACATGTTGTTATTTTAATTGTTATCTATCAATATGCTATTAATACTTATAAAAGTGTTTTTTTACTTATTAAAAGCTCATACTATGTCAGAAACATCTGCGTAGCGTCGTAATAGCGTCTCGGACTACGAGCGTAGTGGCTCATCCAGTGAACATTTCGAATTTGGTTTCACGGGAAAATAATTTCAAGTTGCATATTTCCACAGAGAAGCAGCGTAACTGCGGTGAACGGGTGTAGATAATTTAAATTCTAGTTGTATGACGAGTAAGTTGGTACCTTTTCAACATTTGAATAAAATAATGGACCTACTTATATGAGAACATTGGTCGGAAATGATATGATCGATCATATGATCGATGAATGTGCTTTAACAACACAATGTTTTTATTTCGCCAGACTGACTCACTAACTGTACGGTCCCAAACTAAGCAACGCTTGTACTATGGGTACTGTATAATGGAAAAGGCCATTGCCAAAATTTGCATCGGTGGGAATCGAACACGCAACCACCATGTGCAGTGAGCCGAGCGGCCTACGCTCGAACAACTGCGCCAACAGGTCGTATAAATTTTAAAGAAATAGTTAACTGTAATTTTATAACAATATTGTAGTTAAAAACAGTATACCTATCAAATCCAACCACGCCAATCATAAAAGCCTACAAAGGCAATATTTACAGAACACCTGAAACCCAATAACCCAACCGCCAAGCATCTATGTCTAAAATGTATCTTGAAACGAACACCAAAAGCGTCATTTTAGTCTAATTATTACATCCACATTGTGTAGCGATATCATATTTGTCGACAATGGCGTCCTTTATGCGGCAAACAATCGTGTTGCTGATGAATTTCGGTCTATGTCTGCGCCGTGCCTTTGTTCGCACCACCCCGGCCGCCTCTAGTGGACAACACAATGGCACAAAAGTTGCTCAATAGCGCAAGCACCTAATACCGAGCCCACCCCCCTTTGTTTCGGGTAATGTTCGACTTTTATGGATATTTTCAATGGATCGACTATAATCTGGCGAATGGAGTTGCGAACTCTTGCCTATTATCGCTTATGGGTTTTAGAGAGTGGATTTTCTTGAGCGTGGTGCGTAATTGATTAATAAATAAAGAAGACAAAAATCTGAATTCATAATTGAGAGTCTTAGTACATATAAAACGTACCAAAAGACAGATAAAAAAAATTATATCTAGGTACAATATTTCAGCGTTTATGAATACTACCTACTAATTTCGATAGTTCTGAAATCATTCGTGTAACTAAAAGAACAGAGTTCTCCTAAGTCGGGTTACAGTATTTTATACGTTTTTCTTTTATATCAATATTTGACTGATATGTCTGTATTCGCCACCCGTATTACAGTAAAATGTATGGAAACTAACGGTGTCAGGTGAACCGTGTGAATGACCACTAATATTATTAGGGTCAAATTAGTTCCCTCCTAATTTACTTATACTGGACATATTTTTATTTCTGTAAATACCTACTGATATCACAGTTTTAATAAAAAAAATCCCTCTTTAGTTTCATGAGGGATAATATAATATTGTAGACACCTCAAACCGAAACAACCTTATCGGCAAAACTTAATTCACGATACCAACATCCATGAATCGAACCTAACTCGGACGCTTCAAAGTTGCCGCGCGAGATTATAGCAGCTAGCTATGTCACAACAATGGCGCAGATACCTCATAATGCAGTTTGCCGATGTTGAAAGCAACCGGCACACTTCCCCGATCGGATTTTACTCGATAATCGTGACAAAAGAACTTTGTGGCGGACTCCTATACATAGATCGTCGGCACCCCGACGCATGCGACTACGTTCTATTCAACAACGCCCGTCGACGGATAACTTATCGACACAATAGTTATTTGTTGGAGTATTATGTAATACTCGTAATAGTATATTAGGTATAGTGAGATCTATTTATTGGCTGGAAATAAGAATGCAGACTATAGATTTCGTATTAAAAAAAATATATAAATGAAAATCGAATCAATTTTCATCAAAGGTTCATAATGGCTTCATTCCAAAATTCCAAATTCAAATTCAATATTCAGTTGATTCAGTATTGGAATGTTGAAAACCACTTAGCCTAACAATTCCGCTTTGTTATATAATTCCAGCAATAGGTACCGTCTCTTCGTGAATTCATATCACCATTGTGTAGTACAAAGAGAGCTAGTACAAAGTTGTGGCCTTCAGACATAAAGGGCCCGCACATTAGCGTGTAGTTAAAGTGACCGCGGGTTATAATACGACCGCGCTCTACGCTCAAGTAGAGATGCAAAGAAACTCTTCTGTAGGAAAAAAAAGTATTCGTGGACGTCCTACAAAAAATGTAGAGCTCGAAGTCTCCTTTGATTACCTCATCTATATTTTTATAGGTAGCTATATAAAAATATATGCCTTTAGAAATATAAAAATAATTAAAGTAAGAAAGATAAATCTGTGACGTCACTATCGCGATCACTGCTCCATTAGATAAAAATAAAGTTAGCAGCGTCTCAACGCGTGACGTCAAAGTCTACGACAAAAGTACAGCTTGGCTGATGATTACATAATTTATAGGTATATAAGTACACGTTGATTGAATAGGTTGCAATAATGAGTCATGTTTTAATTACAACCTGCTACACCTGCGTCTTGTGACTACTATACAATATTGTAGTAGTTAATATACAATATTGTAGTGGTTAACTACAGCGGCAATAATATTACTAATTAAAGCGGAAGAAAACAAAGGTTGGATATAAAACTGGAAAATGCAGAACAGAACTTAAACATGTCAGACATTTTGTGAACGCTATTATAGTTTATCATATCGATCACGTAACATATTACATGATACGTCAAATAATAATGGCAGCCAAGAAATTGCAGTGCCAAGTGTGTGGGGACAGGAAGCTTTCAAAATGAAGTGCTGAGTAAACACTCAATTTGCGTTCATATTCCGAGGGGCGGCAACACACGTGTCGTGGTTCACGTGGTTTGACGGTTGCAGGTTGGATTTGACTTATTTGATACAATCTTAGCGATTCAACGAGGGACAAATAAAGTTTTGTTAATTTCTAAGACACAAAGCCGCCCGAAAGAAGCGAAGCTTTATAGTATAAAGCGTAGGAACTAAGCGCGCCGCAGCTGCCACTCTGTATACCTATATAGGTATATGCCGGCCGTGTAACGCTACTGACGCTTAGCACGGATAGAGTGTCCATATAGAAGTTTCGCTTCAAGAATCTATTTATTTGGTACCGCTTGTGCAAGGAGTACCTTCAAAAAGTGTGAGTAATAGTCCAAATTGACATTGCTCGAACGAAGGGAGCCGTCGTGCGAGCGATGCCTGATAATAGTTTGAATTTGATGATTTATTTATTTATTTATACCTTCATGAACAACTTTACGGATCAGAAGAATATCTAAGGCGATGTACAGTGCAAAATAATCTTAATAAGAAAAAATAAAAAAATGCAAAAACTAAAGAAATGTAAACAAAATTAAAAGAGACGTAAACAAAAAAAAAGCTTATCTCTCATCCATCTTCTCACAAAATCCTAGACATGCACGACACACATCTATCCATCTCTATGATATGATGAATGTTGCTTCAATTTTATTTGGAAAATAACTTACTTCAACAGTTTTCAACAGTATTTTGAGCCACCCTTTTCTAATTAGGTATTTAGGTACATAAGGCACAGCATAGCGTCGCGAATCTCAACTTTATACGCCACAAAATACAATTTCAGTTAGGTACTACATTGTTTGGAAACATAATGGGATAGGCACCTATAGTCTGAATTGTTTTTTACGCGCCATATAATAGCCGCCGCAATGATGTTTTTGTTTGGAATATCCACTTTTGTGTAGGCATAATGGGTGTATTCATTCAGACGGGACCAACTGAAAAGTGTCGCTTTTATCAGTTGCACAATAGGCGGGAATCAAAGAAATTACGAATTCCACGGACCGATGTTCTACAGTGTAAAGACGGGATTCCAGCTATTGTTGGGTAGATATGTTTCGATTGTTCAATGCGCCTATACGACTAGGTAAGTAGGTATTTTATGAATGGATACCTATCATAATAATTTTACTACTAATAATTTTATAAAATTAATCTAACTGCGTACCTACGCAGTTAGATTAATTTTATAAAATTATTTATCTACATAGGTGTTCCCGTGACTTCTTCTCCTAAATTTTAGATAGAGATAAGTCGGTATGTAGCATAGGTATGTAGCCACCTCGTAGTGTTCACAACTTTTTTTCGAAATGAGAAGACGTTTTTGGCCTCAGACGGCCTCTACAGCTTTTCCGAGAAACTGTGTTCCCTACGGTATATATTATATCACTCGGGTATGATGTAGATGTACCTACTTAGCGTCCTATTGATAAAATAATATTTTTAATGGGATCAGGCCCCGTATCAATTGACGGAAAATTTCCGATGACGGAAATGGCAGCTTTCATTCTCTTCTGATTTATTTTGTAAAATAAGGATGGAAGCTGCCACAACAGAAAGCTGAAACTCCCTTTACATATATACAAACTTTACCTCTATTATGTTCAATATTAGTGTAGAACTGTAGATATTAGCGTCAAATACTACCTAATCCAAGGAGCGAATCTTTCTATAGAAAACATTTTGCAGCAGCGGCCCTAGCGGAAATGTGCAGCTTTGCTGGTAATGTATGTAGATATCGATCACTCAGACGGTATTTGAATACGTTCAAAACTCATACTATCCCGCCGAGAAGAACTTCAAGGTATTTTTATATTTCCACTTAACTCTACAATAAGTTAATAACGTTCGGTAAAAGTAGCTTGTCGCTATCGACTGCGTTAAATATTCGTACCAACCTGTGGCAAATTTTTACTTCCTTGGATGGTCATGGTCAATAACAAATACACACAAATATTTGCGACCAGCGGGCGTAAATTGTCTCATAGCGGAATCCGAATTCGGCGTAAGCAAAATTCTTGAATAGCGATATAATGAAAGCAGCTGGGCGATATGATTGCGTCGGCTCACATATTCAGCCATTGATATTCATGAGACACCGGCTTATTTTATATTTTATAAGCCACTCATCAGCCACATTCGAATCGCAAAAATGTTAATTCAATAGGTATTCAATCAGTATTATGTTTGGTATTGTGTGAGATTAGCTTTTGCCGGCGACTCCGCCCGCGGGGAGCTAAACGGAATTTTCGTACAAACTTCGATCCCCTATATAAGCTTAGGGGTGGAATTTTCAAAAATTGTCTCCTAATGAATGCCTATGTACACGTAGGACATGGGTCACAATTTCAAGCTTTTAACCCCAGAAGTTTAGGCAGTTGTATAGTGTGTATCTGACTTCGGAACCATATTAATGAATTGGTTCTTCTGGACACATAGCCACTCCTATACCTACATAACAATAACAGTCAATGTAATTAATAAATAATATAATCTTTAACAACACTTTTTAAAGTAAATAACACAGTAGATAACTTAAATACGGTCCATAGATTTTAAGAACTAAAGCACACTTAAGCTGCACCTATCGTTCGCAGGAATAAGATCAATAAACATATTTGCGATACGATGACCAGCAGGAATACACCTGCTTTCAAACAACACGCTTTGTCTATTCCTTTGGAGTGGGTGGAATAGTTCGGTAACACGCTGGGGTCTGAACTGGCTGGCTTCCTCAAGCTGAAGGGCATCGCGATCCTTTATTAAAAATCTTCAAGAATAAGCAGTCGTATGAACGTTAAGTAAGTTAAGTCGTTAAGTGGTCATCAATAAACAGTTCCATGCCGCATTGGCCGCATCAATTTTCATAATTTTTATTATAAAGTGACAATTGACAGGAAAAATGTGACCAAAGAGAGTGACATATTATCACTGAATGAGTGACATATTATCTTTTTTAAGTGACAATCAAATCATATGGTATAAAAAGAGGGCGGACAACTGAGGTGATTGTATTGTGGTTCTGTCATAGACAACACATTTTTTATGGTTCGTCGGCGGTTTCGTGGTTCCTTTAATGGTTGAATGCTTATAGAAGGAAAACTTACTGTGTGACCATTTTTGGACCACTCAGGACCTTCATACTTTCATGGGTGCTTTGAGCTTGAGCATCAAAATATGATAACATAGTCTTCTCGCTACACGTATTGATTCACTGAGACTGACTTCTGAGAGATTTGAGATTCTCTCGTTTACGTACCTACTATAAGGACGAAATTTCATGAAATTTCGAATCAATATTTCGCTTTCGTTTCAAAGTACGTACATACCTTCAATATACCTTTACCGCTTTACATCTTAATACCATCCAAACTGGGTCTGTTCTGAAGCCAGCACTATTGTCCGCAACTTTTTACCTTATAAGACTTCAGTTTCAACAGAAAAACCAAAGTTTCTTCTAGAGTAAAGATGTTTAAAAAGTTTCCTATTGCTCGGTACTTAATTGTTTGTACGGAGTAGGTACCTTGTATTTTGAAAAGGAATCAGAAAATATCGCTCAATGGGTAATGTTAAACAGTGGTCCATTGAAATGGCTGAAGCCTTTAGAAAATCACCCTCCTTTCGAGTCGCTTTTTGCTGACTGTATTTATGTTTTCCACATTTTCCATATAGAATTCTGCGCTTGTGATGACGACCGAATCTTCCATTGAAGTCTCACACTCGGGAGTTGCCAATTCAGAAGTAAATTAACACCATTCAGAGGCCTGGAAGACGCTGAATGGTCTGTTTGTGTCTATTGATAACGCGGATCTGATGTAACGTTATTCATGACTACTTAAATTTATATGAGTGAGGGTCTCAGGTGAATATATTTAGAAAAAAAGAAATGGTAAGATCAAGTGGATCATGCAAACATGAGAAAATTCAGTAAATTCTAATCCAATGTCAGTAAGCTAAAAAATATGTTGAAGGCGTGTCTTTTTTTACATATTTTTATAATTATTTCATGTTTTATAAACTTCGCAATTTTCAATGTCATAATTGGATCATAAAATGTTAGGTATCGATATTCTCATTACATACTGATTTTGAAATACTAACAGGTACCTACGTCAGGTAACCCTGCTTCGTGCCACAATTGGGCCGCCTTTTGTTCTGCCCCGGGAGCATTCTTCCTGCTAGCTGCTACTAGCACGATAGCCTCAACACGAGAGCTATTGTCGCGCGCCCATTGTTCAATGCCTCGGCACGCCGAGAGTATAGCTATTACCACTATAATTTGACATTGTACTGTAATTGCAAGGACGTGGAAATTAACTTGCGGTTACTAACTCAGTACTATAAGGTTAGGCTGTATTGTAGAAAGTTGATAATAGTGAAGGGTCTTCTGTTGGTATAATTATGAAATGCGATTCTAATGATGAACCACAATCACTGACTAATAATTACAGATAATGGTCTCTTAAACAACTAAGTAGGACTAAACAATCTTTTAATAATATTTTTATACGCAAGGTGAAACAGAAAGGGTACCTATATATATTTTTTGTAGTAAATATTCATCTCTCGGATTTGGGGGAAAGTTGGAAACAAATGGTCTCGTAGGTATGTATATATTTGTCCAAAGGTTTCATTCGTTTATTTTTTAAATATTTTAACCAAAGCAAATAGCTTTTAGGATTACTACGCGAAAAAATAGTAGGTACCTATTACCCTTTCTGGTTCACCTTGTAGTTACTATTAGTAACTTAGGTATTGTCTTACCTTTTAGAGGGATTAAGCATTTAACAAATTCACAAAATAATCGTCTACTCATTTACTATCTACCTACTGTATAAACATTTGTGAAAATGTTACAGTATGAGTCCTTATTAACAAACCAACCAGTCATCGCATTAATAAGCAACATATCAACGAAGATAAATTAATTAAAGCGCCTAAACAAACACAATATAATTAAAGCATTCGAAAGCGCACATTCTAACTTGAACATAAAACGTTTCATAAATCTATTCATCTAGCCAGCTAAGGAGTGAATCTTTATGAATGCGACCAAATTGTATGAGAGTAGTCCTCTTTCAAAACTTCCTATGAATAGTGTTAATTCGCTATAGCGAGGCTGCTCCGAGCTCGTCAATGGAGTATTTGGAGACTTGAAAATGGGGTTGCAAGGCTTTGGGGAGATGGAAAACGGGATAGACTTATAAGGCGACACTGTTATGAAAAGGACCTTCAAGATACTCTGTCATGTCTGTATCCACCGAAGGGGTGGTCAGGGGTGCATTTCAGTGGACTCACATTTTCCCGTTGGTATTTTGGTCCAAGGGCGAGCGAGCCTTTTGTCACTATACCGGACACATTTCTTTTCAATGCGTGGGAGATTTAGAGTATGGTCCACCATGCTGGCCCAGTGCGACCTTCATTCGTCTTTCAACAGACGTCCAGGTTTTCTTATGAAGTTTTTCTTTGTAATAATAAATAATGAACTCGATCTTAAGGTCTAAAGTAAGTTTTGTATCACTGATGATGTGTTCTCCAAAGGTATAGACAGAAGAGTCAGGCAGTGCCGTAACTAGGGCGGTGCCAGCGGTGCCCAGACACGGGGATTAGACCCGAGAGGAGCACAGAAATTATTGGACCAGGACCAGAGTTTCAAGTTTACAAGGGCGCAGTTCTAAAGCCTTGCACTGGGCGCATAAAAATAGGCTACTTTCGGCACTGCATCAGTGTACAGCAGTACTGTTGTACACCCACATTTGATTTATGGTAGACATAAAAAGCTATTGACGACCGCTTGGCGCAGTGGTTAGGCCCCTCTGCTCACTGCACATATTGGTTGAGGGTTCGATTCCCGCCGGGGCAAATTTCGTAAATGGTATTTTCGTTATTCGTCCTGGTCTGGGTGTCACTGGGATCGCCCCAGTCTTTTGTACGGTACCCATAATACAAGCGTTGCTTAGTTTGGGACCATACAGTTGGTGTGTCAGTCTGGCGATATTTATTTATTTATTGTGAAGCTTGGCCCGCTCTCATCATGAAGAGGGCGACCGTTTACCGGCCAAATCGATCAAAGCAGTATGGACTATCCGGAAAGTGCAGAACGTGGTCAACATAGGAAGCGGACGACCTAAAACAGTTCACGATGTCATAGGTACATAATGATTTGCCGAGATAAAGCAGCAGGTTTCCGTCAACCTATCCGCGATAACTTAAACTCACAGCCACCCTGTCTGAGAAGCACGCTGCCGTCACAAAGTCGCAATATTGTGTGTATGGAAAACGCAGTAAATGTGAATGGTGTTCCGGGGAGGCGCCGCGCGAATGGACTCGACTTTGTATAGATCGAGCGTGTTAGAAATTTGTGCTGTGACTCAGTAGTGCTGTAAAAACTTCGGTTGACCACCCAATAAGTTTAAGTGTGCATAAATATACAAGATGAAATCGAATACAATTCATATCAGGCTCCGTAAATTAAACATAATCATGATTTTTTATAATGTCAAATCAAAAATTAAATTTATTAAAAATTATACTGGGTTTTACGATGAATTTGTTTACTGCATAATAATGCTAATAAGCAGTGCAAATTACTTACATAACACTTAGTACATGTAAGCGGGTAGGTTACTTATTATGTTAATCTGACCTTAAAACTTAACGTTTCATCGCATAATCAAACAGCTTTGGGAAGTGGAACTATTCCACCGTAGGTATTGGAATCACGAGATTAAATTACGTAATCGCAATAACAATAATCACAATCGATGATAGACTGCGAAGGTCGAATTAGTTTGTTTACTACGGTATGTTACCTCCTTGTTACCTCACTTGAATACAGCTTTACCAATACCTACTTACAATACCTAATATACACAATTTATATTAGGTTTACGAGTATGACGTCACACGTCTAGGCTCAGTGCTGTGTTTTCGTTTTGTCTGATCGGAACCTTCAAAAGGCTTTTTATTTTTATTTTTTATGTGTTTGTATTGCTAATACCTATTAAACTGGATGGGCCATATTTTTAAAAAATAATATTTTTTTTTGTCAAAAATCCTATTCTGATTCACAAGTAGGTAAAATATGATACAGATAGAATTCTGTGAGAGGTTGGTACTACACTCGCCGAGCCAGCTACACCTGTACCACTGTACATAACAATCCCCATGTACAGTCAACAAACTCGACGCTTGATCACCTTAAGATTGCATTTTGTATGCAGTACCAGCAGCCACATGCGACTATCATGGTCATAAAAACAATTAAAACAAATGGCTTTCTAAGAAAAGGGCTTTTGTCTCATCGGACGCTTTTCGTCTCATTGGACAACAACATAATGGGCGAGGCATCCTATGATTACTGCCTAAAATTGATCAAGTGTCAACTTTGTGGATGGTACCTACCTATGCCAAATTCTGATGTTCAAAATAATATATTTTTATTACAAATGTGTACGGTTCGAGCATATAGTTATAATAACAATAGAATTATAATGAACAGCCGATTTTATAGATAATCGTTGCAGCTGCAATGATTCATCATCATCCATCATCAATAGGAATCTGACCTCACCAATATGAGGGACGAACTAGGAGAGGACAGATTCCCATTCGCAAACACAACTTATGCAGAGGCTCTTACTATTTAAATCTGAGTGAACGAAACACCCATGAATAAATTCAACAAGACACCGATGATTAGAGGCCAGGCCACTCCCAAAGCATCCCAGCTCCAAAGCTGTATTCAAATTCAAACGACACTTAGAACATTGCACATCCGCCAGCTCAGCACTAACGACGGGCCGCACAACAATGTGCCCTCTGAAGAGCTCCGAACAATCGAATGAAGACAATAAGCAGCGATACTCTGAGACAAAAAGAAGCGAAATAAAGGCTCAGTTGTTTCCTGGCCGCATTGTGAGGAACGAGAGAGGGCAGAGACAAAAGCGTAATGTGCCACGGCCCCAAACAATGGGGAGTGAGCCATTATTGTTACTGTAGCGCTTTAGGAATACGTACAGTAGCGAACTTGACATGGTGGCGGCCTTGTCGCCCGCCCGCCGGTTACTGTGGCTTGTGTGACGTATTGTGGTACGGCGGTAGCCAGCCGAGCTGTAGCCAGTTGACTACAGCTCATATACGGGCTGGCTCGACTGGGGTACTACGATCCTCTCACAGAAAATTGGCATAAACTAGCTATGGTAGTTGTGTATCTATATATTATTAATACGTGAAGAAAAACTTTCAACCGCTTAATACGAAAATTGCGAGGACGGAGGAGTATGAAATTTGGCACACTTATCATACTAATATTATAAACAGGAAAACTTTGTTTGTTTGATTGTAATGAATAGGCTCCGAAACTACTGAACCGATTTGAAATTTATTTCACTGTTGGGAAGCTACACTATCCCCGGGTGACATAGGCTATAATATATTTTCAAAAAAATTAGGGATCCTTACTAAAACTCGAATAATGTAACCGCAATGTACCCGCGCGAAGCCGGGGCGGGCTGCTAGTAGATAGAGAAGGAGTGCAGAATGCTAATATTTTTTGTATTATAATACTTAGAAATACATTAAAACATTACACACACTACCATGAATTGACACACACACACATTTCACTTGTAACCTCCACACCGACTGACTGTCTGACTGGCAAAGTTTTTGGAGGGCGGGACTTCCATAGTGCATTCTGCGTGCCAGTACCAAATATATGTCGCCGCCAAATAGCTTAATTCGCCGTTCAATTAACAGCCTAGGCACTTAACTAAACGGCGCCGTTCAACTAGTGGCCTGAATGATATTCAGCCATTTGATCAAACAGCTAGGCAAATGACTTGGATCGATGACGTTTAACTACTTGCCTAGCCGTTTAATTACCTGCCTAGCCTGTTCATTTCAATTTAGTCCTACTTTCTGCCACCTAGCGCCGAAACTCACCAAACTGTCAATATCTCTATATTCTATATTCTCTTTATATGGCGTCGGAAAAAAACAACTTTGATGGAATAATTTTATTAGGTACTTAGGTTTTTTACGATTTTTTTTAGATCCACCGAATCTATTTGCCGGGTGGGGTTTCTGTGGGGCCATAAAAAAAATAACCCTAACCTAAACCCATCCAGGTCGTTCTGCTTGGGTAGTATTTTTAAAAAGTTTTGTAGTACTTAAATGTCAACCAGTTGCCTAAGCATTAGCCAGCCAGTTTATTAAATGTTGTAATAGACGATACGGCTGAATATCATTCAGGCCATTAGTTGAACGGCGCTGTTTAGTTAAGTGCCTAGGCTGTTAATTGAACGGCGAATTAAGCTATTTGGCGGCGACATATACATAATAAAACCTTAATGATGTTTAAAATTAAAATTTTAATGAGTTATGGTCGAATTTCGACTATTACAATGGGAATACTTCTGTGACTGCTTAATACAAAGCGGCTCGATACGGTAAGCTTATTTGCAGACTTAGTTAATAAAAATAATATGCTATTCTTAGGCTACACATCATCGCGACTATGCAATGCAGTGCAAATTCATTTGGCTGGTGGAATTTAGGTCTCAATGCCATAAGGGGCAAGGCCACTCACCCTCAATGAGAGGGGCATTCGATCACAATGGACTGAGGCCCGCCAGTGTGGTGGACCCAATGAGTCATGTGGACTACGCTGGCCATGTGCAAATTGGCATACTTCACAAGTCTTTTCAAAAGATTCGCAGGTTTCACGACGGCTTTGATAACTCTATTCTAGAAGCGAGCCGGCGTCTCGCGAATGTGAAATCGCATCAATGCTCCTATTGGTGGAGGCTTTTAGGTATTTTTTACTAAATCACAACGAATGCAAAATCCCCAGAACGTATGCCGACATTTACAGATTTTTAAACAAAAAACCGGTCAAGTGCGAGTGGAACTCGCGCCCTGAGGGTTCCGTACAATATTTTATTATGATTTTAGATAGTTTTTTCCATTCCTGGATTCCAATATCGATACCGGCAAGATATTTTAATAATAAATAGTTCCCAAAAATGCTTAAACAAATTCGGGAACCGAATACAAACTGCAACCAAACTGAATACAAACTACAAACCAAACCCTTATTTTACACACTTAGGGGTGGAATTTTACAAAACGCTGAAATTAATATTTTTTATTTGTAATAAGTAGCCTCAATACTTATTTTCATGTCTCTAGGTTAATTTAATTTTTTTACCCCATAAAAACTTTCACCCCCTGTTTTATGCACTTAGAGGTGGAATTTTCCACAATCCTTTCTTAGAGGATACTTGCGGTATATAAGGTACTTACTGTCAAAATTTCATGATTATAACACCAGCGATTTGGGCTGTGCGTTGATTCCCTTGTATTGATAAGTGAATTTGCGAAAAGTATCAAAATATGTGACATAAATCACCGTATCTTTTGATTGCGTTGACTTAGAAGCCTAATTTTTTTACACCCACAAGGGACCATAGCATTTGATATTTGGTATTAATTTCAACTTGATAACTCTACCCGATTCTGAGAAAAAAGGTCTTGACAGACAGACAGACAGACGGACAACAAAGTGATCCTATAAGGGTTCCGGTTTTTCCTTGTAAGGTCCGGAACCCTAAAAACAAACAAATTACCACAAACTTATTTGATTAAGTATATATTGTGGGAATAAGGAGCAAAGCGAAACATTTATGTCTAAAATTAACACTTAAGTAATTAAGTGGTGTGTGTGCTGAGCCATGACAAAGTAAGTAGGTACGTATACAACCATCTACGCAAAGCACTCTTCATCATCCACTCAAATAACATAGATAGGTATACAAATATCGATGAATGAACAATAACACGCTTATTCGGC
The DNA here is from genome assembly GCA_918843915.1 of Notodonta ziczac. NCBI lineage: Eukaryota > Metazoa > Arthropoda > Insecta > Lepidoptera > Notodontidae > Notodonta > Notodonta ziczac. Next base: position 3,858,160 of record OU974037.1, read on the forward strand.
AGATGAGGCACTCAGGACTCCGTGATGCGGCTGGAGTATCATTTCATTATCGGGGTCAAAAAGACCGGCCGCTGCCGTTTGATCTCCCGCCTTTATGATTTCTGCAAAGCCACTGGCGAAGCGCACAGTGGGTTATGTGCCCTTGTTAAATAAGCCAAAATGTGAATACCAATTTCATTAATTGGAATTGGTAAATATACTACGGCTATGTGCCTTGTTAAATAATCTAAAATGAGGCTAACAATTTCTGCAATCGAAATTGATAAATAGGCTACAAGATTTATCTTGTAAGGTTGAATTAATTATTACAATTTTAAAATCGACATTAATGGGCATGGGTGGTTTTATTTATTTGAATATGACACACGAAACAAGAAAAGGTAATATTTTTGCAATATGCAGCTAAATACTTGACATATCAAATAATAAAGTTACATCCAAAGCTCTAACTGATATATTATTGCAATAAGAATAAAACAGTTAAGACGCTTTATTTTTTTTCGGAAATACTTTTGTTGTTCCTACTACAAAATATATCATATTCCGATATTTTTATACCATAAAAAAGGCTGATTGAATAACTAAACCAAATTATATTTTTGTCCATACTACACGTTAAAGTCTCGCACCACTGTGCAGCACGGTCGGGCAGCGTTGAATGGCGGCCGCGGGGCGAATCTCTGGGACTCATGCGAAACGTATCAAAATTCAATCTCTCACTGTGGATGCGGTGCAATATTAAAATTGAATTTCACCGGTTATGTTACAAACTTATGCATATAGATGCGCGGTAGTGATACAATATGACGTCCTTCTATAGACTTATATATAGACTAGCTGTGGACGCGACTTTGTCCGCGTGAAATAGGCAGTGTCACATCTTTGAGGGTTGAACTTTTACAAACCTGAATGTTATATTTATTAATATCGAATCAACAGCCTAAAAATAACTTTCAAGCTTCTAGCTCAAAAAATGACGATAGTTCCATACAACTTTCATCCCCCCTTTCAACCCCTTACAACCCTTTTTTCGCATTAAAAAGTTATTTCTCAGGCTCTGACTATCTGTGTACCAAATTTCATTTAAATCGTTTCAGTAGTTTTGGCGTGAAAGCGCGACAGACAGACAGACAGTGAGGCAGAGTTACTTTCGCATCCTACTAATATTATAAATGCGAAAGTTGTGAGTGTGGATGTATGTTTGTTACTCCTTCACGCAAAAACTACTGAACGGATTTGGATGAAATTTGGAACACAGATACTTTATAACCGGGATTATATGTGTTATAATGCTTTTTATTCCGATAATCCCGAAATTTTCGTTAAGTTAAATACTACGCGGACGAAGTCCGTGGGCACAGCTAGTTTATCATATTAGTAAGGATCGAAACCGAGCGCGAATGTGGTGAACAGGGGAGGCATAGGTTACACTGTAGCTCTCGCTAGTCGCTAGCGTCTGCGTAAAATTGTTAGTTTTCGGCTGGCCGAAATGGCGCTGTACAATTTTCCACATAAATATTTTTGAAGATAATGCCCACAAAAATATTGTACTTAGTAAATACCTACTCATAGTAAAGCCACTTTTCTCTATAATCTCTCTATTATATGTATAATTATACTAAATGAGTACCTATAGATATTCATTTGTAAAACCAGTAGGCAATAACATAACAATTAATGTTGCTATGCAAATACTTTGTAGCCAAAAATGTTGAAACCAAAATCTAGGCATGATTAACAGAACACGAAATAAGGTACTAAATACTAATTTAAGTATAAACGACGAAGATGGGTTGTATAATTAGCTGTTTTACAAAACGACACGGTTACATAACCGTGTCAGCTGAAAAACTTTAAACTTTGACCGGGATTGCTATTTCATCGTATATCATATATTATTGATAATTATATTAAATATACATAATTATATTATTAGCGCTAAACAATCTAGTTTAGGCAATCCAGCTAAAGGTATTACGCTGTTTTACAAAACCGCTAGCGGTTTTGTAAGACATCTATTTTTGCAATCCATCTGCGACATAAATATTGTCTTAACCGCAAGTCCATTGATAACGAACCGATGATATACGATCACAACCATTCAGCACAGCCCTATCCGAATGCACAATTAATGAAAACTCGCCGTGGACAGAAGGGGTCTTTTGTCCACTTTATTCATATGCTAACTCCGGCCGACTCCTATTTTATCTGAAAGCACTTTATTGTGCTCCTAAAACAATAGAGAAATTACGAAGCGACATTTGTTCTGGCTGGATACATCTGCAACATCTGTAACATCTGTGTTAAGCTGCTGAAAATGAGCATAGGTATTTTAATAATTTACATGAGCAATTGTAACGCCGAACAAACGTTTAATATGTTTATGAATTTTTTTTTTTTTTTTTTCTGTTACAAAGTCCGAAAACAAGTGTATGATCTGCCTAATGTTAAGCAGTTATAGTGGTATATTAAGGCTAAAGCGCCCATCTAGCCCGCGAAGTTCAAATTTTTTGAGGTTTTTAGAAATGTTTTCTAAATTTGACGATAATAAAAGGCACATTTTGTAATTCGCGACAAAGACCGTGTGCAGTGCATTTATTAATATATCCAACTTACTCTAAAACATTTCAAGAACGACAGCTATCCAGATAATCTGGCAATTTATGTATATTTATTTAGTGATTTACTAGTATCATATCCACCATGATAATATTTAGCGTAAAATAAATGTATTAATAAACGCACTGCATACTGTGTTTGTCGCAAATCACAAAATGTTGTCTTAAATGTTTTCAGATTTTGGATAAACTATAAAAATACTCGAAAATTTTGAATTTCGCGGGCTAGACAGGCGCCTTCACCTTAATGCTTACAATACAAAAAGGCATTGCTCACACGTTGCCAAACTGACGGGAATAATACGAACAATCAGGTAAAAATTACGAAAAGCCATTTCCGAAATTTACCCTGATGAAAACCGAACCCGCAACCACTCGGTGCTGTGAGCCGAGGGGCCTGCGCTCGAACCATTTACGCAGAGCGGTCTTTATAATTACCAAAGTCAAAGTGTTTATTTTGTTTAGGTCTACGGGGGCACTTACAAATTGTGAATTTTACAAATTTTTCTTGTATCTGCAACAAGATCGGAACGCGACCTCGACTGAGAAGAGCCGGCAAGAAACTCAGCGGGCTTGTCTCTTTACAATTTTTGATTAAAAAAAATTAAATCGCCAGTTGCTTATAATCGCAAAATGAACGGCTATTATCGTACCTTATCTCCTGTCCACCATAAGGTCAATTTCGCCGAGTCACTATCGGGTTCACAATGGGTGGATAGTGGTCCCAAACTCAGGTTCTATTGTAATGAATTAATTAATAAAATCAGTGGGTCCGGGGTGGCCATTGTCCAGAATGGATCTGATCTCATTAACCAGTCATTGTGGTGGTGGAACAATGGGGTGGTCAGCGCACCTAGTGGGTGTCGCGTCATCGTAAACGATTGATAATGTAGGTATATTGTTTAAATTTTACAGAGTAAGGGTGTGTCTTGTAACTTGCGAGCTTCAATAAATAATTATGTATGTAGACAAAGACACGCATTTGTACACGCATTCTGTACACGCATTTATGCACCTACCGCTGTATGTAAGTAACATACAGCGGTACGTGCGTAAATGCGTGTAGGTACAGAAAAAAATCTAGAATTATTAAATAATATCTAATAAATATCGCCAGACTGACACACCAACTGCATGGTCCCAAACTAAGCAAAGCTTGTACTATGGGTACCGTACAATGGACTGGGGGCGATCCCAGTGACACCCAGAGTCGGGCAAATGACAAAAAAGGCAATTTCCGAAATTTGCCTCGGCGGCTATCGAACCCGCAACCACCATGTGCAGTGAGCCGAGCGGCCTACGCTCGAGTCACTGTGCCAAGCGGTTGTCAATTGTGGGAAGAGTTAAAGTTTCTTACGGTAATACAACAGTGTATGATTTATTACCTCTTTGTTACGACGGCGGTTCCTCTAACAGCTAAGTAGCTTAGCGGTTAGAGGAATACCTCAAACAAACTTGACACAAGCTTGACGCACGCATAATCAAACGCGTGTCCTCCCCGCATCGGTGTCGTAGCACTTCGTAGTCGCTCGCGCTACAAGCAGCTGCTACGAATGTGCTACGAAAAATTTCCTTTTCCCGTAGCAAGCGCTGAAAATTTCTTCTAAGCAGGTACTTTTAAAAATAATAATAAAATGTTGTTTTATTAAATTTAACATTCTATTGTACTCTGCACACGTCACCCCAAGGTCAATAAACTGTAACAAAACTATCAGACCCCCGCAAACGCTGAAAAGAAACAGAAAAATTCTTACACAAAAGTCTCCGCGGCGGACAATAGATGGCGCTTGATCTAGATAACGATATGTTAACATTGTCACAATGGAGTCGGTAATGGTGCGATTGTATTGCTTAGCACAATGCTTTTAGATGTCACCTCCAACAATGGATTCGTTCGATATCTGCCACTGTTGTGCTGGCTCACTCAAACGGCTTAAATCGAATGAAAATCGTTTCACTGTGCCATTAACTAATGTTCAAATGTTGATTGAATCCTTCTAAAACAAATGTCACTACGCGAGACTGTGATGCGGTGAATTTTGGTTGCGATAGTTCCTACATTGCATTGATACCAATTATGTTGTTGTCAAATCGCGACTAAACTAAATTTGATACAACTAAAAGTAATTACGTCCTGCTCATACGTTATGATGAAAAGGATGGCAATACAGTTAGTTTGGCCAAGTTGAATTGTGTGCCAACAAAATCGGCACCATTGTCTGATATCCTTTATGCAGAACTTTGAATTCTATAAACATCAGCCTGTCGCTATCCATTGCTAGGCATCGATATCCCCTATCTTGCTCCAATCATTCTTATCCTCCGCTTTCCTCATCCAGCCTCCGGCGGAAATTCTGCGCAATTGTCAGTCAAGCGGGCCAGGGGGCGTCCTGCACTATGTTTACATTCCAGGACTCCGTTCCAACCGACTTGACCAGGTCGCTGATTCTACAAGCTACTTTGGTCGACTGCATAGATATTTATTTAAATCGATTCAAAATTATCGAGCCTCGGATGTAAAATTAAATGGTTAGATCTTTCCAAGTTTGAAAGTTCCGGCCCCTGATTGAATTTGAAATCACTTCACACGTTCTATTAAGTCAATTATTAAAAATTCGCCACCCACACGATTATATAAAATTACTTATAATCCGTTTGTTAGGAGTTGAATAATAAGCGATTGATAAAATCATCCAACTGCCTGTGACAATTCGCACTCGAATCCGACGTAACAACAATGGTACACATCCACCAGGATACCCTGGACCGCCTCCCCTCGGCCGAATAATATACTGCCCGAACTTTGAGGGGTGGTAAAGGGTGTTTTGAGAGGTCTATTTACGTGGTCGCGAGTCATAAGCCACCCGCCCAACTATTCAGTGCGATGTTATTCAACCTATGATGGATCACAATTTCAGACAACATGTATGAAAACAAATGAAGTGGTACAATAGAATGGGGGTGATTTGTTTGTCTTTTTAATTGTTCTATAGTAAAATGTTGACGATTCGTAAACCTAATGAAATGTGGTTTTTTTTCAAATTTTAAAACGGAAGTTAACCGTTTGAGAGACGTCAATTATGTATGAGTTTAATTTTTTTTTGAGTCCCTTTACGCGGCTGCGGTAGGAGTTACATGACAGAACTTGAAAAGTGTTAATCCACGCATCTCCCAGTAATTTTGTAAACTAATATGTAACGTCCACTATGAAAAAGTTATCTCTATGGCGTAGTGAGTTATTCAGGTGACTATCGAAAAAGTATAAAGAGCGATAAAACTTAGCTTGCAATAATGCCTAAAGGACGTCGATATGTACCAATAACAATAAACCAATCCATAGCTATCTGAATATCAACCGGAAGTCGAGATTGATGCGTTCCGGATACAAATATAGGATGCGTGATACAGCGGCGGGGTGACCGGCGGGGATGGTGCCGGCGCACAGTAGTTCGTCCCCATACAAACGGTTGGACATAGGCGACTTAAAAATTCAAAGTCCTAATATCACAAAACTGAATACACCATTCGATTGCTATATCAATGGACAACAAATATGTATCAGACGGCTTTTGCGATTGGACTTATAGTTTAGGAGTAAAACACGAAAAACCGTTTTTAATGTATGGGAAGCTACCTATAAATATGCATATCTCGTCATTTTCGTCCATTTTCGTTCTGAAAAATTTATGACAGTATCTTGTCATCATAAGCCACATTTTCTCCAAAGACACATGGTGCTCATCTAGTGCACTTTTTGAGATTAAAAAAAAAAACAATTTCAGGGATTTTTGTTTATAGATAGTATAACAATAGATATATTGCTTTAAAAATCCTAAAAAATAAAAATAAAAAGTAATTTAAATAAAATTATATTATAATAAAAAACAAATAAAAAGTGAAAATATTATTAAAATAAGGAAATAATACAATACATAATCTAATCAAAATATAATAAAATGTTACAATGTAAATATATATAAATATGTTAATTTTCAGTCTCGTTGAATTCATCTGATTCGTCATGATCAGAGTCGTCATCACTATTGTCAGAATCTTCTTCGGGTATGGAGACATCAATAAATTCTATTTCATGCTCATCCGACACGAGCAAATCTCTGACATCGCTAAATATTTTTTTTTCTTTTTTATGTATCTTCCGACAAATACTACTTAGCAATGGATCCGAAGATAAAAGAAGATTATGTAAAATATCTTCATTTGTTGCAATATTACTGCACTTTCGTGTGTTTTCCGACCTAAATTTTCTGAAGTCTTTATTCCTGGCCTCTGATGCTTCTTCAGATAAAAATCCGATTGGAAGTATAGAAAAATGTTCTACTACTTCAGGTCCATGCATGAGAAGCTTGTGGAGGATTGAAGGCACGTTGATATAGTACCACGGATACAACTCTACGTATAGATTAGCTGTCGCATGGCAGTACTCCCTAAACTTATTTATGATGATTTGCTGTCCTGAAGAGATACATTGCAATCATCATCATCATCAGCCTATGCTTGTCCACTGCTGGACATAGGCCTCCTCTAATGAGCGCCATAGCGCCCTGTCTTCAGCTTGCCGCATCCAGCATCTGCCTGCAGTCTTTCGCAGATCGTCATCCCACCTGGTCGGAGGGCGTCCTACACTACGCTTGCCAGTCGAGGTTGCAATATAACAGCAATACTTCTAATCAGTCTAACGTCTAGACCTGTAATACGAGCCGTTGTTTCCGTTTCAAAAAATCTCCTAGCAGCATTGCCAGTATTAGTGTTGCCACTACCTCACTTGACCACATCTAGTAGTAAGCCAGTTTCTCTACGAAAAGCTTCTTGTATGGCTTCTTTTCTAGATTTAACTTGTTGCTTCATAATCCCTCCTGTTGATCGCCATGTTTTTATTTCCATTTAGAATTCATTTACAATTTCCATTTGAATCCAAGCATGCAGGGAACTCAATCCATATTTGTATAGGTCATTTCAGCGGGACGAGCTTTACACAGGTCACACAAAGCTGCTGAAGTTTTTGAAATATAATAATGTACTTTTCCATCTATCATGGTTAACACGAGGTTATGTGTCACCATAGTATTCCCGAGTTCAGTTGGAGTGAGGTTTGAGATCTCAGACTCAAAGGCTGCTAGCTCTGATTTGACATTGGCTTCTGTTTGTTTCATGAATTGAAACGATATTGGACGGCAGTAAATAGTTGAGGAGGGTCGGTCATTTTGCCACAAAATATTTCCAGTCTGATCAGTCAGTTTTAGGGGTACGAGACTTGCCATAAATACCGTAGACAAATCTTTACTACTGATGTCTAATACAAAAATCCACAAATATTTACTTGAACAAATGTGTTTTATGTTTTGCATTAAGTCTCAAAAAGTGCACAAGATGAGCCATTTGGTGCTCATCTTTGGAGATAATGTGGCATCATCATCATCTGCCTTACCTTTTCCCATTATCTGGGGTCGGCGCAGTATGTCTTTTCCTTCCATTCATCGCGCTTTCCTGTCATACTCACATCCACTCCAACCTCGTTCATATCACTCTTGATACACTCCATCCATCTTTTCTTTGGCCTTCCTCTCGCACTGTATCCATCCACATTCATATTCATCACTCTTTTAGTCACATGTTTCTCATCCCTTCTCATCACGTGTCCAAACCATTCCAGCCTCCTACCTGATAATGATGATATAAGATGATGAGATAATGTGGCATATGATTGCTAAATAGTATTCGTCGGAAGATGCATAAAAAAGAAAAAAAAAGGATTTTATTTAGCGAAGTTCGAGATTTGCTCGTGTCTGATGAGCATGAAATAGAATTTATTGATCTCTCCATACTTCTTTCTATTACTATTTTCACCTTTTATTAATTTGTTATTAAATACAATTTTATTTGAATTAGTTTATTTTTAATTTTTTAGGACTTTTAAAGCATCTATTGTTTTACTATCTATAAAAAAAACCCTGAAATTGTTTTTTTTTAATATTTTTATTATCTCAAAAAGTGCACTAGATGAGCACCATGTGTCTTTGGAGAAAATGTGGCTTATGATGACAAGATACTGTCATAAAATTTTCAGAACGAAAATGACGAGATATGCATATTTATACGTAGCTTCCCATACATTAAAAACGGTTTTTCGTGATTTACTCCTAAACTATAAGTCCAATCGCAAAAGCTGTCTCAAACATATTTGTTGTCCATTGATATAGCAATCGAATGGTGTATTCAGTTTTGTGATTTTAGGACTTTGAATTTTTAAGTCGCCTATGTCCAACCGTTTGTATGGGAACGAACCACAGTGCGGCGATACGGGTTATCGGGTGCCGTGACAATCGTGACCTATTGAAAGTGATTACATACATTAATTAAGATATCATAATGCTGTAGGTAAGGAAATCATGGTTAGTCGGTCCGTATTGCAATGTAGTACATGATAGTAAAATTGATCTGTAGTTTTTATTTTGGTATGATTAGGGTTCCATAATCACTACGAAGAGCTCTTATAAGAATATCCAGTCTGTCCGTCCGTCTGTTCGTCCGTCCGTCCGTCCGAGCTTGCCTCCATGCTGTAACTTCTGAAGTTATGAACACAAGTAAAATAAACTTATTTGTTTTTTCCTGGTTTTTGATTAATTATATTAAAGGAAGTATTTATTTTTATTAATTCAAAGTTATCTTTTAAACCACATTACATGTCATAGTTAAAACTAGTTTAAGTTATATTATTGTAAAATATGTTTATGATCAATATATAAAATATCCAATATATTATGAATTTATTAACAAATTACTATTCAACTTAATGCTGCTACATTTCAATAACTCGTGTACTACAAGTGGGCACATTGTTCGTGTTTGATAATAGGAAAATCTGTCAACACGGGAACAATGCAGGAAGTTACATGGATCAGGAATTAGCAGACATTGTGCCGGCACAATGGCAGGCGACGTGACGCGTAGGTACACGACGAAATCTAATTAGATAACGTTATTATTATGGATAGATAGGTATATACTAGTGATGTAACGAATATTCGCATTCGGATTCGCGAATTTTCGCATATTTTTTTACATTCGCATGTCCAAGAATCGCAAGAATTCGCAAGACTGCAAATGTTTGGCGATTGTTTTTGATAAACAAAAAGGAAATTATCTATAGATGGATATGTAATTTTAATACAACAGTAGTAAGAATAATATATTTTTTAAACAAACTTGCTCATAGGGTGGCTCTTATTGCACCGCTTTAAGGTTCATAAAGCAGCTTATTGCGCACTAGTGCTATTGAATTTACATTTTTTTTTACCTTAGCAAAGAGTTATCCTAAAAATAGTAAATATTTTAAACCTATAAATAAACTATGTTTATTTGAATATTATAAATAAATACATTAATCATTTAAATACATTTCTTTCACATTAAATTTCACTGTAAATTAAACAATATTCTAAACATTCGATTTATTATATTTCAAATAATATAATAATTGTTAGCGGCTTTGCCAGACACATAGATAAATATAACCGGCCAAATGCATGTCGGACTACGTATACCTACTCTAGGGTTCCGTAGACATCCCGCCACTTTTCGATAATACGGAACTCATAAAATAAAGTGATGTTTTTTATTGACATGAAAACTCGAATACGGTGGCTCTCGTAACCTATTTATTTCTACGAAATTAATAAACTATGGGCTACCGTATAAATAAAATAGTAAAAAATTATGTTACTAAATTTATTAAACCGGCATCTTAGACATCTTCAGCAAAAGTGACTTAAACTTTTCCTATCTTTTTGGACTGATAAAATTTCTTATAAGGAGTTTTAATTCGAAAAATTAAGTTGGGATTAGACTGGTTGCACAATCAGTGGTGCGTGGTTTGAGAAACAATCCAAAATTTAGATTAAAAAAAAAATATTATATTTATTTTGAATAGGTAGTAAAGAACTATTTATTTCCTATAATAAACCATTTATTGGTTCTAATTAAATGGATTTACGTAAAAAAGGCCACAATGGAGCCCAATATTTCGTAAACGGGAATTAATATTGAAAAACTGTCAAAGAAACCTTCAAGTTATTTTAAAATACCTACTGAACAATACCTCAATCGAGGGGTGTGTAAACATTTTTTTTCACTCCCCTTTCTAATGTACGGGAGGGACAATGGAATAAATTTGCTTTCAAAATTTTAAAACAGTTTTTTAGTGGTACATAAACAATTTTTTTTTTTCGAACTTGCAGTATTTTAGCCCTAATAGTCTCAGAATAAAATTACTGTGATGTCAGACGGACGTACCGAAACTATAAGGGTTCCGAGTTTGACTAAGGAACCCTAAAAACTTACGGCGCACCCTGTTGTTTTATTTCTCATTCATCCAGCAATTATCTAGGTCTTAAAAAATCGTGAAATGTTTTTTTATCAGTTATGATTGTAATATTCCAAATATTTTTTACTGGTAAGTAAGTTGTAAAATGTCGTATGAAACGTGTGAGTATTGTTAATTACACACCTCGGCTCCATCACAGCATAGTCCTCGCGTTAGTCTTTGCGTTAGTCTCTGGCTGCAAACCAGCCTCGATCGTAACTTAGCTCATTTGCACATAATGCACTTATTTACTTATATTTGAGTTTAAAAACGAAATAGAGCTGTCTTGAGGTAGGCCACTAAATTATAAATAGGATATTTCTCTATCGCTCTTGTTAGTCTAATTAAAATATGAACTCAATAAAATTTGAATATCAAATAAATTTGATTAATGCAATAATACTAAACTACTCTCAAATCAAAACAAATTTCTACGAATTGATGTGACTAACTTCGTTCTTTTATATTGTTTTCTTATATTTACGCGAATACTACACATTGAAATAAAACTATTTTACGGATTTTATCGCGTTTATTAACTTTATGTTCCCGACGTTTCGGTTGCTTTACAGCAGCCATTATAATTAATATAATTTAATCCAAAACCAAGTGTACCATTGCAAGACCTCGAGACACTGTGAGCACTTTCTGCGTGGATCGGACCGCAAATAACAACTAAATATGAGGGTACCCAGTTACTAACTATGACATCAGGACGTCTAACACCTCAGTCCCCCCGTGACCATGGCTGCTGTAAAGCAACCGAAACGTCGGGAACATAAAGTTAATAAACGCGATAAAATCCGTAAAATAGTTTTATTTCGTTCTTTTAACCTGTATGGGTTCGGCTATGTTCGGCCGACACGAAATGTCAAACCAAACAAACATTTTGCGCGTTCTTTATAAACTCCCGACAAAAAATAGGGGTGGTATAAGTTTAACATGTCATTGTGTATTTGTGTGTATGTGGCATGTTAGCGCCCAAACAGATGATCCGATTTTAATTTTGTTTCTTTTTTAGAAAGGTGTTCTCAGCTATGTTTCACGAAAATCGATTCAACCATTTGAAAATTATCACCTTTATTGTAATTTAAAAAGTCGTCGCGTCGGGGATTTTTAAAATTTTAAATTTAGAGTTTCTTATTTCAAAGTCAACATTCGCATTTGCATTCGCGCATTTGCATTTTGTCAAAAATCCAACATTCGTTACATCACTAGTACATACATACATTATGTGTGCGGCATCATTGAACAGGATTATATTAGAATAAAACTTGGCTTCATGATTTTTTTACATTTATTATATAGCAGTTATAGGACACGCGTCACACACTTGGGCACAAGGTCCTGGGTTCAAACCCCGGCTCGCACCTCGGGGTTTTTCGAAATCTATGTGCGAATCATCATTTCAATAATGATTCGCTTGCTTATGATGATGGAAAACATCGTGAAGAAATCTGTCATGTCTTAAAAGATCCAAACATAACTATGTTTAATACAACTAATACCAGGCATGCCTTTTAAGTTCTGTCGTTTCCATATTTCCCGGCAATTTTGAATTTGGAACTGTTCTATATTCGAATGTGTTTAAATTTCGAATCTCAAAACAATTGAAAGTTTTGGGATTTATGCTATTGTTTAGTCACAGCGTCGATTAGAATCTGTCAGGTTACGTACGAAAATGAATCTTTCTAAGGAAAATGTTCGTGCAATAATTTTCTACAACTTTAGAAGAGGCCTGACACGGCTTCAGTGTTTTGAAGAGCTAACATCTGTGTTCAGTGATGAAGCCCCATGTCTGCGGACTGTCGAACGCTGGTATTTATAATTCCAGCGTAGACATACTAGTCTTAGTGACAAATCTCGCGAAGGACGGCCAAAATCCGCCTTCACTGAAGATAACATAATTACTGTGAGACAACAAATTCTCTAAGATCGTCATGTGACGTATCGAGAGATAGAGGCTCTATTAGGCATCTCAGGGACAACCATTCAGAAAATCTTGCATGAAGCGCTTGGTGTAAGAAAGCTAGATTGCCGTTGGATACCGCATCTGCTTTCCGACGATCACAAGGCGGCCCGCGTCAGATGCTGTAAGAAAACTCTGCAAAGGTTCAACCAAGGAGAGTCAAATCACGTCTACGATATCATCAGTGGTGACGAATCTTGGATCTATGCCTACGATCCTGATTCCAAACAACAATCTACAATCTGGGTCTTTCAAGACAAGCCAAAACCGACTAAAGTTGTTCGTTCTCGAAGCACTTCAAAGAAGGTGGTGGCCACGTTCATTGGAAAAACCGGCCATATTGCGACTATTGCACTTGAAGATCGTAGAACGGTTAATGGAGAGTGGTGTACCACAGTTTGTTTACCACAAGTCATCGCCAACTTCGAAAATCTAACTCAAAGCGACGCATCATCCTGCACCACGACAACGCAATCTCACACAGCGCTCGTCAAACGATTGAGTATTTGAAGCAGGAAAAAGTAGAAATTCTTGACCATCCTCCATACAGTCCTGACCTAAGCCCTAACGATTTATTTACATTTCCTAAAATTAAGAAAAGTCTTCGTGGTTAAAGGTTCCAGTCCGGTGAAAAAGCAGTCGACGCTTTCAAGTCAGCCATTTTGAACACCCCCACTTTAGAGTGGTATAAATGTTATAATAACTGGTTTGAGCGAATGGAAAAGTGTATTAAGCTACGTGGTAAATACTTTGAAAAACAATAAAAAGGACTATAAGGTTCTAGTTGTGTTTTTTTCTTCAAACGACAAAACTTAAAAGGCATCCCTCGTAATAATTTAAATAGGTACCTTACTATAAAGGAAGATACAGAAAGTATTATGCATGAACCTGCATATATGTATGATTACATAGTATAAAACAAAGTCGTTTCCTGCTGTCTGTATGTCCCTATGTATGCTTAGATCTTTAAAACTACGCAACGAATTTTGATGCGGTTTTTTTATACATAGAGTGATTCAAGAGGAAGGTTTATATGTATAATACATGCATAGTATAGTAGAGAAACACTGATAATTTATTGCATTCGTGCGAAGCCAGGGCGGGTCGCTACTAAATTATAAACCAGAGATCTTTTAGAAATATTCGCTTCCATAGTATTAACCGTTTAGCGCTAATATCAAGACCTCTAGCGCCATCTCACGTGCGACACGATTTACTTAAAGTGCGTTAGCAAGAAGTTAGTTGGATTCAGTGCGTTTAGATGGCGCTGTACACAATAAATCTCTTTACAGGAAAGTAGGGAACCATCCTCCAAGTAATGTGACGTTATTTTTAAGATGGCGTTTATTTTAATGGTATCCTTTTGGTTGATATTTTATATACATACTTATCCAGAATATGTAAATTACAGGCAGTGGCGGATTTACCAGTAGGCTGGAGCCTAGGGCGGCAGATTTCTGTGGCGGCAAATTTGGGGACCGTTTTTTATTTTTGCCACCTCAAAGAAATCAAAAAGAGTGAAAGAGAGTCAAAAAGAGTGTTTTACAGATAGAACTCTGCAACAAATTTTGCCGATGACTATTTTACGTGCAATATCAACGAAATTTTTGGATTGTAAAATTAATCTAGGTCATGACAATTTATAGCGGCAAGGGCGGCAAAAACTTTACCGCCTATACCTTGGAAATTTGTAAATCCGCCACTGATTACAGGGTGAACCATCGATCGAGATGGAGTCAGAATGAAGCCTGCATTTGACCTAGATAGATTTTTAAAGTAAGTAACCTACCAGTAATCAAACCCGTTCATTTAAATTTGCATCCAATAGATATATCGCATAACCTATCGTAAGGAGCAGAGGAGAACCTAACACTCGAAACCAAACCACTATAAAATCGAAACGAAAACTTAATAATATTCGTAACTAAACTTCAAACTTATTAATTAACCCTTTGACTAAAGTCAAAGGGCCCAAAAAAAAAAAACCTATCGTAAGGAATAGATACTGTGGAATCCCGTTCTTAAAAACCTACAAATCAGACACCTACTTATTATTTTCATAAGTAAAAACTAACTTAGTACCTAAGTAAGACATGCAGTTAGGTAAGCACCTACCTACATACTATTCGAGAGGTATAAAGCCGTTCCTAATCCACGTCAGTGGAAAATTATCAAAATGTCTCACTCACACTCCATATAATAAACTAGCGACCCGCCCCGGCTTCGCATGGCTCTAAAATTATCAGTATTTCTCTACTATATTATGCATGTATTACCTATACATATAAACCTTCCTCTTGAATCACTCTACCTATTAAAAACCGCATCTAAATCCGTTGCGTAGTTTAAAGATCTAAGCATACATAGGGAGTAGGGACATACAGACAGCGGGAAGCGACTTTGTTTTATACTATGTAATGATAATTATGTGGATGCACGCAATCCAGCACACGTCAGTTATGACGCGTGATGGTGACGTAAGTACCTATCGCATGCGAATGCTAACACACCGCATGTCATTATCTTTGGTATTAGTAAACAAATAAATGCTAATAACTGTTCAGTATGAGATGAAGAAAAACTTAGGTGTTTAATGCTCTGCTCTAGCCAGCTTATAAATAAAGCATCGATCTACGGGCATGTTTTGTTGTGTTGCTATGTTGGCTAAACGCCCAAAAATGTTTAGGTACGTCAAGAAACGTGACCACAACTTACGCTGTAGCTGGCAAAATTATATCATACCTTGCAGGACTAAAAAATAGCAATCTATTTCAGTTTTGCACATTCATTAGAGTTATTTCTAGCTGATTGAGTACCTACCTACTTACATAGTAAAGATAAATATGTATCGGCGATTACGATTGATGCTGTTATTGAAACCACATAATAAAAGTAAATAAAAGTAATAATAAAATAAAATAGTAATAAAAGTCTTAAAAGATCCAAACATAACTATGTTTAATACAACTAATACCAGGCATGCCTTTTAAGTTCTGTCGTTTCCATATTTCCCGGCAATTTTGAATTTGGAACTGTTCTATATTCGAATGTGTTTAAATTTCGAATCTCAAAACAATTGAAAGTTTTGGGATTTATGCTATTGTTTAGTCACAGCGTCGATTAGAATCTGTCAGGTTACGTACGAAAATGAATCTTTCTAAGGAAAATGTTCGTGCAATAATTTTCTACAACTTTAGAAGAGGCCTGACACGGCTTCAGTGTTTTGAAGAGCTAACATCTGTGTTCAGTGATGAAGCCCCATGTCTGCGGACTGTCGAACGCTGGTATTTATAATTCCAGCGTAGACATACTAGTCTTAGTGACAAATCTCGCGAAGGACGGCCAAAATCCGCCTTCACTGAAGATAACATAATTACTGTGAGACAACAAATTCTCTAAGATCGTCATGTGACGTATCGAGAGATAGAGGCTCTATTAGGCATCTCAGGGACAACCATTCAGAAAATCTTGCATGAAGCGCTTGGTGTAAGAAAGCTAGATTGCCGTTGGATACCGCATCTGCTTTCCGACGATCACAAGGCGGCCCGCGTCAGATGCTGTAAGAAAACTCTGCAAAGGTTCAACCAAGGAGAGTCAAATCACGTCTACGATATCATCAGTGGTGACGAATCTTGGATCTATGCCTACGATCCTGATTCCAAACAACAATCTACAATCTGGGTCTTTCAAGACAAGCCAAAACCGACTAAAGTTGTTCGTTCTCGAAGCACTTCAAAGAAGGTGGTGGCCACGTTCATTGGAAAAACCGGCCATATTGCGACTATTGCACTTGAAGATCGTAGAACGGTTAATGGAGAGTGGTGTACCACAGTTTGTTTACCACAAGTCATCGCCAACTTCGAAAATCTAACTCAAAGCGACGCATCATCCTGCACCACGACAACGCAATCTCACACAGCGCTCGTCAAACGATTGAGTATTTGAAGCAGGAAAAAGTAGAAATTCTTGACCATCCTCCATACAGTCCTGACCTAAGCCCTAACGATTTATTTACATTTCCTAAAATTAAGAAAAGTCTTCGTGGTTAAAGGTTCCAGTCCGGTGAAAAAGCAGTCGACGCTTTCAAGTCAGCCATTTTGAACACCCCCACTTTAGAGTGGTATAAATGTTATAATAACTGGTTTGAGCGAATGGAAAAGTGTATTAAGCTACGTGGTAAATACTTTGAAAAACAATAAAAAGGACTATAAGGTTCTAGTTGTGTTTTTTTCTTCAAACGACAAAACTTAAAAGGCATCCCTCGTAATAATTTAAATAGGTACCTTACTATAAAGGAAGATACAGAAAGTATTATGCATGAACCTGCATATATGTATGATTACATAGTATAAAACAAAGTCGTTTCCTGCTGTCTGTATGTCCCTATGTATGCTTAGATCTTTAAAACTACGCAACGAATTTTGATGCGGTTTTTTTATACATAGAGTGATTCAAGAGGAAGGTTTATATGTATAATACATGCATAGTATAGTAGAGAAACACTGATAATTTATTGCATTCGTGCGAAGCCAGGGCGGGTCGCTACTAAATTATAAACCAGAGATCTTTTAGAAATATTCGCTTCCATAGTATTAACCGTTTAGCGCTAATATCAAGACCTCTAGCGCCATCTCACGTGCGACACGATTTACTTAAAGTGCGTTAGCAAGAAGTTAGTTGGATTCAGTGCGTTTAGATGGCGCTGTACACAATAAATCTCTTTACAGGAAAGTAGGGAACCATCCTCCAAGTAATGTGACGTTATTTTTAAGATGGCGTTTATTTTAATGGTATCCTTTTGGTTGATATTTTATATACATACTTATCCAGAATATGTAAATTACAGGCAGTGGCGGATTTACCAGTAGGCTGGAGCCTAGGGCGGCAGATTTCTGTGGCGGCAAATTTGGGGACCGTTTTTTATTTTTGCCACCTCAAAGAAATCAAAAAGAGTGAAAGAGAGTCAAAAAGAGTGTTTTACAGATAGAACTCTGCAACAAATTTTGCCGATGACTATTTTACGTGCAATATCAACGAAATTTTTGGATTGTAAAATTAATCTAGGTCATGACAATTTATAGCGGCAAGGGCGGCAAAAACTTTACCGCCTATACCTTGGAAATTTGTAAATCCGCCACTGATTACAGGGTGAACCATCGATCGAGATGGAGTCAGAATGAAGCCTGCATTTGACCTAGATAGATTTTTAAAGTAAGTAACCTACCAGTAATCAAACCCGTTCATTTAAATTTGCATCCAATAGATATATCGCATAACCTATCGTAAGGAGCAGAGGAGAACCTAACACTCGAAACCAAACCACTATAAAATCGAAACGAAAACTTAATAATATTCGTAACTAAACTTCAAACTTATTAATTAACCCTTTGACTAAAGTCAAAGGGCCCAAAAAAAAAAAACCTATCGTAAGGAATAGATACTGTGGAATCCCGTTCTTAAAAACCTACAAATCAGACACCTACTTATTATTTTCATAAGTAAAAACTAACTTAGTACCTAAGTAAGACATGCAGTTAGGTAAGCACCTACCTACATACTATTCGAGAGGTATAAAGCCGTTCCTAATCCACGTCAGTGGAAAATTATCAAAATGTCTCACTCACACTCCATATAATAAACTAGCGACCCGCCCCGGCTTCGCATGGCTCTAAAATTATCAGTATTTCTCTACTATATTATGCATGTATTACCTATACATATAAACCTTCCTCTTGAATCACTCTACCTATTAAAAACCGCATCTAAATCCGTTGCGTAGTTTAAAGATCTAAGCATACATAGGGAGTAGGGACATACAGACAGCGGGAAGCGACTTTGTTTTATACTATGTAATGATAATTATGTGGATGCACGCAATCCAGCACACGTCAGTTATGACGCGTGATGGTGACGTAAGTACCTATCGCATGCGAATGCTAACACACCGCATGTCATTATCTTTGGTATTAGTAAACAAATAAATGCTAATAACTGTTCAGTATGAGATGAAGAAAAACTTAGGTGTTTAATGCTCTGCTCTAGCCAGCTTATAAATAAAGCATCGATCTACGGGCATGTTTTGTTGTGTTGCTATGTTGGCTAAACGCCCAAAAATGTTTAGGTACGTCAAGAAACGTGACCACAACTTACGCTGTAGCTGGCAAAATTATATCATACCTTGCAGGACTAAAAAATAGCAATCTATTTCAGTTTTGCACATTCATTAGAGTTATTTCTAGCTGATTGAGTACCTACCTACTTACATAGTAAAGATAAATATGTATCGGCGATTACGATTGATGCTGTTATTGAAACCACATAATACATATAAAAATATTTTATTAAAAACATTTTGGTAACATTTAATAAGAACACTTAGGTAAAAATAAATCGACCTCAAAATCATTTCAAAAGAACAGCCTGGACTGGAAGTTCACGGAGGAAGCCGGAACAGCAAAAACTAAAATAAATAAAAACAATGATAACACTCTAGGCAGAGACATGTCTAATTGACAACCAGAATTAAGGCATCGCAAGAATAATTATTTAAGTACGATAAAATACCTACGTCTATTATTATAATTACAACAAATAAACGCCTAGTGTCTAACGTTCAGTTGCGCATGCGCCGCTGCGGGCGCACGGTCTCTCGGCAGGGGACTGACATCGAGTATTATTACCACTAATATTATTCACATCACTCACGAGACATTTTGCTTTCCACTACGCCGTTATACACTACTAAATACTAAAACATCCCAATTATACAAAGCTATGTTAAAATTTTACCTAACTAATAATATTAACATCTTCGGCTAATTTTGATACTAGAATGATTTAACATCATCTCATATTGTACTCTTAACATTACGCTGGATTAAATTATAAGTGAGGAATAAAACATGTTACACATAATATTGCAAGCATTACTGAGATTGTGCACGTTACGTGGTTTCATTAAGTATAGTAACAATAATTGAACTTAAGTGTTAAGAAGGAAGATTGCTTATACTGAAGTTGATAAGTGTAGGGTCCGGATCGTCGGAGCCGGGCCTGCACAAACAGCTACGATAAAGGAACAGTCATAAAGATTAAATTACGAGCATTGGCACTTTCAATATTAAATCTTAATTACACTCTCGAAATAGCACTGCATATCAATAACCAACTTAAAAACTAAATTCAGATCAGTCATTTATGATATCACATCAAAATAAACAGGGAAATACATAATTATGTGATTATCGATTGGATATACTATATAATATATATTATATTCTTTTCAAAAGAGGTATTAATTTTCTTAAGGGTTACTAAAATATTGAGCTCTGCGTCGCGTGCGACGCACTATATCACGATAATACGAGAACAACATTGAACCAATAAGTTTTGGTACTTGGAGTTCGTCTCCGAGTTAATTCTATTTCGCTAAACCTACATAATGCTTATCAGATATACGTAATACCCAGTGGGCCCGCGCCGCCTCGGCCGCCGCGCCCCGCGGGCGGAGCCTGCGCGGCTGCTTCGGAGGCACGAGCTTCGAGGCAAAAACCCTTCATCCTTATACAATTTTCTTTATAAAAATACTGTCATTTGACTACAGTTCATTGAGAAAAAAATATTTATCATATGAATGAACGATAGATATAATACAACATATAGGTTATTATGTAAAATATCATGTATGTATAATGATTTGACTAAACAAAAATAAAATGCATAAAATTGAAATGATTAAAACATTGTAAAATCACTTGAAGACACTTAGTAATGGAAGGTACTCAATTGATATTTTAGAAAATTTTGTTAAATAAATAGCACAACAACCAAAATATTTGGCAATGTGGATTAAATAAACATTAACAACTACTACCCTCGGCTGCTAACTTAACACAAAACTGGAATGCAAATATTGCATCGCACCTTGGCCTTTCGTTGGGCTGCGGCGCCGCAGCGACGGCCGCCAGGGAATCACAGGAGGCGTTCACAACAAGAGCTACTCTAAAACTGTGCGTTTCGCTCCAAATACTTTTCTTTGAACTACATTCGATTGCAGCTTTGTCACATTATTATAAGTTAATAACTAAAAATAATCTGAATGCAACATTTGATTTAATAACCAATAACAACAATTTGTGAGTTTGTGTGACTGAGGATATAGCACACTAGGCAAAAGAAGACACCTCCAAACATAAAAATTCATTATTAGCCAACAGTAAGCTCAGAGGCGCCTCCCGTAGGGGCATAGAGAATGTGTATCACTGTTAGCTGCATACTGAGATCGATGCTATATGATCAGTCAGTTTACCCACTGAATCATAAATACATAAATAAATATTTGTTAACTTTCACCTACTTGCAAGTTTTGTGTTCATAGCCCAGTTAACTAATTATTGATTACAAACAAACAGATGGCTATGTGTGGCAATGGATTGACGTGAAGCAGTTATAAAATGCAATGGAAATATCTAGAGAAAACAAAAAATACTTATGCTGCTTTGGCGGTGAATATCGCTAACTAATGATTAAATAAACTTTGGAGAAATTAATGTACGGATGTTGGTCCCTTCCGAAATGTTTACCAAACCTTCATGCGAACTTCTTTACTATAAAGAAACAATTTGAAAACTACATACTGTATTGTCTCTTATGAACATTATTTTTTTTATAAAAATAACTTTGTGGGAATTACGTCAACGTTATTGTGTACAAATACTCGAGTTACAATTTAAAGCTGATCACAACATAGCAGAACTAAATTTGCACAAAAGGACAGTATCGATCATTATCTATCATAGTTAGTATGTTATACATTACTTACATGTAATTGAAGAGACTCACACTATTAAATATCTTGACTAAATTAAGAGACCACGAATATTACATTTTATATATGCACGTACATAGAGATATTGCCAGTCTGTTAACGACACTTATTATAATTTCACTAGGAGCCCAGCATCTGGGCAAATCAATGACTCGAACGTTTTAAAACGGTCAGTAACAACTACTAATACCTTAGAATATCTAATCACTGCATTAATTTGTGATGATATGCACTGATAACCCATTCTGACTATGTTCACCATGGGTTTGTCATATAATTACACATGAGACGTTCAAGCTTCAGAGTTGAGTTGATAGTATGATAGTTAATGTGTCAAGATCGTATCATATAGATTATATGTCATCACTATTATTATGTAATGCTCGGACGGTAAATCCAACAATCATAATTAGACCTTAAAAATTAACCTACAGCTTGGCTTTTAAATTCGTGCCTATCTCGTCAAAATCGTAAATTTAAATAACATCCGAGAAGCAGCCTTTTGGTTTAAACAATGACGATCCTAATTGATAAATGACTGTGGAATATATTCTAAATTATTATCTCCTAGAGACTAAAGAATATTATAAAACAATATTTAAATAATAACTGTTACATTAATGGTGGGAAGTGCGGCTCATAATGATATCATAAGTAAACGTCTATAATTTAAATATTGCTTTAAGAATAATTGGACACGAAATCCGCAGGCTGCATGGATAACAGCCTATTGTATTTTATACTAATCAATATAAATTGTGTTCTCAGCAATTTATAGTTAATATAATATTCTTTGGATAACAAATCATTAATATTTCTAAGAGGAACTAAGTGTAGCGTAATGTATTATTATAAAGTTTAAGTTTTTATTAATCCCTTGACAGTATCGATGCTTTTCATGTTTCACGCAATGTATTATTTTATTTATTTTTAATATTTTTTGTAAAAATGGTGACCGAGAAATGCTGTTTTTGGAATAAGTGTGCAAATCATTTATGGCATTGCATGTTCGTAGTATTAATTAAGCCTAACATTATCACACGAATAAGTTAAAAACAAATACGAAGGTCATGTATCGTCGCGCATTGCATTCACAGAATTTGTCAAAAATTGTCTTGTTTAAATTAAGATCACAGTATTAAGTCACGTTTAAAATGTAACCCTACGAATGCGCGAGACGATACCCACATACATATTCCACAGTCATCCGTACAACTGGAATACAACAGGCAAGCACGTTAACAAACTACTTTATAGGAAAATGTCACTGCGCCACTCACTTCAGTTCACTAAAGGAACTTTAATATAATTTGTTAACATCAGTCATGGTAGAGCATTTCATATTACAATTGGTAATAAAAACATGTGTAAAACACAAAATAATAAAATATAACACGAACGAAATACTTAAAAACAACAAATAAATAAACATCTCTTGCCATTATAGTGAGAATGACAAGTCGTCACTATCAAAACCATTGAATAATTTATGAACTGTAGTGAGCGGCTCGGCTAGCGATGGTAGCAAACACCATCAAGTGACGGTCAAAGATATAGAAGTTGATATGCACCCTGATGTGTCCCAGTCGTACCCTACTAACTTTGTTTGTTCAAGATTTACGCTGACATATTGTCGCGTCAATCTGTGGCAGCTACTACCCATGAGAAGCCACAGAGGCGGCAAGTGTCCTTTACGTACTGTGTGCGAGTTCCGTACGGGCCAAGGCGGTGGTATTGCGAGCGGTTGGCGAAGAACAGCGCGGGGTTGTTGGGCGGCAGCACTGTCGCGCGGTAGCTCCACCGCGGGTCGCTCAGGTTGCTCATCAGGTTGAGAACGTCGCGCCCCCCGTACGCCACTTTGACGTCATCAAATGTCTTCTCCTTTGGACGTGGCTGAGGTTGCACAACAGGTTCGAATAATTTCTGAAATTTCAAACAGTGTCATCAGATTTCGTGCGATTTACGTCAAATCATAAAAAAATTCATGTCATCATTTGAGAACAAATGACGACTAACTCCGCGTTACGGCCTTAGTAACTAGCGTATACCTAAATAAGTTGCAAAATTTTTGGCAAGAAGCTAACGGCGCTAAGTAGACATTTTGATTATACTGCAGGTACTTACCTAATATATTCACAATATAAACTACACGTAGGCCCCTACATTATTACATACATATTTATACTCGTAACCTATGGCCCGAAAATGATTCCATTATCACACGTCAATAATGTACACAACATTGATAGCGTAATATAGACATTCGCCATTACGGAATATTATGAAAATAGAGAGGTCAAGGACAGGACGAATGCAAACAAAATAGTAATGCAAAATGTTAGCTCACCTTCTCTGTGGTTTGAGGACTAGACGGCAAGGAATCGCTATCGACGGATTCGGACTTGAGCGATCCCAGCGACCCGATACCGCTAGATTCACTGGAGACCGACGGGCTGGGACTCGACTGAGATTGTGACAGGCCCGTTATGTTTATGATATGCCCGAACGAGCTGAACGAGTTAAAATTCTCCGTCTCCAAGCCCGCTAGAGGTAGTGCAACGCTCAAAGCCATGTCTGCAAATGGAAAAATCACTTTTGTATTGGAATTACACGTGCATAAACGCTACTGCGTGCGAACACTTTATTAGCTATGTTGACAGAATCCTACCAACGCGCCAAACGTTACGGTTTATGATCACACCACACTCGAGGTAACGCTTCACTCACCTTTGACTAGAATAATATTTGGAAATGACAAAATCACACTGAATGCAACGAGTAAAACAATAATTACCGAAAAGCGTAATCCCAAAAAGCTCAAGCCTCGATGTTGTAAAGATCGAACATTTATAAAGTGAAGTTAGCTGCAAACGGCAGTTTGCGTGTGCGTGATGTCGCCGAGCGCCAACCGGAAATAGCGTCGTCGGTAAAGTAGTTTATTACGCAGCATTATACACAAAGAAAAATATTGTTGAATATGTTTACGATAAAAATAGCAAAATATTTAAGAATTTTTAAAATCATTGCCATATTTCAATCCAGTATAGATTTGTTCAAGTAATGATAACAAATTTAAAAGTAGGTACTATAATGAATTGTTGAATACAGCGCCACCTATGAATTTTAGTATTCAACTTATTCGCAGGGGCGTTTCAAAAAAAATTGTATTGTTACAATTATTAGTATCGAGATGGCAGCACTGAGTATGGTTCAGATAGTTTGGTCCAAATGGAGATAGTTTGCTACTCATAAACAGATGGCGCTATCCTTATTTTCAGAATTTTGTGTACATAGCCATTCGTATTTTGAAATCCATTCTACTTGTGTATTTACATGGAATTAGTAATGACTTATTCTGTCGTATGTTGGTTATAAATCCCAGGGGATAGTAAAAAAATATCACAAGATCTATTTTTATTCAGCAAGTTTGGTAATTTCCTGCCTAATCTATAATTTTATACCTAATCAGAATAAATTCTAACCTATTTTGTATACCATTAAATATAGGTACTTAATAACGGTTTTAGAGACAAACTGTTGCCAATTAACTATTAAAAAGTAGTTACAGCTGTATTTCGTACGATGATTGAGAGAGCCGGGAGCCCATCGTCAACTCCTTTCCTTACCCCCCAGTCCCACACGTGCGGGAAATGCCTTTGTATTACAAGCATTTATTTATAGTCAATTGTAGCTTTTTCACACTAGGCCAGCAACCTTTTGAGTCGGAAAAGTAAAAAATTACAATTTATAAAATTTCAAAGTCTTAAAGAGCCACAATTTTTTTCTTGCCAATAATAAATAGTACTTGCATAAATACAGATTTAGATAAAAAAACGAATCTATTCAAAAGAAAAATATCTACGAAAAGCGAGTACAAGTGGCTGAGAGAGAGATAGAAATGGTGTCTAATCCACGTTAATCGATTCAGAACGATTTTTACAGTTTTTTTTATGTAATATACTAGTTGAGCCCGCGACTTCGCCCGCGTGGAATTTAACTCAAACGCTCCCGATCCCGCGTTCTTGTTTTTCTTAAATAAAAGTAGCCTAAGTTACTCCTTATAACATCAGCTATCTGCCAGTGAAAGTCCCGTCAAAATCGGTCCAGCCATTTCGGAGATTAGCCGGAACAAACACACAGACAGACAGACAGACAATTTTTTTTAAATCGCGTTTTTGCTATAGGTGTCGTTTTTACTTTCATATGCATTTAGTGAAAAGGTGTTATTTTGATATTACAAACAGACACTCAAATTTTATTTATTTGTATAGATAATTTGAGTATGGAACTAAAGAGCCGCATGTGGATCGCGAGCCGCAGGTTGCCGACCCCAGCACTAGGCGGTTCGTTACCACCTTAGCATGTTTGCCGACTGAGGTCTAAAAAATAAAAATACGGCCGTGCCTTATTACTAGATTGGTACCAATTAAGATAACCTGAGTACTCTACCTTCATATGATAAG
The DNA here is from genome assembly GCA_918843915.1 of Notodonta ziczac. Taxonomy (NCBI): domain Eukaryota; kingdom Metazoa; phylum Arthropoda; class Insecta; order Lepidoptera; family Notodontidae; genus Notodonta; species Notodonta ziczac. Next base: position 3,884,417 of record OU974037.1, read on the forward strand.
GTAAAGTAGGTAAGTCTTAAACTGCCAATTATCAAAAAATCTGCTAGTTTGACAACAAGCAGATAAAAAAAATATCTAATAAAAAAAAAACAGGTTCACCAAGAAGACTGGTAATTTGTCAGCAAAGAACCTGCCACTTTACTTCTTGTGTTTGACGCATAATAAACCTTGATACCTCGTATTATTTGACTTGACACTGGCTTATTGAGAAAAGTGACGTCAAACGCAAAAAAAACATAAGGTTATTAACAAAATAAGTTGTAGGTATTTACTTGTAAGATGTTATGCTATTGCGAATTTGAACCGTTCACAACTGCATTGTTCGTAAGTTAATCCTACTAATATTATAAATGTGAAAGTTTGTGAGTGTGGATGTATGTATGTATGTTTGTTACTCCTTCACGCAAAAACTACTCAACGGATTTGAATGAAATTTGCAACACAGATAGTTTATAACCGGGATTAACATATAGGATACTTTTTATCCCGATAATCCCGAAATTTTTGTTACGTTAAATACTACGCGAACGAAGTCCGTGGGCACAGCTAGTATTTACTAATTTAATAATTACCTAGGTAGGTAAGTACCTAGCAAAATATAACATGAAAAGCATACTTTCCCTATGGTTTTAACATAAGTATATGGTTTAAGTATGAATCTAACATTATAAATATCTTTAGGTAACAAGATTTTTCAGAAATAAAATGGCATCTGTACATTTTATGACGCTATGGAGATCTTTCTAGGGGATCCTATCTAGTAGACTGTTCACCTATCTATGCACTCAGTGGCTAGAGCAGATTACGATTATTTATATTATTATGTAGGTAAGTATTTCTAGAATACATTTTCTAAAGCCGAAAGATAATCATTTGTGTCAAATTAAGTCCAAAATACTGATCACTTCTTAGTGAAACAATCAATACTTACCTAATTTTCAGTTTTACAGTCACCTTTCACCACTACCAATGTAGTATGAAAAGTTACCTTTTTATACCTGCAATGTTATTAATTTCGGACATGAGACATGTAGGTAGGTGCAATCGGTGTTTAATCAGTGTTTTAGGAATGTGGGTAAGATACTTACCCCATAAAGTATTAGAAAGTTATGATCGATTTACAATTATAGTTTAGTAATTTCCTGAACAACGTTTATTAATACAATTTTCTATTAATTTGAGGTTAATTGTAGCTAATATAAGAAAAAACTGCCATAAAATGGCCAAATTAAGTGTAGACGTGTATCTATACACACTATAACTCTAGTTAAGGATATACATAGATCTATGCCCTTCAGTTAGGTATAAACAAGGAACTTCTTCGGAATAAGTCTCTATGTAGAGACTTATTTTAATCTTAATTTATTACTCAGTAGTATATAAACAACTCGATAGCACTTAATCTATTATTAACCTCAGATAAGTAATTAGAGTAAGACGAGCCGAGAGCTTATTGTATTCGGAAGGTTGCCACAACGAATCAACTCTGTAATAAGTAAGCGGGTTTAAGTTTAGTATCCACTTACCGACCGCAACGGCCCGCGAACGGCACCGAGATAGGCCCCTAATTGCTCCGAATCGGGTGCTTATTGTAAATATTCTTATATCGCCACTTAGGAGCGTCCGTTCAATAAAATAATAATAATATAAACATCCGTGCAAATGGCCGGCGGGCGGCGCGGCGGCGGGCGGCGGCGGCGGGCGGCCGCGGGGCGGGGGCCGCTCTATCGATTCGCGCCCGCGCGACACAGTGTATCTATCGTCTCATCGATGCCCGTTTGCTGGCCTCACAAAGAAAGAGATAGGTTTCGCCGACTTTGATCCTTTTGTTTTTGGGTAGCGTCCAGCGATGCGGGCGGGGGCTGAAAAATTGAAGGGCCGCTGATTGGCCGGCCGGGCCCCGCCCCGCGGAGCCTCGCGCGCGAGAGCCTCCGGACCTCAGTTCAAGGGCGGTTGCCGCGCCGCACGCCGCTCTGTTTGGGTTCCTATTTATGATGTCGAATGTCTGCGAGATTAAAAATGTCAGTATGGGCCCGTTTATCGGTTCAGATGGCTCTATTTGTAGACCATGTTGGACTGATGCAATCTATCAGCGGTTTTACGGAAGTATGTATTTATTTTAGCGGTTTTAAATAATATACCTACCAAGATTCTTAATATTCTATATGCCTTTCCTTTACACGCCTCATTATATAGATACATGTTATAAATGGTAGGTTCTCAACTCCAAAAATCATGTATGCTAATGACTTAGGAAATTACCTATCTTGAAGATGGTTCTATCCACAATTAGATAATTGGCATTATATCGTACTGTTGGTAGGTAGGTATATTATATATGTAACTCTATCATATGAGGATTTAATATTTTAGTTATACACGAATAGGCATAAAAAAAAATTAAAAAATATGCAGGCAAAGATTCTGACCTGATTTGATTTCATAATAAGTTTTAGTATTGTTCTAGTGTTGTACTTGCGTACCTGATTAGAGCTGATATAATAGAGTCTGATAGATCAACCCCCAGCATATGTAAAGTTATTATCGATAGAGCAGCACAAGTTTCTGAAAAACGTTTTGTAAACCCATTGTAAATTGATTGAAATTTCTATAAATTTGGGGTTTAGATCTTCAGTCATCCCTACGTTCATGGTTGAATATAAATCGTTATAATTTATGTATATGTATCACTGCTACATCCAAAGCCAGATATCTTCACGACTCGTTAAAGTTTCCGTTACTCGCCACAAATGGGTCGAACAAAAGCGCAAAAAAGCCGCTAAGCACACATTAGTTAGCGCAAATAGAGGCACGATCCGGCTGTTAGAGTACTGTTAGCGCGGCGTTAACCTTGAGGTCATTGGTTCATGCAGTTGAAGGATAAGGGCATAGTGATGGGCGGAAGCGGACGACGTAGTGACTAAATTTATGAAAAAAAAACCAAAGATTCGATTATTCAATAGAGATTTAAAGTGTTTATAGAGACGACTTCTTCATAAGAAATCTTTCATCTCGGTTATCAGTCGCGCTATCCAGCTTGAAATAGCAAAAACACGCATTGATATAAATATAACACATTTCACTTATCATACGGTATTGTACTCAGATTCAGTTTTCTGTTGTATTTTGTTTACCACATTTCTTGCGAGTATATATGCTATAGGTAACAAATTGCTAAGTAAAGAATAATATACCTTTTAATCCTATTCAGACTCATGGCCACGCTAAGCAGTGTGGATTAATTTACCTGTGGATGGTGAACACACTGAATGCCGGCCAGTGTGGCTACGGTCTAACATCTATTACTTGCAGTCACACCGATACACCAAAGTTATATTGAAAAACTATTATTTCAAGTATAATACCTACCTTAGCAGAGAGTCTGAAGTATTTTTTTCCACGTCAGTTAATTGAACTGTTCGCAATCGCTACACTCTCTGCTACACTCCTATAAACACAGCCTCTGGTTTTTGTTGTAAAAAATTTCGGTCTATAGACACGGTGATAAATGTCGTGTAGCGAGTAATGATTCTAACAATTTTTAATTTTAACTATTTCACTGAACCTCTATGCACGTAAATTTAAAAAAGAAATAGAGATAATTGTAGACTCTAGGACATTAATTTTCTGCCTTCTCCGTCCTCTAGGGCCAGTATTAATAAATCGCTCTTGAGTCTGAGAACGATCTTGGAAATGTCACCCTAACGTCATCCCAGTACAAAATGACATGTCAAAATCGTACTCAAGATCGCTTTCAGACTTGAGATAGATTTATTAATACGAGCCTAGAACAAACGTTTCCGAAACACGTAAGCTTCAAAAGATGTATAACATTTACGATTGATTAATCATAATCCGTTGATGCAGACAGCGAGCAACCATCCACTGTGGCGTTATATGGGGGAAGCCTATCTTCAGCAGTGGACGTCTTCCGGCTGATTATGATGATGATGATGATGATGAATCATAGTCCATTATTTTCGATAGACCAATCGCAACGGCTTTGCCTCCGCTCCCGACCCGCAATTTTTTTTCGAAATTATTTGTTTACTATGTTAATTATTTATAGTATTGAAACCAAATGGTTGTGGTTGGTCCGAGTTTGAATGACACCTATATTTTCGAATAAAACCCAGCCAAAAAAATAAATTGTGGGTTCGGGGGACCCCGCTCAACGAAGCTCTCTGTTAAGTATTTGGCGAGCACAACATTTTTAGTTTTACGATGCCGCACCATCCAGTCACCTGAATAGCTCACTTACGCCATCTAGTTGATTTTTAGATAACTTTTTCACAGTGGACGTTACAAAATTACGTATAACGCTTTTCATGCGTCACGAGTTCGGCCATTTATCTTCTACCGCAAACCGCGTAAAGGAACTTCGCTCCAAAAAAAGCATCCAAATTACAATTTGACACCATATTTAATGGTGCCAAATTAGGAAGACCGTTTGCACGTCTTTTCTGTCACGTTCAAACGTCGATCACTCACGTCACGTTACACCGACGTTCGACACGGTGTTGGACGCGGATGACGTCAGCGACGTCGCGGCGTGTCACCGACTGCGACTCGGCAGCGTGACAGCTACCCAAATGAATAAATGAACGGTTGCTTTATGATGTTTTGAGGTGAAGACTTGGATAAGTGTGTAACGGGTCTTATTTCAGATATTTTTCTGGCTATCTCAAGTCAAATCCGGGCGTCTACGGAGATCGATGAAGGTAGAGTATGCTTGGGTTACACACTGATAATAATAATAATAGTGTAATACCTGGTATAAAGAAACGATTTGCTGTCATTAATAAAGGTTTAGTAAAATATATTAATAAGGAACTACAACAATCATTTACTGTCTCATTTCTTTTCTCAGAGCAGCTGAGTCCATAGTGTGTTCCCTAATATCGTTATTTGGAAGCGCCTATATAAAACATTACTAAGTATAGACAATGATTAGATTCTCAGGCAACCGATATGTAATGGGTGCTATATGCTATACAAGCTCTTATGCAAATCATTTACGTAAACGCTAGCGACAAGCGAGCGTAAACCTCATGATAGAGTTGCTAAGTGAGTGTGAGCGGGCAAAGCCTCTATGAAAAGGATAGAAATGTTCAAATACTGGCCGTTTCAACAAATCAAAATTTTTCTTAAAAATTATTCGAATATTATTATTATTTTATACCACTCCATGCCCGATACTCCTCCAACCTTGTTTCGGACGTTTGAAACAGATCGCAATAATAATCATTATGTTTTATTTACTCACATTTTCTTGAATATTTTAAACATGACACAGCAAAGCAAACACACCGAGCCCACCGCAGCTCCCATATTGTGTGGAGGCGACGACACCATTAGCCGTCGTCATGTACCTAATACCTCGGCGTCGCTAAACGACGAAATATTTAAATAGGTATCCATCCGCGGCTATCTCCAGATAAAACGCCCCAATTCACATGCGTGAGCCCCGTGATGGATGAGTCCGACGATCAGACCCTTGCCGCGCCCCCCTCGGAAATTTGCCTTCCCCGCCCGCCTCGGCTGTCCGACAACCGCCCGCCCTAAGTCCTGTAGGTGATCCATTACACTGGCATTTTTGCGTAATCCTCGTTTATAAATATGAAATTGAAGGAAGACCTAGTGATGGTTAATCGAGTGGAGGTCGGGGTCAGCGGGCCCTCTGTTGCGAATAATTTATGGCGACGCGCCAGAACTGTCGTTGAAAATATCCCGGGAAAATTTATATCATGTGTTTTGTAGGCGTTCGATATATGAATATTTTTTTAAATGTTGAAAACGATACTACGGTCAACGAGAAGCGATACGAAATGGTAATAATGCTCAAATTCAAGTGGAACACCGCCAGTCTCGCCAACATTAGGGCGGCCTATTCATAAATTCGCGGTTCACTCTTGAAGGCGAAACGTTAAAGCAACTAATTTAATAAAATATTATATTCATATGTATCGCTTCTCGTTGGCTGTGGTATAAGTTATGAAGTGGAAGGTATCCAGTGCAAAGATAATCATATTATTTTAATTTGATTGTTTAAAATAACGTTTGTTGTTTTCTTAATTCTTTCTGTTTGCTGTGTACCTACTCTAATCTTAAATTTGCATAGGTCACCTACCTATTAATTTCGAACATCATTGGCTTTTAAGGTACTGGAGAGTTTCTGAAGAGTGTTGTCATATAGGTATATCTATTTCAGTGCTTACAATGACGATCAAGGACTTCTAAAACGTCTCTCCCGTTGATCTGCATCGGGTAATCACGACGCCCGCATGCAAAATAGTAATAGTAATAATTGCGATGCGCCTGATCACAGAGTGGGGTGTATTCTGATTACAGATAATTGCAGCGGGGGTAGTGGGGTCCCGCTGATGAGCGATTCGGGTATTATTCTCGCTTTATTTGGGTATTTATTGCGCTTGAGTGACGGCGCAGATATTGTGCCAGGCCATAATATAATATGTGCGTCCCCAAGGGTTTCCACCCTATGGATTTGTGGTGGCCGTAGATATGTTTTGCCGCGAATGTAATTGTATCATTTGGGAAGGCAAATTATTGTTGATATTAATTTATCAGTTTATCTTTTTATATTTTATTATGTTCGGGATATGAATTGTATTTTTATCTGTTTTACAAAACAGGTGTGTTATGTAAAACAGCAGAGGGTACACCAACCTGAGCGAACCTGTTTATGATCTGTAATCAATTAGCATCAGTTTAGCTCTACCACAATGAAATACTTCTTAAATAAGTGACCTTTTTAGCTGGTAAAACTACACGAATATAAAACAATTTCCCCGCCCGCCTTGTAACGTAGGTCTTACGGTTGGGCTGCTGGCCGTGCTTCACGCCGCAAACGAAAACAGCAGAATTATCGATATTAGGTACCACATCAATTCTGTTTGATGCTAACATGTAAGGACGTCATAATTTAAAATAATTTCGACCACAAATAGCGGTCTTAATTTACCATTATTTCCTTATCAACCGTCAAACTGGGGCGATCTTACCGAACCGATCGACTTACATACCTGGGGGCACAATCATATTCATTAGCAGACCTCAGGCCGAGGGACGAGGCAGGCGATCGGGGAGGAGTAGGGTTTAGTGCACTGATGTGTCGATAAGCTCTTGTTTGGGGCTTACCTCGGTTCTTTCGACGAATTTTAATGCCAATTAGAGTAGACAATATTGTGCAGTGAATGGATTGAGGTCTTTATTAGTGTCGGATATTGTTGTGTCCGCTCGCGCGGAATCATCCGGCCGCGGTGTGGGGGCGCCCGCGGCGGTGCGGCCGTGTATCATGATTAAAAATAATAAATAGATTTTAGGTATTGAATAGTTGGGATATTTTAATGCTAGTCGCTTCACAAAACTATATAGGTACTTTTATTTTTGTCAATGATTGAGATTCTTCTTCTTCTTCTTCTTCTGTGTCGTTCCCTCACTGCTGAGGATCGTGACCATATACGATCTGTCTCCATTTGCTCCTATCCTGCGCCATATCATTAGATCGTTGTAGAGTTTCTCCTTGATTGATTGAGATTGAGATTAATAATGATGAATAACTGACTGTGTGGTATTTATTTTATATTTCCAGTACTACATACTTAGACAACAACGAATAATAGGTAATATGTTACTAAGCCAGCTACACGCTGCCACCACTGTTACTCCTGTAAGCCAGGATCGACAATGGTGTCCAATTATAACGCCGAGGTTTGACCCTCGACAATTCCCCTATTATACATATAGGTAGAACTTATTATAGGTATGTAGAGTACCTACTCATAAAAAAACCTACTTAATTAAAATAACAAAAAACATCCCACTGTATTAAAAATTCAACCAATCATTACCATATCACTTTACAACTAACTACCGCAAAACATAATAATTAGGCACGCCGCACACGTGCTATTCACGCACGACGGCGCCGACTATCCGCACATCGGCACGTCGGTCTCTATTCAATGTATACTCGTAATGTATCGCGCATAACATTAATCTGCTGCGAGTGATGGATCGAGCACCCGGGGCTCGGCTGGCCTGGGATACGAAAAAATATTTTCGTTGGTATGAAAACTTCAGTGTATTTTTCTTACCTGTAGGTTTCTTTTTTATATAACAGAGTCAGCGAACAAGCTGACGACTCACCTCCTTAGCTTAATTAATTATAATAATTTTAGCCCTTTTTTGACGTCCCACTCCTGGGCACGGGCCTCCCCTCAACACGAGGGGGATTCAGGCCATAATCCACCACGCTGGCCCAGTGCGGGTTGGCGGATTTCACATGTCTTTCGAAAATTGGTTAAATCTTCTAAGACATGCAGGTTTCCTCACGATGTTTTCCTTCACCGTAAGCAAGTGATAATCATATAGAAATTATGAATCGCACATATATTTTAGAAAAATCCAGAGGTTCGAGCCGGGGTTTGAACCCGGGACCTGGTAGCCCGCAAGACGCGTGCTTAACCAATCGGCTATCACTGCTATCCATAGCTTAGCATGCTTGCAATACCAAAGGCTCTGCTCGCGTGTTGCTGACCTCAAGAGGACTGGGAAGGGACAGGCTATACTGTGACGTCATAGCTTGCGAAAGTAAAAGTTTGTATTTTTGAAATTTTTGAATTCAAACTCACACTCACTCTCAAAATTGTTTGTATTCATGTAAGCCAACAAAGCATTTATGAATAGTCAGAATCTACAACCGGTTCGGAATGCCGCTTCCACAGAGAAGATCCGGCAAGAAACTCAATGGTTACTCTTTTCAATGAATAAAATATGGTGTACATTCTCAGGAACAGGAACAGAATGTGAGCAGACCTCACTCAGATTTAGGTATTTAAATTAGAAAGCTAGTTTAGTGAAGTGTGCATACTTACTCACACTTTACATCAATTTAATGCTTACAGACCAAAAAATAATACTTTATAAATAAAACAGACAGAGGTGGATAAGAAATTATTGCTTTGATGTCTTCCATGCTAAATAAATGAATAGAGTTTAACAACAATGTTGTTGAGAGGAGAGGAATTCAGAAAAAAACTAGCGGTAGTAGACCGACTTCTACCCTCCTTTATTTTTTACATCCCCCTTACAGCAAGTGGTACCTTCTCACGGCATCTCGTAAAACAGTTTGTGTGAGATTAATTGCATTATGTCGTGTTGTGTGCGTATTAATGGCGACTATCATGGGGCATATACCCTACCCTTTAATTATAGACTCTCGTTTATCACAAGATTTAATGATTGTGTAAATTATTGTTATGAGGGCGACCGCCTGCAATATCTTCTAAGAATAATTTGTTGAAGTACTTGATTGACTAAATAATAATTATAATTTACTTTCATGTAACTCTATAAATAAACTTATTTTAAACTGAAAAATATGAATTACAGGCAGGTAGTACATGTAAGGTAGGGTTTCATTTTAAACCGACTCCCAAATAGGAGGAGTTTCTATGTTTTTAGTGTATGTATGTTTTTTCATGTATATTCACCGATTTCTCCGTCAATTGTGGACCAATTTTTAAAGACTATTTCTGTCTTTGTGTTAATTGTGTCCGAATTAACACTTTGATCGCTGAGCGGGAACTATGAACTAACCACTTCCCACGTAACTCTTAATTGAATCTTTGAAATCGTCAAATCCATGAGAATATTCAGACCATATCTTTGTCGTTGTTGTCATCGTATGTCGTGATGTAAATTGTTCTTTATGGTGTGTATTAATAAATCAATCTCAAATCTGAGAGCGATTTGGAATTGTCATTTTTATATCATTCCGGTACGAAATGACATCAAAAGGGTACTCAAGTCCACTCTGAGACTTGAAATCGATCTATTAATACGGACCTATGATTTCAATCAGCATTTGTTTTGACGTTGCAAGCTACTGTCTCGAGTTTCAATATTTCCATCGGGAGAGTGGCGGGCAGTCGGCGATGACCGGAGGGCGGGCGGCATTTCACGACCCGCTGCCCGCTGACCTTTCCGACTCCCGGGACCGAGCAAATGCCATCATGTTTTCATTTCTAGGGTTCCTTGGTTCTAGGAAGACGATTAAAAAGAAATATAAAAAAAGCTTTAGATTGTGGTATAACAATGAATCAAAATATTATGCTATCATTTATCATGGTGCTCTTGCGCAAATGTTTGCGTTTCCATGCCAAACCAAGATAACTCTTAACAAGTATGACAGCAGGTTTGTTTTGTTATGGCCGAAATACGCGATATTTGCACAAATACATCATACGCAAACTATCAGCATTATAATACTTTAAACAAATTAAACAAGATTTAATTAGGATTCTAATTTATTGTAGCTAGGTACGTAGGTGCCTGTGTGAATTGACCAGCCTATCGGAAATGAATGTACGGATATATACGGATATACGGAATCCAGGACTCGTCCGCCGAATAAGCTTGGCAGTGTTGTTTCATCCGCCCGCGGACTCGACGACACTCGATTAATTTTTCACGGTACGCTTGTCAAAATGTGATTTAATATAGCACGCGAGGGTTGAGTCCGGCCGCTTTGACGTGCGATGCGTGCAGTTCGCGCTCGTCGGACGGACCACATCGAATTCGGTTAAGGGTTGCGGTACATCATTTTGATAGAGTCATTTCGAATTGAGGGGCTTTTTCTGTAATGTTTTTTATAGTTACGACAAAACTAAGGATTCTATTGGCATTTTACTCATACAAATAGGCATAGACTTAGCTTTCAAGTGCCTCGTACTTTAGGCCGTGTGACCATGTAAGTACGTTACTTATATAATTGTTATTATTATACAGGGTGAAATTGAATTCGATGGGCAAATTGATAACGGAGCTCCATTGCTGCAACAAAATTTTAATAAAATGACAAATAAAAAATGTGTGTTGTAAAAAGCAATACTGATTGTATCGTTGAAAACTATGCTACGTCGTTTTATTATGTCTACTAAGTACTTACATGTAATTTATCGAGTATTTTATAATTCATTAATAAAACACTAGGAAGTAAATAATAACTTCCATGAAATATTTTTACTTGATACGTAAATTTATTATTTCAGTAATATAACAAGGTATATTTTTAACCCCCGACGAAAAAAGAGGGGTGTTATAAGTTTAACATGTGTATCTGTGTATCTGTGTGTCTGTCTGTGGCAACGTAGCGCCCAAGCTGATGAACCGATTTCAATTTTGTTTCTTTTGTTAGAAAGGTATTCTGATCGAGAGTGTTCTTAGCTATGATTCATGAAAATCGGTTCAGCCGTTTGAAGATTATCAGCTCTTTTGTAAGTTAAAAAGCCACATTCAAGGCCAAAACCAACTTCCACGGCTCGAATCCATTCGAAATTTTAGATTATTGGATTTAGATTTATTATATTTTTAAATGATCGTAATAGTCTGAACTGGCTTTTCACAATATTATAAATGTGAAAAGTTTCCCGAATTCTGGAAAAAATGGATATTTTATCAATTTTTATATGAGACTGTCTGTGCCCGCGGACTTCGTCCGCGTAGTATTTAACGTAACAAAAATTTCGGGATTATCGGGATAAAAAGTATCCTATATGTTAATCCCGGTTATAAGCTATCTGTGTTCCAAATTTCATCCAAATCCGTTCAGTAGTTTTTTCGTGAAGGAGTAACAAACATACATACATACATACAGTATAGTAGGATTTGTGTATGAACTAAAGACGTTCCATAAGTCACGTGTCAAATGATGGATACGCGCATGCGTTATATTTTGTTTGTTTTGTTAATGGTCATGGAATATTACGCAATAATAATTCTAGAGGGCGCTGCTCCGCCATTGAGAAAAAATACAGAAAAACAAGTATAATTACAAATAATTTTAGCGTTATTTAAAATTCTTCCCATGGGCTGCTTCCGTCCACCTCAACCATATATTAATAATTATTACATCAAATTGAATCATAATTGATAATCTTTTACTAGGAATTAAACCTCCGTGGCATCAATATTTAGATTCGTTGTCTATTCTAATGTTAATGATTATAATGTCATAACAAGATAATGTCTCATACTTTTATACAGATTTTATGTTGAATATTGTACATTGCATTGGAATCGAATGGAATGGCATCTTAGATTATGAGGAAGCCAAAAAGAATGATGTAGGTAAATGGCGCTTTCATAATCTGGCATCGAAACTAGTTGTACCAGATGAATATGCGAGATGAGCTATGAATACTGAGCTACGGGAGCTACGCAAATCTCGCTAACTTAATTATTTGGAAGAACTAGGTAAAGTATACATTTGATGAAAAGGTCGTCGCATCGGGGGTTTTTAAATTTTCAATTTAGAGTTATATATCACTTAGTTATATGCTCTAAACTTTCTTTAGTACACAAAGGATCGCTCATCGAAGTTTGGCCAATGAATTTAATTTCATTCTGTATATGCATGTTTTGTGAATCTGTTGAATACTAATTCTGGAGTGTGGGAGTTCATTTGTAGCTGAATAAAATGTTTACAGATCTACCGCGTTCCTAACTCCGTTGCCAATTTCATACCATTGATAGCAAGGCGAAATTCCTTTTATATCAGATTCCATACAATCGTATGTCGTTCCGTTTATTTCCGCAATCGATCACACTTCTCTGACCCCTATTCATCATGCAAAATATGAACTTTGCAGCCTCCATTTGCATTCCCACAACCCACAGTTACAAGTGGCATTATCTATCAATAACGCCAAAAATGGTACCGCAATTTCCAATTTGCCGCGTCACTCCGGATTCCAATAGGAAACGGGGATAAATGGAGTCACATTCCAATATGTCACCGGCCGGGGAACGACCGTTCGGCCTTTCGGCATTCGGCTTTCGGCGTTTTAGGATATTCGCGGGCGTGCATTCGTGGCATAGTGTTCTCGCGCATACCAAAATCCTAATGAGATTCTAAGCGGTATTCGGCGCGTGACTAATTGGTTTAACGTACTTATAATATAATTGTTTTTATAACAATGATGGGTACATATTTGGTACGGCGGTCGGTCAGTGTCAGGGTCGTTGACATCTTTGTTTATGGACGTAGGATTTTTGGTACGTACCATTTTATTTTTAAAGACACGAACTCTTCGACAGTTCAAATATTTCAGCACATTATTTTCAAAATATTCCACGAAAGAATAGTACAATGGCTAGGTCATTACGTATGCGATACCGAAACCTGCCTTTTCCAAAACATAGCCTTAATAAATAGGGTGAAAGGCCCAATACGCGGCGCTTTCATCCGCACATTAGGCAGTCTCCACACGGGCGGCATGCGTGTCACGTCAATCGTTATTGCCTGTATAGCGCCTCCATTGCCCGCTCTGATTTGAAATATTTCCACGGAACCACTTATTCACACCTCGCAAACAGGTCTGTCGATGTCGTGTGGGAGGTCTTGATCGTTTAGACTGGCATGCGTTAATAAATCTAAATTGATTTTTAAACGCTACACGAATACAGCTTTTCTGTTAGAAGTCCGAAGGAACAGCCCATAGTGTGTCAGTGTCAAAAATTGGGCCAGCTAATATTATTATTAAGGCAAAAAGTGTGTGTACACTAATAAGTAGGTACACTACGCTCTGTCTAACGAAAACATATCTCAAAGCTCTCTATCGTCTAAATAAGGTTTACTAGACATACTTCTCACCATCTTTAAGTATCAAGTACATCCATCACACACGAGACGTCCACGGTCTCAGGGTATGTGCGCCTCTCACGGGGCGAGAGGGTAATCGTTTTGTAGAGCCGCGTTTTGTACCGCTTTGTGCGATCCAATGCGAGGCAATCGCAGCGTGCGTATTCGTATCGCGTACCTATTCTAATGGGGTTGACAACTGGCACGTCTACCCTATAGTATGCTCGCACTTGAAGCAATCAGAATACTTGAGCGGTTATTATAAATGCGACTCTTATGGCGTGATGTGAATTCTTTTTTTTTATTAAAAAGTGAACGAGTGTGATGTAAATTATTTTCTGATAAGTATTTAGGTATAAACCACTTCAATAAATTCTGGATCCTCCTTTATATTGCTGTAATGTGATAATATAGTTTGGTATTTTGGGGACGCAAAGTTTTATATAAAAAAAAATTCATAAAAACCTGGGTGCAATATAAGGCTAGGAATAAGTAGGACCTTATAATTTCTTTCAATCTAATCTTTACACTTCATTTGGATAACTTTATTAGGTAGGTAGGTACCTACTCACATGTACCTGTACCTTAACTTACTTGGTTTGGCTGAAGGATTTCTGAAGAAACATTAAAAAAAAATGGATTGCCTCCTCCTTTCTTTGAAGTCGGTTAAAAAACGAGTTAGTCACTGAAACAATATTGTAACAAAGGCAATAAAATTTTAGGTTTTCATTATGCCGCGATGCGTTGTATATATCTTCATCCGGGTGTATACCAAACAATTGATTATTTATCGTGTCTGCTTGTTGTTTCTCGTGGGGTTAGTTAGTGAAACACAAGACCGTCCTTGTCATAGATATCACCATAATTCTAACCTAAACACCACAATAGGAATCTACATTAAATCAAAGCACGATAGAGTCCCCAACAATGGGATATTCGGACTCCTTTGTAGTCTCCATTATCTTTGGCCACGTGGGGCAGGTGAGCGGCGCACGCGCACATCTGCGCGCCATAAAAACCATCGGATTGCGCAAGATTCTAATCGTGTTCTTTTTTCTAAAACGATGACAGTTCCGTAGGTATTTCGCGCCAATCTAACGGCCTCCCGTGGTTCAACACCTGTCTGTTTAACTAAGTTCGATGTTCACACTGTATTAATTTCGGAATATCGTGATGAGAGTCGTTTTTAGAAGGTTGTGGTACACGGTAGATATTTCTGATGAGTTTAAGAGTACTTGAGCGATGGTAATTAATACATGCTAACAAATAGTAGTAAAAAACAAAATGTATTGTGTTCCTTTACTAGGCTTTGCTTAACTTACAATAATAGTTTAATGGCGAAGTTGCAGATTGAAACCAGTAACTCTACTGTTACGAAGGCGGCCGCGCAAAACTCTAGGTTGTTCCTTAGCAAAGCTTTAGAACATAAGTTTTTTTACGTAAATAGGAACACTGGCAGGCGGTCCAACGAATGGTAATTGGTATCCGTCACCAAGGATATTTACAACTCAACGGAAACAGACGCATTGCCGGCCTTTTAAGGATCTGCAGACTTGCTTTTTGAAGAACCTCTATATTGTACTGCAATGGGAAGACTCTATGAGGGAGATCTTTCCACAACCTGCACTTGCGTACAAGGAAGGCTCACCATGTCCTGATTTCCTAAGACATGTAAGTGTCCAAACGATGTTTTCCGTCACCGTAAGCAAGTGATAATCATATAGAAATTATGATTCGCACATAGATTTCGTAAAACCCAGTTTGAACCCAGGATTATTGTGCTCGCAAGACGCTTGCTTAACCAATCGGCTATCACTGCTGTGTTGTTCGTACTTACATTAGTGAAATATCAGGCATTCAAATGGTGTGGAAGGAAACTCCAGGAAATTCAAAAAAGCATATCGAATTCTCGTCCCATAGACGCAATAACACCAGACCACATAAAAATAAGCCTCTTGTCCGACCACTCTCCGCATTAAAAGTACCTTAACGCATTGCACAAATCCCCAAGTTCCAGTAATTCCCCAAACTCATTCAAAGATCACGCACAATAACAAAGACACTACTTACCTGAGAATAAAGTGGACCGGTATACTCTTTAATGATATTACTACAACCTTAAAATAAATTCCAGTTTCAAACTTTAAGCTCTATCGCGTTAGTTCGAAGGGTGCAATTAAAGTTCTCGATGTGTAAATATAAATTGGTAACGCTGAAGAGTCCTGCAGTGCTATTCTGTATCGATATACAATTGTCAGCGTCTGATGGGTGCCGTATATTAAAGATTTTTACGACAACTCGTAATTCATTGGTTATGTTCCGTCAGGGTGGACTTTAGTTTGAGAGACAAATTAACTTTTACTATTAATGGTGGATGTTACCTGCGGGATTCGTTTCACAAATATCTACTCGTATAATATATGCTTATCGAAGGTAAAAGACAAAAGCGAAAAACACTTATCAAGATGTTTCCAACATTAAATTCGGCATGTGTGTTTCGCTCGGCCGCTCGGCGCAGTGGTTCGAGTGTAGGCCACACGGCTCAGTGCACTAGGTGGTTGCAGGTTCGATTCTCGCCCGGGCAAATATTGGAAATGGTATTTTCGTTATTTGCCCTGGTTTGTGTTGTACTGGAATCGCCCCCAGTCAATGACATAGTAAAAGCGTTGCATCGTTTTTATACAATTGGTGAGTTAGTCCGTCTTTACCATGACAATATTTCACTTATTTTATTAATAAGAGATTTTGGTGCAATGAATTTAAGTTTACAAACGATATGTACATAAGTTCTTTACCGCACATCTTGTGTAGTTTCAACGAAATCCGCGACACCCTCGCGGCTACCTGGCTCCGCGGCGGGCTGTTGCTAGCGAAATCACCCACTACCAAGAACTGAACAATACACGTCATTTTTTTTCTACAAAAATCTTTAAAATGCAGTTTTTCGGCGCAAATACCAAAGAACACCTGGTCGGAAACGTACCCCGGGGGTCCCTGATTGATGGACTCTACAATTTCGTACAATGCCAGAAAAATGCAGTTCAGATCCATTCGCAACGGATCGGACCTCGGCGACGTAGAGTCTGTTTAAAACAATCAATGATCGACATTCGTGAATGGAATGTGAAACAAAAATCTTTTTGAAAGAGTGGGTGGGCAGGAAGGCAGGTGGATTCCAGTCTTTGTGTTTCAAAGCGAATATTACTACAGACGAAATGCTTGCTCTATGTGCTTTCATTCATTGTTACGAGTTGTTCTAGACCTACCTAATGTAAGATTGATGAACCGATTGGTTAAGCACGCGTCTTGCGGGCACTAGGTCCTGGGTTCTAGCCCCGGCTCGCACCATGTGCGACTCATAATTTCAATATGATCATCCCTTGCTTACGGTGAAGGAAAATGTTAACAATTATCAAAAGACATGTGAAATCCGCCAACCCGCACTTGGCTAGCGTGGTGGATCATGACCTTAATCGCTCTTGTAGTGAGGAGAGGCCCGTGGCCAGGACAGACGTCAAAAGGGGCTATTATTATTAATATTTTAATGTAAGAAGATGTGAGATAAATAGAATTAAAATAAAATTAACCGACTTAAAACGTGGGTGGACTAAAAAGCTTGAAATAACCTTGTAATTTATTTCATTTAGAGTATTTTTTTTTTATTTTTTTTTCACGATTTGTAGTGGCAAACTAGTTACGTATTAAATTCCTGGTGACCTTAAATCGTCCATATCCCTCTAACTGCTGGACCGATTTTAATACAATTTCTACGGGACACCTGGAGAGGACACCCTATCAAACATTTTTTTTTTCAAAATCGGTCCCCAATTGACTGAATAATCCTATGAACATACATGAAAAAACATACAGTCGAAGAACCTCCACCTTTTTCTAAGGTCGGTTACAAACTCAAATACCCTACGTGACGTCACCTAGTCACTCCGTGACACCTAGACACTCCGTGTGTCTCTTTCACCTCTAACGAGTATAATAAAACATTGAATCCCCCACAATACAGATTCATGCACACAAGCCGCGCAGATCCCGTGTGCGGTAAGAAAATAATGTGATTGATCTGTTAATGAATATGCAGATGTGTTAAGTGTTGATAGGGCCCCGCAAATAAAGCTGCCTCCCAGAGGAGTGATTGCCGGCGCCTACCTCGGCAGAGCACGAGCCAGATTTTAATCTCAGATAAGTGGCACGAGCTGAGAACAGTTTACATAAATTCTAGAGTTAGCACCTTGTTAACAAAATGCATCTGATTGCGAGTTTGATAACTGCGTGTTTTCGTTGTTTTGGTTGCGTCTTTTGAGCGCGCTGAGTTGGCAAATTGTCCTGTTTTAATCGTGCATTGTAGTACCACCCTCGCACAGAAGATCGACGTGTAAAGCTTTAGCAGTGGTTTTTAAAGCTGTGTTTTGTACGATGGGTGAGAGAGCAGAAATCCCAATCCCTGTCCACTCCTATTCGGGGTTGGCAACGTGCGAGAAATGCTTTTGGTATTGCAGGCATCCATGGGCTATTGTAACTGCTTAACATCAGGCTGATGGTACGCTTGTTTGCCGACTTTATTATATAAAGTAATATATTAATAACAGAGGTAACTTTTAAAACAAGAGTGCTATTAAAACTCGCGAAGAGAATAAGAGAACCCTCGTAAAATCAGTGGAAAAGATGAGAAGAAATAATGGAATATCTTCATACAACCCTTCTAATTAATGGCCATCAGTGTCTGCACCAGTCGCGGGGGTTGACAGTGCTTTCAAGTTTTTTAATATGCTTCCTCACCTCGGCATCAGACGGTATAATTGCTTTTTTTCCTGTGGCAAGTTTGCGGTTCCCCGTTAATCATTGCACTGTTACGTTTAAATTGTTATCTATTGAGGGTAGGAAAAGTTTGGAAGAGGGTTTGGGTATTTTTTTTAATATTGTACCAGCTTAAGTAAATCTTCTAACCTAGAGGTGAAAAATTAAATATATATAATCTTTTCTACAGGTTTTGATAATCCGCATAGAATATAGAGGCGTTCGAGAGTTTACAAGACACACACCAATAAATGATATTTACCATACAAATTTTTAAGACTGAGATAGATTCAGTTCCTTTTTCAACAGTGCAATCAGTTTTAAATACATTTTGTTTCATGTTACTTTTATTTCATAAAAAAATCATTATATTTATGAAATCAACTCCTGTAGTATAACAAACACTATGACAATATTGACTATCTATTACTTATCCAATGGCAAGGAAGGGTGCACGGGGAGCGGTCAATTTTGTCTACTTATCGCGCATATATCTTACTTATTATACGCTAGCGACTAGCGAGCAAACACGCGTAAAACTTATAGTAGACTGCATGCGGAAGGTTTTCTTATTATATAATAAAACTTAGATTGTATATATGTATGTATGGTGTTAGCAATAACTGCATGTACCGGATCAGCGCTGAGATAAAACACGTGAGACGTGGACAATCCTTTTCGGCTGGAAATTGAATAGTTGGATTACGCGACCTACGAGACGCGTCAGGGTTGCCACCACCGATTAATTTTATTATAATGAAAGGAGAATTCTTCTTATCTTGTAAATAATTGTAGTTAACAATTTAGTTTAGTCTTCATTAGCCAAGAATCTTAAGTGTGTCTTTCTCTTAAAATACTGTAGTAGCTGATAGTCTGTATGATAATTACTTCATCAATGTATTTAAGGATTCATCTTCAGTTTTAAAATCCTCTGTTAATTTATAAAATTAAAGTAGTGTGTGCTAGTACAGGGTTGGCACATGTTTTCTAACGTGTGTGCTAGGTTAGAAAACATGAGGCAACCCTGCCAATGACAACGGCCGGGTATCGCGAGGCTCAGAGGCTGATTACGGGCGCCATTGTGCCTCGGACACAAAACGCAATTAAGTATTAGACAGACTTTATAGCCGCGTTATCCTGGTCACGGGTTTAGCTGTTACGAGATAGTCTTACTACTCTATTATGGAACCTTTTCTAGATAGACTTAAGGAAGTATATCGTTCAATTTATTATCTAGCATTTACCCACAGCTCCGCCCGCGTGGTACTTCAAGTTGTCGCCTATGACACTCAGATAGCTTAGTTTACTAATAGTGAATGAAATTTTTCCTACAAATAAGCTATATGTATATCGTAAATACAAACAATTTAACTCTTTATAATATTAATTATTAAGAGGTAAATTGTTTGTAATGGTATAGAATGTGTCTGCTTATGGACGCTTGTAAGCTTGACTTTAGACCAACCGGCCATTAATCGTTATATTAAGATGGTATTTCGTTCAAGTTTTAATGCAGGTTATAATTACTAACAACAACAAAGCAGTGATAGCCGATTGGTTAAGCACGCGTCTTGCGGGCTACCAGGCCTCGGGTTCAAACCCCGGCTCGAACCTCTGGATTTTTCGAAATCTATGTGCGAATCATAATTTCTGTATGATTATCACTTGCTCACGGTGAAGGAAAACATCGTGATGAAACCTGCATGTCTTAGAAGATTTAACCAATTTTCGAAAAGACATGTGAAATCCGCCAACCCGCACTGGGCCAGGGTGGTGGATTATGGCCTGAATCCTCCTCGTGTTGAGGGGAGGCCCGTGCCTAGGAGTGGGACGTCAAAAGGGCTATTTTTTTTTAATAATTACAAACACAGTTCAAATTAAGATCCAGTGTTACAAGATAGGACAATGAAGAGCAGTACAAAGATTACCTATTAGAATAATGAAATAGAAATAGTGGTGATAGGCGTAGTTGGTTGTCAAGACTTCTGATAAATCAAATTGGACCTACTAGCTTACGTCAGTTAGGTATAAGTTAGTTGGCATAACCTCTTTCGTTCTCAATCTTTTCGACGCGGCAAGTGATAGGTAACCACAAACTAGTCGGCAAGTGCAGTACCATTGCACGCCACTTAAGTGGTAAATTCGAGGAAGCTGTCATCTGAGCGCGACTCGTTGCGATCGCTGAAGTGGTCCGCTAACGAACACGCGTGTCAAAGCGAAACACTTCATTAGGTGAGCGAGGCTGTGCGGCGGTCCTAGGCGCGCTCCGCCCGCCCCGCGAGCCGGCGGCGCCCCTCGCCCGCCCTCCGTAAGCCGCCTCGACGCTCCTTGCGTCGGTGTAGGGTTACCATGACAATTGAATGTGTATCAGCATTCTTATTGGACGATATATGGATTGGAATTGCAAGGAATAAACCAAACACTATACTATATTAGAGGGTGCCTACCAGACATTGATTAGGTGGATAATCGCGAACAGGTAGAACCTTTTCCTGTAACAAATGTAATAGTTTACTCAAGTAAAAATATTGTTAGGTAACATGTCTCTCTCCTCTACACATTATTTCTGAATATACGAGTGTTTAATGCACCGTGCATTCAAAAATATTTCTGAAATAATACTTAGGTATGTAAATCTAAGGTTCTTTCCAATGCGCGCTGTTGAATGACGCTGAGGATATGGGGTTATTATTGCTACTATTGGATCGTGGAATCATCCAAGGGTTTGTGATAATCACACATATGCTCTATGCAATTAAAAACATAATTAAGACTTTATGGCTAGTGCACTAGCATGTGTAGATACATTCAACTTCAATAAATTTGACATTGAAATTTCAATAGGGAACAACAATATTTTCTCACCATCATTAAAAAAGTCCGGACGCCAGTAATTGCCCCGTACTTTGTGCGGGTTCAGTTCAAACTGGGACGTTGTCCACAGAAAAGATGACGGATGGTGTTCGTACTCTGGCTTCTATTTAGTGGGCGTCTTACCGACTCGGCTGCGCTAATTAGACGAGCTCCGACTCTCTTCTCATTAGTGGCGAAATTATGCAGTTTGCTGGAATTC
The DNA here is from genome assembly GCA_918843915.1 of Notodonta ziczac. Taxonomy (NCBI): domain Eukaryota; kingdom Metazoa; phylum Arthropoda; class Insecta; order Lepidoptera; family Notodontidae; genus Notodonta; species Notodonta ziczac. The sequence goes on from OU974037.1 coordinate 3,905,965, forward strand.
GGGTTAAATGTGAGGTCGAGATGTCGACTGCCTACAAAAATGTGGAATATTTTTGCGGTGTCTGCAGAGATGTTATTGATGCAAGTACTGTGGAGTACTTTAGTTTATATTTTGATTACAATTTGTATTAAGTTAGTAGATATAGTTTTAAGTAGGTAGGTAACATATTAAGGTAACATATTAATAACATTTTAAATCAAAATAGATATATCTCGCAATCTACTGAGTTTCAGCAGCAATTATGGGGAGGTCAGTTTAATTGCATTTTAGATCTTCACTGATAGTGGCTATTCTGTTACTACAATAATTTAAATTGCCGTCATTCGTCGGGTAAGATACAGCATTACTTTTAGTAGTTGAAAATGAGTTTGGTTTGAGTTTACGACAATTGTAACAATGAATTAAGAAATATCACTTACAATGAATATATGAAGGACTATTTAGGTTATGTTTACTACGGCCAACGAGAAGCCATATGAAATTGTAATAGTTCAATTCGGTCACCGTCGGCCTCGCCAACATTCGAGTAGCCATTTTATAAATTCGTGCTTCATTCTGTGTCGGAAACCGCAATGCCAGTTGAAAATAAATGGGGGCGAAACATTAAAGACAACATATTATGTGATAAAATACTATATCTATTTTCGTATCGTTTCTCGTTGACCGTGGTATAAGTAGTAACGTTTTGGGGATTATTGCGCTATCGATGTTTCGTGAGTATTTCATTACCAATTCGTATACAAACGAGTGACGTGTAATATTAGTATTACCAATAAAACTTTACTAGGTACAAATAATAAAAAAAATCAACAAAATTTACAATTTATCAAAGGAATCCTACGCATTGGAAATTCCTGTTCCAATACCCACGCCCTTAATAGACACCCACTCAAGCCAAGAGCCCTAATAAGTTAATTAATTAGAAGTCTCAAAAGTGTAGCTAATTAAAAAACATCGTGCCGAAAAAGCGTATAGAAAAAGAACGATAAAATTCTCATTTAGGTAAGCGAGTAAACACAACCATATTTGTGAGGGAGCCTGCCGGCCGAGTACCGTTTATCCACAGCACATTGGGCTAATGAATGGGGGAAGAAAAGAAGGCATTATTTTAATTAGGAAAAATGGTGGGCCCTCAGCCTCACCTAGGGCGAGTGGGGAGCGGCGCAGGTAGCGGACCACTGAGGTATCGCCGTGATTAGCGTAATGGTGCATACCTTGTTCCATCTTTTGAGATTGTGTTTCGCTGTTTCCTGTTTGTGTATGATGTGTTGTGATACTTAGGTATGATTTATTCACCGAATAGTAACGTGTTTTGCCCGAAACACACATTACTCAAGATTAGACTCTTATTAATGTTAAATTGCATATTAAGATGATCCTATCATTTTTTTGGGATAGTCATGATTGAGAATACTGGATCCGTGAAAGATTTAAACAGTATCAGAATAGGTTAACAATTTTCACAAAACACTCCGCTACCGTAACCTGTCCATTAGGCAATAAATAAACACAACAAAGTAGGATATTTTAGCTGCGTTAGCGCGCCCCACCCGCGCGCCGACAAAGCCCGCGAGGTAGCGCTGCAAAAAACGCCACGTCACACTCAAATCATTTACTGAAATATTGACAACAATAAACGGGGACTTTAAAAAATGCCGGTTATTAATATTTGTATTCTTTGTCCCGGACCACGTGTCCCCACACCTGAACTCTGCGAATGACACCGCCGAAAAAAAGTTGCGAAAAAAATATCCGACGACGAAAAAGAGCAGAGGCGCAAACAGACAACAGCCAGTTTGAATGATTGCTTCCCTGGAAGAGCGGCAAGTCCATTTTTCACAAGTGCCATTCACCGCTTTCACGTTGTACTGTGTATTTTATATATTTTTTTATTTATCGAACCCCCCCACCTGCCGGCGCTCGCCCAAATTGATATTCGTCGAATGCGAATTTACGGCGTCCAATTCCTCACTGTTTTATTCATTTTAGTGATTTCGCGATGGTAAACACAGGTAGATGTGTTTAATTTCGAAATGAATGTTTATTGCTGCGTTTCCGTTTCGTTTTCAATGATGCAGGATGGTCGGCCGCGCTCGGCGAATGCCATGTTTACACAATGCACTTACATTTTCTGAGTGTATTGACGTTTTTTGTTGTTGTTAATTATTTCAGTGGATTTGTTGGTAGACGATGATGGACAACAACTTCATATATATTCTGCTGTTGAAGAGATGTTTTTATTCCTTGATTTTATGGAAACTTAACAAAGACGCAGACCGAATCCACGCATAAGTACGTCTCTCTTAAATTTGTTTGAAAATAAACCTAACATTTTGAGTTATCCTAATTTGGTCTCGTTTGGTTTGAAAATAACTACTATTCATATATCACCTGCAACACTCTATTTTGCTGAAAATATTTAATAAATTAGTTATTAATTTAAAAATATAACTGCACAGTAATTACTTAATGCCATCCTTATTATTTCGCGTGCTTCATCTCTACCGTACCACTACAATTAGATGCTAAAACTATTTCCAAAGTTAGAAAGGGTTGTCAGTATAGATAGCATGTAGTCACAAAGTAACCCCTACGTTATCGTGAGTATAGGCGACAGTTCATAATCGATTTAGCGTGGCCGCGGCTCGGTGATCCGCCCGATGTCTAATGACGTAAAAAGTATGTCCCCGCTGCGTAACGCTAGCCGAGGCCAATATATAGAGTAGAATAATTGAAGAAGGTACGCATCAATATATGTATGCAGATACCTACACTTCTTCTGCCTTTTGTAATATGTTTGATTATATTACATTAATATGTCTTAAATTTCTTTAAAAACATGAGTTATATTTTGTGTATTTTTTTCAAGCTTATAATGATGACATATAATTAATTATATTAATGTTAGATCTTACTTATTATAGGTAGCGCATTAAATAAAATTTCCATATTAAATTTAAACATTCTGTATTATATTAGCCACTAGCCGTTACTCGCGGGTCCGTACGCGTGGCACTCCGATTAAATAAAAGTAGCTTAAGTTACTCTTTATAACATCAGCTATCTACCAGTGAAGGTCCCGTCATTATTGGTCCAGCTGTTTCGGAGATTAGCCGGAACAAACAAACTAACAAAAATAAATACATACATTTAGTAACATTTTGACATTACCAAACAACATATATATTTTTTATTTATTTGTACTTTGTTTATTATATCCACAGCGAGCTTTCTCCTCATAGCGATATCGCAAAACTAGGCACAAATCTACAAAATATTTTGATTATTTAATCTTTGTCGCTCGGCCACAGACGAGCCGGGGGTTGTGAAAGCACGTCGTCATCGGTTGGCAATTTGAATGCGGTCGCTTAGCCGGTTGACGGGCCGCCATGACTGATGAGCAAGGGTGAAGATAGCCCGATCCGCCCTTGTGTATTCTGCACGGACAAGGCTTATGATATAATGTCGCAGGTGATTATTGAATTATGGGGTGGTTTTTAATTATTCACAGTTTCAATTTTATTCCCGCCAACACTGTGATAATATCCCCAAGTCTATATGAATATATATTAGTTGGATACTGAAATGCAAATAACATTTGGTAGTTGTATTTTAATTCGTCATAGAAAGACAAACAAGTTAACGAAGACACCTCATATACTTTAAAAGGTTGAGTAACTAGTCAAAGTCAAAGTCAAAGCGTTTATTTTGTCTAGGACTACTTCACTCACAAATTGTCGTTATTACATATTTTTCTTATATCTACAACCGGATCGGAAAGCGACCTCGACTGAGAAGATCTAGCAAGAAACGCAGCGGGCTTGTCTTTTTACATGTTGTTTTATTATATTTTTTTTAAATCGCCAGTTGTTTATTAGAAAGGATAGTAGATATTAATGTTAAATAATAGCTCCAGTGTGGTGCCTTGTGAGATGACCAAGAATTAAATGAAGTAGCAAAGTTTATTTAAACTACTACGATATTTACTGCAAACATCCCAATTTTTTTTGTCTATTTTATCAGTAGTTATTCGTACCTTTCTCCTTACAATATGGTGCGCAATCGATGACGTCACATAAATATACGATGTCCTGCTTTGTGATGCTAACCGCGTCCGAGTATGCAAATGCGCTTCCGCCCTGGACGCGTCTTGGGCGGGCGGGCGCGCGGGATTTTATATTGTTCTCTTATTGGGTGATTTGATTAGTAAGTTATTGGAGTAAGGGTCATTTTTGTGGAAGATTTTGCATGTTTTGAATTTATTTGCTACAAATTGTCATGGCCGCTTTTTTGTAATTCCAATATTATTGTATTATTTGTGCTCACAAAATTATTTCAAGTATTATTTCGAATATCGAGGGGAGGCCCATGCCCCAGAGTAGGAACGTTAAAAAGTGCTAAATTTTATATTTATTTCATGTAAAATTATTTCTCTACGTCTTTTGTTTTAGTGCATACTTAGTTGTAATCAAACTGAGATTTCAATTTCAGAAACATCCAACTAAACCATCCAACTAAGTCATCTGTCAGTAAATCAGTGCGGTCTAACTGAATCGGCAATGAGTCGTGGCCTCGACAATCGGCCAGGCTGTTTGTGGCGACGTCAATTCCAATCCATTCACGAACCGTTGGCCCCAGCGGCTATTGCTCGGCTCTCACGCCTCTTTAATGTATTCCCTATGTTATAACCAGGTTGACAGTGCGTAGAATCTAGTCCAACAGTCAGCACAATTTTCAGACTCCTTTTTCTGGCGTTTCAAGAATAGAAGACTCAAAAAAATACACCCAGGAATTGTATATAAGGTTAGTTTTGATCGTTTGAAAACAACCATAAACGTTCATGTAAAACGCACCACTGATAAAGATACTTTCGTGGAGTATATATCTGTTATCCGCGTTCAAACGCGTGGGTGTCATGAAAAATCGCCAAATAAATTCCATTAACGCAGCAATTTCCACCGATTACGGCCGTTATTATCTAACTAAATATTAACGTGCAAAATTTCGCCAAGGAAATAAATTAAAAACGCAACAACAAGCTTGTAACGAGCCTCGAACAAAGCCGTCTAATAAATCAAGGCGGGCAGGTGAGAGAGTGGTGTTTGTGCATTAAGAAAACCCGGTTTCCCGGCGGCCTTTCTTGGCCCTTTCTTCGTTTTAAAAAGCAGTCGACGCCCGATATTTTTGCGTAGTCATCGACAACACATAAATATTGGAAATGGGGCGGCCCCTTTCTTGTCTCGGTGGAATAATTAATGCGGCATAGCTTCTTATGTCGTGGCTTGTTTGTTGCCAAAAATTATAGCTATCGTTGTGCGCAGCGATATTGGCTCGCTTGCCGCTAACGGGTTGGCTGAACATTGTATCTGGAGGCGCGGCAGCGCCTCCGCCAAGGCGAGTGCAGTACTCTTTTCATGATACTATTTTATTAAGACCAGTCAAGTGTTTCAATTATCCACACATTTATTGTCATGTCAATCACCTAATAAAACAAAAAAAAGCTATATGAACAAGCTGTTTTTAGGGTTCCGTAGTCCCTACGAGGAACCCTTATAAGATCATCCAGTCTGTCCGTCCGTCCGTCCGTCCCAGTCGGTCACAGTAGCATAACTTCTAGAGTGTTTTTTCGGAAGTTTACGAAATTGGATACAAATATACCTTAAAAATAGATCTCACATTCAAAAATACATCATGTTAAAAATATTCTTTTTTCGATGTACCTCCTTAAATCTTGATTTTTTTTTTCTCTTCATGTAGGTTGTTGCTGAAAATGTCTTTTCGAATTAAATGGTGTTTCCACACAACATTTAGTGTCAATAATTCCGTTTGCAATATTTTTAACATTTAATTAAAATTTTCGAAATTAATACTGACACTTCTTACATTTTTATAATAACGACAAAACTAGTTAGCCATAAATATAATTTCGCTATTGAAGTGGATACGGAACCTTACATTGTGCGTGGTACGACACACACATGGCCAGTTTTATTTTATTTTCAAATAACTTGTGATGAAATTGGGGTGAAGAAATCGTCTCCCAAACACCAATACACGCTAAACTATTTTCCCCTGAATGCTTAAAAGAGTCTACTGTTTTATCAACTTTCGAGATAAACTTACAGCAAACTGTGAGTCACAGTCCACGTCGGAGCAGCGTCCAAACATGAAACTAACATTAAAACGGTTGGTACTAGATAGCGAAGTTTGTTTGATAAAACTACCAACAGATACTTTTGCCTCGTAACATGTAACTTTAGGCCACTCCACACCATCTGTACACTCCATTTAAATGTCAGTTTTATTTCCCGGTTAATAAACAACAAACATACGTAATGCTGCTAGTCCTTAGGATTACACATTCTATGACCTTGCTGTTGAGTCTTTAATCATGATTCAACGCCATCTGCAGTTAGAATCAAGAAGGTTGTATAAAGCATTCGAATTATTTGAAATAACATAACACATAAAAACAGCTTTAATTTCCGTTATGAGCACAACTAGAAACTCTCATAGCAAACAAAAAACAACGCAACCGAAATACGAAAAACAAGAGCCGGGGAATTTTCCTCTTGTACAGCAGAGAGAGAAAAAAATTAGCTTATCTCACACACGCAATTTGCGTCGGCAATTTTCGGCGCTTCCTCTCATTACCCCGGCGTGATATATTTGCGTGTTTATTACTGCAATTACTTAGAGTAAATCTCACGTCCTTCCTCCCCCCTCCGTTGTAACCCCCCAGCCCGCGAGGGTCGCGCCCTCCGCCGCCATTTTACCCTCCTTCCGGCCTGCCCTGCCCTTAAGTCTTATGTACCGTGGTAAGTTTCTTCGCGGACTTGGCAACCGGATTCAAATTCGGGCCGAATTTAGTAGCAATTAATTTCAGAGCCGAGGAAGTGTTCCCGTTAATACTCGGCCCGTGATCTCGTAATTAATATTATTGTGAATAATTTTATGATTTACTACTTATAGGGTTGGTCTTGGTGGCCGCATTGTCTTAGATGAGAATAATAATTTCATGGGCATCTGTTACAAAGTTAATTGCACAACTCTACTATTGATAAGTAACTATTTGGGTTGGGTAATGTTTAATAGATAATAATAATATTTTAGATTTTTAAATGATGAATGTTTTTTTTATGTAGAGCAAAAAATAGAAGATAAAATAGTGGAAAAAAAAATAGAAAACAAATAATTATGTCGTCGGAATTCAAGATGTTACGTCAGGGATTTTATTTCACGATTCTTGGAGCATTACCCGACTGGCTCGGTGCAATATTAAAATTGGCACATAACGCTATGTAAGCTCGTACCCTCGGCAGTCGACTTGGCTGTAATTAATTAACGAGCTTAGTTTAAAAGCAGGGCCGTAAGACTTGGCTCGGGTGGAGCGCGCCCCTCGCGAGGGGGGAGGGCTTGCCAAGAAAGCGGGTGGAGGGGTGTTGAAGAAATTCGGGGGAAAGTTTATCATATTTAGGCGCAAAATGGCGAATCCAGCGCTCGGATGCTGTCGAGAGATTAATATCTGGCTTTAAGTCGCGGCGATGAATTTTGTTGTGAATAATGCTGATGTTACTTACCAGGGTTTAATGGCGAATGTGTTTTGTCGGTCACGTTAGATTGTTGCGTTTTATTGTTCAGTTATTGTTTTAGTTTTAGTGTAGAGATGATTAGGGCAGATAAATCAGTTATAGTCAGTTGTGTTCTGTGATACGATACTCATTTCAGACCGATCTAAGAACATGGTATGCCATTTCGGTCCGGTCCACAATTTATTATGTTTTCTAATAAATCAATTAATATAATAATTTAGCTATTTAACGTCCCACTCCTGGGCACGGGCCTCCCCTCAACACGGGGGGGGGGATGCAGGCCCTAATCCAGCACGCTGGCCCAGTGTGGGTTGGCGGATTTCACATGTCTCTCGAAAATTGGTTAGATTTTCTAGGTCATGCAGGTTTGCTCTCGATGTTTACCTATTATAAATATTTTGTTATAAATTTAACAATGAATGTAACAGTAAATTATTTGGTTAACTATATATGTATTTACAGGGAGGTTGTACATTATGTTACGTTAACGTTTACATGATAGGTACATGTGTTGCGAGCTCGCGAAGCGCCGCAGGCCGACATATCCGCACACACTCGCCTGTAATATTGTAGGCTCAATACATCTGATGTTTTACTTGTATCCTTATCCGTATTACATTTTTTATGACATGCGACACAAACGCGCGTTGTGACAAGCTACATGTCATATGCATTTGTGTAGCTGACTATACACTCGGATGTTATTAACAAAAATATGCCCAGAAATTATTTTTGGACACGGTCTATCTAAATATATATAACTCAAAGGTGACTGACTGACTGGCTGACTGACATAGTGATCTATCAACGCACAGCCCAAACCACTGGACGGATCGGGCTGAAATTTGGCATGCAGGTAGATGTTATGATGTAGGCATCCGCTAAGAACGGATTTTGATTAATTCTACCCCCAAGAGGATAAAATAGGGGATAATTAATCCCGAAATTTTTGCTAAGTTAAATTACACGCGGACGAAGTCGCGGGCAAACTAAAAGTAAAGTAAAAGTCGGCAAACTAAAAGTATTACTCGCACATTGCCGACCTGAAAGGGGGTGGGATAGAGGGGGGTGGGGAAGGGAGGTTGGGCCATCGTACGAAACACCGCTATAATTGCAACTTTACGCCGATGTTCTGTGAGAGAGTGGTACTACCCTTGTAGAGCCAACCAGTACATGTTCTGTAGTCAATTAGCTAAGCTTTGCTCTACAACTGTTATTCTTTTGAACGCAATCAACTGCCTGCACCATTCTGCAGTGAATACATTTTATTCGTTTTTGGCAATCGTTCGGATGTTGAACTCGTAAAATAAAATACCTCAGAAAAATCAGGCAAAACACTAACACAGTATAATTCCGTCACCCGACTACGGCGTAGCGCTACGAGTTGCTACGTCGTCGTAGCAACGCCTGCGGGCGTCTCCGCTTAAAATATGAAATATCTGGAGAAATTACAAGCTCGCTGCCCTCGGGCATAAAACCGCGCCTATTCCGTGTTATTTTATTTTGCGCTCTCTTGAACGTAAATCGCGTTAGTATATTTTTTTTTAATATTCATTTTCAAAACGGTTTATGAGTTGTTGGGTTTTGTTTTATTTGAGTTCGCGGTGGCTGAATGTGTTGGAATTTTATTTATTAATCACATACACGGGTTAGCTGTGAATTAATAATGCACGGTTGAGTTACGGCGCGATATGTTTTTGGTGTTTTGTTTCAAAAAATATTGCTATATATGCTAAAAATATTTGTTGTAATTGTGAAGAAATAATCGCTCTACATATGTTTTGTTGTTGTATAGGTAATAATACACGCAGGTACCTATAATAAAAACTTAAAATATACTCATTCATGTACAAAGTGACAATATCGATATTGTTTGAAACCTTAGTCTATATAACATCTCACAGTTTGAAACGTACAAACCCCATTATTAATAAACGTAGTTTAAGGGTTGTATAGTTACACCATGCTTTGTCCTCTTCTTTAGAATGTTAAATTATTAATGACAGAAAGAGATAACTATTCTTCCGCTATACCACGTTTATTAATAAGGGGGAAAGAGTATTACGTCTTAGAAAATCATGACATGTGAATCATGAAGTCATCTGAAATCTGCCAACCCACACTGGACCAGCATGGTGGATAATGGCCTGAATCCCCTCTCATTGAAAGGAGGCTCGTGCCCAGTGACATTAAAAGGGCCAATTATAAATGACTTATGATAGAGTATTATGTATTATCGTATCAATTATTCTCAATTTCAATTCACATTGGCTCAAAATACGTCAAACAGCATTGTCGTTCGGCTTCATAAAACAAACACTGACATTGGTCAAAGTCACAAGTACTCAATAACCTTTTCATTACTCATACTCTGAAAGTAGGTCTGAAGTTGCCTGAGAAGCGGGTTGAAAGTAATACTTTTCAGGCCCGGGAGTTTCGCTTTCAACTGACAGCTGTCAAATTATAAAAAAAAAACTAGTTTCATTTTCACATTTCTATGGAACCATGTTCAAACTTTTTCTACAGTCACTCAATTACAGCACGATGTAAAATTGAAATAACATAAAGTTAAGTATTAATTCAAGAATATATATTTTTAAATGACTTAATTATAATTTAGTTTCAACAATTTCTTTAAAATAACATAGATTGGGGCAAAATATTTAAAGATGAAAATGAAAAATAATGGCTAAATAATGAAGTTGGCCGGCCAACGAAAAAAAAAAACAAAATAGGCGGCAAACCGATTTTTTTTTTTCGAGTTGTAGAGTATTGTATATACTTCCTTGTATTATTTATTTAGCCAATTCCTGTTTTTATTTTTATTTTCCTTGTATTCGTAATGAAAAGCACAGTGTTTACCTCGGGTGAAAGGCTTATTTTGTCCCTCGAACTATTAGCGCCCTCGCTACGCTCGGGCGCCAAACTCCGTCTCGGGACAAAATAAGTAACTTTCGCCACTCATGTAACAATGTACTATTGTGTACACTACGTAATCTTTATATTGACGTGTGGGTGTTGCCTGTTATTTTGTGCTTGACTGTACATAATACTTAAGCAGCTGCCCTGTGGACGCCGGGCCGTTGAACTGAATGTGTCGATACGTATTAGCCTTGAAGGTTGTCGCTTGTTGGATTGCCTCACACAGAACTTTGTAGTTGAAATGGGTTCCTTTCAGTACCTACTTATTATGTATTATCCGTTTATAGTACCTTTACATGAAGCCGTACACATTGAACAATGAAAGAGAAATTGCGGAGACTGATGTAAGAAAAAAAAATGCCGTCTAGGGACGCCCGAAAGAAGCGAAGCTTTATAGTATAAAGCGTAGGAACTAAGCGCGCCGCAGCTGCCACTCTGTATACCTTTACCTTTATAGGTATATGCCGTGTAACGCTACTGACGCTGAGCACGGATAGAGTGGCCGTGCCGCGACCGCCTCGAATGTCCGTATAGAATCTTCGCTTCAAAATATAAGTATTTAAAGATAAAATGGAAAGTATTTACATGACTAAAATACTATTTTTCTATTATATTTAATATACTATTTTTTGTGTTCTATATGTATTTATTGTTCTCGTAGCAAATTTTCCACGATAATATATTTTTAATACTTTTTATTAATAGTCCCCAGTTATTTTCTTTTACAAAACAACGTTCGAAAGCTATAAACGAGTATATAAAGGTGCTTGGTATTCATGAATCCGACACGTCTTTGCTCCTCCACTCGTCTAAGTTGGAATTATGATTTGAATATTAATCAGGAGTGAGCGGCGACTTAATGACACGTCACATAAGTTTTAATGAATCGGCCTCTCGTCTGCCAAGTTGGGAGGAAATTAAGATTTATTTTCATAATGGATTTTGTGTTGCCGCCTGCTGTTAGGGTTGGTTGTATTAACCTATACACTAACGGACGGTTAGAGAGTATATCAAGCAATCGCTTACGACACTAACGGTTCGTTAGCGTGTTCGTGAACTAGGGCCTTTGGCTTCTAATGAATGGTTTCGGCAATTCGTTTTCGTAGTTAATTTTATTGGCAAAATATAATAAAGGTACTAAAATAAATTAATATTAACAGTATAAACAAAATATTAAAAGTTTGTTATTTACATTTCCTTTTTCTTTTATTTAGTTTAGTTTTTAATTTACATTTTGTGCTTTTACTAAATGAACATACCATTCCATTTGTTTCAACATCTTGAAACCGAGTATAAAGTTAAAAGAAAGAGATAAACATCCCGCGAGAACTTGATACCGTAAGATTTCGAATGCCTTTTTAGGTATCGCATCGCTTCCGTTGCGTGCCGGACGCGCGCCGTTCTTGCCCCGGACGGGCGCCGGACGCGGGCGCAGGAAACCTATTACGCCCAAATGAATTTCCCGCCGTTTCCGGACCACGGCAAATCCGCCCGCCGCGCCCGCTCGCCCACACCTAAGGGCCTTCTTGCTTTTTAGGGTTGACACTAGATTATAAAAATGCAATAAAAAATACATACTTCACATACATATACCTATACCTTACACATATTTACAGTGTTATTGTAAAAAAGATAGCCACGTGATAAACATGCGTTCAAATTTTACAAATAATTTTATTAACAAGTAAACATGAGTTATGTAAAATTTTACAAGTTAATTGTGTTTATCTTGTGTCTAAAAGTTTTACAATAACATCGGTCATATTTGATGAGGAGATAGTATGTAGTGGATAAAAAATGAAATCATTGTATGATGGCTTTTAGAAAAGATGATGTGATTTATACACTTATGCAACATAATATGTCGCAACATTACAGGCTCCCAGTTTACTGCATACTTTAAATACACTAATCCAAAATACAGTATTATTGTTTATGTTTAAATAAAAAAAAAAAAAAACGATCCATTAATTTTGTCAAGTGACAACCCTGAGAGGAATTGCCTTCGGACTTGACGAAGCGGAATTTTAATGAAATTTCTAGAAATCATTTTCTCAACTTTTGTCATTCACACTTGGATTTACTGACGTGGGCATTTTCAAGTAAATAATTGTCACGTTATAATAATAATATAAATAACCCAGCAGTACATATTGATTAAGTACATATATAATGCTATGTTCATAAGTAATTCGGGATGCGAAAATCGAAAGACATAACTTGCAGAATAAGTGCATTATCTATTGAATTTTTAGGGAAAATCTCTGAAAATCAAGGTCAAGTTCATACCAATGTCGATACGCCCCATTATACTTATCACTGACCGAATCTAACGCGCTCACAAATCAAATTCGAGTGGAACCCCAACCATTGGTTTAAGTAGGGTTGTTACCACACGAACCGATCGAATATCCATCGACAGTCGTTCGAAGATCGATCGAATGTTGCTCTGTTTAGAAACTGTTGATGGAAGTCGACTCATCTCGTTCTGCTATCGATCGATGGGTCTTTTTTTATTAGGACTGGTCTCGCCACACACTCCCACCACTGTTACTCCTGAAAACCAGGATCGATAATAGTGACCAATAATGACGTCGAGGTTTGACCCTCGACGAGTCCCGGGAAAAAGTGAAATTTTCGTGGATCGATGGGTCTATTGATTAGTGTGGAGCAACAATTAGTAAGGATTTACTACGTCTATACCAATAAATAAAATTGGAGTGTCTGTTTGTAATATCAAAATAACACCTTTTCACTAAATGCATATGAAAGAACATACGACACATATAACAAGAACGCGATTTAAAAAAAAATTGTCTTTCTGTCTGTCTGTGTGTTTGTTCCGGGTAATCTCCGAAACGGCTAGACCGATTTTGACGGGACTTTCACTGGCAGATAGCTGATGTTTTAAGGAGTAACTAAGGCTACTTCAATTTTAGAAAAACAATTAGGGTTCCGCGTAAAAACACTTGAAATCAAAGAGTATCTCCGAAACGGCTGAACCGATTTTGACGGGACTTTCACTGGTAGATAGCTGTTGTTATAAGCACTAACTTAGGCTACGTGTATTTTAGAAAAATAAAATAAAAAAATGGGTCCTGTCGCGTGGGCCCAGAACGCCGGAGCGGGCTTTTTTGTTAAGTTAACTTCCACGCGGACGAAGTCGCGGGCTCAGCTAGTACTAAATAAGGTATTGCTTTGCACGAGTACCTATTTAAAGAGGGAACCCGAAACTCAATCCTCCCATCCATTTCCCTCCCTCTGTCCAAGTCCTCTTCAGTTCAGCAACGTGCGAGCAAAGCCTTTGGTATTGCAATCAGATATAGGCAACGATAACTACTTAACATCAGGCGGATCGTACGGTTGATAGCCGACTTTGAAATAAAAAAAATGTGGCTTCTAAATTTGGTCCATTTATTCCTCTTCAGCGCTTCCACATTCCAATTAAAGATGCGCATATTCTGTGGGAAAAGGTATATTGGTGTTTCAGCCATCTGAGCTCTACCAGGAAATCGATACAGTACCAAGAAGGCGGACTATTTGACCACAGTTTACACAAAATAAATTTCCAAAGTTCGTTGAGAGGTGACAGACTACCTCTACAGCAATCGTAGAGTTGTGTATAGCCATGTAGAGTTGTGATAGAGCATCATAAGGGCGACCGTCCCCTCAACCGCTTCGAAGTATAGGATCGCTTAATTTATAGCTTCACCCAGCCTAGCTCAAGTTGTTAGGAAAAGAAGCGATTGGTTGATTCGGGCGGACCCGCTTCATAGCATAGTCAACGGTAAGTGGGCGGTTACCCTAAATGTCGTCATAGAAGGCGCCAGCAGACAGTGGTCTTCGACTATAGAGAGAGAGATACCCATGGTTGGGACGCCGGCATAATTCATCTAACTGTTCCTGAAATATGGGTCTCACATACCCAAATCAACGATCGTCCAATAAAGAACCTGCCGACAAGCCGTTTGTTCATTTAAAACTGGTTTGCAATTGATTTACGAGTAACGTTTACGTTACGTTTTGGGGAGGATGACGCGGTCGCCATGGCAACGGAGGGGAGGGACAGACAGCGCTATATTGATATTATGAATAGGTATCTCATATTTTGGGATGGGTATTCGTTGGGATTGTTTTGTTAAGAGGGGCTTAATGCACATATTTAAATTGTAACTGTGTGTTTATATTCTTCCTGAATTGGGTATTATTTAGTACAGTCAGCGTATATAAGTCTAGGAGTAATCTCAATCAACAATGTGCCATATGTTCACAGCAATACTAGGTGAAACAGAAATGGTATACAATTATTTTTGCAACTTATCTTTGTAAATCTATAAATAACCGCTTTGTGGGACAGTTGAAGTACTGAAGTTTTGTAGACTTATGAAATCGGTCAACAGCTGTATCCCTATAACACCTTTTGTTTTTCAAGTTTCCTCCAAAGCAGCCCCCCTAGCCAAGTGGCTTCGTCTACAAGCGTTTCTACAAAACGCTACGCTTAAATGTATGGAAATGACATTACAAGTCAAGACATGATAAGTAGATCACGTGACTTATGTCATTTCCATACATGAAGCGTAGCGTTTTGTAGAAACGCTTGTCGACGAAGCCACTTGGCTAGGGGGGCTGATAATTTTAGAATTACAAAGTTAAGTTATGAAAAAAGTATACCCTTTCTGTTTCAACCAGCATGTATTACCTACTTGATACGACATGACGCTTTTATGAAAACAATCATAGAAGGGAAGATAGAAGGCAAGAGGGGAAGAGGAAGACCTAGGAGAAGCTATTTCGACCAAGTGAAGGAAAAAGTGGATGTCGTGTCGTATCGAATGGTCAAAGAACTGGGAGAAAATCGCAGTAAATGGAAAAAACTCCACCGACAAGAGCATCGCTCTTAAGTTAATGATGATGATGATGTATTACCTACATTGGGATCACATATTTGAACCAACCAAGTCCTGCCTATGAGCAGCAACAGGCTGCATAATTTACGCAGTACCTATGGTTCATTAAAACTAGGTATTTACTTGCCGTGACAGTTAGATCGAATAATGAAACATATTTATATTGAAGATGTCAATCAATAATAATATTGATCGTGACTTGGTCTTGGACATATTTGAAAGAGGGACACTATCATCACAAGAATAAGAACTCAAGTCTGCGCAATCACTAACATAATGTTAATATTATATTATAGAATAAACCATTCGAGTTCTCAAACTCAAATTAGGCATGGAAATGATTGCTACCTGCAATTCATTTTCATAACGTGAAATGATATTTCTCTATCACTGTTATTTCACCTTTGATTTTTCACAGCCAATGATTGAATTCCTAGTGAATTTTCACTATGACACGTAATCCTATGAAGTTACTGGTCGATGATTTATCATAAAACCGTTACAGTATCGCTTTACGATTTCATTGCATTTCAATCTTTTTTAACAGTGCTACTTATGAAAACCTATATAATATGAATTTTCATATACTACCTGCGAAATGTTCCATCACTCACTCAAATACTTAACTTTTTTCCTAAAGCCCTTTATTACCGTTATAAACAGTTATTATTCCTATAAAATTTGTTGGTCTCCATACAGAAATCCATTTAGGAAATGTAAAAACCCATTTGATGTTTAAATAAAACGATTTGACGCTAATCGGAAAACTTCAGATGCAAGAAAGCTGTTTGAACCGATCGACAGGTGTCCGTGAAATGAATAGCAATCGCTATTACGCCTCTAGTCCTCCAATGATTTGATTGCGGCAGTGATATAGCTATGTCTATCTCACTTTACTTGTTATACATGATTTATACAATAGTGCTCAGCTGCTAAATGGCTGCAGTATCAATCATCCCCTCGGAGTTCCTAACAATTGATTTCAGAATGCGATCAGGCCACTTTTTTTTTCTGCCACAATACATCAATATGTAAGTACATTCGCATACAACGAATATTTTTCTTAAAGGGGTAGGTACAATCGGAAAAATTGACGATCGCGTGTCTGAATACGTCACTTTTGATATAATTTCTATAAAATAATTGACAAAACTGTTAGATAAGCGATACGTCAGTTTTGACGTATTGCCAGTCGATCGAGATGCCAGCGGTTAACACTGTTGGGCCCCTGTAAGTATGATTAGTTCTGAAAACTTGTCGCTCGCAGGTTAGGTTAGGTACACTGAGATACAAAAGTTATAAGCAAACCACGGATAAACTCTAGTAGCTAAGTACTTATAATGCGGAGTGTCGGCGACTTGTAATTCGTTTTCTATCGGCAAGTGAAAATATCAAATGAGTGGATACGGCACGGCGGGATTGGATCGAATCTTTTCATGCGGGCAAATTGGTTTTCTTTTTTGGCCGACGCTGTCGGCTGACGAGGTGGCGGATTTTGTTGGGTTCCGTAGCGATTTTGGTTGTGAAAGTGATCTTATAATATTTTTTCGGATATAGGTTACTCCTGGGCTATCTGTATCTTGGTCTGTATGGGAATCAGTAATAATTTACACGTAAAATAAAATAAGCCTTTATTGCTGTTTTACAGTAGTTTAAATATTCAATACATTTTCTTTCGTCTTTCGACAAAGGTCTCCACCATAGATTTCCACCTATCTCTGTCGCGTGCCATTCTACGCACTACATACATACTACATTCTATTATTAATTTACACGTAAGGAGACTTTAATATTCGCGGAAACCTATTTAGTTTTTAACCCCCGACGAAAAACGAGGGGTGTTATAAGTTTAACATGTGTATCTGTGTATCTGTGTGTCTGTGTATCTGTGTGTCTGTGTATCTGTGTATCTGTGTATCTGTGTATCTGTGTATCTGTGTATCTGTGTATCTGTGGATCTGTGTGTCTGTCTGTGGCAACGTAGCGCCCAAGCTGATGAACCGATTTCAATTTTGTTTCTTTTGTTAGATAGGTATTCTGATCGAGAGTGTTCTTAGCTATGTGTCATGAAAATCGGTTCAGCCGTTTGAAGATCATCAGCGCTTTTGTAGGTTAAAAAAGCCACATTCACGGCCAAAACCAATTCCCTCGGCTCGAATCCATTCGAAATTTGAGATGATTGGATTTAGATTTATTATATTTTTAAATGATCGTAATAGTCTGAACTGGCTTTTTACAATATTATAAATTTGAAAAGTTTCCCTGATTCTGAAAAAAATGAATATTTTATCAATTTTATTGAGATTTGTGTATGAACTAAAGACGTTCCATAAGTCACGTTTCAAATGATGGATACGCGCATGCGCCAAATTTTGTTTGTTCTGTTAATGGTCATGGAATATTACGCTATAATAATTCTAGAGGGCGCTGCTCCGCCATTGACAAAGAATATAAAAAAACTAATCTAATTTAAAATAATTTTAGCGTTATTGAAAATTCTTCCCCTAGGCTGCTCCCGTCTACCTCAACCAGAGTTATTACATCAAATTGAATAATAATTGATAATATTTTACTAGGAATAAAACCTCCGTGACATCAATATTTAGATTCGTTGTCTATTCTAATGTCAATTATTATAATGTCATAACAAAATAATGTCTCATACTTTTACACAGATTTCTGTTGATTATTGTACATCTTAGATTATAAATGAGGAAGCCAAAACAAATGATTTAATGGTGCTTTCATAATCTGGCATCGAAACTAGTTGTACCAGATGAATTTGCAAGATGAGCTACGGGAGCTACGCAAATCGCGCTAACATCATTATTTGGAAGAACTAGGTAAATTATACATTTGATGAACAGATCATCGCATCGGGGGTTTTTAAATTTTCAATTTAGAGTTATTAAAGACGTGTAAAGTTTATCAACACGTTAAATAAAATAAAATAGCCTTTATTTCCTCTACTACATGTCTTAAGGTAACGTAAACTTACATACTACATAGTTGTTAGGGTTTTGTAGAAGTCGCCTCTTCGGCGTAGGCCTCCCCCATGTCTTTCCATTTACCTCTGTCTCTAACTTCTCACGTTAACACGCATCTAAATCGATCTCAAGTCAGAGAGCGATCTTGGAAATGTAATTCTTATGCCATTCTAGTAGAAAATGGCTTGTCAAAGGCGTAATCAAGGTCACTCAGATTTGAGATCGATTTATTAATACGGGTCCTTATTTCTAGTGCCTCAGGAAGAGTTTTAAAGAGTGCAAATATTTTTTAATACTTTATACGGGCGCACAATGTTTCTCCCTTTCAATTTAGAACAAACCAAATATAAAGCAAGACAAGCTGAAAAAGTAAAGAGCTGTGTGTTTCCCCCAAAATTATGTTGTTGTTTTTCCACGAATTCCGTAGCATTCTGGCGTGGAACATAGTGAGTAATTTTAATAAAACATTACGCGGAACCTTCGCCGCGCACCCGAGGGCGCAGTTTTTCCACGTCGTGTTTCCTTTTCACGTCGCTCTCCCGTTTTATGGGTCATGCGACTATGTGCGACTATTTTTAATGGAGCCGGCCCACAGTTTTCATTTTTCCCTGTGATAAATTGACTCCATGCTCGCGATGGATGGTCATCTTTTCGTAGTTGGAACGCTCATATTTTGTGCTTGTTCGTTTTTATTTATTTATTTTGCAAGCTGTGTCGGTCTGGTTTTAGTTGGAAGTTTCATTTGAAAATGCACTCTTTGTATGATTCTTACAAGGATATACATTTTAGGTTTATATTTATGTGTTCCCAGTGCAAATCTTTACGAGTAGGTAGGTACATACAAAAAAAAGTTATTAGGTTTTGATTAGGTTCAAGAAAATCTTAAATTATTTGAAAATGTGTTCAGTATACGAAATACATGAATCGATAGATATTGAAAAAGTTTAAATCGTGAATTCCTACGGAACCTCGTACCACATTTTCTTTTTTACACACCTATATAAGGTTGGCGGAACCCACCAGAGGGCGCAAATGCGATCCGTATGCGCCGGCGCCTTCCGCTTTATTAGTTTAGCGAAGTGATTGGACGGCGAGCCACTCGCGCGTAAACGTGACCGAACTAACAGATATGATCGCTGCATGAGGTGCTAATGTTACATCGCGGAGAATACGGGTATGAAACTGTATTTTCAAATATTTACAAAGGAAACTAAACGCTGCCGTTTCGCTTTTAATCATGGTTTTTAATAGGCACCTATCCAGGGTACAGGTGTGGTAAAAATTGGGGCAACTTTCAATCTTATTAATTAACTAGCGGCCCGCCCCGGCTTCGCACGGGTACATTACGGTTACATTATTAGAGTATTAGTTGGGATCCCTAATCTTTTTGAAAATATAATATAGCCTATGTCACCCGGGGATAATGTAGCTTCCCAACAGTGAAATATTTTTTCAAATCGGTTCAGTTGTTTCGGAGCCTATTCAATGCAAACAAACAAACAATCAAAACTTTCCTCTTTATAATATTATAGTATAGATAATGCGAGCCGTAAGCTACTGTATTTTTATATCGTCTTTTACAAGTTTGTTCAGAGAGATATGTCGACACTGATTCCGATAACCTGCTCAAACATCCACTCTACATCGATAACTATTGTTAAAGACACTGTTGATATCTCAGCGTGTCCTGCAAATTGATAAGATCGAGCACCCTCGGGAGGGCGGCGTCCCCGCTGCTTTATGCCGCTATTAGACCGCGGCGCATCCGGCTTCGCGATTTGTAAGTCGTTTGTACAACTGTCTTGAGCCGGCCTACGGCGCGAGCCCGGTAAATTTAGTCTCACGGCGCAAACTCGGCACGGTTATGGCAAATTTATGTCAGGTATTAATTTATGTTAGTTGCCGCTCGAAGTTTGAGTTCCGCCTCCGATGCTAAGTTTCAAGACGCGCCGTTCTTTGCTTGGTATATTATGTTATATATTTATTCGAGTTGCGAGTGAGTGTGAGTTGTCAGTGTTTCTTGGGGCCTGGTTCCAGAAAGTTTGAGATTATATTAACGTCGTTTGAAAATTGAAAAGTGAAGAAATACTTCGTTGAATATTGAGAACTTGACAACGTGTAACTTGAGGAGATATGCGTACTTGTACAGTCAGTAACATAAGTTCATGAACATTTTTTCACGTCGTTTGTTTTGCATCATACCATTACTTTTCCCGATCGAAACTATGCTGCTTATATTCACTATTAATAAATTCACTAAGGTTTGAAAAATAAAGTGTATTGTGGATTTGATAAATTGAGAATATTTTGCGAGTTATGTTGCTGACTGTAACTACCACGACCAGAACGAATAATTTAAAATGATTCATTGGCTTGGGCGTTAATTTCCGGAAATCCATTGTAAAATAATTTGGGAGCACGCAAATCAATGTAATTGAAAGAATCGCTGTCTTTAGATGTTTTCAGTGAAGTGAAACTCAAGATTGTCACCGTAATAATAACTGTTCAATAATAAATTAAAATAGGGTTATTGTTATATCGATACTTCCAAATATTTTCACTGATCTGTGTCCAAATATTGTAAATGATTTCAGTGTCCCTATAATAAATCATATTAGAATATCAAATAGAGATTACTCCGAAAGCACTCTGCGAACAAATGTAGACGCAATAAATCAATGAGCATACGATTTCGTGAGAACACTATCCCTCGAGCAGGCGCGGGCTCCCCTAAAACAAAGTTATCCCCGCTCGGTGGGGCACTAAAAATTCCTCATAATTGAATGAATCAATTCTATCGCCATTAAATCGAGTTACCGAGCATATTGGGCGAGCAAATTTATTTAGCTAATAACCCCCTGCTTGGGCTCCCATGTCTGCTCACGGGATTTGATCCAACCTTTTTGTAGTTTTGAGAAATATCAAATGAAAAATGCCCTTTAAAGTTCTTGGTCGGTTTTAGTGTCATATAAAATATTACTTACCTATAGTACAAATAAGGGTGCAATAAACGGATGTTTCTAAAGTACGGAAATAATATGTATGAGTATCAGGTATATAATATATACCTACAATTGGAGCATATTTTTATATATGTTAAAAAAAAATATTTCTCTGAATTATTTATCTTGAATATTGATGGCTGCTGCTTATAAGTACAGATTACATTGTTTTCTAGGCTGTTGGTTGTGTTCTAAGGCCGCATCACGAAAATTGTTATAAATTCAAATCAAATCAATTCAAACGCCCGTAATTCATAAATTATGAAAGTTACGTACCGAGAGTCTATCTTCACTATTAGTTACTGTATAGGTATGTATATTATATTTATTAGTTTGGACTTTTGAAACTTCCTGACCATAATAAGAAGAATAAAAGCAAAACGAAAAATATTTAAACATTTTCCTGATTATCAGATGTTTTCCGAAGAATGTGCAGTGGTTAGTTTTAGGTATCCGTGTAAGTATCATCAGCATACAACAATGTATTTATGTTTTATTGAAAACCATCAAACCGAGCGCTGTATCACATCGACAGCGTGCAAAACAGTTCCAAAATTCGCAACTATTTCGCAACAAATATTTTGTCCAAAATTAACACGGGATCAAAGCGTAATCTCGCGCGGGGTACGGCCGACATCACACGCGTCCCAAATTTGACATGAATTTATGTGTAAACGTCACCGTCCACCGCCATTAGTGCTGCTAATGCTCCCATTACCGGGGCCAGGGGGTGGGGGCTCCCCCCACGGCATCTGCCGCTTGTTTTAGGTAATTTATGGGCTGCGTCGACAAGGCTCGGCCACCCCGGGAAAGGTGAGCGGACAGGGATTGTGGGATGCTGGAAGAGTTATTTCAAAATCTTTTCTTGGCGACTAGGTACGAAAATTCTTACAAATTTGCGTGGGTATAAACTCTCGCTCAAATCAATGATAATTTGGTATGATGAGTTTGTATCAAAGATTATGTTTATAGTTTATTAGGGGTTTGTTTTAGCAAACTCTTTGTCGTATCGCTATCTCCTTATCGGCGGCGCGGCTCTGGCCTCAGACAACGACTCTACACCGAGCGACTTAGACAAGTGGCTATTCGAATTCGAATGGAATACTCAATGTATGCGATTGGCATAACTATCGTTCAAGTTATTGAACCCGTTTCGAATTCGAATAGCTACTTACCTAGGACGCCTTTGCTATAATTAATCCATTGTTAGTCTAACATCTTAGACGGAATGTTCTCTTTATATGGTGTCATATCCAGTACCTAATCCAGGCCATGAACACAAGGCAGTTTCCGCACATACCTGTGTATTGCTTGTACCGAATGACGTATGTGTCGGCTTCGTGCGAGAGCGGTCTCGGCGCGAACCCTTTAACTTATCTACGCATATAAATTGACTGCAGTAAGGTTTCCTAGCTCAATGTGGTACAAGAGAACTATTATTAGAATATTGGTGTAATAGCTTTTTAATAATAAGGGTAACAATCTGAATGAGTGACAACCCACTGAAATTATATCTACTTATTAATTTTTTTATGTAACAAATTCAGCAAACAAGCGTTGCTTAGCTACGATACGGCTGATGTTAAGCAGTTACCGCAGCCTATAGATGCTAGCAATATTAAAGGCATTGCTCGCGCGTTGCTAACATGAACGGGAGTGGTATAGAGGAAGGGGAAGGGAGCGGGAGTTGGGCTTCCGGTTCGCTCACTCATAGTACGAAACGCAGCTAGAATACTTACTTTACGCTTATTCGTGGGAGGGTGGTACTACCGGGGTAGTGTGAAAACAAAAAAAGAAAAAAAAACAGCTATCCCACCCCGGTGGGATAGCTGTTTTTTGTCTGTCGTTAAAAGGCACCAACGTTAGACACCAACGTACAAACACTAGCCACAGATGAATGAAAAGTAGAGCCATAATAATAGCAATTTGAACGTAATAATTTTGCCCCTAACAAGATAATACACGACTTCAATACACGTAAAACATTACTACAATGTCGCCAAATAAGCTCGAATACACTTGAGCTATCCAGGGCTGTATTTGGACATTTTATTTTTCAATTACAATTGTTAACGGCATAATCAGGAGATATCGCGCACAATCGCCGTGGGCCCGGCTAATCCAGATTTATACGAACAGGGCCGGATTAAGGTGGCGTGAATTACACGTTTATAGGCCATAAAGAGTGATCCGGTGGCGGGCAGTACCCGCCCTGGTCAGGTATAGTTATGATGTGCACTCGCTTTGCGCGCAGCAAATACAGGTTGATGCAAAAATATTGACTTTATTATGTAAGTATATAACATATTTTAAAATAAATTCCTCGCGGCTTTGGGCCATATTGACAATTCGATCTCAAGTCTGAGAGTTATCTTGGAAATGTCATTCTTATATCATAGGTACAACTACAAAAGCATACTCAAGATCGCTCTCAAACTTCAGATAGATTAATTAATACGGGTCGTAAATACATTTATAATATTGGTATTTATAATATGCTTGTGCCCGCAGTTTTGCTAGCATAGATTTTACTTTTTAGATGTCAACAACTACCGCGTCCAATTATAGTTAAAAACCACAAAGGTGAACCCAAAAGTACAAAATAAACATCAAAATCGGTTAAGCCTTTAAGGACGAAAAGAATGACGAACACACTCACACCGGAATTTCATACATAAAGATTTAATTTCAATAACTTTTGAATACTTGCGGAATAAGTTTTCCACGGTCCACGGTTTACTACGAGGGATGCCTTTTAAGTTTTGTCGTTTGAAGAAAAAAACACAACTAGAACCTTATAGTACTTTTTATTGTTTTTCAAAGTATTCACCACGTAGCTTAATACACTTTTCCATTCGCTCAAACCAGTTATTATAACATTTATACCACTCTAAAGTAGGGGTGTTCAAAATGGCTGACTTGAAAGCGTCGACTGCTTTTTCACCGGACTGGAACCTTTGACCACGAAGACTTTTCTTAATTTTAGGAAATGTAAATAAATCGTTAGGGCTTAGGTCAGGACTGTATGGAGGATGATCAAGAATTTCTACTTTTTCCTGCTTCAAATACTCAATCGTTTGACGAGCGCTGTGTGAGATTGCGTTGTCGTGGTGCAGGATGATGCGTCGCTTTTAGTTAGATTTTCGAAGTTGGCGATGACTTGTGGTAAACAAACTGTGGTATACCACTCTCCATTAACCGTTCTACGATCTTCAAGTGCAATAGTCGCAATATGGCCGGTTTTTCCAATGAACGTGGCCACCACCTTCTTTGAAGTGCTTCGAGAACGAACAACTTTAGTCGGTTTTGGCTTGTCTTGAAAGACCCAGATTGTAGATTGTTGTTTGGAATCAGGATCGTAGGCATAGATCCA
The DNA here is from genome assembly GCA_918843915.1 of Notodonta ziczac. Taxonomy (NCBI): domain Eukaryota; kingdom Metazoa; phylum Arthropoda; class Insecta; order Lepidoptera; family Notodontidae; genus Notodonta; species Notodonta ziczac. Next base: position 3,930,748 of record OU974037.1, read on the forward strand.
AGATTCGTCACCACTGATGATGTTGTAGACGTGATTTGACTCTCCTTGGTTGAACCTTTGCAGAGTTTTCTTACACCATCTGACGCGGGCCGCCTTGTGATCGTCGGAAAGCAGATGCGGTATCCAACGGCAAACTAGCTTTCTTACACCAAGCGCTTCATGCAAGATTTTCTGAATGGTTGTCCCTGAGATGCCTAATGGAACCTCTATCTCTTGATACGTCACATGACGATCTTCGAGAATTTGTTGTCTCACAGCAATGATGTTATCTTCAGTGAAGGCGGATTTTGGCCGTCCTTCGCGAGATTTGTCACTAAGAATAGTATGTTTACGCTGGAATTATAAATACCAGCGTTCGACAGTCCGCAGACATGGGGCTTCATCACTGAACACAGATGTTAGCTCTTCAAAACACTGAAGCCGTGTCAGGCCTCTTCTAAAGTTGTAGAAAATTATTGCACGAACATTTTCCTAAGGAAGATTCATTTTCGTACGTAACCTGACAGATTCTAATCGACGCTGTGACTAAACAATAGCATTAATCCTAAAACTTTCAATTGTTTTGAGATTCGAAATTTAAACACATTCGAATATAGAACAGTTCCAAATTCAAAATTGCCGGGAAATATGGAAACGACAGAACTTAAAAGGCATGCCTGGTATAACCTATTCTTGATATTTTCCAGAGAATAAAAAGATTTTTTTTACGTGAACAAAGTTATAGGATATCATATTATTATAAGCTACATATAATAATAAAGGAGAAGTTATAAGTTGTTTGCGAATTAATAGACGATTCTACAATCAAACAATAATGGACTAAATAACGGTCGTGTTCAAGGTTAGCTTTATCTTCTTTTATCAAGGCATATAATCGATACTTTAGTCGTTTAATGTTAGAACATAATGTTTATTCAATTGAGTATAATATACATTGCAGTGCAATGAACCAATGGCAACATTAACCTATGGTGTATGTATTTATATCTTAGATCCCGAAAAAATGAGTTTTTTATGTTATGGTAGAGCCATATTGCATGTTTATTAAAAAGTATTATTAAATTATAAAAGAAGCACCCTATAATAATGGCGACGGTAGTTAGCGGTGTCGTGCGCGCGTCTTGTTGCGCACGAGTTATGTGCGCGCCCACGCGGCGCGGCGCGTGCGCGGGCGCCTCGCTCCGCAGTCGCGTCGGACCCGTTCCGCTCCCGTACGCCCTCAATATCAATAGCGCTATTCACGGAATGTGTAAAGTGCCCATTAATTAAATATCAACCGATTAGAATGCGCGGTCTACTGAAGTTATTGATGTGTTGATTGTGAAGGTATTACAGTAATAAGCATTTGACAGAGCTTGTATATCGATATAGATTGAGGGAGAGTTAAGATATCAGTTTGCATAAAAAATATATATTATAGAGAGGCACCTAGAAATGAGAGTATTTTGTGGAATGTAGGAAAGATAGATCACAGAGATAGAAAGATATGTAGAGTCAACAATAGATAAGTGACGGAAAAAAACATTAAAAAATAACACACAAAATATCACAAAATATTGTGGAAATCTCCAAAACTTGAAATTGCAGCAACAAAACAGCTCGCTACACACAAAAGCAGTAAATCACAGCACAATCTTTGAGTAAAAATTTAATAACCATCTACCCTCTCAACTATAAATAACGTTTCGCTCGCGAGGCAATCTGGTTTGCAAATAAACCACACTTTAAGTGGGGCTAAAACGCACTCGGATGTTCAGATGTCGACGCCATGTTCCCTCGTACCTACTCGGAGGGATTTAGGGTATCTATCGAGGGGTAAGTTAAAACTATGTGTAAATAGAGGTGGTAATCGCGAAATAATTAGATGTTGAGAATATGTTTGACGATGGTAGAGCCAAACTGAAGACAACTGACTACAGCTCATACATGCGCTGGCTCTATCGGGGTAGTACGACCCTCTCACAGAAGATCGGCGTAAAGTAGCTATTATAGTATTACTAGCTGTGCCCACCGACTTTGTCCGCGTAGTATTTAACTTAACAAAAATTTCGGGATTATCGGGATAAAAAGTATCCTATGTGTTAACATGATAGTTTATAACCAGGATTAACATCCTGGTTATAAACTATCTGTGTTCCAAATTTCATCCAAATCCGTTCAGTAGTTTTTGCCTGAAAGAGTAACAAACATCCACACTTACAAACTTTCGCATTTATAATATTACTAGGATAGCTGCGTTTCGTTTAATTAGAGAGAGAGAGACGGAAGCACAACCTTTTTCGTTTCCTCTCACTCTATCCCACTCTCCTTCAAGTCAGTAACGTGGGAGCAATGCCTTTGGTATCAATACCAAGCAGTTACCGTAGCCTAGACTATGGATGTTATTAACAACAAATTTATTGTCTAGTGTTTGTTTCTCCGTGTATCATTGCGTTTCTAATGAGCATTGCTGCTAAAGCGATAATTAGATTCTAAAATACATTCTTTAAAATGCTGCCTCCGTTGGCAACATCCGAGGGATCTAAGTAGCAAGATCTCCGCAACGAGGAAAAATAAAGAAGCAAAAATGACAAGACGTTATTTGCATCCCGCTAATGGCCGCGGCTGTCGTAATGCGGGGGTAGATGAACAAATATTGCTTTATCCAGTCGAGGCACAATTTATTCCAAACTCGCTTTATTCGCCATTCCAACGCCACAAGTCGGGAGGGAAGTCGAGAAACGGTGGCATTTGGATGTTTAAGTGATTCGCAAATCATTCCGCTTAATCAAATGACCTTATTTGTTCAAGGTTTTTTTCCTTATTTTCGTGATTTGTAAGCTCAGCTGATTTTTGGCATTGTGATTTAAAGGGTGATATATCGAAAAAGTCGCTACTTAAGCAAAATATAGCGAACACTTTAGGAGCTTATCGGGAGGGGAGAAAGGTCACGAAAATAGCCTTATCTAAATAGCGTGACCGCGCGATACCCGCTCCTCACCTGCTGACTTTATGCCTTTCCCCGGGAAGTCTGGCGCCGCATACAAAGGAGTCCAACCCTCGTCTTGGACCATCCAAATGTCGTAAACTTTCTACATGTAAACATAACGTTTTTACATGAAAATGAAAAGATCGCAGAAACCATCGCACTACTCTTGGAATTATACAAAAAATGCAAATTAAAATAACTCTCAAATCCCAACTCAACCGTGTCGCAGCTTACTCCGCGAAGTGACAACGGCATTCTGACGAGGCGCCGGAGCTGGGAATTATTAAAACGAACGCCAACTTTTTCACTAAGCCCGTCGCAAAGCCGTTTCAATTGCGCTGCGCTGAAGATAATTCCGACTGACGTCATCTTTTTTCAAATTCTCGACGCGACTACGTTGCTCTGTGCAGCAATTATAACATTTCCACCGGCTGGGAAAACAGAAACACGTGGAGAGAGCGTCGAATCGCACCGTTGGTAATTCAAATTTAGATGGAAATTTAATGATGCATTCACAAAGGGCGCTCGTAAAGTCGGTTGCGAGATATTTTTTACGAGGATCTCGCGAACTATTGCGCGCTTAACGACTCCGAAGCAAGATCGCCCTCCGCTTTAATGAGCGCCCGATAAATGTGTTAACTGCCTCGACCTTATTTTTATGCCGATGTAAATTCGCTGAAAAACGTATTCATTACACCGATTGCGGGGTAACGGCGACATTACACGACATTAAAGTTGCACAGAGAGTTGTCCTAGAAACCGGTCTAGCCACGTGAAATAATAGGTACGAACGTCAGAGGCAGGCTAAGGTAGACCTGGGCATGGTTAATATATGAGGGCAGGCGACGCAGCGTGGGTAAACACGGCCCAACCTTCGCTCATGTTGCCCACTGTTTGCTCACCGTTCTAGTCTCAAGAGAAAATATGTTTGCTTTGCATACCAAACTATAGCTGGCTCTCGGGCAGAGCGCGCTGTTTTCCTTGACATGTTTTCTCAGAGGCTCTACAAATATCTGGCTAAAAGTTGATACAATATGCAATTTAACTTAGCAGAGTACCTTTTGACCAAAATATATTTTCATATAAACTCGAGTTTTATTTTGTATTAAAATTCTTAAATGCTAATTATGAAAATTGCTTATAAGGTAATATGAGTGAGTATTTTCATAGAACGCTGACAATTACAAATAATCAATGATGCCGATTTCCTCGTAGCTCGAACACAGTCGTACTTATCATGACATAGTCTAGTGAAGGAGCATCGTTAAAATTCAATCGATATGAGAAATCATAACCGATGTGTGCTGAAGTGCTGAGCTGCAGGCCATAATCCTCTCGCGGACTCCACTTAACAAACGTATAAATAATATTCAAGGCGAGGGAACATTCGAGGGTACGCATCGAGGGTAGTTTGACGGCGTAACGAATCGAAAAACCAAATCATCCAGTTGCACCCCTACTGTACACCGCCACATGATAGTTTACAACGAGAGGGGTAGAGAAGATGTTGTTCCTAAAAAAATATAAAAAAAAAACTGCCATCAAAAACTTGGGTACAGTAAAAAACTAGTAGTAACTAGAAACCCTATAAATTCCTTTCATTTAGAGTCGGTACCAATTACTTTAAGTTGGGGTAGGTACATACGAAGTAGTCCTAACATAGTGGCACAAAAAAACACACAGGCAAACATTAAAAGTCACAAAATAATTGTATGTAATTGGGTAGTTTTTTTTTGTTCCTAGTGACACTTAAACTGTGCGATGCAATGCGATGTAGTGCCCCTGGGTAAAATAAGAGATAAGTACTGTGTTTAAATATATCATAGCATCGGTCTGATCGATACACAATATACACAAATATGCAATAAACTACTCTATACATTGCTCTAGTATAAAATCTTTAGGGTTGGCCCTTAGCGGTCTGTCGAGAGTGCTCGACGCAGTTTTTTATATATTTTAATTTTAATTTCATATCGGGCGTTAATGGCGGGGCCGCAGCCCTGCGTGCCGAATCGCACCGAGCCCGATGTATTCATGGAGTAATAAAACTTAATGTAGCGAGTGAACTAATATTGTCTTATTCAATATTTAATTTTGAAATATAAATTCGCCCAATTTTTGCGTATCATAAATTTTATTAAAGTGTTTGATGTGGAAGGGAAAGCTGAGATTCTAAGGGGTAGCTATCGTTATCAGTTTGATATAATTAACGTAGTTCTGAAGCTTTTTGTACAGTAATTATTGATAATTCGACGTATTCCTTGCAGAGTGTGATAGAAAAGCTAAAATGAAACAAATCTGACCCCCCTATATGTTTTAGAAATAAATAGTTAATTACTTATTAAAAAGAAATATTTTTTTTAATGTGTGTTAATTCAATAAGAACTAATTTTTGACACTATAATAAATCTTTAGGTATTAATGTACCAATAATGTGATATTAGAGTCCTCCAGAACCTCTCTCCAGAAAGAAGGTCACGATCTTTTCACACGCCTGCGTGTATGTATGTACAAGTGTTACTGGTATCTAAATGATTTCAGTCCGATACTGTTTCAAATAACCTTTAAGCCGTCACCCCTCGTACAAAACAAACAGCGAAGTCAAATCAACGCCAAGTTAATCCGTTTAGGTGCGCGAACCCACTTGATTAAGTTTAATTTATTTTAAAAATCAGCGCGAGCGCCGCCTCCGGGCCTGCGTCCCTCCAAAATACATTATTCAGTGTTTTAGAATAATTTTCAAATTCGATTACATAGGACCGACCCTCGGTAAGTGGGTGGGCCGGGCGGTGGGTGTATTTAGCCAACACAGGGGTCTCGCCGCGTGCTATTCTGATTTGAATATGCGTCGCACGTGGCCTCCCGCGCCGCGGGACCGCGCCGATCATATTTCAAACGTCACCGGCGATGTCTCACTCAGATACGATCGGCGATAACGCGAGATACCACCGGCAAGGGTGGAAATAGTTCGCCCGGAGCCTCGTGAGCTATTTTTTACCCCGCGATTATCGCCTGCAGTTGACACCTAAATATTACTTTTCGCTCAGCGCGCTCGTATAGCCGGTATACAGGCATTTTGCGGTTACGCGCTGTAGCTGGTACGAGCACTTGAAGTTTATTGGTATGACACGTTTTGTAGTGAATTTTCCGCGTACCGATTATATAAGAGCTAAGGGAAATGGGCTTATTTGTGAGATTATGAGTGGATATATTATGGCACGGTACCTATTCATGAATGTACTTTCATGCAGGCAGAAATGCGATAAATTTTAAAAAAATATTTGTTTTTGCGCTAGTCCGTGTAACAACAAGTTGGGCCTTTCTTCCGTGCACGTCCAATTTGTGGATGATGATTCTTAAGTCTTACCTTTGCACTACAACTTGGGGTTCTTCAAAATACATGTTTTGAAGGACGGCACTGCGTCTTCTCCTCTTAATTTGCAAATGTCCTGGGCTACGGTTACCGCTTATAATCAGGTGTAGCGACGTCCTGTATCCCTACTTAGACAATAAAAAATAAGTCTCATATAAAATTAGAAATATGAATGTTCTCACAGCGGCGATGGCAGCAGTAATCGGTGGGAGTGGTGGCACGCGTGCGCGGGCGCAGCGCACGCCGCGGCGGGCGGCGGCCACGTGCCGCGTCGGGCACTCCATTACCGCGACACCGTACACGCTGGCGACTATGTGCCTAAATAAAACCAATGATCAATTCGTAGAAGCGACAGGGCAAAGTGAATATTTGTGCCTAATTTGCTGTACTCTTTTCAGTGAGGTGGTGGGTGGATACGACAGCTAAAACACTTTGTATGTTGTTTTGTCGGAGAGAAGTTGACATACTGCTCTTGAACTGTGTCCGCCAGCAGAATTAACAACTTTATCATTCCAGACATGTTAGGCAAATTAAAGATAACTACAATCTAACATAGCAGCAATGTATTTTTATTTTCCATCATAATATCTATCTCATAGATGCAAAAGTCCTGTAGGTATAAATCTGACTTGCTATTATTTGTCATATCTGCATCTTTAGCTACTCTTTGGCAGCCATCAGGCAGTATTGATGCGATTGCTACAGAACAGAAGCGGCAAATCGCCGCGTAATCCGCTGCTTGTATCGCCATTATCGGCAATCGCGATATGACCGAATTAATTTCGGTCGTACGTCGGTGTAATTGAAAACGAAGACTTAGCGTGACAGATGTAAACGCTAGATTAATCTTCCTTTTTAAGGATTAAGATTAGAGGTTTTAAAGTGGAGAGGTAGATTTATGATGAGAGCAATTTTAAGCTTTCTTCTTGTTGTATCTAATGAGTACATACACATACATTACATACACATTTAATTGTATGTTGAGTATAGGTTTCTTTGTTTGTTTCTTTATTAATTGCGGTCAATAAAGTGTTCTTTGATTTTGAAAACTTTGGGAACATGTTAAGAACGGTGGTCTTATTAGCTCTGCCAAGAGAGGTTATGCGATTATAGGTACTATATATAATTAAAATTTTAGTACTGAGATTGGTAATATTGACGCTATAAATAAAGGCGAGTATACCAAGATCATTATTTTTTATCACATTTCTTATAAAAATACTCTCCTTTTTTGTAATACTAGTTATGATGCAACTTTTATTCATAAATATTCACAATATACTTTTGACGGAGACAAAATGTAGTTTCGGTCGAATGAACCCTACGTTCCCCCATAGCCCCATAGGATGTGCGATCGAACGGTCGCCCCACACCAGTGTGAGTCGCTCCATGGGTTTCACTCGTGATTTCCACGTAATTATTTATAAAAAATAATCTTCTCTTTCTCTCTTATCGGTTCCCACGAATTTATGCCCTATGTTTTCGACTTCAATATGTATTTTGGCGTATGCGTTATGTATTTGTAGACCTTGTGGAATAGGTTAGAAAGCGAAAGAGACAGGTTTGGATAAAGTATCAGTCATTAGGTATACATTTCGATTAAGACTTTTCCAACAAAATCGTAGGACAATTACTTTGCTATCGGCCAGCAAACAGATTGAAGAGAGAAATAAAAAATGCAAAGAAATTCAATAACCGTCCGATTCTTTGGATTGTCACCCTAATACAAGGCATCTTGGAAAACTCAAGTTTCGTTCCTCAAACTGGGTCATAAATTTTGTTTGCAACAAGACAGAGTTCATTTTTGTCTAGCATTCCATTTGTCAAGAGTAGTTTCTCGGGTGCTTACAAATCCCCGAGATTGAGTGCGGGACAGCGCGGTGAGGGTTCGATTATTACTTGAGTCTCGATTCACGATACACCACTCGATGCATCGCGGGGAAGCGGCATTACACCGAGCACCGAATAGTGTAGCGCTCAGTGGCTTTTGAATCGATTTGTTGGCAGATCAATCGAGTAACGAATAATATACTGTAGTATGTCTAGTTGTGATGTCACTTACTCACGAGTGTATTTTATCTGCATTGATATTGTGTTTTAGAATTATAACAGTAGTTGTAAGGTATTTCTCTCCATAATAACTTAATAAAAACTTCGCTTTCCCCTCTCCAATGATCAAGTCCCAATCAAATCTTCTCCCATATGTTGCACAGAATATATTATTTTATTACGTTTTTATTTACTCAGAGTCCGTCGGGACGAGCGTTTAAGCTGACGTTTATGATATTCTCCTGCGGTTTGCGGCGAGGGGATGGTGATGCGCTATTGTTTTATTTCACCCCTGTTTTGATACAACACAAGTTGGAGGCTGAATGAAAGGGTATGTAGATTGTGGTAGTGACTATAATATTACCAAAATTACACATCTTTGATGCATCAAATAGGACTGCGTAATGTCTTCTAGGTACGCTTTTGCTTCGACCAGGTCAAGGCGTGATATTTCCCTTATATCGTTATATAATATCTCGTATATCCTACTAATATTATAAATGCGAAAGTTTGTGAGTGTGGATGTATGTTTGTTACTCTTTCACGCAAAAACTACTGAACGGATTTGTATGAAATTTGGAATATAGATAGTTTATAACCGGGATTAACACATAAGATACTTTTTATACCGATAATCCCGAAAATTTGTAAAGTCAAATACTATGCGGACGAAGTCGCGGGCACAGGCTAGTCACATCATATTAAAGAGGCCCTTCCTCAATGGAATCAAGTAAAACAAACAAATACTAAAATAGCAGCTGTGTCGTAAGACAACTTAGAATGCGCTCCTATAATAATTCCAGCATTATGTACTACCATTGTCTGAATACACAGTACACGTATTAAGTATTTTACTTAAGCCACACCGTCTTATTCATGATCTGTAACACTTGTAGACATGTGTAACTTCCGAAGGTCAATAGATTAAGGAGCTACACACTTATAATACCTCTCCGCTTCCGCATTGGTTACCATGTAAACGTACAAGTGTCAATATTATTATAGCCTTCAGTTCAATCAACTGAGTTCGTAACCGAACTACCGGAAGATTTCACTGCTAAGGTTTCTAATTTGGTACAATCCTAAACTTGCTTACATAGTTTTCAAGTCAATTTATAATGTTAGTGGCCGTAGGGCTTATGGGTTTTGTTACTAAGATCTATCCCATCTAAAATTATGGCGAGTCTACGTGAAGGTGGACGTTGGGAAAAAAGTAGCGTGGTCGGAAAGGATCGCACGAAATATCACGAGACGGATAATTTTTGGAGACGATGGGCCAAAACCTTAAACGCACTTTTGGGGTCATCTAATAACTCGAGTGCCTAAGTGTATTAGAATCTTAGCCCGAAGATCATTAGACATCTTCTTACTGTTCACTATGTCATAGGTAAACGAAAGAAAGATGACAAGTCTTCTTTAACAATTGCTCCAGAAGATGCTAAGTTTCTCAGTTTAATTACATTGGAACTGTTCTGAACAATTTCAAATGCAACGTGCAATATTTTTAGATCGTCGCCCATTGTGTTTGCGGCGGATAAAACAGATGACAGTCTGAAGTGCAGCATTCCCAATGATCCGTAGTTCGCGCAATATTATTTTTTCAGTGGCAAAGTGCGTGTCGCGCATCAAATCATGTTGAGTAGTGAAACCTGAAATAAAAGAAATCGATTAACATTTTACTATACTCTCACAAAAATAATTCCAGTAATAAAATTATATAAGATCATGTGTTTTAGCATTTTACGTGTGGTAGATGTTGTCCAAAACGTCTTCGCATTGAAGGGGAGAATTTGGTAGATGCACTGTGCACTTCTGCCTAACCCTTTAGGAAATACAAAAGTAATGGTCTGGAAAAGAGAAGTTGATACGGTGGCCAATTAATTTGCAAAACCTGGTATCCACAACGAATAACCGTTACAATTATTCCGTAGGTATTTATTAACATTAACTCTACGTTGAAAAGCAATTTTTCCAGCAGAACCGATTCTTTCAAAGCGTATTCAACGTATAAATTCAATGAAAACATAGCTCTATACATCTGTCATAACCAAAACATTGAAATAATGCCGCGCGTACAGCGATAGATTGACACGGCCGTGTATTTGAGGAGCGCAGCGGGACACCTCAAGGGGTTGTCGAAAAAACTAGAGCCATCGACCCGCCTTGTTCCACCGCAGATTGGGGCGAGGGGTGGCAATTTATTAAGGGCGGTTATCGAGGGAAAATACACACGTTAAAAATTAAAGGCGGTGGAAATGTGGCATAAATATTTGCATTGACAGGTTTTATCGAAGAAAATCGGCTTTATATTGTAGAATTTGTTTGTAAACAAAAATGGTGCAGAGAATGAACTAGCAAAACCTTAAACTCTGTAAGGCGCAAATTTTTAAAGGTACTTAAAAAGCTCGAAGACTAATCTGGTATCGTCTAGACTAAAAAACCAACTGTGTGGTGCCAAACTAAGTTTGTATATTGGCTTCTGTACAATTGACTAAGAGCGATGTCAGTGGCATCCAGAGAATGGCGAATTACGAAAAGACATTTGTGAGCTACTACGCCACGGTCGTCAATACATGAGATCATGAGACAATAAATGGAGTAATAAAAAAGACTAATCGCGCTTGCTATTTTCTGATCACCTGCGTATATACAGGTAGTAGAACTCGGCGATGAAAGAAATGAACATAACAACGGAAGAAGGTGTCAATATAAGTATTTCAATGAACACGCTTAATTCAATACGAACTACAACCCCATTTGATTACCTCCGCACGCCAAAGTCTTACTATTCAGAGGGTCCGCACTCTGCAGATGGAAGCTATAGATAATGGGACATGTCGCGACGGCCCCGTTAGTAGATGAAACCTTATTTGAATATTGTCCCCGATTGGCGGGGGGCATTGCAAATTAAACCGGTGAGCCCCTGCTGTGCTGGAAAGGTATGTGCGTATTGTTTATTGGTTTTATTGTGTGCATGTGTGGAGATAATATTTTGTGTATTTTATGTTAGGTATCTCATTCGTACTGGGCAACCGGCACAGTCATGACATTATATAGGGTCGTACAAAGTATTATATGTAGGTACCTATATATTTCTCAATAAAATATTAGTACCATTATTATTGATTGCAGATGGTAGAGCCGAGCTATAACCAATTGACTACAGCTCATATACAAGCTGGCTCGACGAGGGTAGTTCGCACAGCACAGAGGGTATATCAAGCTATATATTTTCCAGTATAAGCTGACCTCTCACTGCAATAAAATCCTATACAATGCGAGATCAGCTTATACTGGAAATATATACCTTGATATGTAGCCGTGTGTACTACAGAAGATTGGCATAATGTGAGCATTATATAGCTATTATAGCTGCGTTTTGTACGATTAGTGAGAGATCCGGAAACCCAACCCCCCGTCCATTTCTCTCCCTTTGTCTCCCTCTCCTTCAGGTGGGCAAAGTGCGAGCAATACATTTGACGGATCGTCGCTAGATTGCAATCTAATTTATTTTAAAAAAAAACTATCAGTTTTTCATATGAATTTAGTAAAAAAAATAAAGCTGTTGCTTTGTGTTCCGTTCAAAGTTTTATCGGCTCAGACTTACGACCCACAGTAGGTATAATTGTAAGAATACAGGCAGAGATAACAGGTGAGTTTTCTCGATACGATAGAGCGGATATTGGTTTGCAGAATTCAGATACAAAATATTCGCAACTATTATTTCTATTATAAAAAAAAAACAAACGCATCCTCCTTTGTATATGTTTAGTGATATGATGGTGCAGCTAATTCAGTGCACGTAAAGCGGCCCACACACGGGTCACGCTATCGCCGTTCTAGTTCATTAGGCGGGCGCGGCGCGGCCGCTATCGCCGCGAGCCGCTCATTTTTCACACGTCCCGCGAGCTTGTGTGCACCGCCCTATATCGGTTTTTTATGCGGTTTGTTTCAGAAATGTTTAAAGGCGTCTCGAGCCTGTATTATGTAGTGCCCACTACACAGATATTTTCTGTAAAACCTAAATTCAGAAACAAAAGAAATATAATGTTTGGAGTCGAGTAAATATAAAAATATATTTTGCTCCGACTCTAAATAATATAATGCTTTTAAATGGAAATATGGAATACAAGCATGTTATCCAATCCTACTCATCTTATTAAACATATAAATATGTACTTACCTTATTCAGTACAAAATATATTTACAAGCAAGTACCTAAAAGGCCGCAATATTCCGACCGTTCTTTCGATTTTCGCCTCGAATTAATATATATTTTTAGGTAGGTAATTTAAAAAACTCGGCCCAATACTCGACTAAGTAATGGCTGATTGATGAAATGGAAATAAACGAGCGCGGACAGGGAAAAAGATGTCAAAACCTAAGCGCACATGAGCCAATAAGCCAAATTGAAATGCCTCCATGTTACACGACTCTTTCAGAGTAATTGGTTGACGGGGATTTCCTGCGGAATAAGGATGTTACTTGTATCGATATTGTGATCCTTTTTCTATATTTTTTTAAGATTTGTCGATAATCCTGCCACAAGAAAAGTATTAACTAAATGTGTTCTTAATTATCTTCCAAAATATATGGTCAGTTGTCAAACCGATTGCTCAAGCGCGGCTGCTCGGTGTAGTGTGGATGCACAAATTTGTGTGTGCGTGTGTGGGGGTGCTACATCAAAACGGCTACGCTAATTGCCATTTTCTCATTAACATTACCAATTGGAAGCCACAATCGCGAGTGCGGACCAGCCCAACGAAGCAATCATCGATAACGATAAACAAATATCTATCCATTATTGCCCATCACTACTCAACGTTTGGGACCTCTCCTTCCAGTGGCTCGTCGATTTGAATAGAAATACCTAACATTAAAAATATAGGGTGTTCTCTGAATAGCGAGAGGACATCCCGGACTAGCATTCATTCGCAAAGTGAACTAAAGCGACTAAGATAGCTCCTCGGCAACTCGTTCGATCTTCAAAAGGTGTACTTTTAAAGGCACACGTGTTTGGAAACTGTTTTGTCTGTAACTTGATATAGTCGGCAGTTTTTATAAAATTATCGTGTCAATTCTGTTGTCGTTAAATCACAACTAAACAAAATTTGACACTTCTTTAAATAAGGATGTCTCGCTCATACATTACGTATACGACTACGGATGACAAGGATACAGTTAGCTTAGTCAATTGTTAATTTGTGTACCTATCTATATTTTATATTTAACATAATTTAATATAGGTACCTAATACATATAAAAGCAAAAATAAATATAACACATGTGTATTGAAAATTGATTATAAAATAAAATAGATTAGGTATATTTTTAACTATTTTCGGTTGTAGGCTCGCATGACGGCGTGTGCAATGGTGCATTGGCTCGGTCCCGGGCCCGCTGATGTGTTCTGTGACGCTCCATGCGCGTGAACATTAGCCTTTAGGCTTCAATTATGTATGCCCATTTATTACTCTATTCTTTATTTATTACAGGTATTATTTGTGTGGGTGTTTTATTAAGGTATTTTATTAGGTAAAACATTTTTTTTTATCAATAACCTAATTTAATTATTGTGAATTACAAACCAAAATAAGTACCTATACAATATTTTCTAAGTCCCTAATTCCTACATACATTAAAGTAACCAAAAAATCGAATGTCACTTCAAGGATACGTTGGGAATTTTTCCTCGATTTCTCGAAGGTACTTGATTAGCTCTGCTCCGTCGTAATTATTTTCCCCGGGCCTTGGCCGCAGGGGATTTGTATAATCCTGATTGGGTACGTATTGCGATGCGATGGAGTGTGTCCGCGCACGTGGCGGGGCGTATTATCTCACTTTTAGATACGAAAAACGGTGACACCCTACTCTTGACTTCGTCAAGGAAATTGAAAAGAATGATTGAATTTTTGATGACGTTTTTAATACATTTAGTTACTTTATTTAATTATTAAAGACTAGCTGTGCCCACGGACTTCGTCCGCGTAGTATTTAACGTAACAAAAATTTCGGGATTATCGGGATAAAAAGTATCCTATATGCTAATCCCGGTTATAAACTATCTGTGTTCCAAATTTCATCCAAATCCGTTCAGTAGTTTTTGCGTGAGGGAGTAACAAACATACATACATACATTCATCCACACTCACAAACTTTCACATTTATAATATTAGTAGGATTATTCAAATCATTACATTTAAGCACTGCTAGCTCTCAATTATTTTGTAAATATACAATTATATCCGAAAGTAAGATTATAAATACATTATATATCTTAGGTATAGAGTTGCCTGTTTTGTCTTGTTTATAAGTTAGTGAATTACTTACCTACTATTTGGAAAGAAAATATGAAATACAAAATGCAAAGCAACATAGTAAGTAGGTACCGATATATCTTATAAACAATTACGAAAGAAAATTCAATCGAATTTAAAAAATCTGTCACTAAAACGGAATTAAAGTCGCCAGATGCAGCCCGGCCGGTCGCTGGAGCCCGCCGATAACAGCACAATGGGAATTTGCTTTGCGCCCGCTGCTCGCGCCCTGTTTAACCTAATTACCACTTAGTTATTTGCTAGGTAAGTGCTATAATTACTTGTTTTAAACCTTACTCAAGTTGAGATACCTTTCAATAGAGATATGTCTACTCATGGAACTGGGAATTGCGAAGACTGAGAGTCAGTAAATTATTAGGTTGTTTCATGTAATAAAAATATCACTTGAGATAAATGATGAGACTTTAGTCAAATAGTAAATATTTATTCTAAAGTCACACGCTCTCTTACAGTCAAATTTCCCCTTGTCTCTAATGTGAGGAGTAATAAATAAATGTTTAGTATTAAAACAGCCAATTAAAAAGAAAATACAATCCATAGTTCTTCACCCTTAAAACGTTCCTCTACAAGTTATTATAGAATCTTAAGATCGTGGCCTTTGGTTGTGTAACTGACATTGTCCGTACAATAACCCGAGGCTAAGTTTTCACTGTCAGAACTATTACTATTGTAACATATTGGAATTAGCCTTCTAGGTGACAATTTTAGTAACGTTGTGCGAAATATAATCGAGTTTATTTTGATTACTAAATAACAATTGATACATCTAAAAATATTTGTGTCTTGCTCGTAAAACAACAACTGTATTGCTTGTACATTACGAACAAGAAAAGGCTAGGATAATTTAACACTTGCGATCAGCGGACAACAAGAGAAAACTATAGCTATTGACAAGTCTTAGCGGTTGGTTTTGACGCATCTTGTCGAGCGAGAATTGGGATATGGTTAACGTTTGACGACCGCTTGGCGCAGTGGATCGAGCGTAGGCCGCTCGGCTCACTGCACATGGTGGTTGCGGGTTCGATTCCCGTCGGGGCAAATTTCGGAAATGGCCTTTTCGTAATTTGCCCAGGTCTGGCCCCCAGTCCATTGTACGGTACCCATAGTACAAGCGTTGCTTAGTTTGGGACCATACAGTTGGTGAGTCAGTCGGGCGATATTTAATTCAATTTTTACGGAGGTAGAGCCTAGATTTAGCGAACTGACTAAACCAGGGAAGCTTTCTTACAAAAGATTGGCGTAAAGTAGATGTTACAGCTGCCTTTCCCCTGCCTCTATACGACTCTCCTTACAGGGCCCAGTACGCACGTGCGAGTAATGCCATTGGAATTGCAAGCATCTATAGGATACAGTAACCACTTAACATGAGGCGGATCCCAGGCTTATTTGCTGTCTTTGTTACTTAAAAAAATGGATTCGAACTATTTATTTGTCATCTCTAGGATAGTTGATATTGCTATAATACTCGTATATATTATGTACGCAGTAGATACACATCGTATTTAAAATGACTGAGCAGTGATGTCACTTGAAAAGTCAGATATCAGAATGAATGCGACCGAAATCTTCTTTCAACAATCCAAACTCGATGATAGAGCAACCAATAGTAGCGACAGTTTTACGCCCTAGGCCTTCGATAAACAATTGTTCACCTTTGTTGTTGTTCTCAGAAAGGTTAATTACAATACTCTCATTTTGTTGGTTTCCACATTGTTGGCGGAGTTTCGGCTGACGAGCACTGTACTTGTTTACGAAACAATTTTATTGTGTGTTGTTTTGTTCAAAATGTTGTAAGTGTCTTTTTAATGTGTTGCAATTTTGTGTTCATTTGCATTGTATTGTAAAGAGTTGTATTTTTATGGGAGTCTTTATGGTGTTAGAGCCAAACTGAAGCAAATTGACTATAGCTCACATATGGGCTACCGGGGTAGCAGCAGCCTCTCACAGAAGATCGGCATAAAGTACCTATTGTAGTAGCTGTGTTTCGTACGACGAGTGAAGCTGCTGGAAGCCTCCCTTCCCCTCCCTACATCCCATGAACCTTTAGGTCAGTATCGTGTGAGCAATGCCTTTAGTATTGTTAACATCAATAGGCTACGGAAACGCTAAATTTCTATTTTTTTCTATTAAAAAACTATTTTTTATTGGCTAGCTAGTTCATCTAGTAGTTTCAAGGCTATGAGATCGCGTTAATTGATTTCCAGGTCGTGCAATATCATCCAAAGGTATGGTATATAACAAAAGGTTTCCGATTATTAGGTTGGTACTAACATCGGAACCAAACACTATTGAGTTTGGATATTATTGGCTTTGTAACCATTGCAACGATAAGTAGTAGCATAATCATAAGTACTAGCAAATATTTTATTAAGTTTCTTCTTTTTTTCGCCTCATGTGAATTAAAAAGGTATAAAAACATCCAAGTATTAATAGAATTTGCAATTAAATGAAGCAGATATAAATAATTAAATCCAGTGTCTCGCCGAGCGGCGTGGGGTTAGCAGACGACCCTCCCGAGCGCGCTCGAGTAGCACGGATTCGATTTATATTCGTCTATTAGCTGCGGCCCGACATTTTGCTTCCATTATTTGTTTATGACGATGGAAATTAATTTCGCATTATTGAAACCACCTTTTAAAATTTTGTTCGTATTTTCTGATTAGAAATCTAGACTAACGACGCAGTTGGCGAAGAAACTGTAAATCATAACAATTAGTAACGATTGGTATAATTTAGGCACGTATTAATAAATTTTGAGTACACTTTGGAATGTCATTTTGTACTGATTTGACATTTCTAAGATCACTCTCAGACTGGAGATCGATTTATTAATAAGGATCTAAGTTAGGATGTCGCCAAAATGTGCAACAATGATTTAATTTCCATTGTCTATACATACAAATAAATAAAATTGGAGTGTCTGTTTGTAATATAAAAATACACCTTTTCACTTAATGCATATGGAAGTACATACGACACCTATAACAAAAAAGCGATTTAATTTTTTTTTGTCTGTCTGTGTGTTTGTTCCTGGTAATCTCCGAAACGGCTAGACCGATTTTGACGGGACTTTCACTGGTAGATAGCTGTTGTTATAAGCAGTAATTTAGGCTAATTTTATTTTAGAAAAACAAAATAAAAAAAGGGTCCTGTCGCGCGGGCTCAGAACGCGGGAGCGGGCTTTTTTGTTAAGTTAAATTCCACGCGGACGAGGTCGCGGGCTCAGCTAGTTCTAAACTAAATATGACATATCTAAAATATATATGACTTGCTCATTTATTACGACCATGAGGACGATATTTATTTCATTAAAGTCTAGTTTGTATACCAACATAATCAGCACAATTAATTAAAATAACCTAATTATATGATATTATAAATATTCCAGTTACATTGTTTTGTCGACGCACCTGTCGCTGGCAACAAAAGGTCCAGCATTTCATGCAACATATAAATATACCAGCAAACAATAGGTCAGCAGGCAAATCCGTATTCTAGGAAACAGAACGTGTTGCGCTTCATGCCGATTTCGCAAAACACGCTAAAACTTTTAGGTAAACTTCACCTTAAAGATGTATACTGTTTTATCCGGGAGCTAACTGAATTACACGAACTGTTTGCAATTGAAACTACTACAGGAGTTGAATAAAAGCGAACGAGCTCTCGGAAACATTTTCTTTCGTTTGTTTCCTTTCACATTATCGACGGCCAAGGGGATGGGGCGGGCGCGGGCCTGGACGGGCCTCGCATTTAAAACGATGTAAAAAAACTTGTGCCTTTATTTTCGCAGGATGACCTAAGTGGCCGGCCGGACCGTACAAAACCCCCTCTCGGACTTACCTGTATTTTTCCACTTATTTATCCAACGTTTTTACATTCGCACCGTTTGTTAGTAGAGTCCGCTTTGTCTGGCCGGGAAGATCCTGTTTTTTAACGAGTACTTAGGGTCTAATTAAAAGGAAAGCTCCGCACGGACAGACGAGGCCTTTTGATGCTCACTGTTATTACATTCCGTGTATAAATTTAATTTGCCTGGATGGAGTTTCGAGTGGAACTCATCTTTTTTTGGGAGTTATTGAGTATTTCGAAGAGAGATGTTCCTTAAGTAGTCGTACTTTTGTACAATGGAAGTTATATACATATCTATCAATGACGGTAAATACATAAGAAAAGAAAACGATTTTTATAGTTCCTGGTGCATATGCATACGGACATCATCTCACTAGACTAGGAACTTGATACCCGAACCCACTCTTTGTATGTAAATATTAATATTATAAGCAACAGGCAATTTAAAAAAAAGTTAAAAGACAAGTGACTCTCTTGCCGGATCTTCTCAGTCGAGGTCGCGTTCCGATTAGGTTGTATACCTAAGAAAAATATGTAAAAAATTATATTTGTAAGTGCGCCCGTAGTCCTAAACAAAATAAACGATTTGAATTTGATCTGGTTGATCGAAACGGCTGACATAACCCACCTTGCACGTGTGTTGTACCATTATCCTCAGACGTCAATCACTAAGGATATAAATATACTTCAAGAATTTGAAGTTCCTCATTAACAGTTTAAAAATGACAGCCATTAATAATTGTATTACGACAATATGTTAACATTTGACGTATGTAATAAACGCCCGGTCGCTTCGCATTTGCCCAGTAATGAGGTAAACGCCATCGCTAATGCCGTATAGGTACATTAAACCTGAGGTCCATTGACGATAAATGTCAGCGCGGGAATGACGTTCTGCGCAAGAGTTCGACTCCCGCACGGACTCCATTACGAGTTTTATCTTTCTTATGACAGATGGCGCTATAAAAATTTATTTTAAATCACGGAATAACTTCAAATAATGAAAGAGCACGTGTCTGTGGAGATCATTACAGGATCGTGTGTCGGTCGATTCGGACCGAGATAGCTCTCTGATTTACTGCCTGACTTTTGAGCTCACTAAATCATTATTGTATGGAACTTGAGAAAACTATTAGCTATTATTATATTGGCGAACTACGGAGCCCTTTGTGTGGCCTCGACCCTGGCGCGGCCCGTAGACGATACTTTTTTATTCGATGAATTATTGTGATTTGCGTGGCAAAAATGAATTATAATGTGTTCTTCAAATGTAATTTATGAGAAAATATATTTGTGTATCGAATTGTGCGCTTGACGTCTTTTTCGAATAAAAAGACATAAGTTTTACTTTTAATATGGAAAATTTGTTATGATAGATGTTATAAAATATTTATGGCTTTTCACAGGTTCTTCTAGTCAGTATATGTGGCTATAATAGCATATAGGTAGGTACGACAGCATTACCTCAATACATTTCAGGCTTTTATTTGTTTTATTACAGGTGCCTACCTAAATATTTGTGCAAAAGTTTAAATATAAATCTATATAATCTCTAATCCAAATTTGTAATCTACAATCATTACCACCATCTTCTAGGTTTTATTTAGGTCTTATCAATTACCATCTCTACGGAACTTACCTATCAGATATGTACCCACCACAAAACGTTCTTATAGCTGAAACAATTAATCAAATATAACAGAATCCCACGCTTCAAAATGAACACGTCTGTCCATTTCATTATTTTATTGCAATGCAAAAAACCGATCGTCACTTTTTTGTCTCCGCCAAACAATATTTACGACACCCATTAATTTCATAGAACATTGGGCGCGGTTGGTGCCAATGTTTGAACCATCATTTTTTGCTGTTATTTATAAATATCGTCGAAAAATGTGGGGGCAATAGACAATAGATTTGAAGAGGTTGGTGCCACGCTGTCTGCTAGATGTGAGGTCCAGTATCCATGTTTTTTTACTGTAGCAAATAATAGTTGCCGCTTGTATTATTTGTTTCACTACAGACTCTACTTATTTATAGATATTTAGGAAGGTATCGCGAGCCTTCAATATTCCATCTCGTATTCTGTTCCGATTATGTTTGTTACACCTACAGCTTTTAAAGTAAGTATACCTACATACGAGCGCTTGGTTTGTGCGTAGGCCGCTCGGCTCACTGCACATGGTGGTTGCGGATTCGATTCCGGCCGGGGCAAATTCCTTGCCCAGATCTGGCTGTCTCTGGGATCGCCCCCAGTCCATTGTACGGTACCCATAGTACAAGCGTTGCTTAGTTTGGGACCATCCAGTTGGTGTGTCAGTCTGGCGATATTTATTATTATTACTTCATCTGGCATCGCCATGAATTTTCAGACCACAGTGGATCCTGGCATGAGGGGGTAACATATAAGGCAGTGGAATTATCAAATGTCTAAGGTCTAATGCCCTTAAAGTCGAGGTTATGAGTAGGAAGCCTATTACCGAGCAATGAACTGTTGGGCGTGGGCAGATAATGACGAAGAATGTCTTCATATTTTATTATTTATCTATGTTTTGTACAAGATTCAATATTCATTTATTAACATTTACTTAATTAAGTCATGTTTACGCTACTGCCTACATAGTCATAATAAACTTAATTCAGTCATTCATAAATCATACCGCGGTAAGGTTAACAAATAAACAGTGCATTAAACTTAGAAGCAACAATAGTATTAAAACCCCACCCACGAACTTGGAAACTCATTCACTAAACCCTTTACGAAGCCGATCGAATTACAAATACTCCCAACAAAACTTTGCCATTTTATTATCAATAATTTACAACAGCATCGTTCCGTGAACACAAAAATAAAATTAAAAACAAACCATTAAACGATTTTATACGAGAATCCTTAACAAGGACGCTTCCCTTAACCGGATCGGGAGCACACCTGGGTACTCAAAATTTGCCCTAAAAGGTCCCAAACGACAGATCGAAATAGCATTGAAACGACGTAAATCCAATTATCTGTGTTGGATATACGACTGTATGTCGTGCACTTTAAAGATATAATTGCTTCAGTCAACTTAGATCATGTTAGTAGATGGACATAAGTCGTTCCGGAAGCAAGGAGGGCCGAGATGGTAGATTTTAAAAATGGAACGTTTGATTTGCATTTGAATAAAAGCCCCCGGCGACCCAGGTGCGCGCCGGTAGCATCGCGTCCAAAAGTTTTTAGATTTTTTTCTATGGTGGACACGGGTTACCCACTAGAAATTAAATGGATAACCATTTGTAAATTGACTTCGGTGTCCAATTTGAATTTACATATGCATTAAATTTGTACAACGTTTGTTAAATTATGAAAGTTCGTTAAACTTTGTGAATTGTTCAGAACAATTTGATAGAGTAGGTACATATGACTTACCTAGACGATGTATCGTGGTTATGTTTAAACAGAAAATCGTCACTGTTTTTTTTTATACCTTATAATAAAATCAACATTCTATCATAGCTTGAAGTTCTAGCAATTGAGGCTGTATAACTAAAAAATGTATGAATATGATAATGTCATGTGACTTACTATTAGTATGTATTCATTTTAGCGTGAAATATCAAACGCTTCCAGAGTTATGTTGTCTGAATAGGCATATCTACATCTCGTCAAAACCTGCGTGCCTTATCGATGATGAATCGGTCAAGTGTGGTTAACTTAAGCGCGTTGTGCGTGACAGTACTTTCATTAGGTCGGGCAGCTCGCATGTGATTTTCACATTGAACAACCCAACACGAGGGTAACAAAACGCACGTGTTACTGGTGGTTGTCTACAAGTTATTCAGATCTTCAATTTACGGTGTTTTCATTCTTATTAAATTACTAGCTGTGCCCCCCGACTTCGTCCGCGTAGTATTTAACGTAACAAAAATTTCGGGATTATCGGGATAAAAAGTATCCTATATGTTAATCCCGGTTATAAACTATTTGTGTTCCATCCAAATCCGTTCTGTAGTTTTTGCGTGAAGGAGTAACATACATACATACATACATACATACATTCATACATACATACATCCACACTCACAAACTTTCACATTTATAATATTAGTTGGATACCTATAGAGATTATATTGCTGTGAGAGCGATCTCATAAAATAATTGGCGCTTATAGATTTAGTGGGTGAAAAAAAATTGTAGGTAGGACCCTGCTTCTTTAAAGACCAGTCTACAAAAGGCAGGTCCGATTATTGCTTTCAGGACCATTAGCAACATGATCGCATGTACTATTTCTAGTTATATTTAAGTATTTCATGTATTTAATTACTACTTACTTGATGAAGTGTTGAGTTATGTCTTTCTTTATATGATACTAGCGGCCCGCCCGGGCCCCGGCTTCGCACGGGTACATTGCGGTTACATTATTCGAGTTTTAGTAAGGATCCCTAATTTTTTTGAAAATATATTATAACCTATGTCACCCGGGGATAGTGTAGCTTCCCAACAGTGAAATAATTTTTCAAATCGGTTCAGTAGTTTCGGAGCCTATTCATTACAATCAAACAAACAAAGTTTTCCTCTTTATAATATTAGTATGATACATGCGCTGTCTTATCTATCACATGATTGCGGCACCAAAGAATTTAGAATAAATGTCGGGGGACCATCGCGTCCTAAATAATATTAATATATGCTGTAAGTACCTTCGTAAGTATAAGTACAAAATAAAATTCGTTGTCGAGAACCCAATATGAATGCCAACTACACATCGTATTTTTTATCTGTCAAGTGAGGCGTGTTTGAGGCAACGACTGCTCCTTATTCAGCCTCTATTGTTTGAGTTTTTATTATCGTTGCGGACAAAGGGCGCGTAAACGGTAGCACAGGCCTTATCGGCGGCTCTGATCAACCTTATACCGTGTACACTATATTTTTTTAATTATATTTTTTTAAGAATTTGAGATTTGTGGTGCGGGCGCGACATGCGATACTTATCGCGGGAGTTTTGATTTTCGCGCATTTTTTGCCCGTTCCAAGTTTGAATGAAGTGTTCCTGTTTTAAAATTATTGCGTGGGAATCTTGGATTAAGAAAAATATAGACCAGTGTCGCGTTGTATAATAACCTGAAAAAATAAATATGCCGCCAATTTGTTTTTTTGCAGCATTTGGTGATATTCGAGATAGCTAAATGTTATCATTAGTACATACGTAATTTTGTGTTAAAGTAAAATACTGAATCAAAGTTGCTTCATGTCGTGTAATGTAGGTTGTGTAGGATTTTAACTCGTGATTTTTCTCCCTAAGTTATTATCGCTTCTTCTAGATAACACATACCCACCTATACTTATGTGGATACATTGCAAAGGTGTCTAAAATATAGGAGCTAGTGTCTAAAATTTCCCTTAAAAAAGTCGGCGAAAATTAGTGAAATCTTAGACAGCAAGTCGTTATACCAGCGCTTCCGAGAACGCTCCACTATTGACCTCATTAGTACAAACAAAACATCACCAGCGTGTAGAACAACCGCTCCCACTCCGCGTTCGCCTTTTCCTCTCGAAAATAACTCATCTCGGCTTTTCACCAGGTGTCATTAATTGTGGCAGCTTTGTGGCACGCCCTGCCTCGCTCCTCGCCCGCGCCCGCGCCCGCGCTCGCTCTGCTCGATGCGCGGCGCTAATGACGCGACACTCGACTCACGTTGTTCTTTCCTCATTAACAAAATGACGTTGACGTTGACGTATAGCGATCGCGCGAATTTGAATTAATTCGAAAAAAAAAATCTGTTGTGGTTTGCTAACTTAATCCCTACCTTTTTCTGTCTAGGATGTTTTTTTCGAAATTAACTAATAGCATAGTGACGTGAAAATGAGCGGTTGTTCATTCACCAGTGATCGCACTTACAAAACTTCGGGTTATTTCGATGCCAATTGATTAGTTACCTAGTACTTAATAGTTATGGAGTTCTAGTTCATTTATATAGGTCCTACGTCGGAAGTTACACACTTTAATTTGCCATGACAAGACTGCCTAGCTAGTTACATTTTATTATTAAACTTTCATTAGAATAAGTTCATCTTGTTTAACTCCCGTATCTAAAGCCGAAAGAATACTTGTAATAGTACACTGTTACCTTAGGGGTGAAGGTAACTTATTTAGTCCCGACGAGGGCGCCAATAGTTCGAGGTAAACACTGTGCTTTTCATTACGAATACAAGGAAAGTAAAAATAAAAACAGGAATTAGCTAAATAAATAATACAAGGAAGTATGAACAATACTCTACAACTCGAAAAACAAATGAACATCGGATTGCCGCCTATTTTGTTTTTTTTGGCCTTGGCCGGCCTGGTTAAATAGAAACGTGAGAATAGAACTAGTTTCTTTTTAATAATTTGACAGCTGTCAGTTGAAAGCGATTCTCCCTAGGTCTGAAAAGTATTACTTTCATTCCGCTCCTCAGGCAATTTCAGACCTACTTTCCGAGTATGAGTAATGGAAAATATAATTACCCTATATCTACCCAATTTTGTTAATTTCTCTAATTTCATTGATATTGTCAAAACAAAGAACAGTAAACAGTTAGAATTCACAGCCAGGTAATAATCACCATTGTCGTTCCCTAAGCAATACATAAAAACATATTTAAAAATATATTTTGACTCTTGTTTCAATAGTTGCATTAAATGACTATAGAATACGATTCATTTATTTAGAATTCTAAACTCTCGTTATGACTTATCTGAGAAATTACTTCAGAACAAGTAATAACATGTTTATATAGATAGAAAAGTGTTAGTTCGATGGTACAAATATTTCTAGTTTTATTACAGCAACAAAAAAATCCGGCCAAGAAAATGTGCGTGAACAATGATAATTTTAGATTTTCCCGTGGGCGGGCGGGGCCCCTGGCTCAGTTCTTAATTGCTAGCTGGCGGGGCGGACTGGGGAAAATATTTAGCCGCCCGTCCACACCAGACTTCAGTAATTACTAATGAGCTTATACCTAAGTACACGTATATACTGACACTGTTCATAATAAGTATACAATTATTTTTAATGAAGAAAATGTAAGATTTCGTTATTATTTATTAAATTTTAATTAATAAAATGTAAGATTATTAATTAAATTTAATTGCTTGGCTTGATCGCGTGGGCTGGACCTTTGAGTGTTAATGTACTTACTTAAAAGTAAATTAATTATTAGTATACTTAGTTCGAAGATAATATTGGGCTCATAGATATTGTTGAGAGAATCTGTATTGAGATTTTACTTAATACCTAAGTATTTTATACTTGGTACATAAAAAATACGGTAAGTTTTGCTTAGAATTATCAGATGTCAGTAGATATTTATAAGGTACTTACTAAATGTACTGAAACATATGACAATGTTCCAAATAAGTATTTCTGGTATTTGATTATATTTTCCAACAACGTCACCGAAATAAAAAAAAAACAGTGCCGTCTAGGGACGCCCGAAAGAAGCGAAGCTTTGCAGTAGATATTAGATATATTATATTAACGCGTCACGCGTTACGCGTTACGCGTTATGCGTCACGCGTTACGCATTACGCTTTTCGCCGTTTTAGTCCCCGGGTAGCGAGCGCCCCGAACGTCCGTAAAGAAGCTTCGCTTCAAAAAGAATAAAAAAACTGTCATACAATTGCTGAAGTAGTAAATTTTCATTTTGTGCAGAATAACGTTTCATTTGAAAAAGTAGGCTGGCGCTCCGTCGGGACGCGACGGGCGAATAAGAGAAAAATCTCGGGAACAAATTAGATACCCAGCCTCCGTAATAAGAGTGGACCCCGGGACTGTGCCCTGATAACGCCCCGTATTATTACTTTTTTTTTCTGATATTAAAAACTATAGAATTGGGATCCATGTTTAGAAAGTTTAGTTAAGAAAGTCGTTTCAGCTTTGTAACTAGCTATTGACGTCATACTATATTTTCATTCAGGAGGTAGGTACTATAGATTGGCAAAACTTAATCTCCTACTTTTCTCACTTGAAAATGTTACTTACGATAATATAACTAACTAGCGGCCTGCCCCGGCTTCGCACGGGTACATTGCGGTTACATTATTCGAGTTTTAGTAAGGATCCCAAATTTTTTTGAAAATATATTATAGCCTATGTCACCCGGGGATAGTGTAGCTTCCCAACAGTGAAATAATTTTTCAAATCGGTTCAGTAGTTTCGGAGCCTTTTCATTACAATCAAACAAACAAAGTTTTCCTCTTTATAATATTAGTATGATATGCGATAAGGTTTACTTGTTTACCTAGGTACTTTATTCTTCAATAATATATGTACCATATTCCAGAAATCCTTATTTAGAGCATGCGTGTAAAATATATATACCGAAAAAATTACTTAATTAATTTCAAAAATAAATTTACTTAATTTTCTTCTAAAGCCGTTAATTACACCTTTTAAATCATTACAATTAGTAATTTCACAAACCTTAAATCGATAGTCGCTCTTCACATTAATTTCACAGCAATTATTAAATACGATTCGATAATTAATTGGTGCAAAAAGAGGCCGGGACCGCAATGGAATCGCAACGGGATCGCTCCGGGATCGCAGTAAATCACGTTCGCACAATGCCGCCAGGTGGCAGCGGCGTCGCACGATAATGCTCGCGTTTAATTACTCGGAATAATTAGTGAACGGAATATTTTCCGGGCCCTAACTATCTCCGCGTCTTCCGGCGATAACTAGGCGGTAATTGCGGATTAACCTCGCATTCAGAATTTAATAGGTGCTCGAATGGAATGCTCGCGACACCCAGTCGAACCCCAATGACGCTATTTGTTTAGTGACGCCGAATTAATTGTTTCCCGGAAAACATTTCGCGTATGTTCAACAATATAAGTACCTTCCAATATAGTATCAATAGCCTAGTGGTTAGAGGGGCCGTGCTCGTAGCTGAGATGTTCCGGGTTCGATCCTCATCCTGGCCATTAAACTATTGACGTGAGCCCACTCCTACACATTGCTAGTAATCTTAAAAAATAGAATATATATAAGCCGCAACCGGACTAGCTTAATTAGCCGTTCAATCAACAGCCTAGCCTATTTACTAAACAGCGCCGTTGAACTAGTGGCCTGAATGATATTCAGACGTAGCGTAGTAGTATATCTGCAACAATTCAAAAATATGATGTGCCCAAATTATCAGAAATTCAATTATTGAAACCGATTTCTGATTTATCAGCATATTCTAAATTCAAGTTTCAATAGTCGGCATCCAGTGGCGATTGTTTTCAGAGGCAAAAGCCCATGGGTGCATCCTCGCAATATTGCATACATCACGGCACGTGCTGCCGATGTAATTTGCGCTTTATGGCACGTGAATAATTCGCGATAATCCCGGCCTCGGTTCATCCCGCGATCCCGCCCTCCTACGCGCCATCACTACGACAACGTTTGATCTCAAATAGAAGGTAAAAAATAATAATATAAGCGCATTTGCGCTCACCTGCGACAATTCGTCCGGAGTGTAGTTATTGCCGACCCCCGGGGGTGGCTAGTTGAGCGTGAACTTTTGATATCGGCGCGAAATATTAATTTCTCGACGCCAATAAACAGCCGAGCGAACGTAATGCTGGCAAATTAAGCTGAGTGCCTTTAATATTATTCCGCTGGAAATTTTAATTATGAAACGATTTTCCCGGTATCGGCACCGGTAGTGATCTTTA
Source organism: Notodonta ziczac (assembly GCA_918843915.1). Lineage (NCBI taxonomy): Eukaryota > Metazoa > Arthropoda > Insecta > Lepidoptera > Notodontidae > Notodonta > Notodonta ziczac. Next base: position 3,959,008 of record OU974037.1, read on the forward strand.
AAGGCTTATTATCTATTGTTTAGAATGTGAACCCAATTTATTGAGCATTTTAATTTAAATTATGTATCTCAATAGGTACCTATCGAAATCTATTTTAGAATATCTGTAAAGCTCGGTTGACCTTTAAACCCAGATTTAAAAATAAGTTCCAAAGAATTACTTTTTTATTATTTACTGGATTGCAATACTTAGATTACCAATAGCATAATGAACTCTCCAGATTTCATATTTAAATGATGTGACTGAAAAGCAATTACCAATATTACTTAGTTGCGCTGGCCCGCCAGATGGCGTCGGGGGCAATCATTTAAAAATCACTGCACATTGTTCTGAGCGCAACTAATTGCAGGGAAAGTGGGGTTCGATGGACCCTGCGACTAAATCATTTTCTAATAGGGGAGGCTGGTGCCTCGGCACACTGTGCGTTGATTAATTTCTGCTTTTGACAAAATGTTGAATCAAATTATAGTGTAGGTACCACTATAATTACAATAAGTTGTGGTTGGTTTGTTTGGTTTCCAATTACATAGGGAAAAAATTTAATGCCTACTTACATATAGTTTTTTTTTTTTGGTTGAGATTGTAGGTTTTATTCAATTCATCTTATTGGTATACTAGCTATGCCCGCGACTTCGTCCGCGTGTAACTTTACTTAACAAAATTTCATATTTATCCCTTATTTTATCCCCTTGGGGGTAGAATTAATCAAAATCCTTTCTTAGCGGATGCCTACGTCATAACATCTACCTGCATGCCAAATTTCAGCCCGATCCGTCCAGTGGTTTGGGCTGTGCGTTGATAGATCACTATGTCAGTCAGTCACCTTTGAGTTATATATATTTAGATTAAAGGTAGTAGGTAACTAAAGTAAAAGATTTCAGGTATAAATAATATATTTTTTGTTTCAGAATTGGATACCTCATCAAACTTGGAAAATTATCAAACGTAAGTTACACATATATTAGTATTTTAGTATGAAAATAGAATATGTATAATGTCGCATGTCCTACAATATTCCTGGTTAACTTTTGGACGAACATAAATATTTCAATTAGGTACAATGGTACAGTCATATACATATAAACATGTCTGTCTATTGACAATGATAGTTAAAACTGATCGCGGCGGTTCACCGGCGGACAATGGGCGTTGTCAATTGAATCAATGTCCTATTTCCTGTGGATCAGATTCATTTCCTTTCTGGCCGCCGGTGTTCATTTGTCAACTTTTCGGTCTGCCGACGAGCCACCTAATTTTGTTGATTGATTTTAATAGTGCTGAGTGTACTTGGGTTAGGCCAGAGATTTTGGAAATATCGCGCTGACAATAAGCCCGCTAAAGTGGTACTGATCAAGTGAGGCTGATTATTCTTGTTGTTATTATTATTTTAAATACCATTATTTACACAAATATTTATAAGATAGGTAAAATTTAATTGATCATATAAGTACTGTTTCAACCTAAAAAAGGGTTCCCTGCGGGCTTTGATAAAGGAAGAAAACTGCGGGTTATAAGACAATGTGGTTGTTTTTTAAGACCCCGAGAATGAATTATCGAACTTGAAAAAGCAAGACGAGTAATTGATTTTTTTTATCATACCATTTAGTTTTTATTTGGTACATACCTAACAGTTTTAACCAGTGCACAACTTTATTGTAGCAGATTGATTGGCAATCAACAAAAAACTAATATTTTCAAAATAATAACGATAGCAACACTTGTTATAGAACTGGTCGACGGGTCGTTACTGACTGTACATAGTTTACGTACATAATAAAATGATCTAGTTTTGAAAAAAGGAACCAACCCACACTAATTCCTGCAAACTAAAATCAACCCTAGTTGAAGTGATTGAGGGTTGGTTTCAGTTTGCAGAAGTTATTGGTGGTTGGATCCATTCTGCATATCTATATCCAAATTATTTGCATCTGTTCATCGGTCTTTATTCTGGCTCCACCAAAAAACCCCTTGATAAATATGTAATACAGTCCAGATATGAAGAGATTAGTGTCATAATCATTAGGTATGACGCACTCAGGTGTAACAAAGTAACGTTATTGTTGTTTTATGTGAGTACAAAGACGTGCTTGTGCAATACGATAAAATACATTGTCTGAACCTATTGGCATTTTTGTGGCTGCTATTAAAATAGCATTAGCTCCAATACCACACAATAACGGATTAAGAGAAACATAACAGAGAAGTCTATCATATATAATCTATATCCTTATGAAATCGAACCTTCAACCATTTGACTAAAGAGAAAAGATGTTTAATTAGCTTAACTATTTGACACTATTCAAGGAATTTTGTTAAGATTTTTAAAAATAAATAGATTTTTACCAACTGATACTTATTATACGCATTGATCAACTTTGCCATTCGTCAATATTTGAAGTAACTATAACCTAGTATAGTATTAAAAAAGGCAGTAAGTTGAATATTTTGGCTATTAATCTCCACTTATACGTACTTCAAACCATAAAACGAATTTAAAAAAAATATACAGTATTGATTAACTTAACCATCACTATTCACACGGAGATATTTATAGGTACGGATACAAATAATCAAGTTGCAGGCACTATAAAAACGTTATTATTCCATTCAGTTACCAGTAGTAAAACGAGGCGCAGTCAAGATTATCAGGGGCCATGGCCAGCTTACTTCCGAGCCACCGCCGGCAGAATGCTTTTTTAGCCAAAAAGCTTTATCACTTCCGTGGGGACGTGGACTATGGGCAGTTGCCGTGGAAGTCAATATACTGGATGTGCCTTATTTGAACTAAGAATTAATTAAAATCGCACATCACTGGTGAATGAAAACGTGAAAATATAGAGGCCGTTGCGGAGTAGGTAAAAATCTTTAATAGGGTTGAATATAGTGTTGAATAAGATTTTATGAGACCACAAATTATTTCTAATCATTAAAAATAAAATAAAAATATTTAACGTAAAAAAATAAAATTATTGTCTTTATTTTTTTGATCGATATGCCAGTATTATGTGCAATTTAAATAAATGTTGCCCTCAAAATGATAGAGCGCTAAGCTACAACTCATGACCATCACCTCACTCATGTCCTCATGACTATACAAGTTATATTTTAGTCAACTAAAATAGTTGTGAACACAGTAAACGTGTTGAGAAGCAAGAAGCTAGAGGCATATAAAAGCAATGCAATAAACACTTATGACAGCGTTACCAAACAGCCTCTACATTAACACATGGGCGCTAATATAGGGTCACACCTAAGTAATAAGAGCCTTTGTGTTTATATAGGTAATCATTATAGTTTACGTATTTATCCATACAAAGAAAGTAATTATTGTGTATTGTTAGTTTTCATACGCTACACCGGCAATTTCCCTAGTGTCGTTGGAATATTGTTTTTGCTTTCTTTAGCCTGTATTCAGCTTTTGTTTTCTGAAAACTAGTAATTTGTTCGTTCTCGCTTATGTATAACTATGTAGGTTTTATTTCAATAGTATATGTATATACTACCATGGTGCTTGTGATTATAATATTGCTAATGTTATGTACAAATTATGACGAGATTAAGTTTGATACTGCTGTGTCGCTCAAACGCTACGGCCGAGAAAAGTAAAGCAATACATTAAGGCAGGTAAATATTTGATTGCGTAAACACAAATTTAGCACTAAAACGAGAAGGAAATATCCTATTTACCGCTTTGCTGACCGCTTAACGCAGTGGTTCGAGCTTAGGCCGCTCGGCTCACTGCATATAGTGATTGCGGGTTCGATTCCCGCCGGCCATTTCGTAATTTGCCCAGGTCTGGGTGTCACTGGGATCGCCCCCAGTCCATTGTACGGTACTCAAAGTACAAGCGTTGTTTAGTTTGGGGCCATACAGTTGCCGTGTCAGTCTGGCGATATTTATTTATTTATTACCTACAGTCAGCCTTAATAAGTGCAGTAGCACGTCAAATATTTGTATTGCTGTGAGTGAACAGTATTGACTACCAGGCCTTTGAGCACCACTGTACCTACTGGTTTCTGTGCACCTTCCAGTTTACACTCAGCTTTGATCACGGAGCTACGCTGCAGAATGCAAGCAGTGGATCACTTTTATAGCCGGATGCCGTAAAATAAATGTCGTGGTCCATCCCTGGCCCCGGCTAATGACATCCTACATGTACTAGCGTGGTAAACATTGGACGAGAGAGATTTGAGAATAGAATTGATTTTGCGATTATACGTACGAGACATTTACGGTATTATTACAAAAAAGTTAAACACGTGATGAACGCGTTTTTTAGCAGTGGGAAGTGATGTCATGATGATTAGATGTAAATCTTGGTTTGTGGCAAATATTCGAACCATAGTATTAAGATTTTATTATGTTGTTAAGCAATAATCACGGCCCCTACTCAATTTTATTCCTTTCTTAAGTGCTTGGCGAATTTTGTATACTGTCAACGAGAAGCGATACAAAATGGTAATAATTCGAGTTTAAGTCGGTTCCAGTTTAAGTTGTTCGTCGCCGGGTCCCAAATATTCGGGCGGTCATGTATATTCGTGGTAAAAAAAACCGTAGTATAAATTAAAAATTAACGATACAGCACCTAGTTTAATAAAATAATCAATTAATTTACGTATCCTTTCTTGTTGGCTGTTTTATATTATCTGACTTTTTTTAGGTGAAGTTGATAGATGAGTAAACTTCGCATACATTTACTCCAATGAGGCTGAAATACAATTTTAAACACCACACTACCAAGCAATCACAGCGCGCATAAGTCTTCTCCTGCGTCCACCGACGACCACAAGTTACCACAGGTCACAGTCACCACCAACCGCCACCAAGGACCACATACCGTCCGATCGCAATATATTGCCGATTTCCGGCCACCGCTGGCGAGTAATGCGCATCCGGAACGCCCCGAGGCACCGCCCTCATGGCGATGCCTAACGTGAGTTACTGTCCGAATTTTAAATTGTGGACTCCAAGCAACCACAAAAAGGTGGCATATAATTTGGCCGGCTACTTAATAACTTTACATATACGTATCTTACCTAATACCTTAGTTATTATTTATATTATGATTATTAACCACTGGTGTGCCGCAATCTCAGACACAATAGAAAATCAATTATTGTGTTTCGCATAGATCTACGTATAAAGGGTTAATAAACTTACCATATCGGTGTTCCATGTAATAAAACTGGGCTGATAATATGTATGAATTAGTGGAAACACTAATAAAAACGTCAGAATATGAGGTTTCATTTCAAATTAGCAATTTGTAGGTATACTCTACTACCATAGAGATACATTCACCGATAGATATACTACCTAAACCTAATTTACAATGTAGAAGAGAGTATCGAATATCGCGGTTAAGTCCCTTTTATTACGTTAAATGGTACCATAAGTTGGGTTGTAAAAACTGTGGCAGATAATAATTGACCGCAAATTGTACCAAAATGTATCTAGCATAGCATGAAAAAAGTCATACGATCTTAACATTACGTATGTGCATATTTCTAGTATTTCCTGCGCCATTTCTCACTGGACACATTGGAGTCCATGCGGAAGCGTGCGGAACCCTAAGTAAATACATTCCGCGGCTAATCGACGGTGAACTCGATGAGTCGAGAGGGGAGACTCGGCCACTCATTTGTTCTTACTTAGGGAAAAACAAAGTGTCCATAATACGAGGACTTGTTCCGAAAGATTTGCAGCGAGATATTTATTAAAACTAAGAAGGTACTTAAGTAGTTTTTCGTTCACAATTTGAGAGAGAAGAATATAATAACTAGTGAGTTCTTAAGCGAATTCGTATTCCTAACGAGACGAAATTATGTCAGCAAATATATTGAAGACCGCCTGGCGCAGTGGTTCGAGGGTAGGCCGCTCCGCTCACTACACCGGGTGGTTGCGGGTTCGATTCCCGTCAAGGTAAATATCGGAAATAGCCTTTTCGTAATTTTCCCTGGTCAGGGTGTCACTGGAATTGTCCCCAGATCATTGTTCGGTACCCATAGTACAAGCGTTGCTTAGTTTGGGACCATACAGTTAGTGTGTTCGTCTGGCGATATTTATATCTTCCGGCACCTACAAGCTGACCCATAAGTAGTCAATTTATACTATTTATACATCTGTGTCCACTAGTATATGAACAATTAGGAACGAATTGTTTATATAATTATAAATATTATAATGGTTTATAACTGTTATATCATTTAAAAATAGCCACAAACTTAAGATAAGTTCAATATACGACTAATAAGCCAATACTGCAGGGCGGTCATTGTGTAGTGTGTAACTGTTCTTGAGAGAGCGCTTGCCGCCCGCCCTAATTATCATTTAACTAAACACAAATTGCAATTGATTGCTTATCCTTATATCAGTTATTTTTAATTGCCTAGGAAGGCACACTGGCAGATGATCCACCTCGTGGTAAACGGTAACCGTCGCCGATATCATCTGCAAGGGAAGCAGACGCCGTGCCGGGTTTTGTAGAGACCTGTAGACTTGCCTTGAAGAACTCCATATTAAATATATGCATACTTGTAGGTTTATAAGCGGGTACTCTATTATATGAGACGTGGACATGGTAGAGTTACTTTTACACCCATTAATTAAGTTTTTGTGCCATAAAAGTTGCATATAAAACCCTAAATTTGCTCGTAAATAAAGGTTTTAAAGAAATTCGAGAAGCATTTTTTTTCGGTAGTAGAGCCTATTTGTAGCCAACTGATACATAGGCTGAGTCGACCGGCGTAGTACACCCTCTCACAGAAGAAGAAGTAGTTATTATAGTTGCATTTCATACGATGATTAGGGGAGACGGAATCCTAACCCCCTCCCTTCCTTCCCTCTATCCCATTTTAGTATTGCATGCGTCTTTCAGACGGGTCGTAGGCTTGTTGGCTGATTTAATTCAATAAAAAAGGGCTCTACGGGTTATTGACATAGCCGGAATCACGGCAAACAGCTAGTTACAAATTAATAAATTATACCAATATGAAGCAGTAAGTCTGACTTCGTGCCAGGCACCAAAACTTATTAGCCCAACCAAACAATCTAAACCTAATCGTCTTTCAATTCTACGACCATGTTTACCAAATAATTCATCAAAATAAACCAAGTCTTTGAATATTCACAAACAGGGCTAAGGTAATGAAAATGGAAACTTAAAGAGAAGTAATGGAAAATAAAGGTTTGGCCGCTGGAAATGATTAATTGTGTCGCGGAAATTACGAGGCCGAGGCAGGTGACGAGGCGAGGCGAGTCACGTTCAAGGCACCGCGTGGCACCGAAGTCTGTCTCGCCGGTGGTAGTCGATAGGTGAAAGTATCGTTACTTATAATTGGCATGGAAGTGCAAGGGCCAAGTTTTAGTGCACACCTACTTACTTGAATTAAAATTTAAAAAAAATCCTAGTTATATTTACCATGTTGAATTTGGAGACCATTAAATATATATTTTATTAATTAGTTACTCATTTTAAGGAAAACAATAATATCTTTCGAAATCCAAACTAGGTTAAGCAAAGAGGTTAGGATATTATTTTCATTAAGCCATTTATTATTTTTATCCATATACCATGAATAGGAATTCAGTTTACTTACAGTGATTAATATTAATGATTAATATAACTAGTTATGCTAAGAGATTCCACGACACATAACAAATAGCCTAAAACACTATCATATCCGCTCCAAAAGTATTAAATATGTTATAATTAGTAACGGTCTAGGAACAAAAAGCGATAAAAAAGTGTACGGCTTACATAGACGGGTTACGATGATTGATTGTACGCGGTATCATATCAACCGACGATGGACACAAAAAACTGTTCCTAATAGCGGGCATTTAAAATATACTACATTTTCAACGTGGCTCTTCCTGCGTCTGTTACAGCTCAGCTCCTAATAGCCATAATAGTAACAGTTCTGAAGCCATAAGTGACGACTTGTCCCTCATTTATTTAAAATAAAATCAATGGGTAGCTTTACGAGATACGTCTCGCCCAATCACAGAACGTCCGAATATTTATTTTGCGAGTGCAATCAACGAAATAAAAAACAATTTAAAAATTATATTTGTTTAGTGCCTTGGCTGACTTTTCTCAATATTCTTTTTCATATACCTTCAACGCACATACACACATGTCCTATAGTTTTACAGTACGATACGACAGTCGTCACCTCCACACGCTAATGCTGCGATATGTTACCGGCATCAATCGTCCATTCTGCTCGCGTCTGCGCCGCGGGATCTAATTAATTATGGCAATTAAACAGCCCGATAGGTAGGACGTACGGTTCGGGTTGTTATCCTCGCGTGGATTTATCGTGTGTTGCGAGTTTCTGGTGGGTCCTGATTCTCGAACTGAGGGATGTGTGAAAAGTAAAGTAGACCAAGTAAGGCCCTATGCACACTCGACGATCTTTAAACGCGCCGCTGTCAATGCGTGTTGACGCGTTGCAAACGCAATTCTATCAGAAGCTATGTGTTATTATTGGAAAATAAAAAAAATATTGAATTACAGTAACAAATCCTACTAATATTATAAATGCGAAAATTTGTGAGTGTGGATGCTTGTTACTCTTTTAGGCAAAAACTACTGAACGGATTTGGATGAAATTTAGAAAACAGATAGTTTATAACCGGGATTAACACATAGGATACTTTTATCCCGATACACCCGAAATTTTTGTTAAGTTAAATACTACGCAGACGAATTCGGTGGGCACAGCTAGTAACTATATAATAATATTTACTTACATAAAATGTAGTTTTAAAGGTTTCAGAGCAAATTGATTACAGCTTATATTTGGGCTGTCTTGACTGGGGTATTAGCACCCACTCACAGAAGGTCGGCGTTAAGTAAGTAATATCGGCAGCCTAACTGTTATCCTCAGTTAAGCAACATGCGAGCAATGCATTTGATACTGCAAGTATCAAAAAGCTGCGATAACTGCTTATCATTAGAAGGTCATAAAGCTAAGCTTTTTTGGCGACCTTGATATAAGCACATAAAATGTATCTTAGTCGTAGTATCAATGTTAGTTACTATACTCCTCCGAAACGGCTCGACCGATTTTCATGAAATTTTATATGCATATTCGATCTGAGAATCGGCTACTATCTATTTTTCATACCGCTAAATGTTAAGGGTGGTCCACACTCCACGCGGATGGAGTCGCGGGGCACAGCTGGTTATATATAAAAAAGGTGTAAGCATTATTTTTGACGATGATTTCGAAGTCCCAGCTAAAAATAGTTTAATAGGTATATTATAAAGTTATGCTATTCACAAAACGAGGATGTGCATTCCAACATCTCCATGTACTAACACAAGAAACTTGAGTATATACACGGCGAGCTTCGTCGTCTTGCACGGGGTAATGAAGGAGTCCAGGCTAGAAGAGGAAAGCGATTATATTATTATCGTCACTTACCATCAGGTGAGATTGTGGTCAAATACTTGCCTATATCGAAATAAAAAAATATATATATATGTCGGAAGAAGAACCTCAATCGTTCTTGAGAACTTCATGATTATGAAAGTGCATTTGTTTGGCTTTTAGGCCAGAGCCGCAATGGTGACGCGTTTGCGATGCGACGGTGGTTTCGTTAAAATGAACTTCTAAACTGATAAATGTTGTGGCGGTGGCTGTAAGATATAAGCGAAAATTTATTTTAAAATCGTCATCGCATTAGGCCCTTAGCTTTAGAGTTCAAAAATAGATTAAATAAAATCTGGTGGTATGTTTTAAATATTATTTAAAAGATAAATTGTCAAGTATCGCTATTACAAAAATCTCTACAGCCATACATAGCAATCGTTCTGATTCCATAAACAGTAGCATTCGTTACATAGGTTTCTATATTAAGCAAACGTGCTTCATTTATTGCAATAATATATTTAGTTGTACTCTCTCACTGATACCATTATATTACATTCCAGTGTATCATCTATATATTAATACTAGCTGAGCCCTTCTGCTGAGACTTCAGCTGAGACTTCGCGTGCAATTTAACTTAACAAAAAAGCCCGCTCCCGCGTTTAAGCCCGCGCGAGAGGACCCATATATTTTTTTATTTTTTTTTTAAATAAATGTAGCCTAAGTTACTTCCTAAAACATCAGCTATCTGCCAGTGAAAGTCCCGTCAAAATCGGTCCAGCCGTTTCGGAGATTACCCGGAACAAACACACAGACAGACAGACAGACAATAAATTTTTAAATCGCGTTTTTGTTATAGGTGTCTTATGTACTTTCATATGCATTTAGTGAAAAGGTGTTATTTTGATATTCCAAACAGACACTCCAATTTTATTAATTTGTATAGATGTGAAGGAAACGCTTTCAAACGCTTTATACGAAAATTGCGCGGACGGAGGAGTATGAAATTTGGCACACTCATAGTTTATATAAAGATGGAATGCAGAATGCTAATAATTTTATATTATAATACTTAGAAACATTAAAATCAATAAATAAAACATTACACACACTACCATGCCTTTAATACACACACATTTGTAACTTCCATTTGGTGACTGACTGACTGTCTGACTGACAAACGGTTACAGTTTTTTTTAGGATTTCCTTAGTGCATTCTGCGTGCCAGTATCAAATAGTCTTTGACAATAATACCTCAATGACGATTAAAATTAAAATTTAAATGTATTATGGTCGAATTTCGACCACTATAAAGGGAATACTAGTGAATAAATAAGTAAGTACAGTGAAAATATGATGTAGTGCGTGTGTGTGATGAGGCGAGTGTGAGTGCCTTAAAAGGATATCTATCGATGTATCACTCCGGTTGCTCACCTCTCAGACCGCGCGCGCACATTCCTGATGAAGAATGATGCTTTCGGCTGCTCGCGCGAGTAGGTAGTGCTTTGTTCGAGTGATTAAGTGCCCCGGGACGGCGTTGCTAAGCCCTTCAGCTAATGAGTCGAGAGTTGGTATTAATCATTGCATGACGAACCGGACGCCGCCGCGGTGACGGACTATCGTGGGTGGCTATTGTTGCCACTCTTAAACTTGGATTTTTAGATATACTAATAATTTTAATTGTAGTGTGAGGGATAGTTGATGGGACTTAGGAATAAAGAGAAAATACTTGAGAGTATTGCTGTCAATTTGTCTTCATTTGAATGTTAATGTATTAGTACTTTATGTCGCATCCGTGCTAAAATTTAAACTAACTTTTAACAAGAATCTACCAATAATATCATTAGAATTTATCATTCATATTTTATATATGCCATGAATATTTCATTATTCCAAGCAGTCTAAAGTGGATAAGCATCAAATATCGCTACCCTTCATTGTACACATCAAAGGTCAAATTCAAATCGTCATTAGTTCACGCGTCGGGACTTAAATAACTGGTAAACTGCGCATTCAAAGCGCGGAGCCGAGACGTGTCGCGTCCCGAGACGAGCGGATGACTGATCCGTCGCACTAACTAATGTTCTTTTTTCAAAAATGACTTTTTTATTTTTTAAACCGCACAAAAGGCAAAGACGCATGAGTTATGCCGACTTGTAGTTTTTACGATACACGCTTGGCTTGGATTAAATATTTTTTAAATTTTTATTCCTTTTCGTTGCGGACAGGAACGTGATGGCATGTGACATTAAAATGAAAAATTAGCTAATTATTCTTAATCCGTTTGAATGGCTTGATCGTATGCTACGGAGTGATGGGCTGTCACGATGCACATTGTCGCTTATTTCACAGTGATGTGATTACTTGTGGCTAGAGTTCATTGCCGTTTGGATAAGTAGGTAGGTATGCAAAAAGTGACATTACCGTTATATTAACATTAATAAAGAACAGATAGGTTGATAAATGTTTGTATTGGTCGGTTAAGCAGCCGGTAAAACTAAGCTGTCATTAGTACCTAAAATGATTATTATGTTTCAGTTTGTTTAAATATATATCCCCCTCTTAAAACGTCTGTTGCGTTTGCATAACATGACAATTGTAGGTTAAAATTACAGCTATAAGATTGAAAATGGCGCACACGAAAAATTGCAGGTTTCCAGGGATTTTTCGTTGGTATCTTGCTTTGTGCACATTATTATGATAATAAGAACGCACCGCTCATTTAGCCAGCCACGGATGCGTTTATTTTTCATCCAGACTTGCGACCGCAGGGTTAACGGGGACGTATACTGCGACCGAAATGTTTTAATATTTTTACATAATTTAATAAAAAATCCTCTGTACATTGAAATAAAACTATTTTACGGATTTTATCGCGTTTATTTAGTTTGTTATGTTCCGTGTATGTCAGTGTGTACGCTGGCGTTTGACAGCAGCCGAAACGTCGGGAACATAACAAACTAAATAAGCGCGATAAAATCCGTAAAATAGTTTTATTTCAATGTGTAGTATTCGCGTAAATATAAAAAAACAATAAATCCTCTGTACTTTAGATGAAAACTAATAAAATCACCATTCCGTTACAGTCTAATACCTAAGTAGGCAAATAGTTTTTGGCTGTCAATAACCTGTCAAATGGAATATATAATACTTACTTACTTCCTTGTGTGACAGTTTGGGAAAATGCCAAAATACAAAGTGTAAAAATATGTCACTCAATATTGTTTTCAATTCAATTAAGTTTTGAAAATTTATTACTTACATTAAAAACAACCTGTTATCGCAAAGTATCGATGTTATTTCAATCCACGTTTCGCCCACAATGCATAGGCACAGGTATAAATGTGGAAACTAGCGTGGAGTAGAGCTCCGTCTCGGAGAAAGTCATTCCGCCCCGTCACGAGAACTCTACGAATATACCTACCTGAAAATTGCGGGCATACAAATGAAAATGGATTCACAAATACACGAATAATAGATTATTTTCAGTTTGTGTAAACCCCGTGGTACTATTATGTGTATGTATGGTAATAATGTATAGATACAAAAACAAAATTGAAGTGTCTGTTTATAATGTCAAAAATCAAAATAACATCTTTTTACTCAATGCAGATAAAAGTATATACGAAACCTCAAACATAAAACCAACTTTTTTTTTTACCGCGTACATCTGTTTGTCTATTTGTTCCGGCTGATCTCCGAAACGGCTGGACCGATTTTGACAGGACCTCCATTGACAGATAGCTGATGTTGTAACTTACGCTACTTATATTTTACCGAAGTACTGCGCAGGCGGAGCCGCTGGCAATAGCTAGTGAATAACTAAATATGTATTCATTATACCGTGCGCTCTTCTAGGTCCGGCTATCTCAGTCTTACATGTCTGTCACTGAACTGTACGTAATTTCGTGACAGAAACACGTACAGTGTGTACGCAGGCCTTTGAGAGCGGCCGTTCACCACTCACTAGCCAGGACAAAGCATTGTGAGCCAAGATCAATGTCTTCGATGGCGATGTATATACGCACACACATAGAACGTTCTGTCATTGTGTGAGTGTTGCCAGCATTGCAGTGATATAAATCGGGATAGATAAAAATATGTCCACATTTCTGTGTGATTTCCTATAATCAGCTCTGAGAATTTTACGGAATAGTGAATTTGGTTGTCTTCTGTAATCGTTAGTTGCCTGGTAAAATAATGATTGTACGCTAAAAGATACATCCATCTATACACACGGCAGTGTATCAACCAAGTTTGAAAAAAAATCGACTTAGCAAGTGTTACAATAGGTATTTGCCGCGTCTCCGACTTAGACTCAGACTTGCCAATGCCTTGGGCCAGGATCTATGTTTTTGTCATCTGTGGCATTTGTGTCTGAATAATCTCTTCAAATATAGCTTCCTGGCCACACTACAATAATCGTGAATGTTACTAGAATCCGTACCAATCAATTTATTGTAGGGTAAAAGCCGGATAGTTGCCTCGGACGGATACATGCCCCGGTTTTTAATACACTATGTTGGGAACATAAGTTGTGATTGCGCTTTACTACAATAAGTAGTGACCCCCCGCAGGCCTCAGTGCTGTCTAAGCCATCAGAATAGGTGCAAGTGTTTTATCCATGTGAGCAAAAACCTTCCGCTGCGAAACTTTGACGGGCGTTATAATTATATTGGTAAGTAATTACTATTCAATATTTTTATTACTGATCGTGGTTTCACTCAACTTTTTGTTTCTTTGCATGCATTAGAGTTTAAATTACATTGTTTATTATGTTTTATAGCTAAATATTTTTTATTTACTTCGTAAATAAAAAGAGCAAGTATCCGCATCAAAAAGGATAGTCGCCCTACTTACTTTCGCGGATAGTTGCCCCTAGAGTGACTAAATATTGTTTAACAATCAAAGACGGATTTTATTTTTTGTTGTTTTTTCCAATTTACTGTGAATCTAACTTGTTGTAAATAAAATAAATATCTACTTAACTGTTTTATATATTTATTCCAGATAAGCAAAATGCCTCTCAAATATAAGCGAAAACCAGGCGTGGTGCCACGCAACATCAACTGGACAGAAGATAGCTCAGCACTTGTCTTGGAAGAATTGAGACAGAAAAAAATATCAATGAAATTTTTCGAACATGCATAATATCCTCTCGAACCTTAAGAAGACGCTACGAAAAAAGTAACCAGCAACTGCTAAATCAAGGAAAATATCATGTTCTTGCCTTCGAGAATGAAAAAAGACTGGTAGCTCATATATTGAAGCTCGGAGACGCCGGTTTTCCTCCTGACAGAAGTAAATTATAAAGACTGTTAAATAATTAATAAATATTACTTTAATTGATATAAATTTCTTTCAATCCAAAATAAAAATCATACTGAGGTTACTATCCCCGCACGAGGCAAGTATCCCGCGAAGCATTTTCCACGCTAGGCTACTATCCGCCATAGTAGGCAACTATCCCTTTTCTGAGAGGTGTAATAAAACAGTATTTATTCAAAACCATTGTTAATTATGTATACAAAAATAGGCTATTATGGAAGATAAAAGACCTATGTTTTGAGATGTATACTAATTAATTTTCAGCAAGTTCATATTTTTTTTAAATAAAGCTTTTTCGAAAAGTGGGGCAACTATCCGGCTTTTACCCTATAGGTTGTTTCAAAGGTCCGAAATAGGTAATAATTTAACAGATAAATAAATGCCTAGTGAAAATAGACTATACGTGGCTATTATATATTATTTTCTGAGTTACGGGTCTTTGAATATTTTTCACAACGTATATGTTACGGCTGTAGAAAAAATCGAATGGCTTAGAAAACAGTGCTATCTGCATTTACGAGCAGTAGTCACCATTAATCAAGATAGTTAGTCCAAAGCTTATATAAAGATAGTTAGTTATATTCTTATTTTGATACATTTTTATACCAATTATTGAAGTGATAATTTTTTATGGCAGGGTAAACCGCTTCGTAACGTAACGCGTTACGGCGTCAATCTGACAGTTTAAGTTATCACTCCTGTCGAGTGTCCCGAGACGCACCCTTTTTATGCTGGTACTCAAACCAGTACCGAACTATTATTTCGGACTTTTGACACATCCTGTATAGTTTGTGTGCTCAGTATAAAGCCCTTTGTGCTGTTGACCGTTCGTGTTGGCACTTGTGTTCTATAATTAGCGTATAGCGATTAATTAATAGGTAATGCATGGCTGTGGCCAATTTATACTCCGTAGTAGTGTGTATACTCGTACTCTGGTACTTATATACCTATCGCTAGCTTTTAGCTGAATGTGGCAATTGGCGCGTGGCGTGTGAACTGTGGAGGGATATTAATGAATATGTTGATATAAATCGGTAATTCAATGTATGTTTATTTGTTTATAATGTCGGGCAATTTATATAAAGGCTTTAAATATCGCCAGACTGACACACCAACTGTATGGTCCCTAACTAAGCAACGCTTGTACTATGGGTACCGTACAATGGACTGGGGGCAAACCCAGGGTCACCAAGACCGGGGAAAATTACGAAAAGAAAATTACCGACGGGAATCGAACCCGCAACCAGCGGGTGCAGTGAACCGAGCGGCCTACGCTTGAACCACTGCGCCAAGCGGTCGTCAAATCGGTCGGTAATGATATATTATTAATTCCATTGTTGGAAAAATATTATAAACGTGTAAGTTTGTGTGTTGATTACTTTTTGATTTGATTGCTTGACATACAGATAGCTGATAACCTGAATGTTAGCTTATGACGTAGCCACGTGTTATAAGAGTTTTCGTAATCTTTCCTATTCCCGTCTGAAAACGTTTTTCTTTGTTTGTTAAAAACATAATATTTTGTTCATCGCAATTATGCTCAACTTTTCGCCGTTCGTTATGTAATAAAGAAAGTCGCGTGGATTTCGGGGTGATGACGTCACGTTCTCAAACCATTTCTGATTTAGTTCGGAAGTTATTTTTGTTGTTTGGTACAAACTTGTTTAAATTAGCACATGATACTTTACTTAAGTCTACGCGGACGGAGTCGCGGGCAGAAGCTAGTCTGCAATATAAAAAAACTTGTTTGAAATAAAACACAACACACATATTATAATTAATAAATAAATAGATAAATTGACCCTAAAAACAATTAAGATTTTTACATTACATTTAATTGCTAATACCTATCTGAATTTATAATAGTGGACATCTTTTGAAAGCATACTAGTTCATTTACAATTGCTTTACAAAGCATTATTCATTGAAAAGGTGCTTTTTAATCAAAAAAAGTGCCGTTTAGGGACGCCCGAAAGAAGCGAAGCTTTATAGTATAAAGCGTAGGGCGCCGCAGCTACCACTCTGTATACCTATATTTCTCATGTAACGCTACTGACGTCGGACGCTTAGCATGGATAGAGTGGCCGCGCGGCGACTGCCCCGAACGTATAGAAGCTTCGCTTCAAAATTATAACTTTATAGACATTTTGGAGATACACTTCTAAAATTAATTCAGTTACAATTGCTACGGTTTAATAATGACATAATTAATGTAAATAAATTATATGTTCCTATGTCAAATGATATCCATATATACATTTCCAATGGTCTTTTTATAAACACCCTCCACCCTTCCTAACCCCGCGACGAACCCCGCAAAGGTTACACCAGATCATTCACCGATAATACTAAATTTGCACATCTAAACTATTCCATTGAGCGCATCAGACTATTCAGGCTGCGCTCGTGGCAGGGCGTTAATTCACAGGAGACACCCAAACAAATGCATTGTGAGAATCACCTGTTGGCTCTTTAGGTCAATGTTACATACAAGGAGTCTAAGCGAAACAGACTTTTGTGGCGGTTGAATGGCACGCAGCCGCGCCCGGCTGCATTGTGAGCGGACAATGGGACGTATGCGCGATGGAACCGCGATGCTGGCTGCGTCTCGATTGAAATTGAGAGTGCTACCACGTTTATTCACGGGTGAATTTCAGATCTTGAAGTGTGACAAATGTGGGATTTAATAGTTCGGAACTTATTACCTTTTATTTATAGGTAGGTATATTTATTCTAGGTGAAACAGAAAGGCTATACTATTTTTTTTGAAACTTAAGTTTGTAAATCTAAAACTGTTGGCTTTGTGGGACAGTTGAAGTGCTAAAGGTTTTGTAGACTTATGAAATCTGTCAACAGTTGTATCCCTGTAACACCGTTTGTTTTTGAAGTTACCTGCAAAGCCGATAGTTTAAGAATTACAATGTTAAGTTTTGACAAAAAGGTATACCCTGTCTGTTTTAACCTGTATATATATTTATTTTTATATTTATATTTACACCTAATGGTTATATGTTATAGGCATGCCAGGTGTAATGAGAGGGGCAGGAAAGGATTATTTTATAAAATCCTAAAATAATATTCTGTCAAGCTGCAAAAAATTTAACGCAAACACACAAAGGTATTATGTCTGCGGATTGGTAAATATTCCCAAATCAAACATTTACCAAGAAAACACGCTACTGGATGTCCGCACAATGGTCGTATGGTACCCTCGAAACCACTTAACATGGGGCTGACAGGTTAGTTCAATCACTATTATACCCCCCGAGGCCACAAATTCGAGTGTAGTTTTTCAATAAACTATTTTTTCGTCCAGAGAGTCACGCCAATGAGAGGTTCTCACGGTAATTCATGAAATAATTTTGCACGCCAAAATTCACGTGTCTCTATTACATAACAAACGCGATAAACATGAGAAATAATTTCAGCGAGAGAAACAAGTTTGTAACAAACAATAAAAATAATTTCTGAGCGAAATAGGAAAGGGTTTGGGAACGTGACGTCATCACACCGATCTTTATTACATAACGGACGCGAAAAAGTTGAGGAATAATTTCGATGAAGAAAATATAATGTTTTTAACAAACAAAAACGTTTTCGGGCCGGAATAGGAAAGATTACGAAAACTCTTATAAAACGTGGCTACGTCATAGGCCGGCTAACCGATCGGGGAACAATGTGACGTAATACATGGGGGGACGCGGTCCGCAGGGAGAGGGGGACGCATTTCGCAGTCCAAATATTTACCCCGGCATATGTTTGGTTTCTTTTCCTTCGCCTCATATATTTTTACTTTGATCGCGTAATGGGGGCCGGGGGCGTCGTGATTTGTCCGAGATTAATTTCGCCGGCCCCGATTCTATAACAATCAATTGCAACAGAAAAACGACCGAAGTTTCTACGAATGTTGTTCTCGATTTGTTTCTGCAAATAAAGTTCCTATAACTTATTATTAAGTATGGCGAAATATATGATTGAATCGTGGGAAGTCCTAATCCAAGGGCAACGGGAAAGAAAATGTCAAGTTGGGAAATTTGTATTTACACAACGCTTCAGGTTAGGCACTGAAACTTTACCAACCAGTAATATTGGACTTTTATTGTTGTTTAAACCTGATCAGAAATTTATTGAATGTTTCGAAATCGTACATTGTGGCTATAACCCAATCGAATCGCTCATTCGATGGCATTTCTTTGCGAGCTTTCAACATTAGACCTACACTTCAAGCATGATTATTGCAACCACGGTTTCTACTGACGAAAGATTCATAAAAAAAAAAATTGTTGTCATAAAATTGAGACACGTTTTGGTTAAAATGCAAACTTGGGGTTAGAATATCGAAGGCTATGGCACTCGAGTTGAGCGTTTAATGAATTGCATTAATATTGCATTAGCGGGTAACTAGCCCCCCCCCCCATCTCCCACGCGCGGTAAACAATCATTAGGCGAGCTGCAGTCGGCCAATGTTTGCCCTTCCTGATTTGTTTGTGAATACAAATTGGCGTTTAGATGTTTTTCACTTGGATGCTGCTGCTATGAATTTGGCTGCTCCGAATACACTCCGTCCTTATATTGTTTTTGAATTTCAAGATATTTTTTTACCGATAATACCAATAGCAAAATGTCGATGCACGCCTGCGTAGTAAGTAGATTAACCCAAAATTCAAATCAAGCATTTCAAAAAATCAATAAACTACTGCACCAATCATTTCATACAGCGGTTGCCCGCTCAAATATCTACGTTGGTTACCAAGCGACGCCCGTTGTCTGCCCAACTAATGCAGGCCGTCGCTACCGGAAAATTGGACAGCAGCGTCTGCCCAATCACACGCGACACTCCACGCAGATTAGCACGCTCGACCAATGCCCAGTTTGGATCACACCGCGCGCCAGCCGCGCGACATCGATAATTCACACTATACACTCACCATTGACTACAAAATCCGAACAGCCACGCAGTAAACCGAAACTATCGCAGCATTGGACATCGACGATTTAACATTTTCGATGATCGCAACGTACCAGAGTACCGGCTCGCGCACAGGTATTGAAACCATACACACCCTTCCGTCCCTCAGTCTGTCCTGAAATTATATTAGTGGACACACTCGCATCGATCTTTTTGTTTATACCGTCGACGATTACATGCTATTTCATTTACTGTGTTACTGTTTTGTAAATACAAATAAAAGAAAAGTAAATCGTGTCAAATAAATATAAATTAGGCATGTGACCTGACTGCGATTCTAAACTGGGGCTCATTAATCGATTCCACTTTGTACTGAAAGGAAGCCACGGAGCACGTTCGACTTTCGAACAGAAAAAACCAGACGTGACACAAGTAAGTCGCCATCGCGTTGCGCAGAGCGTTCCGAGCTATTCAAATCTTTACTTAGTATTCTAAATACCGTCGGGCGGCTTTAATTTTTTAAGGCTCAACAACGGCCATACCGTATTCACCTCGCGTTCCCACCACATAGACATGTACCTAGGTAATAGTGAGTCGCTCGTCGACTGGAATGTCCAATCATAAACTTTATTTACTTCAATTTTGTGCTTTGCAATATTAGCGTTAAAGTTTAAATTAAGTTGCGGAACCTGAGCAGTTGTTATTTATTGGATTGGGGAAGTAAGGAGGAGTAGTTTGCATAGTTATGTGCGCGTTTATCTAAGCTATAGCGGTGGGTACAGACGACGGGGCAGGTCGCCTCGACAGTTTGCTGGGGTTTAATAAATGTCTGGAACAGCGGATCGACTTAACATAGGTAGGTACCCTTCTACATAACGGAAGATGTAGGTATCTTTCAAGAATGTCTCTAGGTAGAGTTATTTCAATATGATGGGGTTATATGGAATATAATGCAGTGTCGTGTTGCGATGAATCTTAAATTAGTGATTAGAGATATTGTTTTCGCGCAATTTAGTAATTTTACATTTTCCTCCCCTGTTCCTTACTAACTTACAGTTATTAAATAAACATTTACAAAATTAATTAGATAGTTAGTGACAGGTTCATGGCCGGCTTCAATATCGTTCATTCTCCTATTCAGACGAACTGCATCTTGACTGCACGCTGATTTTGTCTAACCGTTTATTTTATTTGGACTTTCAAATTGTCTTTTTTATTTTATTTTCTTAAATCTGCAACCGGTTAGGAACGCAACCTCAACTAAGACTGCATCCGGACTGCCAGTCTGCAGTCACCGGGCAGTCGGTTTTTAGTATCGATGCAGTTATATCAGCTGTATGACCCTAAGGTAATTATGAGGCCTCCTTCTTAGTTCATAACACCTCATAGCGTATGTAACGCTAGGGTATGTCGTTGTATTTACTCCATTACCTGGCGAGCTCGGCTCGTATCAACTATTTATAGTGTTTGAGGTGCTTCATAAATATGCAGCAGTAGGCGCTCGCCTGCCGACACTAGCTATTCAGCCTGAGTCGAGCGCTTGGAGCGAGTGATAAGCGTCAGACGACAGAGTGTCACGATTTAAAAAACTATCGCCATACAAACACACCAACTGTATGGTCCCAAACTACGCAACGCTTGTACTATGGGTACCGTACAATGTACTGAAAAGGCCATTTCCGAAATTTACCCTGACGGGAATGGAATCCGCAACTACTTGGTGCAGTGAGTCGAGCGGTCCACTGCGCTAAGCGGTCATGGTTTTTTTTAGGGCTCCTAGATCTTCTGTACTAGTGTTGCCTAATTATCGATTGTCTATCGATAGAATTGCAATACTATTGTGACCTCGCAAATAAGTCACAATATCGGTAGCCTAGCGATAGTGTCAAAACTATTGATGACGAACAATAGTGTCGATTGTATCGATACTATTGAGTACTAATACTATCGATAGTATTAGTACCTACTCAATAGTATCGATACTATTGCTCGCCATCAATAGTATTGACACTATCGCTAGGCTCTGGATATTGTGGCTAGTTTTCAAGAACAACTATCGATACATCAACTATTGATAGTTTGGCAACACCCATCTTTATCATTTACTAAGGCACTATACAATATAACGTGTACTTACAATATAGAACCCATTAACCGCTAACAGTTAATGACTGGCGTCGTCTCCTGAGCACTACGGTTGGTTAGTTGCAACGCTCCGTGCGTTCCCTCACTTTCAGCAGAAACTTCGCGATGTATTTTCCAGTGCATTTTTTAGAGCATCGCTTTTGTAGGCCCAGCTTGTTTTAATGCTGTAGTTACGTGGGATTTTCTCAATTCCATTCTACTATTTTACACTCGCTATTTGTCTGTACATATTTCTTTAACCAGGTACTTTCGCGATGCCTATTCAGAGTGTTTCAGAAGTATGAAATGATAATTCGGATGCGTATACGGTAGATGCTATGTAGACCTAGTGAATATAGAATACTAATACTAGCTGTGCCCGCTGACTTCGTCCGCGTAGTATTTAACGTAACAAAAATTTCGGGATTACCGGGATAAAAAGTATCCTATATGTTAATCCCGGTTATAAACTAACTGTGTTCCAAATTTCATTCAAATCCGTTCAGTAGTTTTTGCGTGAAGGAGTAACAAACATACATACATACATCCACACTCACAAACTTTCACATTTATAATATTAGTAGGATTCGTAATTATTATATTTCTGAGTTAGGGGCTTTTTAATATTTGTCATAACTTTCGTGATGCGGCTTTATAGAACATGTCCAATGGGCGAGAAAACAGGGTTAATTGCATGTATGAGTAGCTGGCAATAAAAAAGATGCATCTGTACTTGAGTTTTTTTTTTTTTAAGTTGCTATTATAGCTGCACATATGATGAGTCAGAGAGCCGGAAGTCCAACCCCTAACTTTCCCTCCTTCAGTTCCAACTTCCCTTTAAGTCGGCAACGTGCAAGCACTGCCTTTGGTATTACAAGCGTCTATAGGCTGGGTAACTGCTTAACATTCTGCTGGTAGTACGCTTATTTGCTAAATGCGAAAAGCGAAGTCGAAACACAAAAAGTGCCTATATGTAGATTAATGGATAGGTGCAACACTAATCGCATGGGAAAAGCCACAGACATTAAAACCACGGATAAATAATTTAAATAAAGATAGAGATATAATTTCACCTTTTGTGTGTTCCAAAAAACGGTTTGTACAAGTTTTGTATACACAAAAGCGCATCAAAACCCTACCTGTATTCAATAGATCAAGAACCGAACTCTTATCGGGTCAAGTTGCCCAGCCATTGATGTGAACGTCACTTCATTCACGCGGGTTGACATCTCACCTGTCAGTAACCTAGAATTTTTGACGATAACCATCGTAACCCATTCATGAAACCGCCGATTGTTCGGTCTCCATACCGCCCCCAACGCTTAAGGGTTGATAAACATATCAAAAGCATTTTTTACTAGTTCTGAGTGACACCTGTTTTTTGGAATTCATGACAATGAGAGTTACCGGCGCTATTGTGGTCGCACAATCGAGCACAAACATCGATAATCAACATTCGATATCGATGGAGTACGTTCATCGATTGTCACAAAGACCTCCCGTGAGTCGTTATGATAATAATGTTAAGGAATATTAAACAAAACTCGTGTGTATTTTGAACTAAATTTAGGTAATAAATGGTTTTGTTTTTTGAAATAACTAACATCGTGGGGTCAGTATTTTACGTCCAAATGTATTTAGATTAGATATTGTTACCAATTATTGTCGTCTTCAAATCACGGTTAAGTTAAATTCAAAACAATTTAAATTGTTGCCGTCCCGCTCATGCATCATCACTACGAAAAAAATGGCAGTACTCTATGTTTAT
The DNA here is from genome assembly GCA_918843915.1 of Notodonta ziczac. NCBI lineage: Eukaryota > Metazoa > Arthropoda > Insecta > Lepidoptera > Notodontidae > Notodonta > Notodonta ziczac. The sequence continues at coordinate 3,982,517 of OU974037.1, forward strand.
TCTTATTTCGTTTGCATTCCAACTGAATTAGCACCAGTAGGCCTGATGCACTCCGAACTTCGCCCTGGTGGTCGTTCTCAATGAGTTGTCAGAAAAGATAATGGTAACGCGATAGAAAGATATACTCTTGTAAGTGAATACAATTTTAGGCATGCAACAACGTGCGAGCTGAATTGCACTCTATGGCGTTACACATATTAAATGTTTTACAGTACAGTTTTTGTGGTAGGCATATCATCTTTAGCATTTACTTGGGCGCGATGCAAAATATTGTGAATTATTAAAATAAAACCTTATGTGTTGTGTTGTGTTGTGTTGCCCACATCAGTTGTTTGACTTGGTTACAAAAATACTGAATAATAAAACTTTCTGTGACGTAGTTCTTTATCAAGAAAAATAAGTATACCTACTTGTATCAAAAAGTGCTCTTGGAAACAGTCCTTGCGGAATTGACAAACAAACTAAGGTAGAGTTTTCAGATCTGAGCAGCTTACAGCGGTACAGCGGTACATCACTATAGTATTCGTCATCCTTCCTACTAATATTATAAATGTGAAAGTTTGTGAGTGTGGATGTATGTATGTATGTATGTATGTATGTATGTTTGTTACTCCTTCACGCAAAAACTACTAAACGGATTTGGATGAAATTTGGAACACAGATAGTTTATAACCGGGATTAACATATAGGATACTTTTTATGCCGATAATCCCGAAATTTTTGTTACGTTAAAAACTACGCGGACGAAGTCCGTGGGCACAGCTAGTGAAAAATAAAGCTCGACAAAAGTGGAGTGGATGAGTTTGCACATAGCTATAACAAGCGCACGCGAAAATACTCACCTACCCTCTTATTGATAAACGTGGATTAGCGAGCGAATAGTTTCACACCAAAATATCTCTTCCTGTCATCAGTAATTTGACATTCGAAAGAAGAAGACAAAGTATTGTGTAACTACACAACTGCTAATCCACTTTTATTAATAAGGGGGTAAGGGTAATGAATATGTTCTTTAATTATACCCTACTTATCCTACTAATATTATAAATGTGAAAGTTTGTGAGTGTGGATGTATGTATGTATGTATGTTTGTTACTCCTTCACGCAAAAACTACTAAACGGATTTGGATGAAATTTGGAACACAGATAGTTTATAACCGGGATTAACATATAGGATACTTTTTATGCCGATAATCCCGAAATTTTTGTTACGTTAAAAACTACGCGGACGAAGTCCGTGGGCACAGCTAGTGTTTTTATGTTAAAATGCGACGCTGTTTTTCGTCATAAGGCTGAGCAGAGCAGAGCTATCAACATCCTTGCGTCGCTAATATACCTCAGTGTTCCTAGTCCAAACACTAACGCCACATCACCCGCTCCGCCTGTGACTCAATCACACCCGAAATGTATTATGAATTGACGCACAAATTAAGAAAGCTTCAATGTTGCAACTCCACAAAAATACCCCACAACTTTGGACCTGCTTGCTCAAAATGTAACTCAATTAAAAGTTAAATATGTTTTGGAAGCATTCACGTGAATTCGCGTTACATAACGCGGTCCGTTAGGTAATATTTCGTAACAGTTAGTTTGTTTACGGATTCGCGGTCTATAATTGTGTTTGTAATCATTTATTTCGGGTGTTAAGTAACTTATTTGTTACATTCGTCGTTTTTTTTCAAGGAATCGAACAAACACAGACTTAATCTAAATAACACTAAATTGAAAATTTTTAAAACCCTCGTTGTGACGGTTTTAAACTACAAAAGAGCTGATAATTTTCAAACGGCTGAACCGATTTTCATGAAACATAGCTAAGAACACTCTCGATCAGAATACCTATCCAAAAAAAACAACAAAATTAAAATCTGTTCATCCACTTATGCGCTACGATGCCACAGACAGACATACAGATACACATGGTGAACTAATAATACCCTTCTTTTTTCGTCGGGGTTAAAAATAATACCTCTTTCGTCGAATAAAAACAAAATGGGTACGATATTATTCATATCAATTTATTTTTCTATGCCTAAGCGGATGAACAGATTTAAATTTTGTTGTTTTTGTTAGATAAGTATTAGTAGTATATATTATATCAAATTCTCGGGTCACAATGTTAGTTATCGATTTTGATGAAATTTTGTGTGCATATCGGGTAGGTCTGAGAATCGATCAACATCTATTTTTTTTTATATAGCATAACAACGGTGATTGGGTCAGTTAGTAGGCATACTCCTATAAAATGAGTATTTGATTACATAAACCAATTGGTTATGTGATTGGATTGCGGTTGGTCGGCGGATGCGGCACGTGCCTCTCGTCTCTGTTGCTGACGGGTATAATAAAGTGGTGATTAGCTGCCGCTCTCTACCATCTTAACTACTGTCCTATAGTTTACTTTACTTTTCCATAATTAACTAGGTATTGAGCTTAAGTATTACTAAGCAATTAAAGCAATGGAGGTAATAAAAGGAATAGATGTGCAGGTTTATTCTGCTAAAATTAATTTTATTTTCTTGATTATCTTTTTATTTCATTTAATCTGGGAGATATTATTTATTTTAAAATTTTAAAAAAATAACTTTTTGTAATTTACTGTTCTCATTACCTTCTGGTGTGTTATGCAATAGGTGCTAAGTTTGTGGCTAGTAAGGTTTAAATTAGTTTGACCGCATCATCGTGTGATGGCGGTATGCAACATGCACAGCGCGCGTCGCCTGCTCATGACGGCGCTGTGACCGAGTGCCGATTAGCCATCCGAAGCCTGCCTCCGTTTAACTACGTATAACTCCATACATTTCCATACACCCATACTGTGTAGCGTTCAATATCTAATCGAATTAGTTTTATGTAGATGTTCGCGTCAAACTCTCTTTTTCGCGAAGATTATTTCATAAGACTTTTTTTTGTTTTTATTCGTGAGATAATACCTATAAAAAGTTTATCAGGCAGGTACGTTTAGGCTAATGTATAAAAAAAATTATGTGCCTATATTAATCAGCCCTATTTACCAACAATTGATTTGCAAGTTTTCGACTTATATAACCGGTGTAATCTAACTCCTATACCATTGCAATAAGGTCTATCAACGATGAAGTACTTGTGTATAAACAGAGCGCAGTGAATTGGGTACTGTGGTTGACAGGCCCGCGATAAAGTGGCGATTAGCCTGTCTCTGCCTACAGTCTCGCTGCTCCGCTCAACATAAACAAACAGCGATCGCTTCGACGGATTCATTAGAATTTAATGACGCAACTATAGCGACAATAATTGTACTAGTTGCATCACATAATATATAATCAAGTTTTACATGCTCAGTAATGATTAAAGTTAAGTAATACATAGATGCACAAATTAATCCGAGTTATCGTAATCTTGTCGCCACCGCTCCGAACAAATAACTAAATTGATGAAATCAAAATTCCGGACGACCAACTCTGGGCAAAACAATTTGCGAACTCCCCGGCGAACTCACCAAAATAGTTTATCTTAGACGAGCGGCGCGCAAACATAGTGAACGAGCAAAACAACCAACACGCAACACCTACCCACCGCTTTACACAGAGATCGGTATCCTTAACTACTCACTTCCCAGTAGCTGTGTCTCTCTCGCGCTAAGAAAATGAAACGGACCAATGAGGGGGTGGGGTGACACGCATTTCCGGGCCCGGCTCCAATCAGCTGCTAGAACAAAGGAGTCGCGATAGCTACTTACCTACAAGTAGCTACGCGAGGGTCGACTCTATAAGTAGAGTCGCGTTAGCGGCACACATATGCGCCGCACACACACAGCTGTTGTTTTTTACCTGACGAGTTTTTGTGGGCGTCGAGTTTGTTTGTGTGGCGCTGTCTAGCCAGCGATCACTTTGCAAAGTTTGCGCAAGTCGCGGGTGTAATGGCTGGAACATATCGGCTTTGAGTCGAGACCGGCTTGCGACGCGCTGCGCCTTTGTGGCCGCGCTAACAACCATGAATGAAAGAAGAGCGCGCACGTTTTAATATGTAGAGCACGCCGAGGAACGTTGAACCCATGAACGTCATTAGAACCGGGTCTTTCTTCCCGAAATTATACGGCGTTTTTTAATAGAGACGTCCAAGGTTCGTCATTACTTATAAAATAAGCTCACATGTGCTATGTATTTTAAATCTCGTGAAAAAATAACGACAGGGGTATTATCCTGAACGACATCCTGTTACGGCTTATTTCTTCTCTCAGAGTCCTCACATCGTTAAAGGTACATTTTTCTTTTGCAGTCCTCGTGTGACGTACCTGCTATATCCCGAGGACCCTTCCGCAGCGCCTTATAATGCAAATAGAGCCTTATATTCACGCAACACAGTTGCAAATGTAATAATTTAACGGTAACACACCCTGTAAAACTACAATTTGACTATCGCGAATTTCCTGCGTTCGTGCAGTTGTGAAATGTTTGATGAGAAGGTGAGGTAGTGAGGTGAAGTGGTTGTTATGTTTTGGATGTGAAGGTTTATTTTTGTCTGTCGACAGCGGTGAGTCTGAGAAACAAATCTGCGTGAGGTACATGGTGTCGAGTAACTCGTGTTCTTACCCTCTCTCCTTTGTTCGGGGCGGAAGAGTGCGCTAGAATTACATGCTCGAGTCTGATGTGCGCTTATTTTTTACGGCGCTATATTGTGTTTCGTGAGCTCTCTTATAGTTATGCAGTTCAACGACTGAAGAAATAAGAGGGTGGGTAGGGGAAACCAAACAAGTTTACAGTTTTGATTTAGGGAAACGTAAACAAGTGTGACTGCGTTACAATATTCATTATTGTGGGGTAAGAAAAGGTTGTAAACAAGTACTTTATATGATGTAGAGTTAGCTAAGTGTGATACAGAAAATTCTTCATATGAAAAAGGTTTTACCAGGAATACAAATAAATATCGAAATACAAACAGGTATAGTACCAATAACGGTCCAAGTCCAACAAACAGCGTTCGGAACAACAATTTCTTGAGACGGCGGCGACCGAGCAGCTCCCTCACCGGTTCCACTCATTGGCTGGCATCTCTCGTGCCGGCGCGCCACCCTGCATACTGATATCTGGATTAAATTACTCCACCAAACTATTTTACACAAAACCAGAGGCCATAATTAAAGTCCTGGGCGAAAATGGGGGAAATCAAACGCCTTATCTGACCGGCACGGAATAGCGTTTCTTCGCTGAATAGTTTCCAAAGCGAGCTAGTGAGCGGAATAAATAATTATTGCGGTGATCTAAAGTTCGTTTGAGCTCGGAACAAGGCGTCTTCGCTCAGATTGGGAGACGGGTAATGAACGTAGTTTCAGTTGGCTATTTGAGGTTCGTTTCTATTGGCTACTTGTATGGTCTCATTATTTATGGTACTTGGTATTGGAACTTTATATACAAAGTTTAAATTGAGTACCTACCTAGTTACCTCGTAAATGGAGAACAAAACTTTGTAAATTCAGGCAATATTCATATAGCAAAGAAATTTTTTTCTAAATATTTTGTCAGATTTTCACTGAATGCAATAATATGTACGGAAGAACTATGGTTTTCGTTGTTGTGAATGTCGTCTTTTTGAGCCCATTTTTTTAGATCTTACAGGTATGAAAGTCTTCATTAAAATTCACACCTAGCGTTTGGTAGTATCATAAGGCTAAATAACTAATTAAATACCTAACTATAAATGAATGATTAAATACCTTATTATAATAACTTATTTCCCGTGCGGGTAAAATCTTTTATAGATAGATATATCTACAAATGTCCATAAGTGCATATTATGTAGGCACTTTAGGAAAATTCGAACGTCAATCAAACACACAAACACAAAAATATAGGTACGTAGATACCCCAGTTTCACTTTCAGTAAACAAGGCGCTCCCATAAAATCAATAGCAAAAGGAAATACAATTCACTTTCACGGTGTCTGAAATACACCATTCTTTGCATTGAAAGGGGAATAATCTGTAGCAGCGGGGGATTAATCAGAATCCTCGAATTGCTTTAAATCGGGGAAAACGCAGGAAATATGCTTTGTGCGGGTAATTTCCCGACATGCGTGCCGCGCCGGTAATGCGCTATCGGTGCGTAATGACTTCCTTAATTAATTCCCATGTGTTTGAGGAGAGGTGCGGAGGTATTGAGCGGCATCTTAACACTTAAGGGGACTTGTAATTCTAAATGTAAATAATTCGTAGCTTATCAATTCTTTACGAAGTAAATTTGAAACATAGAGTTTTTAGCCTAAAAAGCAATAAGTATTAAGATGATTTAGTTAGATTCTAAGACATCCTGTCATCAAAATGAAAATAAAAAAGTCACAGTATATATATCTCTTAACTTCGTAATCCTACCTTCGTTTTCCCTGTTTTCAGAAATCTCTACCTGCATCGAGCATTTTTTTTCTCTACATAAGTATTTCGGGAAACTTATTTTAATGTGGAAAATTTAATTAATGTACAAAATAATATTCCATGTCCCTTCTCAAATTAACTCGTAGTTTTACATAAACGATACATAGCAGCGAAGGAAGAGGAGGGTAAGCGCCGTCGCTATGGCACCGGAGGCAGTAAGAAGTTATTTTAGGGGGATATTACGCGACATCAGAGGCTTATCTTTACGGCAGGTGTTCCGGCCTTCCCCCCACGGGAACAAATTTACGAAATATGTCCCGACTTACGCGGATCACGGGGTAATGTTGCCGAGCGCAATCTGCGCGGCTTAGCCAACGGCTCTCGGTAGCATAGGGTTATTGGTAAAACACTAAAACAACCTTGCAGAGCTCTATTACTTACATCATTAAGAACAAATATTGTTCTATACATTTACCTTCTTTTTAAGATTTAATTATTCTAACGCATTAAAGTCTGATGAATAAAAATCGGATGAGTGATCAATGGTCATGGAACAAAAGTTAACCAGTAACCCTGAATAGACTACGCTGAAATACTAATATTATTGTTTTTCAATACAAAGACGCAAATGCTAAAGTTGTGTGTAGGGGATGTAGAGATAATAAAACACAAAATAATGTATTACAATCTTATTATTATTTGCTCTATGCGAGCAAAGTAACCATTTTGGTCTAAAATTCTGGAGTTACACAAACAAACATGTTAAAGTCTAGGCTATACGCACAAAGAAAGGCCAGTAGGGACTTTTGAAAACGGTACCTGTTGTCTATGATATTACATATTCCAATGTCATAAGACTATCAGTACTCAATTCACAATCTATCCAGCATCATTTCATGTACTCCAGAGTACATGGAGGCAGACACTTAACGTGAACACATCAGAAGGGACTCGCGATCAAAGCCTCGTTTGACATTCTCATTAATTCAAGTTAACATACATGTAACAGATGTCAGAAAGCTAATAACCAATTAAATAGATTATAAATACGTCATTTCAATTTGCTATTGATTCGCTCACCAATAAACCTTTGATGTTCTGACATTGTTTGTCGGTTCTAAGACACGGTACGTTATTCGGTTCAATATAATGATTATTATATAGGAGGAATAATCGGCTTATATTTGGTATAATAATAATTTATTCTTGTATTTTAATGCTATAATATACCTACATTTAATGTTTAAATATTATTTGACTGTATGTCTAAAGCAAAACTGTAAGTTTCTTTCTCTGTTTTATATACTAAGTTGCAATAACCACAGAATGTCCTAAAAAGGTTAACCTTTATCACATAACCTTGCCGCCTAGTTAAGGTACTTGGTTAGGGTTTACTACGCTATCGCAAAGTCTCTAGTATAGTATAAATACACAGCTGCTGTCCTGAGTTAAGAGAGGCCTATAAGTAAAATGAGCGTAATAAAACCTAAATATTCTCAAATAAACTGTTGCGCTCGTCAGTTAAATAAGAATTACGCGAGAAACGTCCCGGGGAAGCTCATTGTGGGGCCACAATGAGCGCGCCTGATTGGCGGAAGGATGTTCTCACTAAATAAAAAAATATCGACGCGTCATTTCGCGCAATTTTCGACGAATTTTCAAACGATAAAACCTGTCATTTGGCTGTTGACGCGCCTATAAAATATTCATGCAGACGGGTGGGAGATGAGCGATTTTTTTCTTCGATTTACGCGTCCAAATAAGATGTCATTTTCCGTATCATTAGCGGCGGCTTGGAGCGTCGCGGCGGCACTATTTATACGCAAATACGATAAAAATGACGCCCGGCCGATCGACTGTTTGACGCGCCATTGATAAATTGCGACCTTTTCAAATTTCTTATCTTATTTGACGTTTATTTTTCATTCTGTTCATCGCGTCTTTCGCGACGAGTTTTAAATGTCCTTTAATGTCTTGTTGTATCGTATCTTCACAGTAATGATGTTGTTATATTATCATTATTGGTGTTTTTTTTGTTATGTAACAAAGTAATATTATCCTCATTCGATTCAATACTTTGGTTGTTAGTTTATCCTTAACCAATGTTTCCACAAGTTTCCACGTATCCGCACATAAATCAGCAATTAAGTGAGATTCAATCACCTAATTAATATTATCAAAAGAAGCACTCGTAGTAAATCTATTGATATCTTTTTTGCTATCCATTGATACGGAAATGAGAGTTCTACGTCGACGGATCGGTATTTCCATATCAAGGTAAACTCGATCGGAATAAAACTCGCTCGGGGGAGCCTCTGAGCCCTCTCTTTGCTGCGAAATCGCGCGAAGCAGTTTAGCTCACCCGTTCAATGCAGTCCACGGTACCTCGTATGATAGATAATCTGGAGATCTATTTGATAAACACCCCTAATAAAATGGGACGGATGAAAATTGAACGTTTAAATTCCCTTGTGTTGTTGCGTAAATTAACTTAAACCATAATCTGGATATCGCCATATTCGTGAGCAAAAAAAATAACGATATGTATACCTAATGAGCAGTGATAGCCGCGTCTTGCGGGCTACCAGGTCTCAGGTTCAAACCCCGGCTCGAACCTGTGGATTTTTCGAAATCTATGTGCGAATCATAATTTCTATATGATTATCACTTGCTTACGGTGAAGGAAAACATCGTGATGAAACCTGCATGTCTTAGAAGATTTAACTAATTTTCGAAAGACATGTGAAATCCGCCAACCCGCACTGGGCCAGCGTGGTGGATTATGGCCTGAATCCCCCTCGTGTTGAGGGGAGGCCCGTGCCCAGGAGTGGGACGTCAAAAACGGCTAAAATTATTATTATTAATTATTTATACCTAATCAGAACATGTAAAAATAATGTAATTTCTCATTTTGTAAAGAGTTTTATACTTATAAAAAAATCTGCGGATTAAGGATTAAAAAATTACGCACACTAATCAATGAAATATCACAACATCTACGTTTATAGTTTTAGACATTATTTTCTAACAAAAAAATATATTACGGAACAAGTTGCGCTACGAACAGATGTGTGGTCGGCTTATGACTGCCCCACGTCGGGCGCCAAGTGACAATATTGGGCGGCCGCCGTGTCCCGACTAATCCCCGGATTCATTTATTTTTGACAACGCAATACGATTTTATCTCGGGGCTTCCGATGCTGTTTGCCTTCTGTTATTGTGCTCCCGCCATATTCGAGACACTTATTTATTTATTTAGCCACCCCGCTTATAGGGGCGATTTGATTTTAATGTAGAGTTTAGTGGCATGATTGCTTATTTAATTTAATATGGTACGTTACGTGGGATATCTCGAGTTAATATTTTATTTGTAAAATAAAAATGTTAAGATTGTATTATTAATTTCTCTTAGGGAGCTAGTTAACTAATAATAAGTACTAGCACGCCTATTTACATGGTGGTAACCCCCTGTCGTCATACCAACAAGACAGACGATGCCCTACAACTTACGTATACTTCGCTGGCATTGACGACCGCTTGGCGCAGTGGTTCGAGCGTAGGCCGCTCGGCTCACTGCACATGGTGGTCGCGGGTTCGATTCCCGCTGGGGAAAATTTCGGAAATGGCCTTTTCGTAATTTACCGTGGTCTGGGTGTCACTGGGATCGCCCCCAGTCCATTGTACGGTACCCATAGTACAAGCTTTGCTTAGTTTGGGACCGTACAGTTGGTGTGTCAGTCTGGCGATATTTATTTATTAATATTTTAATTAAAACTGATGCCGTCAATAAAAATATAAGAAATAACAACTTACAATCATTACTTTATTGAAGGTGACCACCTAATAGTTTACCCAGGCGAGAGTCTAAAATAAAAGAAAATTAAAAACGTTTACACGATAAAAATGTTCGCATTACCAAAGTATTTTGACGTTTCAATGCCAAATGAGACGTGACTCCAACAATAGCTTGACGCTTATCAACATTTAAGTTTGACGAAGCAGTCGTTCCGTGTCACAGAAATTTGCATATCTTATTAAAAACCTCGACGTCAGAGATAAAAATGAAAATGAGACACGTCAAAGGAAAAAAAATAACGGACAAAACGCTCACGAGACAATGGTTATTTTGGGCGATACGAAAAAACTGTATTGTGATGGAAATTTCGGGTGGACACTTTGCATTTTCTTTATTTCCCCCCCTCATTCCTAAGTCGGCGAAGAAATCTGTTTTTTTAATTATCGTGTTTGGTAATTAGTTTCGGGAAACGATCTCTTTCTTCCGTTTCCTTGCGCAACCAACTTGTCTGCTCCTAATGAGGTAATTTATAGTCTAAACGTTGCACTAGGAAATTTTCCTCATTGTTCCAAGTTTAGTGAAAAAGAAAATACTCGATGAAAATAAATGAATAATTGGAATTTCAACAATCCCCTTTTCTTACTCATAGTTGTGTTATAACAATAATATAATTAAATCAAAAGATATTTTTTTTAATAGTAGATTATTATTTGTTGCTATATTTTACCAAACAGCGAAACCTAATTCCGCCCTAGCTCGCCGTACACACAACCAGCTTTTGAAGTGGCTAAACAAATTGCCGAGGCACTTGGCTGGTTTCCTAGCTTTATTTTTCCCTAAATGACACGCGGACTGCGACACAGCCCGGTGGATTATATCGATCGGCAGATACCTAGTAGGTAGTACGGCATTTAGATAAAAAAATGAGTGAATGGATTTAGTGAGATTGGTATTTGGACAGAATACGGAGGACTCAATAGAGGACACTTGTACGGGTTTATTATTGTGGGCACTCCAACAAGGCATTTGGGAGTGATTGAAATATAAATAAGAGTATTTTCTCAGTACCAATTATTGGCACTTGTTATGTGTAAGAGTACACTAAAAGTCCGAATAAACAAATTTTCAACAAAATATAAAGAAAGACCTACGGGGCGCAGCTAAGAGACAGTGTATAATATAGTGTTAGAAATAAGTACCAGGGTAGTCCTACTAATATCATAAATGTGAAAGTTTGTGAGTGTGGATGTATGTATGTATGTTTGTTACTCCTTCACGCAAAAACTACTGAACGGATTTGGATGCAATTTGGAACACAGATAGTTTATAACCGGGATTAACATATAGGATACTTTTTATCCCGATAATCCCGAAATTTTTGTTACGTTAAATACTACGCGGACGAAGTCGGGGGGCACAGCTAGTGGTATAATAAAACCAGGCATTCTCTTCTCTCCTCTCTCTTTCTCAGCGATGTGACGTAATTAGACCAAGACCTTCATGGTGGTAGAAGAATTGAGTAACCTGCCTTTGTTCGACTCCCCTTGAGGTTCACTACGTGCGAACAATAACTTTGGTATTGCAAGCATCTATAGGCTACGGCAACAGCTTAACATCAGGCGGGTGGCACGCTTGTTTACAGACTTTATTATATATTAGCTGTGCCCGCGACTTCGTCCGCGTGGAATTTTGATCCTTTCTTAGGGGATGTCTACGTCATAGTAGCTTTATGCATGCAAAGTCTCAGCCCGCTCGGTTTAAAATTGACAAAGTTTCATACAAACTTTCATCACCTATTTTATCCCCTTGGGGGTAGAATTAATCAAAATCCTTTCTTAGCGGATGCCTACGTCATAACATCTACCTGCATGCAAAATTTCAGCCCGATCCGTCCAGTGGTTTGGGCTGTGCGTTGACAGATCACTATGTCAGTCAGTCAGTCAGTCAGTCAGTCAGTCAGTCACCTTTGAGTTTTATATATATAGATAAATAACGGCCAAGTGTATATCAGGCCATGCAAAATAAACGGTTCCGTAGCCATTTCAATAAGGAAATTATAAAAAGCGACCGTGACGACATCATATCTACACAGAGCTCAGCAGCTTAAAACTTCAAACCCAAATGTAATCGGGACGCTGATTACTCGCATCCACCCAAAGCAATCAGGCCCGCCACAGACGCGTAACAAGTACCATATCAGTAAACGTCGCGGCGCAACCGAAACCGCAGGGTCGCTTGTTTTTTACGAAGGGTCGCCTTAATCCGCGTCGTAAGCGCCTAATGCCGAGTAATTTCGCGACCCTACCGTTGTTTGCAGCCTTTTACCAACTTAATGTCCTCGGCCGACGCATAAAACGTATATTTTTGGCGGCATTTAATGTTAAGATATGGTGAGTATTGTTATTGGCTTGAGTCATTGCGGGTATGAATATGACGTAAAAAAATGCATATTTCAAATCTTACTAATATTATAATTGCGATAGTTTGTGAGTATGGATGTATGTTTGTTACTCTTTCACGCAAAAACTGCAGAACGGATTTGGATGTAATTTGGAACACAGATTGTTTATAACCTAGATTAACACATAGAATACTTTCCTTAAGTCTACGTGGACGAAGTCGCGGGCAGCAACTAGTATAATCATATTAGTCTGAGAGCGAAATTGAGTAGGTACGCTTTTAAAAAGGACATTTTGTACTGGTATGAGAAAAGAATGACTTTTCCAAGATTGTTCTCAAACTTGAGATCAGTTTATTAATACGGGCTTTAATGTCTTACGATGAGATACTACCTATTAAATAATTTTAAAAATAACTTTACAATTGGCTGAGCTACAAACCTTTAAAGTTCCGAAAACAGCCACTACAGCTATTTATTATAACGTCATAACTGAGTGGTTTATTAAACTTTTATAAGAATATTTTATTATTATATATACCTAGAAACATCAATACTTATTTAAATCTAAATAATATTTACAGTATTCAAGATACTTAAAACTAACTTACAGCAATTTTTTTTTTATACAAAAATATTTTTTCAATAATAATTTCACATAATGACAAATAATAATAACAACATTAATAAATACTACACACCCTGGTGTACACTTGGCTTAGGCCCGTGGTCACCAGTAAACCGGTGTAAAAGCCGAGGAAAAATGCCCCCAAAATATAAATAATAATATTTATTTATTTCTCCTCACAAAAACAGACCTTACATAATGACAATCTTACTTAAATCTATTTAAATACAGGTATGTGCATAGTCTAGAATATGTGAGGAGCTGGTGTCTGAGGTAGGCATGAAAATACCTGTATTACAGATCACCCACGGATGGAACACAACCAGTTGTATTTTAATAATACAACTGGTCTTGTTCCAAATAGGAATTGTTACTAATGAGGTCATAAAGACCTATTTTTATGGTCCATATTTCTATGAATATCAGTTTTGCTTGCTCTGTCTACTTATTTAATTACTAAATAACAACCACTAATGGTTCAACAAATTGATGACTTTAATGCATCAAAGCTTTAATGTAATAAAAATAAGTTCTGTATTTCACCCAATCATGTTCAACATAGTGATAAGCTGTGTCCTCGTATGGCAGTCGTTTGCTTCAGTTGGTCCAGGGAAACTTTCGGTTCAGTTGCGAACGCAAGGCAAAGAAAAGCGAATAAGAATAAGGCTAGGAAATTATAACATTTTTATCAAATGCCAACAAACTCAATGATTCTTAACTTTCGTTTCGCGTGCGCGACGCAATCAGGGCGTCTCAAATCAAGGAAATTAAAATTCTCCAACAGAGGGCAGTAACAGCAAATCCCGGCACTAAAACTCCTATATATCCCGGGCGAATGTTGTAAAAAATCATTGCCTCCATCTACCCTCGGCCCTCGGCGAGGGGAAAAATCTAATCTGTGCATTTTTTGCGGGACCGCGATGCCACAAAGAATTTCATTTCCCACTGTTCATCTATCTCTATTTCACTGACGGCTCTTGTTCTTGGCCCTCGCTCCTCGCCGCCCACCCGCGGACCCCTCGGCCGTTTTTTAGACTTCCTCGATCGGAGATAAGGTTAAGCGAGCTCTTCTTATTAGTCGTGCGTACGCGACAGTCCCAGCCTCATTTAAATTTATGATGTCTGCGACGTTTCTTACTTTCCGTCGTTATCGTGTTTCCCAAAATAGATCTAAGTCCGCAAATATTTCGTCTATCAGGCGAATATCAAGTCATAAATACTTGAAGCCACGTTTATAGCCACGATAATTGGTGAAAACGCACCCAAATCTAGCAAAAGAAATAACACCCATAGCGGAAACAGTTTATGGATTAAATTGATGCACAATAGCCGCGTCTGTTTATCATAATAATAAACTCGACAAAGAAACCGAGCTAGCAAAAGTCAACTTATACTTGTATTATTAGTGTCACAATCAAAATGAGCCTCCACGAAAACAGAATTACACAATTGTATACAATTGACATTCAAATCTGTGGACATTGTCGCTTTGTGCTTTTATTGCCACTTATTGACGCGTAATTGTCAATAAATTCCTACGGGATCGGAGTTTAATGTGGGTTTGGGTGAAAAAAGTTATGTTTTATTAATATTTTTACGAGAGCGTTTAGGACGGCCGATAAGATCTGCCGTTTGGGAAGTTTTTTCTTTCAATTTCCGTCACGATTTGTACGCTCATTATTGGCGAGGCGATGGGGGCGATAGGGGCAGCGGTCGCATGCCATCCGCTCTAGTGCGATGTTATCGTGTCTCTTAGCGACTTTCATCGGGGCTCTCGATTGTGCCGGCCGCGGCCTCCCCTACCCGCGGCCGCTTGTGAAACATCGCACCGATGACGTTATGATTTATTTCCTACAAAAACAATATTATGCAACGCTCTTCAGACGGTGAGACGAATTCGGGGCTTAATGACTGCGGCTTAACGGTGATAAATTACGCTAAATACCCGAGTAAAAGTTAATTCGTACTTTCACATGAGAACGAAGTGAAGTACTTACCTAATTTGTAAGTCTTCAGTATCTGCGCGGTTACGGTGACTCATGAAGTTCAAAGTCAATCCTAAGTACAGTGCTATTTTAAGCGAGGGGTAAGTTAGCGTTCATTCAGACGATAGTAACTATTGTGTTACCTAAACTATTGTGCTTAGTTGTGTAGTTTGATCGGCAGCATTCCGAGCCCGCTTTCACGTTCAATATTATGTTTTTATTACGATTGGTGTATGAATGAAAATAGATAATAAAGTTACGACGACGCGGACGTCATGTTTATGTGTGATATGATTTAAGCTGTTTCTTGTTTGATTTTATTGCGTTATTAGTTATATGTTAGTTGAAACGTATTGATATGGCTACAAAGTGGTTTAATTGATCGATTCTAATTTATGTTTTTCATTACAACACATTATTGTTAGAATTTTATTCTAGAGTAGGAAGATGATATAAAATGTCAACCTCGTCTAATAATAATCAGGGTGGTCTTAAAAGAAAACCGACCTTAAAAACAATTTACGCAAGACTTGGAATAACATTTCGGTCCAAAAGGTCAGAGTTACAAAACGCAAAAGTTTCAGAATATCAGTTACAAACTTGAGGTATAATTAGAGAGAAAATACGAATTCAGATTACGACATTGGCGGTTTAGCATCATATCAATTAATTAAATACATAAGTAAGCAATATGGCCGTATATTTGAAAAGCACTAGGGTGGCATAACATTTGAGGATATATCAAGTGTACTACCTATGGCATTGACCATATAAGCCTTCCTTTAAGCACCTATCTATACATATAAGCGTATTGTGTTGTCATATAGAGGGATTAATTCAGGGCACGTCGTCGGCTGATATCTGATCTTGGGGTTCTGTGGGGGCCACCTATCTATACCTATACACGATCACGCATGTATTCGTCGAAAGCGTGGGCAGAGGTGCACTGTAAAGCACCCACTTTTCGCTGATGGTATTTTGATCCCAATATTATCGGAATTCAGGTCATATTTCCCCACGCTTGCCCACTGTAAGATAGCGAATTTCACATGTCTTTCCTCATATCGTTTTGTATACATCTATTAATAATCTATATAAATATAACTCAAAGGTGACTGACTGACTGACTGACTGACATAGTGATCTATCAACGCACAGCCCAACCACTGGACGGATCGGGCTGAAATTTGGCATGCAGGTAGATGTTACGACGTAGGCATCCGCTTAAAAAGGATTTTGATTAATTTATCCCCAAGGGGATAAAATAGGGGATGAAAGTTTGTATGAAACTTTGTCAATTTTAAACCGATCGGGCTGAGACATTGCATGCATAAAGCTACTATGACGTAGGCATTCCCTAAGAAAGGATCAAAATTCCACGCAGACGACGTAGTCGCGGACTCAGCTAGTTATAATAGAAAAATAAATGAATGTCTGCCGTCTCTACTTTGCCGGAAGACGTATTATACGCACTTTCAGAGATAAACCGGTGACATCTCACGTGTCAAAAAATCAGTTTGTTTGGTGATATTTATTACTTCTAACATTAACTCCGAAATCATTTAGGTACACGTTTCAGTACATGCGAAGACAAGATAACGCTTATTAAATACGTCAGTCAGAGCTGACAGTATCTACCCTCGATCGGTGCACCCCGCCGCAGAGAATGGAGGAAAAATGTACTTGTTCTACTCGGGTTTATTGATTTAGTGGATTATACAACGCTATTAACTATGTAAGACCACAGTGAATGTTTATAGGTACCTACAGGACTCATTGTTAGTATATTTGTCATCACAGTTATTTATTAAAATTTATTTTACAACATATAACTAACAACCGCTTTTATATGAGGCTGTAGTCAGTTAGTTAGCTACAACTTGCGGCTCTACCACTGTAAAATGATTTCAGTAGCTAGTTTCATATATAACACAACTTTTAAAAAATCTGAAACATAAACGCTTGAAACAATCAAAGTAGGTGCCTACACAGCCCTGACTCCCCTGCTTCCCGTCGCTGTACCCATATGAAAAGGAACACTCTTGACGGACACGACGCCCGTACGACGTCAAAAAGTCTCGTCGGCTGTAGTGGAGATTTTTTTTGCAATCATCAAATTGATCTATCCGCGCGCCATCTGGCCCGTGAGTAAAACGCTTTTGGAGTCCCTCAGCCGAGGAATTAATTCATATAAAACACATATCGCTTCGTACCTACGAGGCGTCTATTCTGTGTCGCTCGATATGAAATTCTAATAGACGATAGGTTTGCGAGTGATAATTAAAGTATGTATACTTTCCTACGTCAAGTATTTTTAAAAATAATATTTAAACAGTATGATTTGCTATTTACCTGTTTATAAATAAAGAAAAATATCAAATAAAATATATAAGCATCGTATTTTCAATAACTTGATTTACTCTCAAAATATTGTTATCTTATTCTTTAATTAATAATTATATATAGGTAAGCTTTTTTATTATCCTGTAAGTCAGTAATAATAAACGAATATAATATTATATATTTATATAAGTATACAGTAATAAATAGGTATAAATAACTCGTAGCTTCGGAATAGGACCCTCAGATTCGTTTCACATAAAGCCGGCAGATCAAAGCGGGCATCGACAGTTCAGATAAGTTGATAACTTTCACGTTAAACAGGTTACATTTGAGTTATAATGGACTCGCGTCACAGATGATTATATTACTTCACGTGTTTAGATACCTATAATATGTATTTTACAGATAAGTGAAGTGACAAAAATAAACAAACTGGCTCGAATGCACTCAATATAATATACATTATTAAAGAGATACTTAGAACCTAGGTTCAACGGATGCACGTTTCTACAATTTTCCTCTTACAAATAACTCTATCTTGTTTCATTTCAAAACATATGGTCAGAATTTTCTGCGGAAAGTCATTGTGCGTAAAAACGGTAGTTTCACCAAAACATATTTTTTACAGACAGCTACAAAACATTTTCATATTTCAGCTGAAAATTGTAACTGTTTCGCGGCGGGCACGGGCGGCGGGCGTCTGCCGTAGGGCGGCGCTACACGTGCGCTCATCAACTAATGGTCCGTGCTCGGCATTTGAACCGAGCCTACACTCGGCATAAAACAACCGCCCGCCTAGTCTCAGCCCCGCTTTCGGCGCAAAATTATAACGTGTAAAACACGGGCCTCTCCTTGCGTTCCGCGCACAGGATTTCCATGAATGCCACGATTATTATTCGCATTTTAAACTCGAATGCGGCGCCTATTCTCCCCGAGACGTATAGCAATATTCGTAACGAGTTTTCTCAACGCTGCTACCTAATTTCAGGTCGAGTGTAGCGGCAATGCAATGAATGCGGATTGTTGTGCAGTCGCGCAGCGCTACTATCGCGCGGGTCCACTCGTCGCGAGTGGGGTGAGCGTCGCGATTGTCGTCTGTTGGAATCGAACGCGATTGCGAATTTATTAGCGGGCGGACGCCGCCGCCGCGCCGACTCGCGCGCACTACGTACCCAGTACGCGTAGTTGTTTTTACTCTTCATGTATTTTTTCTCGACGAGCCTCGGCTCTCCCCCTTTGTTCTCAAGTGGACCAGCTGTCATTATACGCCATGTTACTGTTATTTTTTTTCGTCGTTTTTATAGAGTTTTGCGCCGAGAGGGCGTTCCGTTCGGAAAAATGTTCGTTTTGCGTGCGTCCTGGAGAGTTTGCGTGTCGAGTGATGTCGACGTTGCCGATTGAAAATGAGTTATGGAATTTTATTTCAGGAACCCCGTTGTTGCATTTCTGTTCGAGCGGGTTTTTGTTTTGTAATTGCACAATACATTGCTGGTCGTATAGGTAGGTTATATTACGTATGATAGAATTCAGACTGTGTTGATCACACTTAGTAAACTTAGGGTTACTAAAACGCCTTCTATATTCAGATTCAAACGATCAACCATATATTCGTTGCCTACCGACGACATCTACTCGGTGTCGATCATCCGATTGTGTACCTAGTTCTTATTTTTTCAACATTAGGGTACATTTTAAGAAATCAACGATATTCACAGTAAATATTGCGTGATAGAAGATTTTAGAGAAAATGTCGTTTTATTAAATATCAGTTCACTTTTCCAGACCGAAAATAAATTAACATTTAAATATTCCAAAAATCCATTGCAATCATAGAATTGATACTATCAGTCCACTTCAACGATCGGTTGCTGAATGACGCAATCACAGCCGAAATGTTAACATGTGTCATTGCAGTTTTCAAGTGGCTTCTGTTTGATGATTCCAGGGAACCCTTTCATCTCGCACCCCTCCGGCGCAATCGAAAGATGTAGTTGCCTGTGTATTTGCTTACAATTAGTTTAAAGTACGCATGATAATGCTGTCGGACAAATGAGTAAGGATTACAATGGTTTCTTTCGTTTATTACAGTTCATAATAAAAACTATTTGGGAGTCTATTGGGAATTAACTATTAGTCTGACGTTGATGTCTGATATTGACGTCTGACGTTTGTGAAAAAGAAGATGTCACTTGAAATATTTTTTTTTAATGTACGGTTTATTGTGTTTGAACATTATCCTAGAAATCTCACCAGATGTTCAAATACATGGGTCTAGATCCACAACTCGTCATCGGATTGTGAACCATCAAAATTATAAACCAAATGCAAGTTGATTGATAATTGAACAGGCCACAAGTAGTACTTAGTTAACGAAGGAGACAGACTCCTTCGTTAACTAAGGAGTCTGTCTGTCTTTAGTGTCAGGGACCCTAATAATATTACGCATTTTTCCGCAGAACAAAGCGAACTAAAAAGATAATTCGATACGTGTTTCATGATTCCCCTAAAGTTATGGTTGTATGGGTAATGATTGAGAATATCAGCAATGCAATTTTTACCTAACTACCTACGGCGAAGCCAAGAGGAAGGATTATGTTTTGGTAGTGTATGTATGTATCATTTTAATGATGCACCGTAGCGCCTAAACTGCCATCTGATTTTGATGAATGAGGTGTCAATTGATTCTTTATTATGGTCCGGGCGACATAACGGATGTGTTACATTCAAAATAGTGAGGGTCCCTGAAGTTTCTGTTTAAAAATTTTCCCAATGTCCATTCTATAAACATTATAAATCATTATAAATTTTGTTTTCCGATTTATCGGTCAATTGTACTTTTATGACTTAAGAACTACCTTCAATTATCTCTCAAATATAAAAAAAAAAACCATAAATACTACATATAACATCCCATAAAAGTTTCACATTTTTCAATAGGTACATTCCTCGGTCTACGATGAAGAGAAAAGGTTCCCAACGTATGATTAGTCAAACCTAGCGTAGCGATATCTGTCGACCACTGTAAGGCTAGGCACTCACCGGCGAGCGGCCAATAGACGCAGCACAATGACTGTTTAGATTGTGCACCCCCCTACCCCCTCCCAGCACTTTGTATATCTGGTCTAGCACTTGGATTTTTAGACATTGATATACTACTCTGTTCCAATCTGAATATATCTAAAATATGGGATAGTTATACAAGGTGAAACATAAAGGGTATACTTTTTTTTCCAAAACTTAACTTTGTAATTCTAAAACTATCAGCTTTGGAGGAAATTTGAAAAACAAAAGGTGTTATAGGAATACAGCTGTTGACAGATTTCACAAGTCTACAAACCTTTAGTACTTCAAGTGTCCCACAAAGCCGATAGTTTTAGATTTACAAAGTTGCAAAAAAATTTGTATACCCTTTTTGTTTCACCTAGTATATCGTGTTCGGCAAATATTTCAAAGTCAAAGTTAAAGCGTTTATTCTGTTTAGGCCTACGGGGGCACCTACAAATTGTCATTTTTATTTATTTTCTTAAATCTAAAACTATGACCTGATCGGATAGCGACTTTAACTAAGAAGATCCGGCAAGAAACTCAACAGTTTTGTATTTTTGCATTTTGTAATTTTTTTATTAGTCCATTGTCAGTTTCTGTTATGTACCTATGTATCAAAAGTATTTTTCATTTACTAGAGGAAGTGGTTCAAGTGAGTTTCTTTAAGCCTAAAGGTTCTGAGGTAAATACTAGCCTGAATATACATTTTACTTTTGTTACGTTCATGACTTTGTACAAACTTTTAAGGGCAAGCTGAAACATTGCAGAAGAAAGTGAAAATACTTTTCTTACATTTAACAATGTTGGGGAGTTGGAGGCATACTGAAATAGACTGTTTATATGAAATTCTCAAGAAATCTTACAACGCATCTCAACAATTTGTAGGAAACAAACGTCTCAAGATCGTCTTAAGGCTAGGTAGAGCATTGGATCCATGTTTTTTTCTGTTATTAGCTAGATAAGATGCTTCGAGGGGGCTCGCCTGCTTCCGAGTTGCAATATTGCTCGGTGCTGTATGGATTACAATGGATCTTGAATGTTAGTAGGTACTACGTCTACGTATTCTGTCTACTATTGTGTATAAAGAGCTAAGGGGCTAGTTTAGGAGCTTTGACTCTTTCATTTTCTTTTTCCTGTGTCTCTCCATCGTTAATGGTTGGTTGCCAGTTCTATAATTATTATTTTTTGTTTTTCCGACGAAATAAATATGTGGAATACTGGTGAAGCCCGATGAGCCAGAACTTTATACAACGTGACATGATTTTGCATAACTTCGATATTAGAATAAAGAGGTATGATTGTATGAACTAAGCTAAGATTAAAATTCGTATCACATGTAAGTTGAAGCGAACATAGCCAAAGTAAACTATCCCCTCCAGGCCGAACTACTGAAGCAAATCAATAAGGTTTTCACAATCCGTACCCGCAGCCATATCCCTGTAATAAAGTAAATTGACATCGACCCAGCGAGAAGTGCTCCAATACCCGACCACCTGTCCCGTCCCGATCGGCTGCATTTTAGCAAATTATTTCTCCATCACATTACGGGCGTATTGGTGCTCCGCCGAGCGCGCCCTCTGGCCGTGCGTGAGGGAATTCGGGAGTGGAGACCCTCCCACCTCCTCCCCTACGAATCTGCTTTGAGCTTGTCACTTATTGAG
Source organism: Notodonta ziczac (assembly GCA_918843915.1). Taxonomy (NCBI): domain Eukaryota; kingdom Metazoa; phylum Arthropoda; class Insecta; order Lepidoptera; family Notodontidae; genus Notodonta; species Notodonta ziczac. The sequence goes on from OU974037.1 coordinate 4,004,719, forward strand.
TAGTTCTGATGGGTTATCTGAGACTGAATTTAGAGTGTTCTCCACTCCACACAGTATATTCAATTTACGTATTAGATACTGAAACATCCAATTCATTGGTAGAAACGTTCTTCCATCGGACATCTCTTAAAAATGATTCATAAGTTCGCTTGTTTGTTCCTTTTAATCTTTTTATCTGGTGAGATATAGTAATTTGAAAGTGTTATTTTATTTATTAAAACTGCAGCCTAAAGGAAAACTCAACCAAACATTAAAACGACTCCCCTGACAAATAATTTACTAGCGAGATACCTTAGACAGCACAAAAAGTAGTGTATTCCATTTGAGACGACATGACCCTGATACTCGTCGCTATTATGCACGTGCTCTGGTCTGCATGCTTATTTATCTCGAGCGACACTCATTGTGTTACACGTGTATTCCGCTTGTCAATACCGAGAACTGGGTTTTTTGGTCCAGCAATTCTTGTTTACAAGGAAGTGTTTCGGAGTCAGTGACAAATGATTTTATTTGCACCAAATGTAGAGATCGACTACATTGACTTTTTCCGTGTCGGAATTCCAGAACCTATATACTCGTATAATATTAAATAATAATATAAAAATATATTGGTTTATCTTCTTTAAAAATAAACTTACACTATTCCTCATAACTCTCACAATTGAAAAAGAACACAGCACTCAAAATAAGATCAAAATACTTAACTACTCATTATCTAAAATATTATACAGTAAAATAAGCATGCAGACCAGATGCAGACCAAATGTTGTAAAATAAGTTACTAAACAGACGTAAGTTTTGTAACCTAATAGAAAGATACTAGATTATCTTAAAATGTTTCTTCTAGCAACCCCTCTCGCCAGACAGTTCCCACATAAGATATAGCGAGGCTTGCGAAGGCGGCTCACGCCTCTCCTGATACGATTACGGCCCTCGAGCTACGAACACGTGAGGGACAGCCGAACACCTTACGGATTCCATGTAAACAACGCCCACTGTAGCGATGGAGATTTTGTACGTCTATGTACATACGCTAGTTATATGTGGAGGAAGGAAGATTAAAGTGTCTCTACTTACCTAGATATTTTGGAGTTGAAAATGGAAAGTGAGAAGTGGAAGATGAAAATGCAATTAATTTATGCAATTTAACTCATGATCCGAGTCAAGGCAGACGTTAAAAGGCACGTGGATAGAAGAATATAGGGGTTGAAAAACTTAAGTCAATGGTTCAACAAGACAACATCACCTATTCTGACTATTCCGAGGTGCAGTCTCTAAACTGGAAATAACCCTAATGATTGCCTACCTCCGCAAGGAAATAGCGCTACAAGAAGAAGTTAAAACATATCACAAAGGAAAGATACTCTCTGAGCTTTGTTAATAAGAGCTAATATTCCTAATCATAAATTCTGGAGTGTGGACGATTTGCGACTCTACCACACTGGCTTTTATGACACAAATTGGCGATGCGAAAAAAATTATCGAATCCGGATTACAATAGGGAACGTTAATTATTATTTATGAACTCAACGTATATTTAATTTAAAAAAAAACTGTGTTTAATTTATTTCAATCTGTATATTAAATTTTAAAAGCACGTATTTAAGTGGACCACCCCTGGAACATCATAATCTCGGCCTCATGCGTTATGCGTCATCATGTCCGTTACGAAAGCGATACATTGTCGGAGAAGCAATAAGTAGTGTATTATTCGTATGAGGTATCCGATCCGTGCTGTGCCCGAGCGCATACAGATCACGGCTCGGTAGTGTTGTTACACGTTGAAATTTTCACGGGATTAGGGTTTTCCGGGGTTCTTGTTTATTGCTCGTCGTGATTTGAGAACTGAACTTCATTATTATTATATATATATAATATTAATTACATATGTACTCTGTGGATACCTCCACAGAGTACATCCTCCTACTACTAAATAATTAACAATAAAAATACTTTTACCTTCCTAGAAATATAAATAGGTACATTAGATCTGTTTCCCATTTACAATTAATAGTAAGACGAAGTTTGTGACCATAAACACGCGAAGTTTGATTAATTATCTATAGCGGGAAAAATATAGCAACAGCTCGGATTTTGAGATATCTGCCCACACAGCACATCACTAATTGTGAGTCACGTTCTTCACGCGCCACTAACAACTAATTTATGTTAATTGCGGCCAGAACGCCGCATACGTATGTGCGGCACGTACTTAGTTGAGTTTGCTTGCCGCGGGATCTTTGCGGGATATTATTCCGAGGGCCTTCCTTATTGGTCTCGGCGTGAGGTATTGATGGAGGTCCTTGTTTTTGTCAGCTCCATTTCGACTTGGAATAATATGAATAATCAACACAAATACTCGTATTATATGTTCCTTAATCAAATGTATGCGACCGCTTTTGACTTAAAATGAAACAAGCGGCTCAAGAAAATCTTCTAAATTAAAAGGTTTTCAAAACGCTTGTATTTGTGACGACAATTTTTCAGCGTTATCGCGATACTCATCCTATCTCATAGATCAAATCTTAAACTGTATCGCTCCTTCTCTACATAATCATTCATCACTACAATGCGTGGTGTATAGAAATTAATATCAGAACAAACGATCCCCGACTGTCAGGCGACAACGTGCATATTCCGACAGGCCATTATTGTCGTCACGCAACCGCGCCGTGACGTAACCGCTATCACGCGTTTTAGGGCTACGATTTTCCACATCTCAGACAGCGCAGTGTCAGTGTTACAATGGAGCATTCCCGTCGAGTGAGCCTTATCGATCTACGGGAACGTCATCGGGCGATAGCGGCCGCGGCGACGCAAAAAGCGTGTCACTGTGACGTGCACAAAGGCTTTGTGGCGGGACCGGACGCCGCTCGCCGCCGCCACTCGCTTTGTTTGCTGTTTAGTGCTCGCAAGCAGCTAAAAGTGGCGATTTTAGTGGCGGTAAGTTTGTTAGTACGGTGTAGGTACGCCAATGGAGGCGAATATGGTATGGTTATGTTCGAGTAGCCGATATCGGAGCTCCCTGATGTGTTATTTTGTGTTATGACGGTAGTGTTGGTGGTTGATAAGGGTAATGTAGGTGCCTGTTTCGGACACAGATGTAGAGTGCTTATATTTGTGGTCTTCATCTTAATCGATCTCCAGTTTTATCTATTTGGGTTTGCATGTAGTTATCACGTCACGGTAACCCTCTCACTGATTTTCCTTGATGGTGACTAGTCCATCATGAGTTGTTCTATTCTGATATTAGGTATAGTTAAGTTAGCTTAATGGCTCTATAGATATACAAGGTGTTACAAAGTCCTAAATAATAATTGACGGTTTGGATGTGGATCGGTCAAATGAAATAAATTGTAAAAAAAGCTAACTGAATTCAACATTCGAACACTTTTATCTTATTTTGCTGTCAATTGAAAAGTTGTCCTAACTCAATACTATGCATACTTTTTCTTAAAATTTGCGATTGCTACTCATAAATCTAGGCAACTGGATATGTTCTAAGGTCGCAACATAAAAGTTGTGACAAATATTCAAAGGCCCGTTACTCAGAAAATATTATACTTTATGTAGGTTCTTTACTGTATTCATAGCTGCCGTATATGCACCAGAATGGTTATTTCGGACTTTTGAAACATGTAGATGTATTCAGCTACCTCCCACTTTTGCTCGACTCTTTTTAGTGATCAAAATTTGTTTTGAACTCGTAATATTATACGCTTATCGAGTGTAAAGAGGGAGGTATCATCCCGCGGTTGCGAACTTGCTCGGCGGCGTCCGAGCGCGATGTTTTCGCTCAAAATAATAAGTTCCGAGAGTCTCCGAGTCAATTTTTTGCGAAACTCGCCGTAATGGATTGTTGGGAAGTTCGATAACTTTCGGAGACCGCTCCCCGATTTTATTTTGCTAAGGAATTTTTTAGCCAATTTCTCTCGGAAAAGTTCGAAATCTTCCAGTCACCCTTCAACGAACAAAGCTGCCGGGGACTTATAAATATTTTATTAAAAATTAGACGGCGCATTTCAATATTCCGTTCGGAGTTTTGACATTATTTTTAGATTCGTGTTGTTTACAAAATACGCGTTATTACCTAAGATGTTTGCGATATTGTTTTAAAGCGAAGCTTCTATACGGACGTTCGTTCGGGGCACTCGCCGCGCGGTTTCTCTATCACTCAGTAGCGTTACACGACATCTAAATATATATAACTCAAAGGTGACTGACTGACTGACTGACTGACTGACTGACATAGTGATCTATCAACGCACAGCCCTAACCACTGGACGGATCGGGCTGAAATTTGGCATGCAGGTAGATGTTATGACGTAGGCATCCGCTAAGAAAGGATTTTGATTAATTCTACCCCCAAGGGGATAAACTAGGGGATGAAATTTTGTATGAAACTTAGTCAATCAAATTCCACGCGGACGAAGTCGCGGGCACAGCTAGTATACCTATATAGGTATACAGTGGCAGTGTTTAACGCTTAGTTCATACGCTTTATACTATAAAGCTACGGCAATTTTTTTTTGAAGTCATTACAAAGGCGGGCGTAAAGCGTACGAGTCAGTTGATGTCCTTAATTAAACTTGATTATTGGACCATGGTATTATAAATGAAATAGAGACTTACTAGAGTACAGTTTACGTTAGTAGGGCCAAGCCAAGCTGTAACTAATTAACTAGAGTCCATATAAGGGTCTTGACTGGGGTAGTACCGCTCTCTCACAGAACTTAAAGACCCCCCCCCCCCCCTTACCCCTTCAGATAGGTAGCATATGACCCATGCCTTTGGTAATTGCAAGCCTCTATAGGCCACGGTAACAGCTTAACATCAGGCAGGTCGTACGCTTGCTTGTCGACTTTCTTATACATATATAAAGAAAAAGACAAAAGTGGCAAATGGCATGACCGCATATGAGAGCGTCATGCCATTTGACGTGACAGCGAACTGGTTGATTTTACTGCCCAAGTACGCCAACAGATGTTTCACATCAAAAACATCATTTTTATCTACAACACATAGGTACATATAGAAAACCGCAAAATAAATAATTTATAGCCCCCTGGATTTCTGCCGGTGACACATTGATGACGCGTAAAACAAACCTACAACACTCCATCCGTCACGGGGGTGGGAAAGTTAATAAAATTCATGTATCGGAAACTTATGGCCGTGAAACATGGAGGGCGCTACCCGCGGGGTTTCTTTAAAATTAGTTTGAACACTCGAGGTTATGGGTTATCAAAATATGGACGGAATGTGAATTGAAATTAAACCTATTTACAAATATAAATATACAGTATGTTCTATGTATCTCGCAGTATATGCGAGATACATAGAACATACTGTATATACTTTGATGTGCAATTAATAAAAAAGCTGTAATTTTGACATTACATACAGACACTTCACTTTATTTCTTTGTATAGAAAATTCGTTTAAAACCCTCCTTCCTGTAATAGGTATTTGAGTAATATTTTCTCCAGCTGTAACTAGAGCAACATAACAAGCACTAGGGTGTCCACAGATTAGTCGGGAGGCGAGACTCAGTGGCACCGGTCGCATCAGCATTAAAATAAAAATAAGGGTGGCCATAAATACACGGGCACAAAGACAAGATATACGGTTATAGTGGAGTCCGCTGGACCGCTCGCGGAGAGAACTAGCCGCTCGAATTATGTACAAATACTAAATGTACATGGTAAATAATTATAGGTACACTCTTTTTATAGCATTGAGAGAATAATGTCATCTCGTATTAAGGAGGTGAATAGGGTTGTTAGATAAAGTTAGGTAGATGAATCTATATAGATAGTCGAGACAAAATTAAATTCATTAGAATATAGAATAGCATAAGATACAGCAAAAGAAAATAAAAAAGTGTTTTTTTTAATATAAAGAATTGCCCTTTTGACGTCCCACTCCTGGGCACGGGCCTCCCCTCAACACGAGGGGGATTCAGGCCACAATCCAGGAAATAGTAATCATACATATTTTACTTTCTTTCACTCAAACTGTTTGGCCATTGAAAAACGTTATTTATGACTTATGACTTAAAAAGTTACTTTCCGTACGCATCGGTCACAGAGCCCTCTCTCCCCTCGCCAGGAAAGGTCAGCTCTACCCACCCTTATTTTCGGCGCCAGCGACGCACACAGGAATAAATAAGAAAGGCTTCAATCGCCGTCACCCGACACTACCCTTCTAAAAGCCGTATGATAGATGAACGTTGTGTTACGGCAACGCAACTAAAATTAACAGGGAACGTTGGAGATTTTCTTGGGACAGGTGTCACTGTGAGGAATTAAAGTCGTCAAAATCAATATAAAATGTTGGTTAATAAATGAACCTTCTGATTAGTCTTCTTTTAAAACTTTATATAGGGTTACTTTTAAATCGACGTATGCCTTGCAATAAAATAGTGATGATGTGTGCCAAAAGGTCAACAACTAATTATCACTGACCGCTTACGTTGTGGCAAAATGTACTTACATTAATAAAATATAATCACTTAGTTTATGGAATAAAATTATCCATTTTCTTTCATACATAGTCCCATAGCAGTGATATCCGTTTGGTTAAGCACGCGTCTTGTGGGCACCAGGTCAAACCCTGGCTCGCACCTCTGGGGTTTTCGATATCTATGTGCGAATCACAATTTCTAAATGATCACTCCCTTACGGTGAAGGAAAACATCGTGAGGAAACCTGCATGTCTTAGAAAATCTAAACAATATTCGAAAGACTTGTGGTATCCGCCAACCCGCACTGGGCCAGCGTAGTGTATTACGGCCTAAATTCCCCTCGTAGTGAGGGGAGGCTCGTATGTTTATTATTTTATTCCTTTCACGCTTGTTGGTATCGAAGTGCACATTTTCGCCAGTTTCCTGTCGACACTAAAAAACATTACGCCTCCATTCTTTAAAAATCATACGTAATGGTTGCCTTCGATAGGGTTTGCATCGCCAATATATTTTGACCCTCAGCATGTTATTTGAACCTATTGAGCTCACGTTAGCTTTAAAAAATCTCACCCTTACAACAACTACCTAAGGACGAGAAAATAGACGTGAAAAATCATATTTATTTTATGGACATTATTCCATAAAGATTACACTTAAATGATGAAGAGCAAAATATTATAAATCTAGACACGTTAAGTCTACTTAATTTAATAAATTTTCGGTTAAGTTCTCTAGAATGAAAAAAAAAAACATTAAGAGATATTACCCAGCTGTGGGATAAATAAGGTCTAATTTTATATAAGTAATTCTCGTTATAAAATTGTATTAAGAAATGCTTTATTCTGCTTTGAAGAATAGTACAGGCGGGCCTGGTTAAACTGGCCACTCTCTAACCCCTTTATGTGGCGTCGGATGAGAGGTTGTGGGATAAATGGATAAATCGTGTCGCGTGAGAGTCGACTTCCGACGGGCTCTGTGATTCCGGCGAGTTGCACGACTGTCGTCCGAGAGATGTTGAAGCGGCTGACATTAGAAAAAAAACATATGAGTGTCGAATTGAGAACCCCCTCCTTTTTTCAGTCGGTTAAAACAAAAATATCGCCAGGCAAACACCAACTGTATGGTCCCAAACTAAGCAACGCTTGTACTATGAATACCATACAATGGACTGGGGGCGATCCCAGTGACACCCAGACCAGAGCAAATTACGGAAAGGCCTTTCCCGAAATTTAATTTACCCTCACGGGAATCGAACCTGCAAAATAGATGTAGAATTAAGTTTATAATTTATTTAGTATTTTTGTTCATGTTGTCTTTTATGCAAGAAAAATCCATTAGATATTAAAGATGGACAGTTTGAAATCTTTTATTATTGTCTAAATAAAAAACCTATCAATAACAAAAACATAACTGTAATATTCTCCTGAAATCAAGGGCACACTGTTTCGATTAATAATCCAAAACAGTATTTAATAAGGCGATAAATTAAAAATGTTTTTCACAAAATATTTGGATGCTTCCGGTCTGATGTAGCACCGGTCCATATTGTGTTGTGTTAACAAACGACATCTTCTAATCACCAGATATGCCTACCTCCTTACAAGTCGGTTTCGTTAATGTCCCACTAACTAAACAATACCGAACACTAGCCGTACATAAAGCTATGTAATCGCAACGATTACACCAAGTAGTGCACTCAACGGTTAATCATTAGTGCCATTTTTACAAGTGTCCTGCAAAAACGGTCCGCACTCGTTCGACTAATCGTCGGAAATTGTCTCCATTATCGAGCACTTCGCAGCAACTAAAATTATTATTGTTCGCACTAAAAGTAGCCGTTTAGTCGGTGATTGCAGAGTGGCCTGCTTCTCGAACAGATGCTGGATGCTGACTTTCGATGCTGAAAGCGACTTCGGACATCGATTTCTTACCTTCACTTAACTGGAAAATTTACAACTGTCTGTAGGAAGACATAATCAAACAAATCAATTAAAATACCCATTAAAATAATAATAATAGGTCCTTTTACGGTTCCACACCTGGAAACGGGCTGTCCTCAATATGAGGAGGTTTCAGGCCATAATTAACTACGCTGACCCAGTACGGATTTCACATGTCTTTCCTAATACCCAGAGGTGCGAGCCGGGGTTTGAACCCATGACCTTGTGCCGGTAAGATATAGGCTTCTCCAATCGGGTATCCCTGCTTATGAAAAAATTTACATTATTTAAATACCTAAAATATATTCAAGAATTTCAAAGTCGCCGGTAGAAACTGGTATTGAATATGATTACTATAATTAAGGTATCTGACCCCCATATCAGAGGTGAACGCGGCCGGGCCATAGACGCCCGGATTAAAAAAAATGATTAGTACCTTAGCCCTACAAAAATGTATTGAAAACTTTGCTCTATAAAAGGTGACAAAGAAACCACTGAGATTGGCAGTGACGTAATTTCATTGGATTCGAAGAGTTTTAGGGTGATTTAAGGACTACGTTATATTATAAAAGGAGTTTTTGATACTATGAAGAAATCTGTTCCACTTTTACGTAAATATAATGGTTTCAACAGTCACATAATAGCCCAACTGATGTCATTTCACAAACTCCTTCATTTCCTGTTTACAGCCATAAGTTAAAATTGTTCATCATTTGCATAGGTATACCCAAACGTAACAAATTTTCGCCGCACGTAATCAACGCGTGCGGGGAAGAAACTTGGAAATACCTCTCATTTGACATTACCCTCGGTCCTCAGGGCCCTCCGCTTCCGGTTATCGCAACACAAAGAGGACCGGCCCTCCCCCCGCCGGCGGCTGCCCCGCACCCCCGCGCCCTTCCAACAGGAACAGGAAATACTACCCTTCTATCGTTAAGGCCTACCCGCGTCACTTGGAGTTGCGTAGGAAATTTTAAAAGTATTTTTAACCCCCGGCCTTGAAGTGATAATGATTTTTGCGTCATGTAATAGCCTTTTTAAGACTTTTTGAAGGTTTTCCTGTGTGGTAATTAGGGTTTGTATTATTTGTACGATACTTATTCGTTACGTGGGGCATAATATTTTGTTATGACAACAAAATAAAAAGGTGTTCAAAAAAGTATAAATTATATTAAAACTACCTAGGTTAGTTATTACGAAAACATACCTATGGTAAATTTACCAAACTTCTGAAGATTCACCGCACACTGATCAGTCAAGAAACAAATCAATTAAGAATCGCGAACTAAGAAATATAAATCAAATTTTGGACCTTATAAGTAGGCGTGAATCTTAAATTGGAACGCAATAATTCTATGTGCATTTATGATTATGAAGCATTAGTGGCTACAAAAAATGTGTGTAGGGTGGCAAGTCTCCGGAAGCTCGGCTAATGCATCCGAATGCACCCGGAGGTGACCTCGCCACCCTCGCACGCGATCAATTCATTAGCCCGCTATTGTTATGGGAATACTCATGGTGGAAAAATCAACATCGATTTTTTTAATTAGTCGGATAGCATCTAATTTCTGAGGAATTCTCTAATTGGTATTGGAAATATGGGACCTGGGACTGACGTACATAATATTTTTTTATGTGTTATTAACAGGTCGATGTTATAAGGGTTCTTGAAACTTTGAACAGCGTTAATAAATCCATCCCAAGTCCGCTCGAGATCGAAATTGGAAATGTCATTCTAATTACAGGTTATAATATTCCAGTATAAAACTCTACTTTAAAAGGGTATTCGTTTCGTCTTACAGAGTTGAGATCAATTCATTAATACCAGATATAAATGAGTGTTCAATATTTGGGCACTTAGTTCTCTCAGTGTGATTTGGATCTCAAAAAAATCATAATCTCGTGCACTATAGCTTTTTACAGACTTCTAGCTATGTGTTCTTTGAACATTACCTAATATGTAGTAGTCCCATTCGCCAAATATATTAATTCATATTATTGTTAATACCTTTTCAATTGCTCCCAGTTTATACTATAACAAGCAAAACCTGAGTAGGTCCTATGATGTTAATTCCCCAAAGGCACTTATTTCCATGTTTCGTGAATGTCAAAGGGAATTCCGACTCGTGGTAATATGTGTTTTCATTTCGACCGAGACGCGACCTTTGGCGGTATAAAAAAATATATCCGATACAACCTGTCGACACCATAGGGCTGGGCTGTCCATTATAAAATGGAGGTTTATCGATATTTTCTTTTAACACTGCACAAATTTAGGGTGTTCGTATATTAACTGGCAACTCTTTGTACCTATTAATTACAAGCAACTGGCTATTTTTTATAAAGTAAAGCTTTATAAAGTAAAACGGCAAGGCCGCTGGTTTTCCTACTTTGACGACGAGGCGCATCACTGTCGTACCTATCACTAAAGTATTCTACTCATAAACTAGACAGATGAACAAATCAAGCCCTCAATTACCTAACATGATGCCCGCCCCTTCGCCCACATCCGCGCCGGGACTGCGTTTTGATAAATATATGCGATTTATTTCATTCCTGGAGCCATTTTTTGAGAACGCGCCCGTGAAGAGGCGAAATGGCGTCGGGCGCCATGTTCAGCGGAGCGGCGCTGAAGTTTTGGTGGGAAAATAAAAATGCGTTTAACTTTGTGTTAATATTATATTGTGGCATTATTGCGCCATTTATTATTATACCGCGGAAGGGATGGGGTTGAGAGGTCGTTTAATGGACGTTTTGTTTGGGAAAAAATCTCTTTTTAACCAGCCTAACGATTTTCCGTTAAAACTTTGGACGGGAATGATTTTGCAGCGAGTATTATGCTTTGTTACAATGTAGAGATTATGTGATTTACAGATTTTGTTCTGATTACGAGTTGTAGTGGCATCGGAGTAAGAAGTCGGCATCTCTTGCACTCTATATATGTAGAACATTTATGTAGAGATCTTTGTTTTCACTATTTTTATGTAGAACTTCTCTAAAGACCTTTGCTCAGGATTGGGACACGGATATAAGCTGGGGAATAAATGATTTATAAATTCCCAATATAGAGATACTCTATGTTAATATGTAGAGTTAGTCCCATCGACCTGAGCCAGGGCGGGGGTGTCCCAGTTCACAGTAGCGGGCACTTTGTACAAAAATCATTAATTATCAGTGTAACCCTACTTCATCCCCTGTTCCGCCCCGCGGCTCCAGAGCCTCGGGGTTTCATTACCATACCGTGAAGTATGTAGAGTATTGATTTAGTATTGTTACTTTAGTACCGCGTTTAGGTCGAAAATATGAATCATGGTAGTTAGTTCTCCTACGTTATTAATAAATGTTTATATTTGGATGATTTTAGCGAGATTCATTTTTGGTTTTCTGGTCATTCTATAAAAAAGCGACATCAAAAACATTTAATGATACTGAAGTTTTAAAAGTAATAGTAATTATCCCTAATTGTTAAGGTCCTGGGACGTCATTGTTTGCGAAAGTTTCTATTTTTATTTTTCTATTTATGATTTTTTTCACATGAAAAAACTGTAGTAGCCTGACTTCAACATACCCCGGTTACTTGGTAAATTATTTTCATAAGTATCAAGATCTGCTACAAATACAAGGACAAATAATTTTATACGCGAGCGATTTCAAATTGCTTTTAAACTTCTCAGTTTATCTTTATCAACATGCTCTCTACATAAAAATGACATTCCCAAAAAAAAAATTAAAATCTTGGGAAGGAATAAACTTACAAATTTTAGTTTTTTTTTTCGTTATAGGCAAGTATTTGAGCACAATCTCACTTGATGGTAAGTGACAATGTGGTCTACGGTGGTGCATACTTGCCTAGAAGGTATCTGTTCACTCTCGACTTGAAAACATCCAGGTTATAGTCAACCGGGAACAAAGACGCCGGCAAGGTGTTCCATTCCTTGGCAGTTTGCACAATAAAAGTGGAAGCGAAACGCTTGGTACGAACCGAAGGAATGTCCACGGTGTATGGATGCATTGCATGTATGTCTTCTTCATATGAAACATACAAAAATACTTTCTGTATATAACATAAGTAATTCAGAGTCTATCCAGTGTGGCGTGGTGAGCATCGCGACATTGACACGTCCACAGCTCTCGGCGTTGATGGTGCTCGGCAGCGCGCCACTTGAACCCTTGAAGGGCCATCGCTGCATGTTCATGCCTATAGCGATAGGCTTATTATACAAGGTGTCTGATAAGTCAGATTTTTATAGAGAAAAAAAATTATAGAACATAGTAGCAAATAAGCGTATTAAGCAGTTGACGTAGCCCATGGATGCTTGTAATACCAAAGGAATTGCTTTGCTTATTAGACAAGGTGTGTGAAAAGTCTTTTTAAAGATTTTTATTGAACACATTTTTATAGAATATACTGGCAAACAAGCGACCTGCACGATATTAGGCAGTTACCGTAGCCTATAGATGCTTGCAATACCTACTAAAGGTATTGCTTGGCTTATTAGTATATGTCATATTATTTTCTTGTTTATTTAATGTAATGTATATGTTTAAGTTTATTTATGTATTTATTTATTTATTCGTATGGCATTTTACAATTGCTCACAATTAGTTAACATTAAAATCAAAATTATAAAGTAAGTAAGTTTATGTAAGTACACCCCCATATTATTTTCTTTAGATCCTCTCCATCCTAAGGTTGCCTGGTAGAGATCACTATTAGTGATAAGGCCGCCCATTTTCCACTTTCTGTGTAAATATGTAATAATTTGTAGTGTTTTGTTTTCTAGTGGTGGATGAATAAAGAATTATCTATCTATCTATCTATCTTATTATTCAAGGTATCTGACAAGCTTTTCTGATTAGATTTTTTTATAGAAAAAATATATTTTTTTTTTTTTTATAGAACTAATTCGGCAAGCAAACGTAAGACCTACATTATATTAAGCTGTAAACACACCCCATAGATGCTTGCAATGCCAAAGGCATTGCTTGCACGTTGCTGACCTGAAAGGGAGTGGGACAGAGGCGAACGAAACGCAGCGGTAATATCTACTGTATGCCGCTTTTTAAAACTTTTTAATAGCTACTCATTATACTTCACCTTTGAGCTGGAACAAGCAGTGTCAACACATACAACAAACGGTGGCCAAGCATATCGCCAGGAAACAACCGAGCCAATTCATCCCGCGATCTACAACAGCCGACGATAAAGGACACCCTTCCTCCCCCCTCTGACCCACCGCACCCCGCCCCGCACCCCCTCAGACACCTGCCGAGTCTTTAATTGAATAAGCCCTATCATTAATCATAGCCGCGTCTGGAGGTGAACTTGAATTATTTTCAGTCAGTTCTTGTGACTTGGATCGACGGCCGTAACATTTTGGATAATTTTAGTGGGAATTAACTCCTAAAGTGTCGCGAGCACCTACGTAGGTGTATAAAATATGAAAGCTCCAAGTGTCGCGTTCTACGGCTGGGTATAAGACGCGAGTGGCAATTGGTGGTTTATTTGCCACGTTTAGTAACACGTGAACAATAATAGGGTTTCATAGATCGATTATGTCAAAGTCTGTCTATCTGTTTTAGTATCGATTCTAGTAAAAAATGTGTGTGATCGGCACGAATTTTTTTTTTTAAATAGATAATATTTACTTAACTGAAATATTGCGACACATGGGGCAGAGGGCGCACAGAAGTGAAATTCATTGGAAGGGTTAAGTCATAGATTGGTGGTTGAGGTATTGATTTAAATAATGAGAAAAAGAGGAAAGCATAATTCAATAGTAAAAAAACAAGTAGTGCCTATTTTTACTATCAATATATAGGTAGGTATGTACCACTCACCTAACACAAACAAGTCCGTCCCGAATTCATATAGGCAAGGCACGAAGGGCCGTACCTATATCAAAATCAAGACCCCTGGCACGTAGGGTCCACACGAACCGTCCCACGTTACATTCAGGAATCCCCAACTCCTTAACACACACAAACAAACGGACACACACATTCGAATCGCACTCACACACAGACTCGCCCCTTTGTCTTAGCTAAGTGTCAACCAATAAAAACAAAGGATTCGAAAATGGAACAAAAAGTGTTGGCCAATCGCGCGGCGCGTCACGCATGTTGATGCGCAGCTATTGGCTTGAAAGAATCCGTTTAGCTCCGATAACTACGGCTAGACGTTGAGATTGATGCGACCGGCCGGCTGTGTATTTACTTCAGTTTATTTACATAAGAAATCGTTTTACCACATTATGTTATATGAACTGTAATAAATAACGCAGTTTTAACGCTTAAATCGAGTCGCATTTCGTATTTTCTTGAAATTAAGTAAAGTTATAAGTAGTTTTTTTTATGTGCTGATAAAATAGATTTTCTAACAGGATAATTGCTAAGTTTGTTAGGTACTTAGAAATGAACTGTAGTAATCTTCGCGCTCAAATTGTAAGTGTCAACTGTGAGCAATGGATGGCTATTGTGCAAGTTAACGAGATAGGTCATTGACTTGTAGGTAAGATCACAAACTCTCAAGTAACGGCTGTGTTCACTACGAATATTAGGATTAAGACTTATGAAGCTTTCAGGAGAACTTTTTTTTCGTCGCTAGTAAATTTAAGGTGTCGCATGACGTGAGCAACGGAGATTTTTTGAAGCGAAGGTCCTATACGTACTTTCGGGGCGCTCGCCGCGCGGCCGTTCTTTTCGTGCTAAACGTCAGTAGCGTTACACGATCACGTCAGAGCTGCGGCGCCCTACGCTTTATACTATAAAGCTTCTCTTCTTTTGGGCGTCTCTAGGCGGTACTGTTTTTTTTGTATTATAGCTGCTTTTCGTACTATGAGTGCGATATCCGGAAGCCCAACCCCCCCTATCCAACCCTCTATCCCATTCCCCTTCAGTGCGAGCAATGCCATATTGTATGCATCTATAGGGTGCTGTAACTGCTTAACATCTGACTATTGCAGTACCAGAGAGCGCATGATGACAATTAGTAATAGGCACCCAAACTAGTCGTTGAACCCATTCGTTTCTTAGGAAAAATAAAACTCACGAGGTGTCAAGGGACACCCGGATGGAACGAAGTTCCTTTCGATTAATTAGTGAAGGAATTGTAATAAAATTTTATTATGTACAAAAAACCTGTAAACACTCAACAAAAATAATCGTCGCGACACCACACTGTTCAATGCGAAATAGAAAGACGAAACGAAAATAACTGGCTTGCTTTCTATAAGAGAGAGAGTGAGCGACAGACAGAGAAACACGCGCACGCCGCACGGCTTACATAACTATAGCAAAAAGTGTCGTTACAACTTTTGGTCTTAATTTTTTCCGTCTAGCCCCCTTTCGCAACGCGCGATGAGGAACTTCGTTCCAAAACGTGAGTGGAATTAGTACCTAAGTACTTAAGTAGGTACCTAAACTCAAAATTGTTTTTATTCACGTCAGCCAACAAAGCATTTATGTATAGTCAGAATCTACCACCGGGTCGGAATGCTGCTTCCACTGAGAAGATCCGGCAAGAAACTCAATACCTACCTACCTACTTGTATGCCCGATCTCATAAAAACAATTCGTCATCACATAATCCGTATAATATCCAATGATTTGTATACTCACCTACTAAATATGGTTCTGACAGCGTTATTAGCACATTCGAGATATCAATATTCGTCACGACTTCTTTCGCCATTCAACGGTTATCACTTCTCGGCATTCACGGCTCAGACTTAAGTAGACATCCAGTGTTGAACACCTCGCCGTGTGTTCACGTGTGAGGGGGGACGGGAGAGGAACGCGCGGGGGGTGCGGCGGGGGCGTTCGGAGGGTCATTTATCATTCATATCATCTTCGCTCCACTTCGCTCGCCGCACCGCCGTAAATAAATAAGAACAGAATCATCTTTTACAGCCGTCTGCGTTACCAACCGAATATCGACTGTATCTATTCAGCGCAAGGTCACTTATAGACGCGTTCCCTTCGCCGCTTGTGATGTTTCCCAATTGGGTAGAGCTAGTGAACGCGTAGGTAACTATGCATATGTTTTAGATAGGTATGTGTAGATAATAGCCGTTCTATATACCTATCTATGAGTATGTGTTCGTCACTCTCGTAGTTATGAGTTTCATGCAGATTTTATAACTTTGAAAGTACCCAGATCATATAAGTAGATACTTTTCGAGGCGTAATATCAGCATTGTTATATATAAGGTACTCCTTATCCTTATTTAGAATGATGGTAAATAAAGTCTTTAGAATGAAGGTACCTATAAATATTCTGTAGTGCTGAAAAGTACCTACTAGGTAGTCCTATTGTTTCAGCTCCAAACCTAATTGATAGACAATTGCATTTTTTAAAATAATAAATTATGCCGCCCACACATTATTATTAACATTAGAAACAGAAGATTGCAACAATCCCGCCCACAATTGCGAAACCTTATTTGAGCTAAGCATATTAGATGCTTGGATTTCAAATAATTTCGCTAGCTCCGCTCTAAGAAGATTAACAGCGATTGGATGTTCCAAGAAGGTCGGCACTCAGCAGTCCCGACATAATAACTGCTACCTATATAGGGAATGTGTTAGAGAATCGCCCATCAATTTGAAGGCCCCGATCGATCACTGACCGGGCGAGTTAGAGCTCAAAAACTCGCAGAATAACCCGTACACGTAAAAGCAATTACCCAAAGAAGTGGTCGATAGTAAGCATTTCGTTGCGAGGCAGTAATTGAAAGGCTGTGTATACTAAAGCCACGTTTGTTTAGTCCATCGTAATTGCTCGGCTGCACCTCCGAGCTGACGAGTCACCGGCACAAAAACTCCTAAATCCAGTTCATTAGGGCTCTATTCACAGCCCACCCCTGGATGGAGATACGCGGTGATTACTGCAACCGTTCCCGACGGCTCACGAATAAAGACTGCATCATAATTTCACCAGATACACCCTCGAGAGCCATTAAAAGGAATAGCGAGCTTAATTCCGTGACATAGAGTCTCATTTGGAGTCGTGTACAGTCACGTCACTTGCACAATGACATGTAAAAATAATGAACAAACTTAGCTCGTGCGCGAGGGAAGTTAAGTCTTGAAAGATAGAGGCGAAGGGTTAGAATGGCTTGCTAGGAAACAGAGGAGATGCTTTGTAAATTAAGAGGAAAAGTTTCGCGGGACGTCGCACCGGCAAGGTTGTCGCAGTTGTGATTCAATTTGGACGCTAATTTAATGACGATGTCGTGGTGGCACACAAATTGATATTCATATGGGACCACAGTTGGTTTATTTATTATTTACATTTTTGTGAATCATGAATGAAAACAATTCGTTCCTCATGCGTCATTAAACGTTTTTCATTGAGTGAAGCCCCCCTTTTATAAGATGACACTGTGGGATCTATAATGATTGATTATTATATATCAATCATTCAAATCCAAAGGTTTATTACACTAATTACGTACTTACTTAGTTTTAATATAATACTCGTAGTATTACGGTTTCATACTAAGTACAGTGGTACAGAATTTGCCGATTAGATTAGCGTATAATGTAAGTAGTAGGACTAAGCGTACTGTAAGGAGGTCCATGTCGGCGCACTAGCCACTGGCAATAAGCGTTCCTGGCCGATAAGAATATATTTAGGAAAAATATTAATTTAAAAATTGAAAGCTCTGCGGTGCGCTGGCAGTGACAACCGAGAGACCACTAAGATAGGAACTATGTTTAAATAAATGTATTAAAAGTGAGGAATGTAAGGAGGTCCATGTCGGCGCACTAACCACTGGCAATAAGCGTTCCTGGCCGATAAGAATATATTTAAGAAAAATAATAATTTAAAAATTGAAAGCTCTGCGGTGCGCTGGCAGTGACAACCGAGAGACCACTAAGATAGGAACTATATTTAAAGAAATGTATTAAAAGTGAATAATATAATAAATTTTATATTACCCAGCATTAGTTATTTATTGATTGAAGCCACGGTTGTTACAAGTGGGCGAAAAGAAATCGTTCAACACGTAGGCGATGGGCGAAAATGAAAATAAGTTATGTTATTTAATTTGATATGATAAATGTTTTGTTGAAAAAACGTGAGATAAGTATGTTAACATGTTAGTAATGGTTATATGATTACAGGGGGAGTGTAGTTTCAGTAATGGTAAAGGTTAAAGTTTGGTGGTTAATGAATTATAATGTTTGGATAGAGTTAGATGGATAGATCTATTCGGTTAGTTCTATTTCTTGGTGTAACATGATAAAGCAATAAGCTATTGATCATGGATTCCTGATTTAGGTTTCACGCATTTAAGGGATGGAATATGGACGGATAGTATCTGGATTGTAAATGGTATGTTATTATTATGGTTAGAAGTTGGTAGTGGATAGTGGATAAAGTACAGTTAGAGTATGTGGGGAAGTATTATGGGTTATTGTAGAAGGTGTAATAGATTATTATAAACATAGTGGTTGTGTAAAAACGAGTATAGGATTGTTTTATAGTAGATGGGTTTAGTGTATTTAATAGTAGGTTAATAAATTTCTCTCACGATAAGCAATTTCTGATGTAGAATAGAGCGCCTATTCTCATAAGCATTCGGAATTTCTTGGTAGAAATCTTACCTAAATAATTTGTTGGGATGCTGAGAATCGTCTTATATTTTCCAAAATTAGTCGATGAATCTCTAATTCTATGGATTATGCGGGAATATTGTATCTGTGGGCATCAAGTCGTAAAGTGGACTTTGACCTATTTTTGGGATTATATTTTTGACCTTATATTTGAGCCTCTTGAAGTCTTGAGAGCTTTAATTATGATGGTGTTGAATATTTCTCCTATTAATAAAGTTGAATTTATCTTCTTTGAGTCTTGTAGTCATATTTCATTTTAAGGATGACGGTCACACCTTTCTATAGTTTGAAAAGTTATTTATATTAATTTGATTAAAATGTTGATGGGTAATGTTAATAATGATGAAGGGTGGTGTTTACTAGTCATGTGTAGTTTATGGTTTTCCGTATGGCTTGAATTAGGTACGTGATTTTCGGTTGGTTTTACACTTATCAAGTTATTCGAAGTATATAGGTATAACTCTTCCAATAACTAAATCCTAGCAGGATTTAATTTGAGCCATGCTTGATTGTATATGCATCGTCCAACCATAGGTAGGGTGTGCAAAAATTGTATGGTTAGAAAAAAAATTTTTTTTGCTTTAAATTTTTTTTTTCCCCAGGTCGCGAGGAATGTAAGGAGGTCCATGTCGGCGCACTAGCCACTGGCAATAAGCGTTCCTGGCCGATAAGAATATATTTAGGAAAAATATTAATTTAAAAATTGAAAGCTCTGCGGTGCGCTGGCAGTGACAACCGAGAGACCACTAAGATAGGAACTATGTTTAAATAAATGTATTAAAAGTGAAGATTATAATAAATTTTATATTACCCAGCATTAGTTGTTTATTGATTGAAGCCACGGCGTCACAGTACTTAAACTCAAGATCATCATCATCATCATCATCTTGCCCTTATCCCACACTAGGTGGGGTCGGCGCAGCACGTTCTCTTCTTCCATTCAAGCCTATCATCCGTCATCTCTGCACTTAAACTCAAGATGAGATAAAGAAATATGTATAACCATCAATTTGTAAATTTAACGCTTGCAATAGTTCTCGTTTGTATGTGTCTCGTTTGTGTGTGTATGTAAGTTTACCTCAACTCATGTCAGTAGCGCCATCTAGCGGTAACTATAGTAACCTTAAACGTCATTCCAAATACCAGTTTGATACTCTATGCTATTTAGTAACAAACATAGAGGTAACACAATTCCTCGGAGGTAACATGAGTCGCAATAGAATGATTCGTCTCGCTCTCGAATCATTCTTTCTCCAACACATCGACACATTTTGAGGTCAGTAATCGCGCACCCCGGAACATGTGAGTATGTTCCCAGCGCGCGCATCACAGACAACGAGATAATTGGAACGTCGGGCGCAGACGCAGACTGGCCATTGTTGGTGTCGGCACACCGTCGTTATCCAATTCAACAACTGCGCATGCGACGCTCCTTGTCTCCGTCGAATCGAAGCTAATCTCGTTCTTAGAACTGATTTCTTAAATGTCTGTCGTTTAGTATACGGAGAAATGGTAATGAGGATAATCCGGATACAAATTGTTGCAATTTAAGTTGCGATATCCTTAAATGATACTCCAAAGCGGATAATATAAACTTAGCTTATTTTAAATCCCACGTCACGACAGTTTCTTATCCGGCTCCTATAGGTAATGCCGAATGGAAATGTCTCACAAAAATAGAGAAAAAAATCTAATAAAATTAAGTATTAAAGAACATACGCCAAATACTTACAGTCAATATATAAGGTCGATAGACTGCTTCGATGTGTTAAAAACTCGCAATATCAATGCCCTGAGTCTGCTAATTTAAACCAATGGTCAAACGTTTAGTATACGTTTAACATGTGAGAATCAACCCTTCATGCAGCATCGAAACAAATTAGAGGTCACTTCAAATCCTTACTTATTATGAATGTAAAGGTGTGTGTTGTTTGATTTTAAAGAAATTTAAGTATAGGCTACATTTTGTCTTGCCTATCAACTCCAACCGCCGGCAAATGCCAGTTAACAATAAATCCCTACGTACTCTTCACAAAATCTACACATTAATTTTCACAAATCATAAAACCCTAAAGATATACATAAGACACAGTCTACCCGTGAAACCGGTGTGCATTCAGCGAGACAGCATTTAGAAGGCTAAGCCGCGCTGTAAGGTGCAGATAAACTCGCCCAAAGTAATCCTCTTTGTGTAAAAATGTCCCCGGTGTCGCCCCCTGCCGGCTCGACTTTATTAAAAAGCACGTAATCCCCACTAGTGGACCGGGTAACGCGATTATGCTCTATGTAACAACTCAATATGTGAGTGCCGATATGAAATTGAATTTAAATCCGTTGATGACACTCGGGCTAAATAATATAGGCATCTGTTGCTCGAGTCAGATTGGCAGTTTTTAATTAATGCGAAGCTGGGACATAGTTTGTCGTTTATCTAGTATGTGGGTATTTGGGACTTACGAGGAAAATAACGATTCGACGTACAATTGAATCCAATCAATGTTTTCCTTGTAACAAGTGGCAAATAGCGATTTAGTCCAATTTGTGAATCGCAATATAAATTACGTTCTCAAATTGATAAATTGCATCTTGTCTTACGTCTATATTACTAGTTTTAGCTACAGGTAATGATTTGAGGAATATTGTTTACCCTTACCGCAAACCTGGCTCCAACTACTGCAAATTTAATGGAAATATATGCAATTAGCTGACTTAGGCCTCTGTCAGTCTGTTAGCCGGTCAGAAACACGGCATAGATAGGAACTCCGATTTCTAGCGATAATCATTTTTTGGAAAGGATTCTCAAATCACGTGATAGATCTATCATTGCAAAAGTAGCATCTATAATGAAAACTGAAGGTTGTCATTGGCCGTATCTTGACACCCCGGCAGTCAGGAAGCAGGGAGAGGTGGCACACTTCATTACTCGCGCATCAAACAATCGTGCCGCGCCGCCATCTTGGCGGAAGTGACGTCACTGACGTGCCGCCGCGATCGCTTTGATCCTCACAAAAATAAGTCTTCATTCGGCTAGGCTGCTACTACGCAAGCCTAAATGTAATTGCTTCGCGTCTGTGCGCACCACCCTACATTTGAATGTTAGATTTGTAGGAAAAAATACCTTAGTGTATATTTTTATATACTTTTTAGAAACATAACTTCTTATGTTAGACCAAAAATGGTAGAAACTACGAGACTTAATTTAGAAACTTCTAAAATAAAATATATCGAGTTCACTACATACTCATCGAATCTATATTTGCATTGCACCTTGTGATACCACATTAATTATATCACAATTCTTTGAATTAAAGAGTATAGTATCCCAAAGCTTCTTAATAATACCAACATACTATAATTTTTCGAACCAAACAGCGGTTCCCTGTCCCCTAACAGATTGACGTAACAATACAATAATCAGTGCAAATATGATTTGTTCTCGTAATAAACGAAAATAAACGCCGAGGTGGGGACCATATCGAATTACAAATAACGTAAATGTACCACCCCCGACTCTTGAATTTGTAGTAAGGGGCATTTCCTAATGATATGAATAAAGTAAATGTTATCGGAATTAAATTACTTAGAGGGTGTACAATTTCTAACCGCTTCAGATTTTATCAACATTTGCCTTACTCATAATTTGCTCAGGATTATGAGTCGATACTCATGCTTGCTAATAATATTCGTACACTACTTTGATACTTTGGTTCCGGCTATCACACTTGTTAAGTCATCATGAAATGACCAGGCCTCCGATGGCCAAGCCTTCCCCTTGGATTTCGGTGGGCCTTAAACCTCCTTAATTAAGAAGAAGAACAACTTTGAGCAAAATACTTATAATGCAAGGTAATTAGTAATGGTATTGGTTAGTGTAACTTATTCTTGATCTTCCTCTTCTACGCTTTCGTTTCACGTTTCCTTCTAAAACGGTATCTAAGAATACTACTACTATGTCGTTTAGGAAGGTACTAAGTCGTATAAAAAGGAACGCATTGTTTTTATAAGTAGGTCATCTTTTTCTTGTACTCTCTACATCTCTACATTGTGCTAATTCAATTAATAAAACGAGAAGTTATTTTACTTTTTCAGTACAATTTCAACACAATGAAAGAAGACCCCTAATTTCATATTCATTCACACGAATAGACAAGTTTTTGTCAAAACCACAAAACCGTCCACAAGAACCCTTGTTACTATAAATCCTCAAAACAATACGGATCACACTAAATCATGTTACTATTCAAAACATGACTCCCTCATCTTGAGGAAAAAATGTCTTAAAAAGTGTGTCATCTCCCGTCATTAGACAATAGACTAAACTTAATAGGGGCGAAAGGCCCGATGAGGCACAAAGGCGTTAGTTGTCATGCCTTATCAAGAAAATTAAGGCCACATTATGTGCGATGAAAGGATTACACAGGTGTCCTGAGGCGGCGGGTCGCTAGGCAAAAAAATAAACTTCGATTCGGGATCAGATTTGTTTACAGAACATTGTTGGATTTTATAACACCTGAAAAAGTTTTTTTGTTTTTGGTTATGGGAGAATTTAAGTTGCCTACTATATGAAGCTAACAATTTTTCGATACCTATGGTTTCTTTGTGTCGGCGGCTTTATGCGCGCGAAGATTCTCTTCTTCTCCGAGCACCTAGATGAGGTGCTTGGAGAGAATTAGTGTGTCAATCAACATTTGTAGGAAAGCCTTCGAAATTTCAGTATTTCTTGATGACTTCTTGATGTCTGTGTGTGTAATTGGTATTTCTCTTTGACAGATACATCGACACGTCTACAAATTGAATTTTTTATCCGTTCTGTGACCAGATCTTATGAAGAACTGAAATATTATAAATATCGGCATACTGACACACCAATTGTATGCTCCTAAACTAAGCAATGCTTGTACTATGCGTACCGTGCAATAGGCTGGGGGTGATCCTAGTGACATCCAGACCTGGGAAACACTGAAAAGGCCATTTCCGAAATTTGCCCCGACGGGTATCAAACCCGCGACGTCAAACCCGCGTCGTGCTTATCAAAACTCTGCTCTCGTATGTACCAAGACACAACGAACCCTACATCAGTATAGCGACACTACCTATGATCTGTATCATTAACCTCCATTCACGAGTCCCCGTGAACGTCATCTGCGATGCACTTTGTCTCCCATCTCACGTTACCTGTCACAGGCAGCCATTAGCGGTCTGACCTCCCGCGTCTAACCTACCCTCTCAAACTTACCCTACGTCTTGGCACTGCGCCAACATACCTTTGCGCTCGGAAAACTTATATTATAACAATAACACCTTCGGAATACAGTTCGAAATTGTTTGCAAAAGTTTTTCGCACGTGTATCCGTTAATGTTGCAAGTAAACGTTGACCCAAAATTTCTCATTTGCTCCGTGATTACTCGCCTCGTGCGAGCACTCCGTTTGATAGTTTGACAAGCGACATCGGTTATTATTAGTGAGTGTCGGTTACAGCAGCGGTATGTCGTGTTTTCTATCGATCTGTGTTGGCACAGAAATATACAGGTTTAACATTTGTTTTCCTTTTACATAAACCAGTAACGATTATAAACCAGGAGACAAACGGAGACAATATGTCAACCGTCAGAAATTTAAGAATTGCGATACAGAAGAATTTATTTGGATTCAACTAGTTTTAAACAAGCAGACTTGAGATTCAACCCAAGCGGTCGTTAATGAAATTCATACTGCAAGTAGCAACGACACATCAAACAATAACAGCACCATTCGTTCCGATTGCAATCGCTTAACACTGTTAAAGTCACATGTAATCACTGTGAAAGTGTCGTAAGTGCTTTCAGAGATCACGGCACTGCGACAAGTCGCATGCAAAAAACATTACTGCACCTTTGTGTCGCGATCGCCGGAGGAAATGACAATTATTTATTATACTAAAGGGCGGAGAACAGCCCTTTCACACGCCGAAATAGCTCGAAGGACTCCTTTGTGGACGCGGCACGGTGACGCAAAAAAAATGTCCATTCACAAAAATAGGTTAGTCGCGAATTTATATGAATGTAACTGGCCGGAGAAAATTAAATTTCTAGAAATTTATGCTTTGCTACGGGCAGTTTAAATTGAATTTCGAATGCACTAGCGATGGATAATTGTTTACAGTGACAATATTATTGACTCATCGATTTCTTACCCGAAATTATTACTACATCGTAATTCTAGGGTAAAATAAAATGAACTTGCATAGAGTAGGTACAAACTTCATATTTCGCATTGAGAGAGAATGTGCCCTATAAAATGTTTTGTAGAGAGAGTATAAAACATAGTTACATACCTTGTTAAATAAATTAAATAAGAGCTCATGTTCATGCTGTAATAAGAAGAGACAAGAAAATTACTGAGTTAAAGAGTTATTTTTTAATTTTTTAAATTGATACCTAATTACAGCTAATACATATCATCTTATTATAATAAAACACGAACACAAAATTAGTAATGACTGCTATCAGACCCGGCACGCTCTAATGACGATAATAGCCAACGAAACTTACTTTTAATAACTCTATTCAATACTTAAAGTACTTCGTATAATGATCGTAGTCGCACCGTAGTAAAATAACAACAGTAAAATGTCTTCGTACAAGCGCACTGATTTTGTAATAATAAGTCAGATTTTATCATCTGAAAAAGTATTCACGCAAAAGAATTCACGCATCTTCATGCAATTAACTGACTATAGATAGGAACCTATAGTCAGTGAATTTCAAGAAGATGCGTGAATTATTGCAAAGTGAACCATATGCCAGTGTCATAAGAGTCACAGCACGCCTCTTCATTAAATGAACGAAATATACACGTACGAGTATGTACGCCCGATCGCACCATCCGTAGCCATTACAAGCTAACTCAAATGCCTTGCAAACGATTTTGAATAAGACACTTAAATGATCCCATATTTAGTACAGACAGCGGTAAAAATTAAAGAAATCTTTGCAGTATTGCCAACATAAAAATAACAATATATACTCGTTTCACCACAACACCTTGGAGGTAGGTAGCCTTAAATGGTGGCGACCATTTAAGGCTACCAACCAAGCACTTACTGCCAGTGGCAACCGACCCTATACATTATTACCTCTTTTAATATTATTATGGTTTAAGTGAAGCAGTGATAGCCGATTGGTTAAGCACGCGTCTTGCGGGCTACCAGGTCTCGGGTTCAAACCCCGGCTCGAACCTCTGGATTTTTCGAAATCTATGTGCGAATCATAATTTCTATATGATTATCACTTGCTTACGGTGAAGGAAAAACATCGTGAGGAAACCTGCATGTCTTAGAAGATTTAACCAATTTTCGAAAGACATGTGAAATCCGCCAACCCGCACTGGGCCAGCGTGGTGGATTATGGCCTGAATCCCCCTCGTGTTGAGGGGAGGCCCGTGCCCAGGAGTGGGACGTCAAAAAGGGCT
This sequence comes from Notodonta ziczac, assembly GCA_918843915.1. Taxonomy (NCBI): domain Eukaryota; kingdom Metazoa; phylum Arthropoda; class Insecta; order Lepidoptera; family Notodontidae; genus Notodonta; species Notodonta ziczac. The sequence goes on from OU974037.1 coordinate 4,031,198, forward strand.
AAAATTATTAAATTATTATTATTATGGTTTAAGTAATCAAAACCTTCTCCCACTAGTTTGTCATAGCGGTGATCATTATCACGATGATAACTTAGATTTATACATTGTACTGTGTAAAACTATTCTACTGTTCTTGTTATACTAGACTACAGTCTTTCCGAAACGTAGAACCGTACAGAAATTTAAAAAAAGCGGGCAAAGGAACAATGCCACGCTGTCTGCCAACGGACAGGTATATGACGGGGCACATTTTATTGGTTTCCCGAAACATTCCCTGTCCTATTAATAAATGAGTAGTGAAAAAAAAACGCCGTGGAATCCATTTGTCAGGAGTGTGGTGATTTATGGCCAAGGACTTTCTGGATTCCTAGAAGAGGCGAGTTTTGTTCTATTTGCTTACCTGTCACTTTGATTTAGATGGGTGCGTATGTAGGTACTCCAGTAATGGATTTTAGCTTTAGGTAGGTACTTTATATGATTTTACATCAGAATGTATGTTGTGTAAATTGCAATTTAAATCTTATATACCTATCCAAAATGTAAATAAAACGTCTGAAAAGTACTCTTATCACCGATCTAAATGTTTTCCTAATCATATATGTTGATTAAAGATAATTTCTGTTTACCATTCATTTCCTACTGGTTTAATATAACTCGCTCAGGATGATCAAGACAAGGTTATATATGTATAACGCCAAAAAATCCGTATGGGAGGAAAAAAACTTAAATTCCAAAATAACTTTTCTATTTACTTAAAAATACCTTTCGCAAAGAAAAAAAGTTAATGCCCATCAATTAAACAATTACTCTTTTGATGAGTTTCTCACGCGTGGCAATAAATTATTTCGAAATATGGGCGAACTACGAAACTCTGAAACGCTTCGCAGGTAGCGTCGCATGATTCGGACTCGGCCTGATAGCATCGCTACAAATACTTTGAATTCCTCGATACAATGACGTGAGTCGACGGGACTGACGTGTGACTTGTTATATCCGTAAAACGTAACCTACCTATTAAATTATAAAAGTAAATCTGAAAATATTCTACAGTTAAGTTATTTTATTTAATCACTCGTACCTTCTATATTATTATCTACAAATTTCATAGTTACAAACTCAGTACAAAATCAACCCACGTGCCAAGGAGCGGAACATTCAAAGAGGGAAAATTATTATTAATATTTATAAAATAACATTTTGGCATGAGTTTCCTATGACTAAAACGCGCCTGACGTCACTATAGCGATAGAGTTATGGTTATATGATAACATAATACACTCCAAAACTCTATCACAATGTGACAAATAACAAACTGGCGCTTTACACTTTCCATTTCAAACGATAGTATCACCCAAGTATTCTTAAAAAAAATAAACCAAATAATGACACGTTCGATATAAAACAGCATTCCCTTTCTTCATAAGCCGGACAGTTCACGGACTATTCGAATTATCGATATCGCTTCGTCACCGCGATAGGATCGATATGTCGGCGGTATCACGTTGCGATCGCACCGCGAAATGTGCTGACCTCATGTAGGTGTCGGTGCCGATACTCGGAGTATTCCTTCCGTTGAGGTATTTTGATTGCATTCCCTAATGATATACTTCTACTTATACCTATATATCAATAAGTAATAACGAAGACTGCAATTTACCCAGGTCAAGATGTCACTGGCATCCCCCCCAGTCAATTGAAAGTGCCCATAGTACAAACATTGCTTATTTTGAAACCAGAAGTTAGTTTGTAAGGCTACATTTAATAATTATTTTTTATCTACATACTTACTGATATACCGCACCGTATTTGGGTGTTTCTGTTGGCCTTAGATCACAGGCTGAAATATCCAATAGATAAGATACTAACAAAAAACAAAATTAATACTACAAGTTGTCCATATTAGATGTCGTCTAGACAAAGCACTTGTTGGATGTTTCTCATAAAACAAAGTCGTCACATTATTTTTGCATAATTGGACACCTGAGATTTAAACTAAACAAAGATAACGATTACAGTGAAAAACTCGATCTCTGCTTATTCCGAAACGCAACCCTCGAGAGCAACAGTCCCCGGAAGCCCATTGTTCCTCGAGCCCGGAGAATATCGGACGCGCCAAATCTCACATCAATCGAGAATCGTTTCAAATTTTACGCGCGCAAAAAAAATAGTCGGCTAATCCGCGGCCTCTTTGAACGAAATAGAAATATATTTGTTTCTGGTAAAAAACGCCTGGATTATTGATTTCTGGGAAAAGTCGTTGGGCCGTAAGGATAATGCTCCTTACGGGCCGGGAACGAATTACTCGGCGAAGGATAAACTCACCTCTAATTTCGGCGGAGATATCGCAATCTTGCATTTGGTAATCCGAGAAAAAGTTACCTGAAGTGCTTCCCAAGGTTTTGTTCTCAGAAGTGTTCTATTTTTATCAAGAGGTGAAAAGTTATACTCCTCAATTCATGCAAAATTTATCTAATTATAGCTAAAGAATTAGAATGAAATTGACCGACATAAAATCGAAAAAACAACGCACAATTATATTTTTTTTAAACTCCCCGATGTAATTCGATTATAAGTTACAAAAATTCTGCACGAAACACGTCGTTGCTATAATTAATAACATGTCGAAAAACATAGCATCGTATCCTAATGAAATAAGACGATGCGTGATCGATCAAAATAATAATTAATAATAGATCGGCATCGAGTGCCGACTGTGATGGATCCCCGCACTTAGTCATCGCGTTTAATTAAAAATGGCGGCTTTAAAATTAACGGTTCTAATTTCAAATTTTTAAATCTCTCGTCATTAACGCACGGAACACGTATCCTAACATGAGTGTCTATTGTTAACGTAATCCAAAGGCGAGTTATCTCTTTATTGGAGGACCGAGTCGTCTATTACTCTGGACAATCCAAGTTGCGTTATTTTTAATCATCAATCAAGTATTGTATCGTTATTAGCGATACTGACGTATATGTTGAAACGACACATTTGACAAATAAATATGTATGTAGCTGTGGAGTTAATGAAATCCGAGTGGGTATTGCCAAGCAATTACTATCTTTATAATTACGCTAACCTTTTGCGAGTTCAGCTCCCTGATATGATAGTCTTGCAAAATATATTTGATTAACGATTCGGATTACCAAACTGAAAAGACGAGCGAACACACAAAATGTCCTTGAGTGCTAAATTAGAGCTGTCAGTGTAATCCATTAAAAATAATAAAGGTATCCGTTCGTCAGGAAGGCTGGATGAAAGTATCTTCAGTGAATTGACAGGTTTAATAAAATTAAATATTGGATTGTCATTAAGTTTTGGTATCAGTCAATTATCGGCGAAAGACAACTGCGCCGGAGTTAGGTGTTAGGTTATGTAATTGGATTAGTGCGATGTTCAGATAGGAGTTTAATTGTGGTGCTCGCGCATCGCACGTCGGGTGATCGACGCGCGCCGCGGGGTGCCCTCTGTGCTGCGCGCGCGCCGCCCGCCACCAATTATACCAAGCCGCTCATTAGATCTGTGTGGATATCATTTTAGTTATTTGTAAGGATGTTTTATTCGGTGCACACGTACTGAATAGTAGTAACTCACTCTCTTACTAGATGGCGCATTTTGCTATGCGTCAGAAAAAGCGTAAAATCAAACCTTATATAAAGTTTTTATAATTATTTTCAACAGCCCGCAGGTGAAAATGCCTTTTCATAGAGATTAGAGCATAAATGCGAGAGGTTAGCCCTTAAAAGAAAACCGGATTCAATAGGTTTAATCAAGTTAAAGTCATAGGATAATGTCCACGGAAAATTGTATTATTATCTAGAAACGGTGTTCACGGAATCTCAACGCAAGAGTTTTGATTTATTTCAGGTATCAAATGAAGTTTTTGTCGGTCGCGTCTCTGAGAAATTCCAAAACCAATAACTGTAAATTGACGTCAATCTTGAAATGCAACCGCTAAATAAAAAACTCAACCGTTTGACCCGTCTTTTCATATGACAGAGGTTCTCGATTGGTCACGATTTGAATTCGAATTTAATATAGAAGTAATGTCCACAATAAGAGTGTGGTCGAAGGCAATCTGCGGGCCTGCGGGAGGTGTACGATCGAACTAATGATAATGCCTGCGATCGACGGATTATTACATTAAACTTGGATGTTTTATCTGCGGCGTTCACTACTTCACACCTCCGACTGGCGAAATTTAGTTCGTTGCGTCACGACACGACACCCCGTCTGTACGCGGCTTTATTTGTTTTTTGTTTCGCGAATTTAAGATAAGCCTCGGAATTTGTTCGGTCGTGGGGGTCATTGAATTTGGATAGCAAGAAGGTTTAAAGCTTGTTTTCCTCGATATTCAAAAGACCCAATGACAAATCATGTCTTATTATCAGGTTGCATTTAATCATCAGTCTCTTTATATGCTACAACGTACTGCATGTTGTAAAAAGAATGGTCCACCTTGATGATTACAAGGATCAGGATAAAACCCTTGAGTCGAATTGTCTTTAGAATCTATCACATCATAGTAACCAGAATACAATGCCAACACTCAAGGATCTGACATTCCTTAGCTCGAAACAGTGAACGAGAGTCTCTCCAAAAGTAGGCGGGCGTCGCTTCCAATCCGGCTGAAAGTATTCGATAGAATCGCGGTTGATTAGCGTCGTCGACGCCAATGAATGGCCGCGGAGGGCGTCGCGGGTCCGACAAAGGCTCACGCACGCCGCTCCGTAGACAATCCGAGTATCGATCTCTCGCGACCCTTCGAACGAACGCCGAGCGTGGCACAATGCCGCGGCTCTTTATTATAGCATCTCACATTGTTGTCATTGTTATTATTATGATTCTTTACCGCTTTCCATTGTCGGTCGCCGTTGTGGCGGTGCTTTTTCACGGCTCGCGTTTAGTCTGGGCACTGGGAGCGCGACGCTCGCACGTTCAGTGGCGGAAAACGTGTTTTCCTCGCGGAAATTTTGTGGGTTCTGTGCTTTTTGTCGTGCTGTCAGTGAAAGCGGTGCGGAGAGAGGCGCGCGGTGAGTCGGGCCGCCACGGGGCCGCGACTCGACCCAGCTGACTGTGTTATCTATACCATGTACCTCTATAGGTATATAGATAGGTGTGAAACCTTAGTGACAATAGACCGTAGAAATGTGTTGTGTTATACTTAACACGTATCTCCAGGTATTTTTATGTTATCTTATAAATTGAAAAGCTCTCTTGTTAAACGTTTGAAAATGTTTAAAATTTAATTTAAAACGGTAAAAGTTAAATAAAGGTTACTTTGAAAGACCCTTGATCTGTCTGCCGTCGGGTGGCTTCTAATAGGTTTTTAATATTCTTATAAGAAAGTTTGATCTTATGTAATCAGTCTGGGGCACAAGCATGTTTTAAGCGCCCGGCAAACATGTGCAGCTGTAGTGGTGGTTAATTTATAATCTGTAACAGAGGAGAAATTTAAATAGGTACCTATTTGTGGATTAAATATTAACTGACAACCGCCCGTGTTTGATGGGATACTTTACTCTGTTGATGATCATTTAAATTTGTTTTAAGGGTACTGTTGTCTGCAGAAAATATGGTGGCAAGGAATAGGTGGGAACATTTTCTTTTTATAAAATTTTGTTATAATGTTTCATCGTGATTAATATATTAAAATGTCAAAACTTTAAAGTTTTTAATTCTTGCCATTAAAATTGTTCTAATGATCGTTGAGATTTATAAAGATATTCACATTTGCGCAGCGAATATTGATGGGATAACCTACAATGTTGACAGGGTAACACACTTTTGTAAAAAATATTGTCAAAACTTGTACAAGCATGGTACTTATAATCATTTTGTTTCGGTACAAATGTATGAAAACTTTTTGTTAAGTGAGTCAGCATCACATTCATTAGAGTGTATCAAATAAGATGTTTGTAGTCAGATTATCTTGCGGCCATTTGTAATTACAACCAATAGAACCGTCAATGTATGTAATTGCCCCATGTCAGAGGTCCTCGGTACAGTCAGAAACAAAATACATCCAATAAATCCAAATATAAACGCTCTGAATATGAAAATCTGTCATGAAAACAAGATAAAGATTATAGCCATCAGAAATATACATTGAGTTAATAGCTATAGGATACATACATTTCCTTATTTATTTACTTTATTTTAGTCAATTAATGCAATGTGAGTTCTTTTGTCATGATTTAATAAACAATAAATCACAATGGTACGTATTATTCCTACTACCCATATTGTTATTTGTCATGCAATGTTATAGGTATGTAAATAAACATAAATTCGTTTTCAAATCTAGTGCGGCTGCGTGTACCATCTGCACAGATGCTCTACCAAATTACTACTTTAATGAAAATGGATATGTTCAAATATTTTCGATGCTGACTGTACACACAAGTAAAAATAACTTTCTTCCGCCGAATTAATTTTGTTAAGATAATGTAGTGACGTCCAATTTTCCTTGTGTTTATTAGAGATACGTTGCATTTGATTGATGTCTATGTCTATGTTATCTGCGCTGATGTAGGTAGTACAATATAGGTAACATTAAGAATTGGTATTAAACCCTTTATTATATATTTATAAATAAATGATGTATATGCGCAATGAGATTTATTTTTGTTTATTTATCTATTCGTAAGTTGTTAACATATTCATACATTTTGATTAAACTAATGATTACATAATTAACTTTAAAATTTAATGTACCAAATTATACTATGAAAGTTCGTTTATTTATACTTGTGGAAATTAGTTATTAAATATGATATATAGAAAAGTATATACCGATATTTATAGGTACAATATAAATAGCACATGCTCTTGCAATCGTTTCCGTTTAATACCAATATTCCAAATGGACAGGATTTCCATCAATACGTGGGTATTGATATTAAGCCGAGTGGTCATGCATGTACGGTCCGTCCCACGTTAGTATTTAATTTGCGGGCAGCTCTGCTCCAAGATAGGCCTGATGAGACGGAGACAGCAGACGGAAGTGGACCCTCCCCGCCGGCGTTGCCCCCACGGCCCCCACTGCCCCCACCAGCCGCAGATATGTACTAGGCCTATTCAAGTGTGACGCAGGCATTAAAATGTTGATAGTGTCATTGGAGAACTGCGGGATGTTTATGAATAGGTTTGTAATTGTAAGTAGTGTGTCATTTGTGATGTGGATGCAGGAATCAGTCAACTCTATTAACTTTTATTTGAACATGTACTCGTCTTCCTAAAGCATTTCTTCATTTAGATAAATGTAAGATATATATATAGATCTGATTCCGGGAATATGGTACTGAAATTGTTTTATATTCGTGACATGGTTTGTATCAAACAGCAATAAGGAAAATTCTGAGACCAATGAACTCCAAGTTCAAGAAATAACCCCGTTAAACCCCGTCAAATAATATTACGTAAGTTACATTAAATTTACAAAAGCGTTCCAAAACACTCTTCTTCTAAAAATGCTTTGTAAAGCCATTGCAAATTTATCAAGGTAAGTAAATGTGAAGCTGAAGACAGGGCGCTATGGCGCTCATTAGAGGAGGCCTATGTCCAGCAGTGGACAAGCATAGGCTGATGATGATGATGATGATGAAGTAAATGTGGGGGTTCTTTATTGTATAATAGAATCATCTAATAGAGGGTAAAATAAATCGCAAGGTCGATCATAATAATCATTTCAAACAGATTGTTTTTTGCAATATTACTTTAATCCTAGTCATCGTTTTATGTTAGGTAAATTAATAGGAGGATGGATTTCCATATTCTCTCGACCTCATTACATCTTATGCAGCTCGAGACGGTCTAAACAATCACTTACCCTGCAATATCTATTTTATTCCCGTGCAATTCTCCCCATTTCAATATCTCGGGGCAGTGGGGTGGCCCCCTCCTCACAAGGAGGGATGATAGCTGGCTCTTACGTGTGCGGTCTTGTTTGTGTCCAGTGGAGTCGTGTCCTACCTAATATTGGGCTTTCATTATGACGTACGGGCGCCTCGGATCCGACTTGTGATGCATGGCCGCAAGCCTCAAGATGCAAGACGTAGCTACCATGTAGGTATTTGATAGAAGGATTAGTTAAGACATTGGTAGGGAAATTTGTAGATATTGGTTGCATAGTTGAGTATATAAACTTACGTAACGCTTGAAGTTTTTGGGTGCTAACATTGAATATACAGAGTTTTATTTTTAAACAGGCACAAATAGCAATTATTTTATTTTTAAGGTTTCGCATCCATTTATGCAAATCTTCAAATTAATGCTTCCAATACAAAATGTACCAGGAATTTATAAAATGGCCACCTATCCGACTTAAACTCAACAATAATTAGATTCCATTGCGTTTCGCGTATTGTTGGCCGTGGTAAAGTTAAAATCACGGATCGCAACGCGAAACATTATAAGTAAAACAATTAAACTATAATAGTGTGATACGCCACAAATTAATAAACGAAAATAAAACATCGCGTTCGCGCCAACAATGCGGCGGCCATATTGGCTGGCGCGTCACCTCAGTGTTGCCATGCGCGATAATTATTAATTTGCAGCGGCACTCGCGCTCGCGACTGTCATTAGCGACACCTCCCGCCAATTACGAGACGGGGAGTTTGATGAGCTCTTTTTTAGCGCAAGCGTCACTCCGGCAATTATTTGATGACTCCCGACGCGCACCTCTAGTGGTTATCATTTGTGCCGAAGTGTGAATTTGTAGTGTAGTGTTACGCCTCGATTCTTTTAATGAAATGCAAATTGGCATTGCTGCAGTTTGTGTGGCGAATTGATTTCTCACACCTGTTTCGGAGATACGGCGTCATTGTTATAATGTCATTATTTCATATTATTGTGGTTAAGTAGATATGTTCTGTTTTCAAAGCAAATAGACGACATTGGATTGTTAGCTTTAAATATTTTGGTAGTATATGCGAATAGATAGGTATGATCTATTCTTTGCAAGACTTTCTAATGTCGTTATTTGGTAGAGTACCTACTTCAGTATGAGAGGCCCAATAGGAATCTTGTTTGTATAGAATTCAAATTAGGCATATCATACATTTCAAAAATATACTGTATAATAATTTAATTCCGAATACGGTTTGAAAGATAAGAAAAATAATAACAAACACAATTTGTAAGTGCAACCCTAAGCCTTTAAAAAACCATGAGTACCAATACCTGACATTTACAGTCGTATACTCAAATTTGAGTACAGCTTATTTTATATAATGTCAGACAACAGCGTTTCAAACAGTTAGATTAACATTTTGATGAACATTTACGTTTAATGAATGCTGACACATTCATTTCTTTGCACACACAGATAGATAGCAAATCCTACCGCATCAGGATAAAGATAATACCCGGGGCCACGTCAAGGGAGTCACATTTAACGCGCTCGACTCCAAACCGGGATTCATTAAATCGAAACTGGAGCAAAATGGCGTCGACGCCACTCCGTGCGAACCGTTTCACGCTCTGACAGTTTTGTAGTCTGAATACAGAATAGACCTAACCTATCTACGATCTGTGATTTGCTTGTGTGGCAGTAGGTATACGTACTATGATATTGGACCGTATAAACCTTGAAAAAGAACTCAAAATTTGTAATTGTGTATACGTCAGACAGAATGTAGTAGAATACTCATCAAAGATAACTAACTATCTTTTATTCTGCTACATTTGAACTAAATAAAAGGGTTATATTTTTTCATTGTTAACTATCGAACGTAAGAAAACAATTTCGTCTATTAAACTTGAAATACTCCTGTTTCTTATGCGTTCGGGGATATACAGTAAAAATATTACGATAATATCAAATTGCTCCCGTGTTAAAACATGTTAAAATGGTGCAGGTACAGTGTACACAACACATAGGTATGAGTGAGCTCATAAATTCATAACATGTTGAACTACCTTTAATCATTGTTGTAGGATTCATTAAGATACTCACTAGTTCAAAACGACTCTTGATATATTATGTCATACCTATATATTTACTAATATGTCTTAGAAAAAATAACCAATTTTCGAAAGATTGTGGATTACGGCCTGAATCCCCCTCGTAGTGAAGGGAAGCCCGTGCCCAGTAGTGGGACGTCAAAAAGTTTTTGTTTTAGTTATATGTACCTACTTACGGAAATAACTAAGGCACATAGATGTTAAGAAACATAGGGTTTTGTTGGAAAACATATACTGTTTCGTACAACATAGGTCCCAAATTTATAAAAATGTTCCCATCCATTTACAAACTATTTAACAAAAGTTCTATTTAATGACACTTTTAATACATCATAACCGTGTGGTTTTAGTACAACGATCTTAAATTAAGTAGATATAATAGCTTAAGTTAATGTCTAAACTAGTTCTAAACATAGTCTACCTACGAACTTAGTCTAGCTACTATTTTTGTTTTCAACAATAAATCCTACAAAATAAATCACCATGTGTTTCATTCATTACCCCTTCTTATTACACTGAAAATAGTGAGAGTGCCACTGGCAAGGCATAAAACCCAGTGCCGGAACAATACCACCCTATTTTTATGAGGCTTGCAACTAAACAAAAGACGCCCTTAGTTAAAACAAAAGAAATTTCAAGAAGAGTTACTTGTCATTATCAGTTGAGCATACAATTATATACATTAGTACTTGATCAATAAGGGCGATAATAGCGCATAGAGTAATTGAAACTACCTGTGAGTCATAAAGATAATAGTTTGGAGCTATTGTTTACCGTTATAATTCAGCTTTTAGTAAGAACCGATACATATTTGAACGGCTACTTTAATTACCTAATAAGTCTACATCTCGAGCATATTTGAGCTGCTAGTACTATATAGTTAGGTTTACATTTCTGGTGTAGATACCTGCTTTACCCACATTATTTCATATTTTAATTAATATTTACAATGACATAAACGGAGTGTGATCGCTTGCATCTGAAATTATTGATCACGGCATAAATGTAGCGCAAACGTGGCTACAGATGTAGATAGGTATATGCTGAATAAAAATAATAGTTGAGTAGGTATATATATAAGAACTAATACTACTAAAATATATAGGGTGCAGTTGGGCACCATACAATTCATGTTGGTTTTGTACCGAAGCAAACAAAAAAAAATGTACGAACATAGGCGTATCCTGTGAAATACCTACCTAGTGCTTTATTTACCGAAAGTTTACTACGTAAATGATTTATTTGCCTTTAGCAATACCAATAAAGCTGCTACAAACCAAATAGATGGTATCCTACGGTGATAATTATTCCAACATAATAACAACATGTTTTTAATAATAACTAGGTATTATTGTTATTGCAAAAATATTTATAGGTAGGTACCTATTTACAAACTGTCAGGTACCCTACTATATATACCTACATATTCTATGTTCCAAATTGTAAATTGCTCAATTAAATAAGACACCTATTGCGGAGATATCTAAGTACAAAACGAGATAAACACTATGGTTGGTATGATGGTTACCTGTAAATATGTTAGGCGCAAAAATAATACGTACTTATCTAGTACTAAAATATATGTTCTTGTGGATCGAATAAATAACAGTGTCCGTTTAAGACTTAATTATAACATTACAGAGGTACGCATCAGATGTTTTGTTTGTTTGTTCAGTATAAATATAAACTGCAATTCAAAGAAAAATATGGATATAAAATATAGTTCTGTCTCGAACAGTTTCGAATAATCTGAGATATAATTAGTTACTTGTACTAAACAATTAAAACTAATGTCCAATAACTATTATTCCGCGTCGTAGGCGTATCTCTTTGCTACGAGGTGCTACGACCGTCGCGGAGACGCACAGACAAACCAGGTTTTCCGTATCACAGCACAAAGAAACGTCTTTATGTAAGTGACTCTTTCCCATTGAATAGGTGGCTAGAGCAACATTGTCACAGAGGCCTTGAACTTACGGCCACCAGCTGAACAAACTACAATGGAAATGTCTGTATGTGCGTGAGTGCCGAGAATCATGTTTTAATTTCACCTCGACGCCAATCATTGATTTAAAATATGCAATCTCTCATGCTTTTCTAATGAAATTATGTGCTGTGATTATCTAAAAATAATAAGAAGAAATAAAACTATTTTTCGGATTTTATCGCGTTTATTTAATTTAAAAATAGTTTTATTTCAATGTGTAGTATTCGCGTAAATATAAGAAAACAATAATAAGAAGGCAAGTTTGATGTAAGTAAGTAGATATATTTTTAGTGTCGTTTTTAACTTTTGTACTGATTATAAACATTTCTTAAATGCCATCAAACTAAAAGAAGACAGGAATAACACAAAACTTAAACTAAGGCTGAGGCTGTACCGTCGGCTAGCAAAATTGATATTTGCATGGAGCGGCGGCGCGGCGGCGGGAAGGACGGTCGCCTCGTTCGCCGCGCGATTAAAAATGCAGGCCGCGGCGGGTGGGAGCGCGCGGGCGGGGCGGGGCCGAGGCGCGGCCTGCTATTGGCTAGGTAACGGGGCGGGCGGGGCCAGGGGGGCACGCGCGGGGGGCACCCGCTGTCGCCGCCGCCCGGCGATCGAGCCTTCTCATAACGTACGTAGCCTCCGCGCCGCACGGTCCCGCGAGACGTTAACGACGCGCATTGCCGCGAGTCCATGTGAGCGACCGACGGTTCTCTCGTTGTGTACGGTGAACGAAGGATCGGCAAGCTGTACGCGCCGCAGGAAGACGACATGTTGACGATGGAGACGGATCTGAAGGGCGGCAGCCTACACGCCACGGTGCCGCACCACGCGCTGCAGCACGGGTACGGGTCGCTGGGCGCGCTCGGCGGCATGATGTCCATCCCGCAGCAGCAGCAGCTCTCGCAGCACCAGCCGCTGCAGCACCAGCACCACCAGCCCCTGCCGCAGCATCACCCGCAGCCCCAACAACAACACCATCAGCCACCGAATAACAACAACAACAACAGCAGTAAAAACTCAAACGCGGAGCGCGTCAAGCGCCCGATGAACGCGTTCATGGTGTGGTCGCGCGGGCAGCGCAGGAAGATGGCTTCGGATAACCCTAAAATGCATAACTCTGAAATATCAAAACGTCTCGGTGCACAGTGGAAAGACCTCTCGGAATCCGAGAAGCGACCGTTCATCGACGAGGCGAAGAGACTCCGTGCGGTTCATATGAAGGAACATCCGGATTACAAATATAGGCCCAGGAGGAAGACGAAGACGCTCGCTAAAAAGCAGGAGAAATATCCTCTGGGTGGAGGAGCACTGTTGGGAGGCGGGGAGGGGCAAAGGACTTCCGCCCCGACGGCCCAGCAGCCCCGCGACGTTTACTCGATGACGCCGAACGGATATATGCCCAACGGTTACATGATGCATGATCCCAGTGGATACTCGCAGCAAGCATACGGCTATCCGCGCTACGATGTGTCTCAGATGCAGCAAGGAGGATACGGCGGTGGCTATTACGGCGGCGGCGGCCAGGGCTCGCCATACCTGCCCCAGCCACCATCGCCGTCGACATACGGCCTCGGCCCCGGCTCCCCGGGCGGGTACGCGCTAGCGCCGTCGTGCGCATCGCACTCCCCCAGCGGCTCGTCGGCCAAGTCGGAACCGGTGTCGCCGGGCCCGCCGGGGATGAAGCGTGAGTTCGTCGCTCACGAGCCGCCCGTGCAGCTGAAGCGCGAGTTCATGCCGCACGCGCACTCGCACGACCAGCTCGGCATGAAGCGGGAGTACGGGCAGCAGGACCTCAGCCAGATAATCAACATGTACCACGTGCCCGACGAGCAGCGGTACGCGGCCGCCGGTGAGCGCGCCATGCCGCTCATCTGAGAATCGCCGTTCGCGTGCGACATCGACATCCCGCCGCTCTGAGCGCGTCCCGTCGCATCGCCCCTGTCCAGTGACTTTTTTGCGAATCGGTTCTCGCGTTAGGACAGTGATCGTTAACTCCCGGCTGTACATACTTCTAGGTATGTCCATTTATTTGTTTTGTATTGTACCGACGCTGTTAGTGTTGCGAACTGTTGACTCTAGAGCCGCCCGACGGCCGAACGTTCAATTAAATGTTGTTGATGAATTACTTGTATTATATTATGATTATTGTATTTTTTCATGGTTTAAGTTAAAATATTTTAAGTCGTGAAGTGCGGACGGACGCGTGGCTCGAGTGAGAGAGTGAAAGACGATGTAGTGGATGAGGTAATTCGAATACCAAAAAAATTTGAACAAGTTTGTAAATATAGTGTTAAAGACTAGAGATAAAGTTGGAGTTAGTCGGTAAAGCGTAGGTAGATAGTGTTAAGGAGTGCCACGACGCCACACTCGTACGCCGTCGTGCGTTGTACAAATATTTGTTATATGGAAACGAAAGTTATAAATCCTCGAAAGACTAAAATATTGTAATACGAAAATGTACAGTGAGTGTTATATAGTCAGTGGACACAAAAGTATATTGAAGAAAAGATGAAGTTATCAATAAACGACGCGTTAAAATTGTACTCGATGTTTTGTTCCATATTCCCAGTGTTACCCCAGCTCGTGTGGACATCATGTTTGCACGTCCACAAACACATTACTTATAACATAAAAATACAGCTTCCACAAAAAGCATTTCATATAAAGAAAATCTCATTAATAACTCTAAAATATTAATATATTTCTACCCTCAAAGCTTTGAATTTTTTTAATGTTTGTTCCAATCGTAATTGCCTATATTTGCATCGAAATTACGAAATTTTATTGGGCACTAACTCATGTTCATACAAAAGACTTCAACGCAATCGCATAATTACTTTTCTGAACTTTATTACTCATGTAATTCTGCTAGATGGATGCATGTTTTAGGACCATACTAATCATTAATAGGTAGTTATTTTAATAAATCTGCATGGGATAATTTTATTTGCTAAAAGCAGGTAGTTTCATATCATTGGATGCATTTTAAGTTGTGGTCTATTGTGATACAAAATTTTACTGCATACTTGTTCTTAAAGTATTTAGTAGTTTATTTTGCATATTTTATTAAACAAGTAATCTGTAACATTAATTTTAAAACTACATTATTTCATGATGATGTTGAAGTAGTACCGATAACGTAGTTGGTTGAAGAATACTTAATTTTAATACTAATTTGAAGATTAATTCATATCAACAAGCATAGATATTTTATTAGTTAGATAATGATTTTATTAATTCAATCTAAAATGATCATCATAATCATTTATTGTTTAGGTATTTATGCCCTGCATTTAAATATGAGGAGTAAGTATTACAAGCATTATAGGAATAACAATTAAGTGTTTCTAAATTACAACATTCATAAAACTACTAAATTAATTTCAATGAAATAGTTTTATAGTTTCATAAAGGAATATAACTATTAACCCAAAGTCTATAAAATTAATTTTAAATTGACATCAAGCACACATGTATTAAGCAAGTCAATTGATTCAAGCAATCGTCGTTTCCATCAATTACTGTCAACACGCAAGGGGTGAGCCGCGAGGTGGGATTTAATCAAATCCCTCCAGTCGTTGATGGAACTCGGGCACATTCACATCCCTCGGGAGTGACGGCTTCATGAAGAACGCCCCGTTGTTTAGCCGGCGATCATTTGAACACTATTTTCACTTAGCACGGTGTTACGGGTTACCAGAGTGGTTCCACGTCATCGTGGAACTGGTAGTTGTTTTTTTTTTGGTATATATATTTTAAATTTATTGAAGATAAGGACATAGCTTACGTGCACTTATATAGGTATTCAGTTTATGGCACTAGCAATTTTTTTATTATTTCCTACGCTCATGCGTCTTTATATTAATAGCCGGCTGGGTGGCGGGCCAGTGTGGGCTAGCAAGCCAGCTTTAGCCAGGGTAAGTGGACTTTGGCACCCTGCCACAGCACACAACACGCGGTCCCCGCCACCCAGTACAGCTCAGGTGGACGGTCAGCCTTAGGGAGAGTTATCATGTGATATTAAATAAATCAGATGTGATAATATTCTCTTTGTGTTTTGTAGGCACCTACTGAATAGTCAGGTAGGCTAGCCTCTCCATAATCTTAAATTTAATTGCGTCAGAGCGGAATGGCATAGTAACTAATGGTTCTAACTTTGAAACATTAAAAACGTGAATGATTGCTCTATCATCAGAATTATTAATAGAAAAGATAATATGAGAATGAATTGCTACCCTGACCCTATTAAGTTTGTCTCTACTAAGTTCAGTTTACCATTTCTGGAAAATAAACAATACCTACATTCAGACATGTTGTTAGTGTTGTGTGTGACCTTATTTCTGTTAATATCAATATAAATAACATATTGAAAAATTTACATGAATTAACATATTAAAAATATAACCTAATCACAATAGACGCATTGCAAAAAATTTTTTTACACGATAATAACATTCGTTACTCTGATTTATTTCTAAAAGAATGAAAATAATTATTATAGCTGGAAACCTATCAGTTGCGTGCTGTCATCAAAAAATTCTCTCAGATACCTATCTCAAATTCAAATTCAAATCGTTTATTTTGTTTAGGCCTACGGGGGCACTTACAAATTGTCAATTTTACATTATTTTTTTCTTATATCTACAACCGGATCGGAACGCGACCTCGACTGAGAAGATCCGGCAAGAAACTCAGCGGGCTTGTCTTTTTACATGTGATATTTTTGTTTTTTTTTTAAATCGCCAGTTGTTATTTTCAATAATTACAAATCGTAGTAGATATTAACATAAATATTATAATAGCTCCAGTGTGTTGCCTTTTGATGTTACCAAAAATTACACAAATAATTTGGACTAGTAGGGCACGCTACGCTTTGACATTATTATTGATCTCATATTTTGTATATACTGACCATTTGTTTTATTTAGCCAAATTTATTATGTCATCTTGCCCTGTGCCAATAATAATTTGTTTCATTAACTCGATCGAACTATTACCTGAATTATTCTAATTTATCTTTAATTATATCCTAAATAGTTATCTAACTCAACTAAACCTAACCTGACCAAATATTATTGCAAATCTGGCAAAACCTTACTTATGAAAAATGTGCGTTCGTACTAACCAACAATATATTACAGACTTGGACACTAAACCTTAAACTTTAGCCCGCTTATCTATCTTAAAATGGATTAGAGACTGTATAGTTAAACTATGCTTAGTCTTCTTCTTTCAAATGTCAGATTACTGATGTCAGAAAGAGATAGTTCGGTGTGTAACTATTCGCCTGCTAATCCACGTTTATTATAACTCATTAAATTTGAGTGTAATAGGTAATTAAAAGTAGGTACATATAATCAGCTACAGGAGGAGCTTGGCAAAAATTCAAATTCCTAAAACCCTTCGTATTATCTACACTGCCCATTATTTAAACAAAAATTACCTTCATAAAACAATAAAATAAAATTCACACAATGAAATTAATAAACAAAAATATGAATTCCGGATGTAAGAACGCATTCTCGTTTCGCACCCCACCGTCACGCGTGACCCGCGGCCGCGGCGGGAGTCGAACCCGGACCGCGAGGGTGGACAATCACGACGCATTCCCACGGGCCGGCGACGTAGTTCCTCGCACGGCTGTGGCCGCGACATGTCATTGCGACGATTACAAATTGTACCTATTGCTTTCTAATCACAGGGTAACGGTCAATATCAATTACTGGGCGTTGCTGGATTTTGAATCTCGATAAGTAAGTAATAAAGATAGTTTTTATTATCATAAAGCTACAATTTGATAAAGAGTATACTTCCTAATTGACTATTTAATCCAAGAGGTGAGGAACATGAATAAGTAACGGTGAAGGATGAAATAGTAATACTCGTAAAAGCATCGAGTATATTCGCTATCAATAATTTTGGTAGGTAGGTAATTAGGTATGTAATGTAGGTAGTGGCAGCAATCAATGTTAGAAACACACAAGGTATTTCAAAAGTCCGAAATAATAGGAGGCTCTAGAGGTTTAAAAAGTATCGAAAATTTGCTCGAAATTAGAATCTGGGGGCACGGCAATGCCCCCCCAAGTCGAGCACGGTACGTCGAGCGCGGCACGGCCGTACAATCTTTCTCAAAGCAGTTCAGGCCATTTTTGACCCCCTATAACTTCATTGAGGATAAAACTAGAACCCTGAATTTTCAGATACCAAGCAGGCATTGTATAAACACGGTATATTTCAAATTTCATTCAATTTGAGCCAGTAGTTTAAGAATTATAACTAGTCAAAATTCTTAATTTTGTCACTCACTGACTGACTGACTGACTGACTGACTGACTGACTGACCGATCATCAAAACTCTAAGGCACTTCTAGCAGACATAGAAGCTTCAAATTTAGAATACAATTAGTGTTTAGTGTATAAATCAAGGAAAAACTAAAATATTTTGACATTTCGGTCCAGTTTTCTAGATACACCAACTGCAATCGCACTAAACTAAATACATTATGTTATCATGCGATGTCCAAGTCAATCTATATAAATTAAAACAAAAGATTTTAAAAGATTGATATGGTCACAATACGATGTTGTTAGGTTAGCAAGTTACGTAATACGTTATACTGAATGAAGACAGAAGGTCCCTTAAGTAGGGACTTAATTAAGTAACCGACTTGGCATTACATATATCTCACCTCTTTTTACGGTAGAGAACTGAGTTGCGAGACTTGGGTTTTTTTACAAGTTTTGTTTTTGATGGGATACTTAATTTTTCACTAATTTCCTCTGTATATTGGTGGCTGCCACACATAAAACCAGTTAACATTGTTTTCTAGGCCATTGGAGGTGTTCTGAGCTAGCAACACAATTTTTGTAACAAATATTCAAAAACATGCAACTCAGAAAATATCATAGTTCCATAGGTATATTCTATTCATCACTGGGCATCTACAAATAAGCTTCCTTGGATGTACCTTATTATAATTTCGGACTTTTGAATGACACCCTGTACCTATTTAAACCGTGCATAGGTAAAGTTATAATGAGGATTTGGTTTTTAAACTCGACAATATTTAATCCCAGGAAACAAATGGTGTCATATTTCATTACCGCCAAATCAGATTTCATAAAATCACACGAGAATTACAAAATTGCAGGGTATCGTATTATCCATAAAAACTAATATCGCATAGCATGTACTGCGTACAAAGGCAGGCCGGCGACTGCATCTGCCGCCCTACCTCACATCCGCCGACACATCGGCCCCCTTTTTTTTCCGCAATTTGATTTCCCAAACTCCCGACCGGTGTAAACAGCACTAAAGTTGTCACGTAATTCGTTCGTCAAACACCAGCGTATTTGTTCTTGAGATTGACACCGCGCCCACCCCAGGAGTCGGGCCCTTTGTTTTTGTGTTGCACGCTGTCAATATTTGTACCCATTTGTCATTAAGAGGTTTTAAACGGCGATTCGTCGGCGACACAAGTGGGTGGCGCTGTGTGGGATTTGTTCAAACATTCGTCAGAAGATGTACAGATAGATAAGCGTTCGGCTCGTTCATGTGAACTTTTGACTTTGGAATTTTAAACATACATCCGTGGAAATTTTCATGACCATCGTATTGTTGAGGAAAATAGTAACATTTTATTGTCATAATCAAATGATTAAATACCATCAAATGGGTGGAATTTATTCATATAACGGAATCGATGAAAACTCAGTGCCGGAAGTCCAATGTATAAGTATGACCAAAATATTTATTTCTAAAGTCAAAGTCAACGCGTTTATATTGTTTAGGCCTACGGGGTAACTTACAAATTGTCATCTTTACATATTTTTCTTAAATCTACTTAATAAGTAAGCAAATTATAAGCAAACAAAACGAGACAATTCACACGACTTACATATTATGTATATTGAATATTGATAAAGACACAGTAAACATTATTTTAGATATTTTTACAGTTACTTTTTAATTCCCTTCTCCTATGAAACCCTTTAACCATTTAATAGCGAAACAAATACGGAAGAATATTATTTATTACCGTTTAATTACCAACAAAAATAGTTACAGCACATTACACGCAGATGCAGTCATAAGACCCCGTAGTACCGAGAAAAAAAAAATTGGCCTTGGTCCCGAAGCCCATTGCAGTAACGCGTCTGACGATGCGATAAAAGTAGAATTTTAGCCTTAGTTTACTGCGCATGACCTTCTTGGAATCGCTAGTTGCCGTAACGGTACTCTCGTCTCCCTCAGGTAAACTTGCACTCACCAGAGTTATTACTTTACCGATCTCAGTGCAGTCAGGGTACCCGTTTTTGTGTCTATGTTTTTAGCCAAGCACTCCCGTGCCACGTTTTTTAGAATCCACTTTTTGCCGCTTTGTTTCTCGGTAGTTTCTTTTCGGGAAAAAAATCATTGTCGCGCTGTTATCTAAAATTGAAATGACTAATTTTGGCGATAAATAAGTAAATGCTGGTAGATAGTAGATAGGTTGTTGAATGGTCTATTGATGGGGTGTTTTTGAAGTGTATGTTAGCACGTAAATACCATGTGGATGTCGGGCATCAAACTCGGGGTGACCATCCTTTTGGGTGTGCTATGAAGCGTATCCGCCCGCTTCGACCAATCTATAGGATTGCTTTATTACGTGGCGGACTGTCACCCTCAACGTCTTTAAATTATTTTCTTTTAATCGTCTTGCTATTCCATTGGTACACGACTGTTCATCTTCATAGCTCAAATACAACCTCTGTCACCTTCCTATATCTCTCTTCCTTACACATCCTCCGTCACTCACACCTATATGGAAATTGTTTGATCTTCTAATTTTAAATCAACATGGTCCTGAAAACAACTATTAGACACTGGCCTCCTCCCCTAATGTCTACCTACTACTGTGACTACCTACTACCCTTGACGACCGCCTGGTGCAGTGGTTGAGCGTAGGCCACTTGGCTTACTGCACCGAATAACAGCGGGTTCGAGTCCTGTCAGGGCAAATTTCGGAAATGGTCTTTTCGTAATATGTCTAAGTTCAGGTGTCACTGAGATCTCCCCCAGTCCATTGTATGTACGGTACAAGCGTTGCTTATGTTGCGACCGTTTGTGTGTCAATCTGGCGATATTTTATATTTATTATTACTTATTTACTGAAGTACTGGGACACTCGCTTGCATGATAGATTTATCATAGATATTTTTACCGTTCCATTCAAAGCCTAAATCAAATTTGGCAACATCGTATTCATCACAATGTACTGTATTAACTAGATAGTAAAAGATATTTCTTTAATCTTTTATGTTTTATTTTCCAAGAATTGTAGTCCTGTTAACACAACTAAATAAGCCAAAATTCTCGACCTAGAGCTGAAACTCGGAACTTCTTTGTTCCAAGAACACGGTCCACTATTCTATAGCCGCTTCATTTCAAAATCCAAAACAATATATTTATTCCTAAATTGATTTAACCCTGTCACTGACGAGCCAATGCCACAAAATAGATCTTCCAAAACGTATAAAACAAAACACATTACAAACCATGAACAGTGTTCTACAACTTTTCTAAATTTAAATTTAATTTACGACTCACAGGGACAGAACAAAAAAATATTGGGAAAGTTTTACTACCAAAAGGGTACGCGCAGGGTTGTGTCGTAAAATGATTACATTGAGAATATTCAAACACGCCGCGGTATCGGCTAACTGTAAAAGTGTTCCGGGGACTGTAATTATCACATCGATGCTATGTTCCTAGCGGTTATTAACGTCTGAGTTAACGTTGTTAAGAAAACATACAGAAGATTAGTGGGCATGTCTTGGTGAGGTATAAATTCGTGTGAAGAATACTTTGTTTGTATAACAGAATTATGTTTTCTTGATTCTAATACTTGTCTGAGGCGAGGGAATTTCTGACTTTCGACTCTTCTTCCACATTAGTTTATTATTCACTGTATATTTAATTTCTTAATTAAATTATATTCTACTTATATAAAGCTTTCATAAGTCCATAGAAGTTAAAATAATTAGACCATGTGCAAACATAAATAAATAATTACTACTATGCACTTACAAAGATTATTATAAAACCAAAAATATGTTCAATACTATGGTTATGGCAATATAGGGCAAACCAAAGTAAATCATACTAATATTATAAAGAGGAAAACTTTGTTTTTTTGATTGTTATGAATAAGCTCCGAAACTACTGAACCGATTTGAAAAATTCTTTCACGGTTGGGAAGCTACACTATCCCCGGGTGACATAGGCAATAATATATTTTCAAAAAAATTAGGGATCCTTACTAAAACTCGAATAATGTAACCGCAATGTACCCGTGCGAAGCCGGGGCGGGCCGCTAGTAAATAATAAATAAATAAATATCGCCAGACTGACACACCACCTGTATGGTCCCAAACTAAGCAATACTTGTACTATGGGCACCGTAAAATGGACTGGGGGCGATCCGAGTCACACCCAGGCTAGGGTAAATTACGAAAAGGACGTTTCCGAAATTTGCCCTGGCGGGAATCGAACCTACAACTACCATGTTCAGTGAGCCGAGCGGCCTACGCTCGAAACACTGCGCCAAGCGGTCGTCGTCGTAAAGGAAATGTCAAAAAATCTGATGATGAATCACGCTTTGGTTAATTCAATAACTAAATAATTTCATTACAATGGTTATACCTTTAAAATTCCTTATAGGTTGAGTAATAACTGTATTTAAAGATAGCTTATCAGTATTGCGAAGACCACAAACAAGTGTTCTTGGAATTGTATGAGTTGTATGTCCCTATATTGTTCTGGAGAAAGTGGTTTATCTGATGACCTTACGGATAAAAGGATTGGTTTAAATTAATATAAAATATTTTATAAATAATTAACGGCATTTCGCTTGGCGTATTAGAAAATGTTAAATATGATGTAAATAAATACCTATCACAAAAAATAATCTGATTGTTTTTTTTTTCTAACAGCTGATCAACCAGTTGGACCATCCAACAGAAAATATTTGTACCATGGTAAGGTTTTTGTGTTAAATAGACATCAACTTTATTGTTTATTAAGGCGCCACCCTAAATTTCGTGCAATATTTATAATAAGGTCTAAACCTGTGTCGCAGGTACGCAGAATTTATTTATTTAAAATCACCTACGTACAAGATGTTCATCAATAGTGGAAATTTTGGGTAACTTTAGGTGGTTATTCTGTCACCCCCGAGTGAATTTGACTTTGCTAATGAAATATTAGTTATATCGACAAAATTCAAAGAACCGCTTACAGGGGCCCAACTCTGTTATCTCGATCGACTTGCAATACGTCAAAACAGACGTATCGCGTATGTGAAAACTTCAGTTTTCATAGATTTTATCTATGAAAACTGCCTCTTTTCGCATATCTATGCGATTTTAGTTTTCCAAAGTGGACGGTCACATTTTTGTATTGTTCCTATTGTTATTAATTGTCTTTGTTATTGCTATATGTTACTTGAGACTGGTGAAATACCAATTAATTTGGTTGGGCCATATTTTAACGAAGAAACATATGCGATACGTTGATTTTTACTTATTGTGAGTCGATCGAAATGCCAGCGGCCCCAGCATTCATGAGACAAATCATCTCAAAGCATCTCGTCGCATATCGCTTAAATAAACTAATAACAAAACGCGTTAACCCATAGCATCGTAAGGCGTACCCTCCTACCGTATCGGGTCGGTCCTCAATCACCCACCAAGTAGGTGGGTAGGAATAAAAAACAAAGGGCCGGGGGCAACTCATAAATCGCCCGCGATAGAGTCATTAGCCAGGGGCGGACTGGTTCCGCTGAATAATTAAAAACAAATAAAGTCGACACGGATTACGTTATCTGCTGCGATCGCGGCGGTAGTTTATTTTTATTTAATAGTTCCAGTTAACTTACACGGATATTAGGAGCGATTTTATTTTCGTGAAGTGATATTAAAGATTGGTTGAAACAAATAAAATTGTGATTAACGGCTTGTGCGCGCGGAGTTTTTTGTCAATTTTATATTGGATTGATTTGTTTTTTATTTTATGAAATTAAACTATTAATAAGTCTGTAAACTCCTCATAAATTAAACTTTATCTTATGGACAGTGTTTTATGACATGCGGATTTATTACCATACTTTTGAGAAATAAATTACTCACCGTGCGTCATGTACCTGGTTTTTTTGTGAGCTAAAATGCTAATTGATGAAAAAAATACGGGTTCTACTCATATCATACCTACCTATAATTGCTAGCAAATCTTAGTTATTACAAAAAAGTAGGAAAACTTATTAACTTTTTTTGTAAGTGGGTAGTCCCACAGTCTCACAGTCCGCTCCTGCGGCGCGTGGGCTGTGGACACAGGCGCGTCTAACCAGATAAAACAACGAGACATTTACAAATGTGACACGAGGCCCCAAGCTCCGGACATCTAGTAGTTAGATAGTAATTCGTTCTAAATAGTAAACTGTCAATTGTCATTTGTTTGAATTTGTCGACACAGAAATCTTGTCTGTTTACAAGCCAAGTATTTTTATTTTTAACCCCCGACAAAAAATAGGGGTGTTATCAGTTTAACATGTGTGTCTGTGTATATGTGTGTCTGTATGTGGCATCGTAGCGCATTTTTTTTTGTTAGGAAGGTATTCTGTTCGAGAGTATTCTTAGCTATGTTTCATGAAAATTGGTTCAGCCGTTTGAAAATTATCAGCTCTTTTGTAGGTTAAAAAGTCGTCGCAGCGGGTTTTTTAAATTTTAAATTTTGAGTTATTAAGATGGTTTGTGTATTGGCCTATTATAATGACCTACCTATTATAATAGGGTTGGATAAATTAATATAGGTAGCTTCTTTCAGTTACCCTCTTATACGTCTTATAGCACTAATATTAATATTTTCTTTATCCTCACAACACATTTTGGAATGATGATTGAGAATGATTCCGTGAGTAGGCATTATTAAATATTCCGTGATTTGTAAAGATGTTCCTAGGACAAGATTATCTACTACTCATTTTGAAACTAAGTCATTCTAGGATAAGGAAAAGACTCAAGATAGCACGTATTGCGTCATACAAGGCGACGCATGAGTGTTTGTTCAATTTATTTGTTGAGCACCCTCAACGCGACGAATGAGACGCGCTGGCGCCGTCTGCGAGAGGTACCAGGATGGCAGAAGAGAAAGAAGGTTGTATAAATAGGTTCTATTATTTTTTACATAATGCTAGGCTGTAATTTTAATGATATCCAAATTTCATACTCATATATTGAATGATACATAGTGCGCTATTATTATTTTATTATGTTTGCAAATGTTGTAGATATCTCCGATATCAATTCAATATTGTACGGAATAAATATGATTAAACCTGCGGTCATATATTTCTTCCCACGCACGGTTTTCGCGGCTTGGTTCTTGAGTAAAAAACAAGAAATTGAATAATAAATTCACAGGTCCCTCGGGTATCCTACCCAAATACCTACTTACCCACGACATTTTCACAGTAGTCCGCTAAAATATCTCCAAATCATTCATTAACATTATGTGAATTTCGTTGCCACATATGCCTACGTAGGTAAGTAAGTACATTTTGTAGAACTTAATAGCTCAAACTACTGCTTAAGTAAACTTGTGATCTAAGTTTATCCCTCGCGAGGAGCGCGGTTGTTACCAAATTAATTTATTGAACGGTCTCAGCTAACGGTACCGCTGAAGACTCTTCTACCAGTCATACAATCTACTCGTAGACCATCTCTGAAACACAACAACCTCCATACGACCACACTAAAATCAACTACAATGTTCCAATAATAGGATTCACTTCAGCTTCAACACGCATAAACATACGTCCGGAGAACTCGACGCGACTGGCAGTAAATAAACAGTTGATACTGACTACACATCATTACATTAAAGAGATGAATAGCCATTGTAATAGGACATTGCACTTTAACCGGCAGCGAATACGTGTCAGAATCAAATGTGGACCGTGCAGGAGTTTCTTATCGAACAGTGGGTTAGTGGGCGCGAGCGGTGCCGGGTCAAACGGTTAGCAAACAACCACGAACGGATTCGTCTTGGCTTATATTTGCCGGGCAAAGCGTGAAATGGTTGCAAAAGCTCGCAGTCCTAGCATTGTGTTGGGCGCGTTCCGTTCCACTGAAACAACCGATGCAGATTTGCTTGTTCGTACGAGGTAAATGACATTTGTAATGCAGCAGACCCTATGACCCACGTATTACCTACGTGTTTCTCAAGCAGATAGGTATATTGATGAATTATTGAAAATGTAAGTTAATAAAAACATCCTTGATAACACTGCTAAACGTAAAATCATTAGCAAAAACTAATTCTTGGGCGTAATTCAATCTGAAAGTTAAACGACTGGGTACTCGTAAAGGTAGTGGCATTAGTTATAAGAGTGAAATGAAATCGCCGCCCCACATTCTACAAGTCATCAAATTAAGCAATAAATAGGCAGGCCCATTGCTCTCTACTAGATTCAATTACAACGACAAAAACTCATAGAACAATATAAAATTATGTGAACAACGAACCGTAAACTCGGATTGTTGCTATCGGTTAACAAAACAACTCGGAAGCGTCCAGATCGAACCCAAAAATAATCGCCCATCAATCAACCGTTCGGAAAAAATGCTTCTTTGTGGGCACCAAGCCGACTGTAATTGGTCTAAAAAACAAAAGTAGAAATTTATAACGAGACGAAACTCCCAAATCATTCTGTTTAGTGCGAAATTATAGTGTTTCAAACGGCGTTTAGGCGATTGTACCTTTGTAATGAACGGGTATTACGTAATAGCTCACCACGGGACGGAAAAGTGCGGCGCATTCTATTAGCCGAACAAAAAGTAAGCTTAATTTCACACCTGTTTACCTTTAATTCCATAATGATACGGGAGCAATGGGCTTTTTGCACGCGCTTCTGCGATCGCCGTTGCTTATTTTTACGTACACAAAATCGTAACACGACTCCATTATTCTTTTATTTAGGTCGACATCGGACCTTTGGTAATTGCCAAATTATATTTAGACAAGTCAGGCTTTCTAGGAGTTGGAAAGAACCTACTTTTAATAGTTTGTTATTGACCGCTTGTGCCGAAGCCAGCGTCTTGTTTTAGTCAAGACTAGCTGAGCCCGCGACTTCATCCGCGTGAAATTTGACTTAACAAAAAAGCCCGTTCCGGCGTTTTGAGCCCGCGCGACAAAACCCAATTTTTAGCTTAAGTTACTGCTTATAACATCAGCTATCTGCCAGTGAAAGTCCCGTCGAAATCGGTCCAGCTGTTTCGGAGATTACCCGGAACAAACACACAAACACACAGACAGACAAAAAAAATTTAAATCGCGTTTTTCTATATGTGTCGTATGTACTTTCATATGCATTTAGTCAAAAGGTGTTATTTTGATATTACAAACGGACACTCCAATTGTATTTATTTGTATAGATTTAAGAGCACTCTTTTGGCAGTTTAGAACTCACAATTGGATATCGCTTTGCAGAATGGAATCACCACATGCACTGCTGCAGACCAAAACCAACCCTTATTACAATGTTTCTAGGTTGGTTTCAGTTTGCAGAAGTGTGTGTGGATTGGTTCCGTTATGCAAGTCAGTAAACAAGCGTACGACCCACCTTAAGTTAAGCAGCTGCCGTACCAAAGGCATTGCTCGCACGTTGACGACTTGAAGGGGAGTGGGACAAAGGAAGTTAGGCTTCCGACTCTCTCATTCCTGGATTCCTGACTTCCTGATTACTGGAAACTAGCCGCTGTATCTCCAATTTATAAAAGTGGACCAAAAACTCTCCTAACAATTATAGACCCATAGCATTACTGAATATGTTCTCAAAAATCTTGGAGAAAGTAGTCAATAACCGCCTAACTCACTACCTCGAGAAATATGACATTATCTCAGACACTCAATATGGCTTTAGACGAGGCAGATCAACTGAAGATGCAGCTACATCACTTACTAATACTATATCAAAACATCTCGATGACGGTAATCACTGCATTGGTGTTTTTCTCGATTTGGCTAAAGCATTTGATTCTGTTTCCATCGATATCCTCCTAAAAAAACTAGAAGGGCTTGGAATTCGCGGCGTCCCACTATCCTGGTTCACTAGTTATCTTACCGACCGTAAACAATTTATTAAAATAGGACAGCATCATAGTGATCCACTCCCAATAACCTATGGCGTACCTCAAGGGAGTATCCTGGGCCCTGCTCTATTTCTTCTTTATATTAATGACCTTCTCAAAACTAACCTCTTTAAAGCTAAAATCATCTCTTACGCTGACGACACAGCAATACTCTTCCACGGCTCGTCATGGGAGGACACACTTAAAACTACGGAGTCAGGTATATCCAAAATAATAAAGTGGTTAAATTACAATTTATTAACTCTAAATATCAGTAAAACTAACCTTTTGCAAAACACAAGCTTCAAAACCAACATTCAAACCAATAATTAAAATTCACTCCTGTTCAGATCCTCAGAGCAACAACAACTCCTGTGACTGTGAACACATCAAACACACAACAACAGTAAAATATTTAGGAATAACATTGGATGAAAACCTAAACTATAAGCAGCATTTAACCAACCTCGCCGGTCGCGTAAGAAAGCTTATATACATCATGAAAAACCTTAAAACCTGCGCCCCCCCTCACATTCTTCAACTAATTTACAAAGCTCTGTGCCAGTCTGTGATGCAATACTGCATCTCTGTCTGGGGAAATGCTGGCAAAAGCTATATGTTAGGCTTAGAAAGAGCCCAGCGAGCTGTAATAAAAGTCCTTCTGAGCAAACCTTTCCGCTTCCCAACTGTTACACTATACCAAGAATTTCCAGTCCTTACTGCTCGTCAATTATTCATTCTCAGTGCTACTCTAAAATCACACCGTATTTCTACTAACAGCTCAGACTATGTATTGCTTTTATCGAGAAGAGTATATAGAATCCCAGTTCCCACTGTAAAATCCCTATTCGCTACTCGTTCACCCATGTACTCACTTCCATACACTTATAATATAGTTTGCAAATTTTGTAATATAAAATCCAGCACCATATTCTCATGTAAAAAAACTGTTACACAGTGGCTTCTCACACTAACTTATAACGACACGGAGGACATGTTAAAACCTCTTCGGTAGTATTTACATTTTCAACATCTGACGTACCTAACACACATACACAAACACACCCTAACATATTCATTACATCTCACACACACTTCACTACACACCCACTCAAACACACAAACACACTACCTATTCTTATAACAACTACTCTTAGACAACACTAAGCGTACTAATTTGTAAACTCATACGTTCCTCACTGAACCTATTCAGCAATTTTAATTATGTTCCTTGGTCTCAAGATACAGGCTGCCCTGCGCGCCTAGTTTGAGTTCCAATGATAATTATATTATGTGATTATAATGGAATAAATTTTATGTCTTTTATGTCTTTTTATGTCTTTTTTATGTCTCACTCATCGTATGAAATGCATCTATAAAAGCTGCTTAACGCTTGATCTTCTTCTGGCTACAACTTGGCTCTCCCACCGTTAAATTTAAATACACCGTGGTATTTAAATGTATAAACATATTGATGAACACTTGTAAGGAAGGTAAAGAAAATCTTAGTGAGTGCTATTTCTTTTTTGAACAATAACGACAACCCTGACTTACTAACATGTTGAACAATTCAAAATATATCAAGCTTAGGTATACAATAGTGCATTGTCATCACGATAAATGTGCACATAATTCCGTGGAATTTAAGGCGCTACAATATGCATAGTTCATACACTTCACCTTCCTACCTTCAAGTGGTGGCTTGGTGGTTGCCGAGGGAGAGGGGGGGGGGGGGGGGGGTATGACGTCACGCGGTGGGTGCCGACACGTCGCCGTCACGCTCCACAAACAGCGAGGTTAGAGCAGCCTTGACGCCGTCGGCCCACATTGCGCGCCGGCACAGAACCGACCGTTTTTTAAATCACCACTACATCATCTCGGTGCTGGTACGGGGCAGGCACCTTCCGGTGTCTACATTGCTGGCTAGTCAGTCACTGTGACCCTTAAATGGGTAGCTCGTGGCACACGGAGCTTCAATCAGATGGCAGGAGGTTTATAGGTAGTCCGGAACTCCTAGCAGTATTTTACACATTTCAATCAATCAATTAGTTTATTAATACACTGATACAACAAGATTAAATTATCTTACGAAGCAGGTTATAATCGTCGAACAACCAATAATCTGTTCCGATTATGAATACGCATAAACGAACTTATTACCCAAGTTAATTTTACCAGCTTACACTCAGTGTATCAAAATGACTGAAAACAGTTATGTAATGAGACGTTTTATTTATATCGCTGGGCAAGGCTGAGCGCGTCTTGCTTGTTCCCCTCGTCTTGACCTTCAAAGGTACTGTACCTACAATAAAATATGTACCTATAGTGCCGCGTGTGTCTTTCCAAAGTAAACATACATAGACTGTGAGTACCTACCTACCTAAATGAGTATCATAAAAAAAATCAATATTAGACCAATTTATTTAATAAAATCCCAAAATATAGTTTTAACCCTCAAAAAACCTACCCCACATTATGCGTTAATAATGCCCATACAAAACACCAGTTCCACCATATCACATTCAACTCGTAAGTAGTATCTATCGGTCGCTAATCATTCGTTGTTACAACATTATTATTGATAACATCGATATAGGTATCTAATGAGGCTTTAACTCCCCGTCAAAGTCACTCACCGAATGTGCTGAACTTTCGCGCACAAAAACCCCACAATAGAATTATGAAATCTGTTTTCATTTTTTGTTACCATCATTAAATGCACCGGCATTTCAAGAATGAAAAGTCACTTATTGTTGGGGCATAAAGCCACCGCTGTTTGCTCATATGCATCGCTCACTAATGAGTGGATACGTACATACACGCAGCAATTAAGCAATGCTACTAGAAACATCATTAGTAAAATTAAAACACAAAGATTGTCACCAACTTCAAGGGACCGGTGATAATAACCTGGCCCAGAGATACCATTAAAAAATTAACTGTGACGTCGCACTTTTCTAAACAAAACAGCCTCATAAACATTCCGAAAATTTAATAATTAAGAGACACCAAGAAAAAATACAGCAATAAAGAAATTGTTCGAATCACAAATCTAGTTAAAATGCGCTTAAATTTTTGAAAAGACGTCCCTGGCCATGGATAATCAGACGGCGGGCGTCGTCGGAAACAATGGTGTCAGCGTGAAAGCCCCATAAAACTACGGACCCCGTAAAACCCGAGCCAAAATATTTACAACGCGTGACAAACCCGTACCTTTTGTCTTGCCAGGATTGTCTCGCAGATTCGTCGCGGTTAATCTTT
The DNA here is from genome assembly GCA_918843915.1 of Notodonta ziczac. Lineage (NCBI taxonomy): Eukaryota > Metazoa > Arthropoda > Insecta > Lepidoptera > Notodontidae > Notodonta > Notodonta ziczac. The sequence continues at coordinate 4,062,583 of OU974037.1, forward strand.
GGACCATGCTGCAGCGGTCATGTGCGATGCTATACAGACGATTGACGCGGGGATTGATTGTAAAATTATACCCACCTTTAAAGCTTCAAACACGTGTTCAGGTCGAGAAGCTATAGCCTCACCGACTTCGAAGCCATAGCCTCACGAACTCCGAAGGAACGTCAATGTTATATTATGATTGTTTTTTAAAACAGTTTTCTACGCGATACTTCAGTTTTGACGTACTGCGAGTTGAGCAGGAGTTGGGCCCTAAATGACAAAAAGGCAATTTCCGATTTTTTCGGGACGGGAATCGAACCCGCAACCACCCGGTGCAGTGAGCCCAACGGCCTATACTCGCACCACTACGCTAAGTGGCATTCGACGGTAATTCATCATCATTATAACTCTAAATCAGCACGACATTCTCCGTTCAACCAAAAACTTGATACTTTCAGGCGACCGTTGCCCCCACTTTGCTTCCAAACTGAAAGTAAATACCAAAAAAGAAATACACGGAATAAAGAAAGTGTCTACGAGGAAAATGGTCGAGGCACATACTTTATAGATTAAAGCGGTGATAGCACGTGCCTCCACATAATGCTTATGATATCGACTGGCTATCTCGCGTCAAGACTCCGCTGTGAAAAAAAGGCAGAAACAAAAAACACTTTCGGTTCTTGCCGGTTTTACATCGACGATAGTTGTAAATAAAATTTAAGTGTGTTCGTGTTTTATAAACAATTTTGAGGTGTATCTAGTTAGGGCCCAGTTTTATGGTCTTACTAAACATATTAGTAACAAAAATACTGCAGAATAATTCTCACTTCTAGCCTATTTCTCGATCTTCTGAGTGGAAATAGTTAAACTCATAAACTGAACTAGAACATATATCTTATTGATATCTTAAAAAAATCAATGTACACTAAGTTTCATCCGAATAAATGGCAGATAATATCTAAGAAGATAATATCTATCTTAGAAGATTTAACCAATTTTTGAAAGACATGTGAAATCCGCCAACCCGCACTGGGCCAGCGTGGTGGATTATGGCCTGAATCCCCCTCGTGTTGAGGGGAGGCCCGTGCCCAGGAGTGGGACGTCAAAAGGGCTAAAATTATTATTATATTAATTATAATTATATAATATCTAAGTATTATGGAAACACGTTAATAATAGTTGAGTGCCTAGCCTACAGACTAGCATCAGATGTACAGACAAAACTGGTAGAAAAAGTTAGTTATAAAAGTGCCGCGGTGTGGCAGTGCCCAATGACTGTGAAAGTTCACACAACAATTTAGGTTTTTGACACTAACCTGCCACCGCGAGGTCGCCCTCATTAGGCGTCACAGACGCGACGTCCCGGCTTGCCGCTAATCATTTTATTGTTCCTCTTGAATTACCGAAGTAAATTTCTGTGTATTTTTGAGATAATCAATGAAAAGCCTATACGGGAACATCTTAATACTCTCGTTATTTTTACGAACATTTCTCATTTTAAATTAAATAATAGTGGGATATTATTTCTATCAGGGTCACATGTAGCTTTGGCTAATTATAGTCTTTCCCTACCCCCTATGATAATGTGTATGTTACGGCTTTTTTTTATAAATCACCAATTACAAACCCACCCACATATAACCAGCCAGCAATATTTATAACAAATCAAACATTTCATCACGAGACAATTTTCCATCTCGTACACTCGTGCCTTTAAAAAAACGACCTCCATCTCGAATGTCATTTGCACGGCGTGCCGTTGAAAAAGCAATTATTTCAATATCTGTCCGGCGCGGCACCCAGAGCCGGCAAAAAGTGGTCCGAGCACGAGCTCCGTGACTGCGCCGCCGGTAAGAAAGTTTGGAGGAGCTACGAAGGACATCGCCGGCCGATACTCGATAAACTATGTTATTTTTAATCGACATTTGGAGTCGGCGCCACTATCTTTACACTACGTTAGGACAACTTCGTAGGTACCTACAGGGGTAGGTAGGTAGGTAAGTAGGGATTTACTTGAATTAACCGACTCCAAATGAAAGAAAGTATAAGAGTTATTTCATAGCTATTTAGTGCAACTAGGCTTTTTGAAGTTAGTATGTTTGTTATAAAAATATTTTTTGTGAGTATTCTGTATTTTAACTAGCCACGCCACATACTCCCAACACTGTTACTCCTGTATATATGCCAGAATCAAACTCAAACTCAAATCTTTTTATTTCAAATTCGCCATATTAACTGGCAGTTTTAAAAAGTCAAGAGCTAAGTGCATGTTCCAAAAACAAAATCCTATGGAGAAGAACATGCAAGAAACTCCATGGATACATTTTTTCTTTTCTCTTTTTTTAAATTATGTTTGCGTTTACAGTAGGTATAATTAGAGGTGTGAGGACAATGTAGGTTAATGCATAATCGACAATGTTACCCCACGATATGGCTCAGAGGTTAGAATATAAACTGTGTGTTTGTATGAGTTTCAATCAAATGTGGAGACGCTACTACTATATGGAGATATATATTAAGCATTACTACTAGGTGCGCTGCAATGAAATGTATGAAAAGTTTCAATCACCCGATTGGTATTTGAAGCTGTAGAAACGTTACTTCGTCCGCTGGTCGCCGATGTCCCATACAATTAGTATACAGGGTACGTACTCAACGAAACAACGGAACGACGATCGAGCGTGGATAATGTCACTCACGTTCCTCGGCGTGAGACCCGTGGAAATTTGTCGCTGTACCTAACACTAATATCTGACTGGTTAATTTCGTTACAATATATTTTTAATCAGTCTGACTCAGATGCCACACTCGCCTTTTGAAATGGTTATACAATAGTAATTGTTAAACGAACGTTTTAACTGTATCCTCGTCAGAAAAACGGTTGTCCTCAAGTACCAGTAGTTCCACTCTAATGCGCGGGCTGGTCGCATGAACTAAACAAACAGCAATAGACCCGCTTCCGCCGACCAATTATATTTTTTTTATTTGATTAAAAAAGCAGCTTCGCTTACAAGGTTTACTGGCCGATTAGACACGTATAACGATAAATAATTTTACAGACGTAAACCACAATAATACCGCGACAGTAATGCATTAGGTTTGCATTCCGTTTTTTATACATCGTGGTATTCTAAATAATACGCATATTTGTGTGTGTAGGCACAACCCTGTTTTTGTTGAGTGGCAAACATTTGTGAGTGTCACTCGAGTGACAATGCATCGACGACGTCGAGTGGTCCAGTCGACTCGATACCGTCTACTATTTGTTTCATCGTAATCGTAACATACAGTGTACAAGCGAGGTTGAAATACTGTTATATGAGAATGCTGATGGTTCTAGCATCAAGTTTTGTGTAGCGGATTTATTCGGTAAGTTACTTTGATCGATTCTATATCGTGCAGTCTGAATTCGGGGCCAATCGAATTTGAATATCGATTGACAAACAATCACACCCACCGCACTATAAGGAAAAAGCGAACAGAAATTAAATGTAACAAGAATTGGATAACTACTCCGATGAAACTATGAGCGTTAGGCAAAATCGTAATGCAAAGATAGATATTAGATATTCATTATTACTAATGAATCGCGAATCTATCGTGACGAATGGATTTTCACGATACTAATGCAATATGCATAATGATATTGTACCCATGTAATTTAAATAAATCCAATTGATGAGTGGACACCTTCACAGATTATTAGTGATATTTTGAGTTAATTATTATGTACTTTACATGGAAATGTACGTTAAGTTCAAGGTGTTAAAACTCAATTTTTGTTTGATATCGATAATTGTATATTATTATGATTACTAAGAAAAGTTAAATAAATATAGTTTCCCGACTCACAACTTACCGATTGACCATACCTTGGGTGGGTAACAAGTAGGAGAAAAGATCTAAACCTCCACAATTATTAGCATGATGGGTAACGTAAATGCTTCAAACTTATCATCATAACTAGTCTTTGCTCGCAACTTCGCTGTAATAGAATTTATTTTCTAGGTGTCGACAACAGCGCCACCTACTGATTCCAACTAACCTAAGAAACATCCAGGTGTCCTCGTAAATACAAAAAAAAGAAATAATCAAAATCGGTCAAGCTATTTAGGAGGAGAAGAATTAGGAACACACGCACACTAAAATCAAAATCCAAATGCGAAAATAACCTTTATCTGTCTGTTTTTTGTTACTTTTGCCTAAACCGCTGAACCAATTTCGATAAATTTTGGTATAGAGATAGATTGGATCTCGGAGAAGGACATAGGCTACTTACTGTCGCGAAATTAAAACTTGAAGGGGCGAAATAGAGGGTGGAAATTTGTATGTAAATTCCATTCCGAGATCCCCGTGGACGAAGGAAAAAGCTATAGGTATAAATATAAGCTTTATATATAGAGATAGGAAGCTTTTCTATGTTTTTTGGTAGGGCCACAGCGCTAACGGAACGGATTGCAAGTATGTCGCCTGCCAATCAATGGAGTGTCGCATACTTGTCATGTGCTTTAGAAAGTACTACAGCTGTACGCGGCTGATGCCATTGTAAATCAATGTTCCAAATTCATATTTCAGCAATTTGTGAGTAACCAAGGTAAGACAGACTTGAAGATTGAAATAGATTTTATTATAAGACAAAATTATGCTTATCGATAAATTTGGATGAGGATATGATAATTTCATCCTTTGGATCTGACGACATTTTACACTATATCAATTGTGTAACTTCTGCGAGTCCCTGCACCTTTGCGCACATCAGAATATTATATAGGTACCTGCGTAATAGTGACGTAGCGTGTTGATTATTGGCGGAGTCATCGCAGAAGGCGCAATGAGTCCGCGAGCTAGCGCGCGCCCTCGCCCGGCTGTGGAGGAGAAACCGTCAGTGAGAGACGTCGAACAGACGTATGATAAATGTTACCTGTAGAGATGATGCTGTGCATGGAGCTAGGGATACTGGATGTATCCGAGAAATTTTAATAGGTACTACTGCAAACGACCAAGTCTGATATTTTGGTTGACGTTGAAGCCAATTAAAAACCAGCGGTCATTAATATTATCTTCGTGAAGGATATTTAGAATTTACAATGAAGAATCATTGTAAATCCTAAATTATGGCGGTCGATATGTTGCCGGCAATATATGGAGCGCCCAAGAATTTACGATGTAGAATTCACGTCGTGTCTTCAATTAATATTTGATAGAAAATCTGCATGTCTCTTAGGCTCTTCTTAATAAATATCTCAAGTCTGAGACCGAATTTAAGTACGGTTTTGACAAGTCATTTTGTACTGGTATAACATTTACATGATCAGTCTCAGATTTGAGGTCGATTTATTAACAGGGCCCAGTCGATACCTGACTTGTCGGCGTCTTATCCAAATCGAGCGAAAGCCGTCCAATCAAATCAGGACCTGGGCAACTTCTGGTGTCACATCCAGAAGCAATACAGCTCCGTGGTGCCAATCAGCCGCGCGCCCAATGCAGGTCGGCTGACAGCGGGGTTAGAGCTTGCCGATTCCTTAATTGCCGTGACGTTTTGGTGTCACACGCCAGTGCGGTACACGCTACTTAAATAGGCTTTAGGCCGGGGCCGCACCGGCAAGACGATTGCAAAGCGATGGCGATGTCTATAGATACAAATTTTAGCAGACTTCAAAAAAGGTGGAGGTTCCGTCCGACTGTCAATTGTGGAAGAATGAAATTTAGATGAACAAATCAAATAAATTATTAAGTCCCTAGTTATTTTCAGCTTTTTAGTACAACCAAGTTATTTTTAAGTCGGTATAATATTGTTATTATTTTTTTGTTCGCTGATTTTTGCCAACGCCTTATGTTTATAAGGATCTGTGAGCAATCGCATCGCTATCGCTTTAGTGGTGCGGCTCCGGTCTTATTGAATGGTGCGCGTCACTATTGCCACATGTGGTAGGTAGCAATAGAAAGTACTAGTTGCTTATATGATACACGCATAGTTTAAAGGGGTCCGGAGCTAGATAACCGAGGTTACAAAATATAAATAGATATCCCGTTTTAAAATAAGGGGTAAATTAGTATGTACCTATACCTTAGTGACGGACCTATAAACACACAGCGTAAACCGCTGAGGTAAGCAACAGCCCCCCTAGCCAAGTGGCTGCGTCTACAAGCGTTTCTACAAAACGCTACGCTTTAATGTATGAAAATGACATTACAAGTCGATAAGTAGATCACGTGACTTATGTCATTTCCATATAAGAAGCGTAACGATTTGTAGAAACGCTTGTAGACGAAGACACTTGGCTAGGGGGGCAGGACATTTTACAGTAGGTACCTTTTTTAACGTATGCATCCACCGAGGAAGATTTCGAAGATTCGAAAATACCAACACTACAGGGGTAAAATCGAAGTCGGTCGAAGTTTGTACCTAAATGACATTCCGAAATCCACGCGGTCACAGTAGCGGGCAGGAGATAGTATTTAACTATAGTTTAGACATCATACAACAGAAGTTACAAGCTGAGTGAAAGATTCGATAGATGAGCCAACTTCTCCACAATTCAGAGGTAAAGTAAATTGTTTGCGAATAAAAATAATAACATCGCCGGACTGACACCCCAACTGTATGGCCCCAAACTAAGCAAAGCTTGTACTATGGGTACCGTACAATGGACTGGGGGCAATCCCAGTGACACCTAGACCTGGGCAAATTGCGAAAACGCCATTTCCGAAATTTGCCCCGACGGGAATCGAACCCCCAACCACTATGTGCAGTGAGCCGAACGGCCTACGCTGGAACCACTGCGCCAAGCGGTTGGCAAAAAAATTAAAGTATCGTTGTCTGAAAAAGAGTATAATGTTCCACATTACAGTAAACTCACAATGTACCCATTTCTGTCAATTCATAGTTGCCTCCACTACATTTGTTTTTCAATTAACCTGATTCTATTTGATTGTGGGTCACTTTTAAACTAACTTATTTAAATACTGACCCTTCTAATAACCTTCAAACTAAACAGTCAAGAACTTATCGCTACAGCTCCACTGCAATTTTATTTATTCGCTAACCGCATGATAACACAAATCATTGACCTTGAGTTCTGCAACCTCAACAAGCTATCATTTCATAACGAGAATAAAAGACTCTGGTCATATTTATTATCCCAACGAGACGCTAAACAGGGTTGCCCACGAATAAATAACGTCAAATCTATAAAAAGTGTCTCAAAACAAAATTATTTTGGTAAAGGGTAACACATTCACACATTAGGGACGCCACTCGCCGAGGCCGATGGTAATTATTAAAAAGTTTCGGCTTGACACTGGCTGCTGCTTCTTGGCAGCCGTTTTCTTTTTTTTTATTATATTTATCTTTTTATAATATTTAAATTTGGAGTGTCCCGAGCGTTAAGTAGTATTTATGCGGTACCCAACAGCGCGGAGGTGGTTTGGGCGCGAAATGAACTTGAATCTCGGGATGATATAGCGTAAGTCAGATTTCGAACTCTTTTGAAATTCATACTACTTATTAATTAAAATAATATAAAATATATGGAATACAATATCCTATATTAATGGTTTATTGTTTCTGTAAATTAATGACTGTTTTAGGAAAAACATCTATTTATATTTGATAAGAACATCAATAGACAGCTAACATTTCTTTTTCCGTAGGTACAATATTTATTCGCACTATCCATATTATAAGCTGTATTTGTCGTGCAGAAACCAAAATTTTCCATAAAGTTACTTACTAACTTTTACTAAGAACACCGACATAAATTCCCCGCGGACAGTTGGGAGCGGATCGCCAAAGCTAATTCTGTTTTGATTAATGCTCCTTGCACATTTCCACTGCCTAGCTGATAACCACCAACGAAACCTTACAATGAATATCCCAACACCACCCAATTGTGGTCCTTATAGTAATATAAATAGAGATCAGGAATTGAAAAATAGCATGCAAAATAAAAAATTGCGTGGTGTGAGTGTTTAAAAGTACTTGCTACTGGCTGGTCGCGTTTCTCACGCAACTGACGATTAAATAAGGGAGCGTGTTATAATATTAAAAACACTTGTAACTATTAATATGAAAACCCATTTCGAGTAATGATTCTGTCATTCTTTGACGCATAAATCATTATTTTCGTTTCGAAAATGTTATTTTTATTAGAAATATGGCAACTGAATAATACTCGTACATTGCCGGACAATGTTGAACTATAAATTGTCAAGTCTTCAGCTTAAAATATTCCTTTACCATTACATATAATGTAGGTACTAGCGTTTACATGTTCCCGCGTAAATTTCATGGATTAAAGTAAAGCAGTAGTGTTATTCAGCATGGCATAATTAACCTCTTTACTAAATTCTATGAAAATCAATTCAGCCGTTTTTGCGTAGTACTCATAACTTAAATATTGTAACAACCGGGTTTCAATAATACAATCTTATTACTTTGAAATACTATGTTTAATATGATAATATTTCAAAACACATGTTTATACACTCGTATCCCGGTTGTCACTGCCAGCGCACCGCAATTCTTACAATTTCAAAACCTTTTTATTTCTTAAATTCATTATTTATCATCAGCCAGGAACGTCTATCGCTAGTGGCCAGTGCGCCGACATGGACCTCACAATATCAACACACTTTGTAGAATTTTGCATTTGTATTAGATAAGTATAAGGTTTCCCAGAAGTAGGTACCTATAGCCTTAATTTTCTAGTTTCAAGGTCTTAACATAAAGCGACATCACCATATTTTATAGATAGAAATCGCACCCTAAACAATTTGCCAAATACCAAATACGATGAGATTTTGTAAGTGTTTAGAGGTATACCCATAATTCTACCATCAGTTATTTCCGAGCACTGAGGAAAGAGGTTCTTACGACACTTAACAAACTCTAGTATAATAACATATAAAATGATTTGCATAAAGAAATGCCACGGAGTCAATAATTACAATGGCATAACAGCGGGGCGGGCCGATGCCGCGATAACGCCGTGGAATAGTGGGCCCGGAATAATGAAATTATTGGACTGCCGCTTTTGTAACGGTTGGCAAATTAAAATAACGTGTTCCAAATTTTAATAATGATTTCTGAATATTATTGTTTATACTCTTTAGTGCAACTGAATGTAAATCAAATTTGGAATTGAATACCGCATACTTTCGCTTCGGTTCCAATGTTGACTCACACGGTCAACCCGGCACTGGTCATTTCTATAAGTACATTTTACTGTATAGAGTAGCAGATGGCAAAAATGTACTAACCTATAGAGAGAACAGAGTTTCTTCGTGTGAATTACCGCATGTGGTTCCCAAAATGGGAACCATATATCTTGAAAATTTATTAACACATAATTTTATTTATATCCCGAAAAGGTACTGAATAATATTGACCTTGAATTTTTTTTTCGTTGACGTTTCGTGTATTTCATAAAAGACTCATTTATATGGGTTTTTGCTAATTACTATGACGAACATGATAATTAATTAGATTTACTGGCGGCAGTAAAAAGCACTGTTTTTATTTACAGGTAATTAAAGAAACCTCACAGCGACTGCGTCAAGATTGAAGCTAATATAAATTTGGGTAAGTCACTTGTACCAATAAAATACTTATTTAAAACCGAAATTGTCAAAAATGACTATAACACAAATCATCAAGAACGTAAATGACATAATCCAGCAATACCAAAAATAGTATTTACACAATGAACCTAGAATAAAATATTTACCAAACATGATGCTATCACATGACGCAATAACGCAGCTCATTATTACGCAATCGATCATCCGCTATCGATAAAATAATCGAATAGAAAACGAACATTTATCAAAAGGAACGCCCTTAACCACCGAAAAGTTTTCTACACATAATTTCATATAAATTACTTAAAATCAAAAGGGATATCAAGCCTAATGTCCGATTCGCATGACAGACGCGGCTTACGCAAGCAACTTATATTATTTTATTTCCCATTTTCCCCCCAGACCGTGGGCGGTGTACGTTTAACTGTAATACGTCAACACGCGTCAGGATGGTTACGATAATCGTTCCAGTGATTATTGGAAACTAATGACTTGTTTTATGTGCCCAGTTTGGCCCAATTCCCACGATGACGTCACTGACAATTAGAATAATAAACTTTGTTAACATTTTTAATATCCTGCTAGTAATTAAAAGTTCATACAAGAAAACTGCTTTAGATTACTTTTATTTTAATGCGAGTTCAAGAATTGTGAAACTTTTTGGAGGTATCTATCTCCATATTTATTATGTACATATATAAAAACATTACTAAAGGATTCGGGTCATTAGTGAAAGACGAATACGACGTTGGTATCGATCGTTATTTATGTTATACTTAAATACCTGATGGAAAAAGTTTGTTTTATATTTTGAACTTTTCAAACCATTTATTTCACTGAACAGTGAACACTATATTTTGAGTGTCTGAAATGGAGACGATGAATAAGATGAATAACGTTATATGGACACCGAAATTTTATTTAAAAACACACTGATGTATGTATGTAAATAAAATTTCGGTGTGCGTCTTTGTGTTTGTTCTCCTCTTAAACGGCTTGACCGATTTTAAAGTTTTTTTGTAGGTACTTATGTCCTAGATCGTTCTTGCTATAGTTAAACCTGGTAGATAGCACTTCTTTCGATTGGCCAGAAAATAAAAAAAGCGAATTTATCATTTTGAAATCGATGCATACAACTCCGATGGACCACTCTTACTAGCCAGGTCATCCTAAGATCTAGTTTTCAGCCGCATGAGGCAATTCTACGTGTAGTTATTAAATTGATCACAAAAAAACATCTATTGGTTAACCCGAATATTGCTATGATTGGCGTGTTTATTACTTGTGAGTAATGAAGTTAAAGTAAATATAATATAAGTATTTCAAGTATATTTTTTGCGAATTTCACAAAACATTACCGTCATCTTGTCAAGGTATTTTTGTGCTGAAATCTTCATTCATTTGGAAGTCGAATATCATTAATTTTCATATCGTTTTATAACTTCACAAGTACAGTCAACTTGAAAAAACATTTACAAAGTAGACTGTTTTTTTTTAACAACGTTGGCAAATAAGCGTTCGATCCGATCATAGCCTTCAGTGGATGCTTGCAATACCATTCCATCTCTTCTCTCTCTTACTCATCATACCAAAAGCAGCTATAATAGCTACTTTACACTCTTCTGTGAGAGAGTGGTACTACACTAGTTGAGCCAGTCCGTATCAAAGCTGTAGACAACAACAATTAACTAGACCACTGACAAGAATAGTAATCAATTGTTCAGTGAATAAGTAGGTTGATATTCCTTGCTTGATAACATGCCGTTTATAATCGAATTTGGGTTCGATTCCCGCCGGGGCAAATTTCGGAAATGGCCTTTTCGTAATTTACCCTGGTCTGGGTGTCACTGGGATCGCTCCCAGTCCATTGTACGTTACCCATAGTACAAGCTTTGCTTAGTTTGGGACCGTACACTTGGTGTGTCTGTCTAGCGATATTTATATAACACCCTGATATTAATATGTTAAATCAATAATATATAAATAATGAACATACTTAATCAGTCTTAATTTTTTTTTAATCTTGCTATATGTTTATATTTTTGGAACAAAATAATGTTGACCTCCAATCGAACCTGCATTTTCTTTTCTATGAACCTACTAAGCTTAAGCACACCAATGGAATTGTGAGTTCGTCATTCCAGGTAATCAATACAGACTTCGAAAGTCAATAAATTGACTTGCCGACCATACAGTTTCCAAATTCCAATTCCCTAACATGGCTGCGCTAACGCATGATTGACGTACGATTTCGGACAGCGTCAGTGCCGCAACTGTACCGTAATTGCTATGCTTGCCTGTGGAATTTTAATAGACGACTGGTACCGAGAGGGCGGGTCATCACTAGATATGATCCCTGGTTAATCAGAAATGATACTGGTATGACCGTTCTGACTATGCACTTTTAGTGGTTGAAAATTTGTTTTTTCTACAAGTTAGACTGACACACCAACTGTATGGTCCCAAACTAAGCAATGCTTGTACTATGGGTTGCGTTCAATGGACTGGAGGCGACGCTAGTGACACCCAGACCTGGAAAAATTACGTGAAGGCCATTTCCGAAATTTTCCCTGACAGGAATCGAACCCGCAACCACCCGGTGCTGTGAGCTGAGCGGCCTACGCTCGAACTACTGCGCCAAGCGGTCGTCAAACATTGAGCAAACCTCTATTAATATCAAATCAGATGAAATAATTAAGTCTCTAAATCTTCTGATGTTGTATTATTGGTAGGATAGGATCAATAATGGCCACCCATCATGTTTAACCCTATATCAAACTACCATTCACAAATCATAATTACCCAAATTCATTCATACATAACGGTACCAAAAATTCGAAATGCACGCTAATTTTAGCACGAATTCAAAATAAATTGACCAAATTAGTACATATTCGTAAAACGAATAACAAAAATATGCTTTGAGCGGCCTATTAATAGAGTATACATTTGTTTGATGAATGTTGCAATTTTGTGGACAAAGAAAGCTTATAAGCGTCTACCTGAACCACCTTCCTAGAACGCAGTAATGACAAACTCTGTAATCCTCTGCTATGGAATATGCGATTGGCAACGTATACTAGCATTAGGGTTGTCAGCGAGTTAATATGATATGCTGTTATCGTTATATCTAACGATGTTACGATAACGCTATTGAATAAAGAATTGGAAACCACGATTCTAGAGATGTCGAGATATAGGATTAGACCATACAGATTAGTTGAATAATTATTTTAAAAATATCAAATTATATTCTTTATGAAAACAAGAATGCGATATCAATCAATTTAGCTCCTCCTGTTTTCAAAAAGCTACAAAAGTCAAGCGTTATTACTTAAAGACGTTAAGATATAGTATATAAATTTCTCCATGTTCTTATTACATTAGCTGGCAGCCCTATTCGCACCTGAACCGTTCTGCCGATCTGCTCAGCAATTTCTCCATTCGTCGGCGCGGCGTCACAAAGTCTGCCGAAAGCCGACGCGAGCAGCGCCGGAAAGGATTATATTCCAACTTTTTTGCGGATTAAATGAGTCGAGTCCTGTGTTTACCTGCCCGATTAACACACAACGATCTCTTATGTACTTTAGATATTTACAGATACGTTATAGCTGAAAGGTAAACAGTGGTTTTTATATTTTTTCGGGAGTGAAAAAAGGTTTGGTATTCTACTTTATAAAACGTGATTAATAAAAAAATCTCAATTTTAGCTGAAATCCTTATCGTCTATATTATTTTTCTTGTTTTTAACTGGCCTATAATTTACTTCGATGGCGTGCTCATTATAAACATAATTATTAATTAATTGTAAAATAGAATATCCGCATACTTACATATTTGTGTGTAATCATTATAAACTTGACTACCTACACTGTTATAAATACAAAGATATGCGCAAATAAGAACCGCCCGGAATACATAAGATCAATAACAGATTACCAAATTATGTAATGCAAACAAACAAACTCAAGCCATACAAAGGTACAATTCAATTAATTGAAGTCTTTCAAAATTCCAGTGAATAGAACCATTGAAGGAACTGCGGCGACAATAAATTTTACAGATAGGTATTTATGCATGGAAATTGTAGCCAGTATAGCTACCAATTTACCAGTTCAGGTGGCGAAAACTGAAACTAAATGTGTTATTATAATAACATCACATTTTTGCGTAGACAGTGGCGACGCTGGCAGCTGGACAAATAACTTGGTCGCACTGTAGGAACGCTTGGAAACATGCTATTGACACAAGTGTGTACAGAATGAAATCATATAAAATAATAAACAGGCACTGGTTGGTGCTACGCATAGTACACGATAATAATGATTATTCCACTAGTGGCAGAAATTATTTAGTAATTTTAAAACAACAATTGCCTGAACAAATTCTTTGTGACTTCAATATATGACTGGTATTAAAAGACTCATTGGTCCTGCGTGATAGGCTATGGTCGATTAGCAATCCCTGATGAGGCCTTCGTGATTAGTGATGGACTATCGAATCCCCGCATTGAGAGGAAATGTACCTAGTTAAATGGCAACAGCCTCGCTCCCACTACATTGAGGCCTAAATGAGTAAGTAAGAGAGTAAATGAGAAATCATCGACCGAGTCTATTCAAGTTTACATAGGACACAGGCCTCGAGACACAGGCTACAGGCCTTTATCAAGCCTCATCAAATGAAAATCATAATTAAATAACGTCATCATTGCGTTCTTGTTATTACTAGCGACTTTAGCATATATAAGTTCTAAGGTTTCATAATAAATCAGAGTCTGGGTAAATTTCGAAAATGACCTTTTCGTAATGTGCCCTGGTTTGGGTGTTACTGTGATCACCCCCCGTCCATTGTACGGTACCCATAGTCCAAGCGTTGCTTAGTTTGGGACCATACAGTTGGTGTGTTCGTCTGGCGATATTTATTTATTTATGACACATATGCTTACATTAGGCACGGTGCACACACGTCAGAGGTACACACGACTTTGTTTGTAGCGAAGACAACAAAACAACACGTGATATTTATCACGAAGATGTGAGAATTAAATCGTGGAATCTATTTCCACGTGTATCTTACGGTTTTGTTATCTTGCAGCCATAGGGAATGACCAGAGAAGGAACAGAAAGGCGTGGACGATTGTTGGGGAGACTTGGCCTATGGGACAAAAATAGCCTGAGTATACTTTTAGCGACTGGCCTGCCTTCTTGAAAGCTCTTGTTATGTTTTGTTTTTGGAAAACTGTTGGCTTGTTGTTGAAGAAAATGTATGTATTGTAAATTAAGACATACGATAAATAGAATTGACCGGCAATCTCGCCTCTAATACATGTGACTCACTTATTAAAAATATCAATAGCTACAATTTGGCTTATCTCTTCGAGCAATGCAGGCGTTATATTATTTTATATTTAGGTAAGCAGCGACACCAGGATAGCCACCAATTACTGGTCTCGTGCAGTTGTTTATCAGAGGAGCTTACTCATCCCGTTCAATTCACACCATCATCTCGCAAGTGTCGGGAGACGGACGCCTTCGTTTTTTGACCTATGGTCCATGCTACAAACGGCTATAAGGAATCGACCTAATCTTAATCAATATGAGACAATTTTTGACAGATTAGTCTATAGCTGACCACCTAATACTATAACGTCACTCAAATGTGAGGTCTGGAACAGCTAAGTGGAACTAAAATGTTTAAGTAGTATTTTTTCATTAATAAAAGAGGTACCTACCAATTCAGAGCAAGTCCACAGTGTTGGCACACTGATCGTTAACTGACTTCACGCATTTCTTCCGAAAATTTATTAGGTTACTAGCTGAGCCCGCGACTTCGCCCGCGTGGAATTTAACTTAACAATAAAGCCCGGTCCCGCGTTCTGAGCCCGCGCGACAGGACCCATTTTTTTTATTTTGTTTTTCTAAAATAAAAGTAGCCTCAGTTACTGCTCATAACATCAGCTATCTAACAGTGAAAGTCCCGTCAAAATCGGTCCAGCCGTTTCGGAGATACTCTTTGATTTCAAGTGTTTTTATTTTTTTACGCGGAACCCTAATTGTTTTTCTAAAATCAAAGTAGCCTAAGTTACCCGCTATAAGATCAGCTATCTGCCAGTGAAAGTCCCGTCGAAATCGGTCCAGCCGTTTCGGAGATTACCCGGAACAAACACACAGACAGACAGACAAAAAATTTTTAATTCGCGTTTTTGCTATAGGTATCGTATGTACTTTCATATGCATTTAGTGAAAAGGTGTTATTTTGATATTACAAACAGACACTCCAATTTTATTTATTTGTATAGATATAAGACATGCTAGATCTTTCCTCTCATTTTTGGTATTCTTGGCTTAGCAAGTGATAGTTATCATTGCAAAAAAAATTTACATCCTGCAGGTGCGAGGCTTGGGTCATTCTGCATATATGCAAGATGGACGTTTAGATGACTAATCCATACTTGCTAAGGTTAACTGAGTCGACAATCGCTAACACCATTAACTAGGGCCACATGAGTACCGCGTTCGTCGTTTTGTCGGCTATCGGGCGATGTCGAACGTCGGCGCGCATCAAAGCGGTCGCCCCCACGGGCCGCTGCGCCCGCGCCGGTGACTAGGCGTTTTGCCCTCCCCGACTTCGAAGGTGATGCTAGAAGATTTTTCCTTGTGAGATGATATTTTTATTTAAATTCTTGTAGGTGTTTGTGATAACTCCCTGCGTGCATGCAACAAAATGGCTCACAACTCAAATTGATTTAAGCCAACAAACTACTTAAGTCTTCAGCCCCAACTTAATGTCATCTCAAATTACAAAAGCACCCCTCAATCAAGAAGGTCATTCACGAATCAAATAATCTGTCTACCTGATCTGCGTAACGACGCATCCGTTCGGATATCCCAACACAATAATTGTCGGTTTCCTACCGTTACATGAGGTAATGTAGGGTTAAGTTATATGAGACACATGGCCTGTTATAGACAGACAGACAGGACGGTGTCGGGGTCTTCGTGTGAATGACCGCTACTGGTCCAAATTGTATGTGATGATGCGGGATGAATGGATGCAAACAAAGACACATAATTAGGTACAGCACCGAATATGATTGTACAGGATGCCTCAAATTCTCGTCGTTTTGAAACACATCTGAGCATTATTTGAGGCATATTTATAATAGGATAAGCGATTCTTCCAATTCTCAGATCTTAAGTAATGGTTTCTTGAGAATCCTGTGTAGTGGAGAAGTATAGCAAAAAAAATCGTCTCATTATTCTGAAGTTCCAAAACTGAATGGTGAACGGGTTAGTGCGGGAGCAGAGCGACGGCTTCCGCTCTTTTGTGTTCTGCGTTGCGGACTGAGACTCAAAGGATTGGCCCGACTCCGTTTCACAAGTGTTTAACTACATTTGGCCAAGTACGCGAGTGCATCTTGCATGATAACGATTTAGTTATCATTATTTATTTATGACGACTTCTTGGGCAGTGGTTCGAGCGTAGGCCGCTCGGCTCACTGCACATGGTGGTTGCGGGTTCGATTCCCGCCAGGGCAAATTTCGGAAATGGCGTTTTCGTAATTTGCCCATGTCTGGGTGTCAATGGGATTGCCCCCAGTCCATTGTCCAGTATCCATAGTACAAGCGTTGCTTAGTTTGGGACCATACAGTGTGTTCGACTAGCGATGCTTATTATTATTATTATTTATATATTTGTATTTATTTCATCAACAATATTGGAATATGTGTGCACTGCAGTGTATCTCTGCCTACTCTTTGGGTGATTCTCTAGAGATGATGCGTCGTTTTTATGAGTTACTAGCTGTGCCCACCGACTTCGTCCGCGTATTATTTAACTTAGCAAAAATTTCGGGATTATCAGGATAAAAAGTATCCTATGTGTTAATCTCGGTTAGAAACTATCTGTGTTCCAAATTTCATCCAAATCTGTTTAGTAGTTTTTGCGTGAAGGAGTAACAAACATACATCCACACACAAACTTTCGCATTTATAATATTAGTAGGATTTGTTTTTATTTCATCACCTATATTGGAATATGGGTGCGCTGCAGTGTATCTCTGCCTACTCTATGGATGATACACCCTTGATGATGCGTGGGAGTACTACAATAGTCAGCGTAAGCTTTGTTAAGAAAACGGTTTACAGTGGTAGAGCCGATCTGTAGCCCATTCACTACAGCACATAGACGGGCCTGCTCGTGCACGGTAGTACCATGCTCTCACAGAGCATTGGCGAATAATAGCTATTATTACTATAGCTCCGTTTCGTATATTGAGCGAGCCGGAAACCCAAGCTCTCAACTCTTTTTCCCTCTCTCTCGGTCACTCCCCTTCAGGACGGAAATGTCTACCTGCAATTTGACAAAAAAATAAAAATGTATTTTTGCAATAATTTTCGAAATTGATTACTGATAAATTCAAATTCAAATCATTTATTTTGTTTAGGCCTACGGGGCACTTACAAATTGTCAATTCTACATATTTTTTTCTTATATCTACAACCGGATCAGAACGCGACCTCGACTGAGAAGATCCGGCAAGAAACTCAGCGGGCTTGTCTTTTTTTTATCGCCACTTGCTTATAAACAATAAATTACAAAGGGTAGTAGAAATAAATATAAATATTATAGTAGCTCCAGTGTTTTGCCTTTTGATAATACTTTGCAATACTAGAATCGACAACAACCCAAGTAAATAACTGCAACCTAAATTAAAAATAGATATCTATAGGCGTTTTACAAACAGGAACACTGCGCCTATGAATAATGCAATCACCAAAACAAACACTCGCAAAATATATTTGAACAATAAATAACCGGGTCGCCTATACATAGCTGGCCCCAAAATCTGTTACGGCCATCTTGTTTTCGCTTGCACGTGCAAGCGGTGTTCGCTTTCAGTAATCATAGCCCGCCTCCTGGTCCCACGGCTGAAAAACTCTACATAACTACTCGTATATATGTCCCGCGTGTGAGTGGGGGCGTAAATAAGGTCAATGTGGTCCGTTATTTTAAGTCGTTTTGTGGTTCTGGTATACTATTTGCCTATGCACCTTCGTAGGTATAGCAAACGCGCGATAAACTCATGGCTTGCGACTATGGACAACAGAGCCTGTGGTGGTAAGTATATAGTTAATAAGAGTGAAAATACTTTATGTGTTTTTTTTTACTTATTCATTTGCTAATTCTAAGCTCGTTTCGTATTTTCAATTGGGACCAAAATACGCAAAATATGGGTACAGTGTATCTCTAATATAAGACCTATTCAGAGGATAGAGATATGATGTGACGTGTACGACGTGTGTTACCAATCTAAACATTTCGCAACAGCATTAAAATCAACACTATACTTAAGTTTATTGTATTCAAATTACATCTCAAACATCTCCATTGTTCTTCCAATATCAGATTAATTGACTCACAATTAACCGTTCCATTGTGGCCGCAGTTCACGATACACATAATTATATTAATCGGTGTTAACTCACAAAAGTACACATGTATTTACGACAAAAAGTTAGCGTCTATTGATATTACAACAATATCGCGCTTTAGAACCTAGCCAGCGTAAGGTGAGCTGCCCGACTCCGTGATACCCAAAAAATCATAACGACACGGGGATAATAGTACTGAACATTAGAGATCAATTTAAAACGGTTGAATCATAAAGAGCTATCATGAATTGTACACTTGTAAAACACGCTTTGTTAAGCGGCGCCTGTCATTGTGTTCAAACAATAAGACTTGTAAGAAAATGTTTTTTAGGAATCCTCCATTCATGAAACTATTAGATGCTACGTTTTGTGAATTCTATGATAATGTGACCTGTTGTGTGAATGGTCGGGTGAATGATGTGAGCTTGATTCATTGAAGTTTGCTCGATTTAATGTGCACACAGATTCCAAACGTTAGCCCTCCCCTTTGTCACTTTATAGTCAATTTGTGTGCAATCTCAAGTCCACCCAAATCTTATATATTTCATAGAAACTGATGTTTTTTAACAGAATAAAAAAGTATACTCATCTTGGATATTTTAATCGGACTTGGTTTAGCCAAATTAAAATTTTTAGTTAACATATATTTATTAACATAGGTTAACAATAGTAATGAAAATTAATATATACCTAATTGAAATATGTTTGTAGTATCTGGAAAAGACATCCTAATGTATATTTATTCGTATGTAGTGTTATTATGTATATGTAGCATAACAAATTGTTCGGTCAAAGAGGTCTATAAATTATACAATCAGAAATCTTTTTATTACAAAACTATCCAGACATGAAGTGTATTTAAATACCTATTTGGTATGTCAAGGCGATTTCAGGTAATTCAACTCATGTAAATAAAACTATAAATTACGGACTTTTGTGTCTTCGTTCTTTAAGAACTTCTATTAAATATAGTTAGTTATACCTTGATTCCAACAGAATCCTTTAATATTGACTAGTGCTGTGCTGCAGTTTCGTGCGCGTGGGGTTTGAATTTTATATCAACCCACGGGATTCCTTACATTTCGCATGTATAGAGTCATGTAAACTTCTATTAAATAAATCTAGAGTACACGCCATTACCATACCAAGAGTCGTATATCAGTAACGCATTATTTACACAGCTAAGAAGCAATTTTTTTTCAATTTTTATATCTGACAAATTGTAGATTTTCTCCATTTAAATATAGCGTTAGATAAGTTAAGGTGCCTAGACTTTTCAAAGCCTTGTTGCTTTATTTATTAGTAACTATTTGACGAAACTCGAATAGGTAAAGTACCTACTCTACATATAAAATACATTATTATTACCAACCTACTCACAATAAAACTACGCACCAGTTTCGGTGTACGACTATGTGACTCGTATTTACCGAGTTTCAAGCACGCACACAATCATACCCGCGTATATACGTGTTTCGTGTGTGCGTGTTCACGCATGCGCGCTGAGGAAGCTGCGCGTGAGATTTGCCGGCGCGCGCAGCTGCGGCGGCCAGGTGCGCGCTCCCCTGCCACGCAGTACCCCGCAAGCCCCACCCCCCGGTACAATCACACGGTCATTGCGATCAGATTTTAAATATTGAATAAGTAACAAAACTAGCTGAATGTTCTACGATTCTATTAGGTATGGAGTTTGTATGCTATTATTTAATAATGTTATTTTTCTTTTAATAACGCTTAGGCAGTAACTGCCAGGTAACTTAGAAAATTGGTATAATTTAACACAATATTTGTGTGCTTGTTATTTTCCCAACTTTCGTCATTTATTTATATTTACAATTGCTATTCGATTATGAAATTACCTACAGTCGAAATTAAATGATTAATTTCAGAGCGGTAGAATGTCTGTAAGAAAACAAGTAATATTTTAGTAAATGTATTTTATCTTTTTTAGATTCAATCAAACAGATATTTGAAATAAATTCTTATTTTATTTGTAAATTATGATTGTTACGTAAGTAATAATTATATTTTACAAATGTTAATTTAGTTTCCAAACTTTTTGGGACCTTTTTCTTAATGCAATATTATACTCCACTGCTGTTCTCGATAGTACCATGCTACCCCATCAAAATCTGTGAATGCTTGCGCAAACCCGCTTCCATGACATAAACAGTCCATCAAGTAGAACATTTATTTCGACCGACGTGCTTCAAATGAAACCTGGTACTTGATGAGGGGACCCTTATGGGGCCTCTCCCCACGAGTAATTATCCTACATGTTTTTATATCTGATTTTTAGTGGATTATTATTTACGGTTTTGGCCAGCACTGTACTGGAATTATTTTGGTATGCATAGGTAACATTTGGAGAAGTCGGACCTTTTTTATTTGCGTGTAATATCGTCTACGATTTTACTTCTTTTTCATTTTTGAATATTTTTACTTCCATATAATAAAATAATTGAAGCATTAATGTTTAATTCAGTCGGACTACTTCTGATGTGCAACTTACATACCTACCCTATTCTAAATTACAGATCTACAGGAACTAGTGCTGTTACCACTTATTACTCTTCTTTAAAAGTAATGTGCGCATCCACACATTATAATTTATCTGTTGTAATTAAACTTTGGAGAAGAAAGTCTGATACAAAATGTGTCGAGTTGACACAATAGCCAGTCGTGGCGCGTGGGCCACGACGCGATGCGCGTGAGTCGGTGCCCGCTACTTTCCAACATCCCCTCTCTTCACGGTCTCGCTGAAATTAACGCTTTTTGGCAACAACTGTACATACATAGCTAGATATATAACGCAGAAGTGAATGGCTTGCGGTAACGTGCGGAAATTCCGTATTTAAGAAAACTGCAATGCGATCTTGAATTTATTTATCTTCTAGTATGTTCTGTTCGAAATCTATGTGCGAATCATAATTGCAATATGATTTTCACTTGCTTGGCGCAGTGGTTCGAGCGTGGGCTGCTCGGCTCACTGCACGTGCGTGCGTGGTGGTTGCGGAGTCGATTTCCGCCGTAGCAAAATTCGGAAATGGCCTTTACATAATTTGCGCTGGTCTGTACGGTACCTATAGTGCAAGTGTTGCCTAGTTAAGGACCATATTGTTTGGTCAGTCTGGCGATTTTTTTACGGTGAAGGTAAACATCGTGAGTAAACCTGCATGTCTTAGAAAATCTAAATAATTTTCTAAAGACATATGGAATCCGGCAATCTGCACCGGGCCAGCGTGGTGGATTATGGCCTGAATCCCCCTCGTAGTGAGGGGAGGCCCGTGTCCAGGAGTGGGACGTCAAAAGGGCTAAATTATTATTATTCATTCTGTTATCTATAACATCAAAATATTGAAAACTAGCTGTGCCCCCCGACTTCGTCCGCGTAGTATTTAACGTAACAAAAATTTCGGGATTATCGGGATAAAAAGTATCCTATATGTTAATCCCGGTTATAAACTATCTGTGTTCCAAATTTCATCCAAATCCGTTCAGTAGTTTTTGCGTGAAGGAGTAACAAACGTACATACATACATCCACACTCACAAACTTTCACATTTATAATATTAGTAGGATAATTGAAATATTGAGCAATGCCGTATGCTATGTACTTTATAACATCAATATTGCATTGTAACAACACCATTTCACATTAGGGTCGCGTTATTTTCATGACTATCGGAAAAGTGTGTTGTCGGCATCCCTAATTTGGCCATCGATTAGGAGCGTGCGAGTGGCCGCGCTCGTCGGTCACACATGCTTGTCACCGCAGATAAAATCGTAAGCCAAACACACCACACGACACGATTTTACTTCATCCTCATTTAACCTTTGTATTTGGTAAATTAACGCATGAAGTTGCAGTCATATTCTCCTTTAAGTTTTGCTCCATGTTATTAGCAGCTATCTTGCTCACTCTGAGAGAGTATCTTTGTTACATTTATGATAAATCATAGTTTTTTTTTCTGACAAGCGCTTAGATTGTTAATAATGTTCATCTGAATCTGGCAAGTGGCAATATAAATTAATATCTCACAAAATATCGAGAGGGACTAGGTTAAGTGTTTTAAGAGTCGTTAGCACTAAAGCTCTCGTTTAGTGACCGTAACGCACGGGAATAGTGCGCGGGCGCACGGCGATTTGACGGATTTCACGGCGCGGCGGCGGGTCACGGCGCGGGGTCACGCCCCGCTAATGTCACGCTGCCCGCTTTCCATTACCTCACGGAATGAAAGTACCTACACGTCCGCACGGCGCTGGTGACATTATTTTGATAAATTTCTCATGGTACAGCTGGAGTTGAGAGGAGATTGAGTCGATGATGCTTTGAAAAAAGTGCTGCTTCTGATTGTACACAAATATACTTCACTAAACACACTGTGTCATGATTGTACTTGGAGATGTCATAATTAGACATATATTTTTATAGATAGAACTAGATGTGCCAGCGACTTCGTCCGCGTGGAATTTAACTTAACCGCTGCCGCGTTGTTGTATTTCTAAAATAAAAGTAGCCTAAGTTACTGCTTATAACAGCAGCTATCTGTCAGCGAAAGTCCCGTCAAAATCTATCCAGCCGTTACGGAGATACTCTTTAATGTCATGTGTTTTTATTTTTTAACGCGTAAACCTAATTGTTTTTCTAAAATTAAAGTATCCTTAGTTACTCCTTATAACATCAGCTATGTGCCAGTGAAAGTTCCGTCAAAATCAGTCCAGCCATTTCGGAGATTAGCCGGAACAAACATACAGACAGACAGACAAAACATTTTAAATCGCGTTTTTGCTATATGTGTCGTATGTACTTTCATATGCATTCAGTGAAAAGGTGTTATTTTGGTATTACAAACAGACACTCAAATTTTATTCATTTGTATAGAGTATGTATAGATAAGCTCAGAAATCAAGCATATGTGTCCGTAAGACCCGCCTTATGTTAAGCAGTTTTCGTAGCCTATAGATGCTTCAAACACCAAAGGCATTGCTCGTACGTTGCTGACTTAAAGTTGAGTTGGACAGAGGGACGAAAAGGGCATAAAAAATACCACAAGTTTGTTCAGCCCTCCCTCAATCCCGAAATGTGTTGGAAAACCGCTGTGAAAACATTACTACCAACGATACCTGTAGGTACATCTGGGCAATTAACCGAACGCCATTTCTTCGCAATAATTAATTCAAACTTTTGCACAAACAATTATAATTATTGTTTACTATTACAAACATAAATATTATGGTTTAATGCCAATAAGTCTGCCTTTGTAATTTAACATACAGTATCCAAAAACAAAGGTTTTATTACCATTGAGTCATTATGTAACTGTTTGATAAAATTATTAACAATTAATAAAACGCAGCGTTCTTTTTGAGATGTAACAGCATAAAACGAACGCCTGTGCAAATAGCGACACAGGTGAATAATGAAGAACGACCGAAATACTCCGTTCACTTAATATCTTATGTTTTAATACCTCAAACATTGACTCTTATTCAAGTAATTAAGCGTATTATGTTTGCGATTCCGATGTCACCGCTAAAAATAACCTGAACAGTAGGTACCACACCAATTTATATGTTCAGATGGACAGCATTCGAACTAGCTGTTTGACCATAAAAGTATAACAATTTTTATCAGTTTCCCGAAGACAGTAGCGATGCCCGTAACTGAATATATAATTCGTATGCTCGCTTCAAGTGTATACGTTTAATTAATGTGTGTCACATTACGATCAGTGTGACCAGCCTAGTGATTCCGCCATGTTTCCACAGATGAGCGAGCGAACACGCCCGTGACTTCCGTTTCCGGCGGCGCGCCTGCGCAGCATCCGCGCGGGAGCAGCAGACCGACTCGGGCACTCGATAACCGTTGGCAAGTATAATACCTGATCTATTTGCGATAATTGAATCCTTGAGTAAGAAAAAAAAAGTTTATTTACGCAATTATTGTGATTAGTTGATCAGTAATATCTGCATCAAGCCATAAACAAATTAGGATTTTTGGTTGCCTTATTGCTTGTCCTAGATTTTGGGTTATAAATTATTATTCTATTTAAACCAACAATCTATGCGTAGTCTCCAAGTTTGCCTTATTTCGCCTAGGGTTGGCACCTCTATATTATATAGAAGACATTGTAGTCTTCTGAGCACCGAATACTATACTTTTTGGTATAAACATACTACTATTATTTTCTAGTGCCTAAGCTCGGTCAATTTTAGTTAGAGCTAGGCACTGGTCTCACTATCAACTATATTGCCATGCATCTGAAACTTAGTAGTTAGGGATGTTATCGCCTTTTATCATATAGTTATTGGCACTAAGAAAAGGTATCATCCCTAGTGCCAACCCTTATTCTAACACTTAATACTATGAGTGTAAATTTTTTGAACACTGTATCTCTATCTATATCTATCTTAGGGTTTCGTTGGTAGAGGCAAGCTTTAGCCAATTGATAACAGCTCTCATACGGGGTGGCTGGCCCTCTCACAGAAGTTTGGCGTAAAGTGACTATTAACTGCGTTTAGTACGATGAGTGAGAGAACCGAAAGCCCAATCCCACCTCAATTTCCCTCCCTATATACCACTGCCCGCCTGGTCGGCAACGGGTGAGCAATGCTTTTGGTATTACAAGCATCTATACTACTGTAACTGCTTAACATAAGGCGGGTCGTAAGCTTGTATTCCGATTTTTTTACATATTAAAAAAAAACAGAAAGCTTTACTTACAGTGTAGGTAGGTAATATTTACCATAATAATAATATAATAATTTAACCCTTTTTGACGTCCCACTCCTGGGCACGGGCCTCCCCTCAACACGAGGGGGATTCAGGCCATAATCCACCACGCTGGCCCAGTGCGGGTTGGCGGATTTCACATGTCTTTCGAAAATTGGTTAAATCTTCTAAGACATGCAGGTTTCATCACGATGTTTTCCTTCACTGTAAGCAAGTGATAATCATATAGAAATTATGATTCGCACATAGATTTCAAAAATCCAGAGGTTCGAGCCGGGGTTTGAACCCGAGACCTGGTAGCCCGCAAGACGCGTGCTTAACCAATCGGCTAACACTGCTACTGAATATATATACCATAAGACAAGCCATAATATTTATATGATAACGCTTACTTGTACGAATGATACGGAATGGCACAATGCCTCTATAAAATAAAATAATTATCTACTTAAGCAGTAAGTAGATGTGATTACTGTATCGCGTGTTTCGTGCAAAACGTCAAAAGTGCATGTGCGTCACGGTGTCGCGTCGTCCCGGCCGCGTCGCGTCACCGTCACGTGTCGGAAGCGCGCCCATTAGCCCGTCTGCGTGGCCTGACGCATCCGGCATCCGACCGACATGACAGCCGTGATAAAACAATGATAGCTCGTTATTAACATTTAATATTTCGAAATATATGAAAATTATTGGTAAATTTGGACCAATTTTGTATAGTTATACAGCGGAATCTATCTCGTGGTGTAGCTAGAATAAATATAAGAGCTGGGAGAAAATATATATAGCTTTAAGACTTGGAGAGTGTGAATCTTTTTCCTTACTGATTTTTCTGCAATGAATTCTTCTGCATCCTATAGATACCATTCAAGTTATATATATTATTGTTATATTATTATATTATTGGCTTGTCTTAAATAATCTTGTTGATACTTAATCCAATATTCTTATTAACTATTTCAACCACGCAGGTTCCTTCTCTATGATCAAATTTTGCAACACAAAATGTTGTTACATGATTTGTTTTTGTTGTTAAATGTTGCTCTTCTATAGAGTTCATTCAAGCAGAGCCTTCAACTTACTACACGATTGAAATTCACATTGCAAGTAATATTTTAAAAAATAAAACAGATAGTGGCGTTAACACTTTTGTAGAGTTTCTGTATTAGTATACATCAGAGTAAGAAAACAAGTTGTAGAACAACCTGTTTAAAAAATCCGATAAAGCAAGTTACCACTAAATGATTTAATGCTCACCCATGGCTTACATTTTCGCTTCCGTAATTTGCAACCCAAATCGCACAATAGTGATTTACAATTTTATTCGGTTAAGTATACGGATCCATTGTGATTTCACCTGATTAAAGGTAATACCATATGACTAAATAATCAAAGTAGTAGCGCTTGATATAACATGGAATAGGTAGCTATGTGTTGTTGATTTATATAAAACACTGAGAAATTTGCTAAAATTATTCCACACTTCGATACAATGTAATAACAAAATCGCTGAGATGAGCAGAGATATTGATGTAGAAAACATATTATTAAACATGTAATTCGTACTGAAAATTGGCATTGTTCGATGAAACTTTTCTGGGCTTAGTTAGGGTAGGAGCGTTGCTTGATAATAACTATAACTATCTAAACACTGTCAGGAATAAATATTAACAGATCCTCATTCGATTCTGAATAAAGACTGAAGTTGCGTTTTTAGACAGCGAAAAATAAGACCGCTCGCAATATCACAAGTAAATTATTATGACCTGTAACCATAGGTCATCTAACATCGTAAGGAGATCTGTCCGCGGTCGCATAGATCCTGGCAGCTGATATCGGTAGGTCACAGAGGGGCGCGCGCGCGGCCGCATCCTGCGCGAGATGAGACGCGCCTTCCTGCGCCCGCGCGGTTGCACGCGCTGTTGAGCGCGACCGGGGGAGACGGGGGTGGTATGGACATGGTAGGCATAATTGATGAATATTTTAATAACCATCTAACCTTTATTGTATACTGCCATTAAATGTGATTTATTATTTAGTAGGACTAAGTTATTTTAACATTTTTAATTTCTTGAAGTAAAATGTCCGCCTATAGCCCTATATTCTTTCTAGACGTGTCTTGTATCGACACCCTATTGCACCTAAACCTACTAGACAAGTGGCCTGTAATTTTATTTCTTTTTACTAACAAATATTCTGATGTGTGATTTTATAAGCAATTTACCACTGCTACGAGACTTATTTTTCATGTACCTCCTTTTATTTAATTAGGACTAGGCTAGCCACACACTGCCACCACTGCTACTACTGTAAGGCAGAATCGACAATGGTGTCTAACAAATGACCACTTACTAAATAATTTATTTAACATTGGATACGTTATAAAAGTATTTCACGTAAATTTCAATATAAATAAGTAATTGAAATTCTGCAATGAGTGAAACATACCTGTTACAATTGACCCGTTACTCCCCTGGCCTGTGCGTATCAGTGTAATGTTACGGCTACCGGCCGGACACCACGCACCCACTGCGCAATCTCACTCGCATCTATTAATTTATTATTTCCATGTTACAACACCAACACATGAATAACATTTTGGCCTAATTTTCACACAACAGTACAGTTTCACACAATAAGTACTTATTATTGCGTATTACATTTTAGGCCTAGAAATAGAGATTAATGTAAAAAAATAAAAATTGTAATAAAGTCTCACAGTTTCAATGACTTCATAATATATGTTTAACATAAAACCACGCTTAACACTTTCTTAGTGATGCATCGCGTTGATGTCTTTTGTAAGTGCATCGCCTTACACCAAGTCATTCTAAATCGTTCTGCAGTAGGACTACAAATCTCTTAAGAAATGACAAATCGTACAATGATATAGTTTGAAATCATTCATAAACCAAATGTCAAAAGCACGTGTTGTATCAAAATAAAGGCAATGAAGATTACAAGCGGTGAATACATTAGTCCGTGTGAATAGATCAAGAGTATTAGACGGGAAGCGTGCTAAACTCGATTTTATGTAAATTCCATCAAAGCACACACGTTTCTAGAGTATCTATCAATAAGTTCAGCACGCGTCGAAGATTGAAAGTAAAAATTTAACATATAAATGTAGCTCCGTTCGATAGATATGCAAAATATATTCCACCTGATTATATTCATCCGTATCTTCGTATTATAAAAACGGTCGATGAACTTTTGTAGATTTGTATGATCGCCGACAATGGTGTTGAAAGGGTAATGTTAATGTTTATTTTGTTTTTATATTATGCGAAGTATTATAATGTTACAAAGCGGCTGTATATCAAATATTTTAATTGATTGATTACGCAAAATATTTAATTTAGTTAGATAATTTGTTATGTGCAATAATAAGTAATTACGAACGAATTGGAGACTCAAATTTGGTATTTAAATGACAATAGCTACTTTTTACATTACGAGACACTCGCAAAAAATATTTGCAGCCGACTTTCAACAGATTATAACCAACAATACGCGAATATATACAAACTGTTAGGGTAATTAAAACTCAACGATTGCAATCGATATAAACATTGCCATTGGTAAGGTCAGCGACCTTATTAGCGGAACACTTACGCGCGCGATTGTACACACAACAGTGTTCTTTTCAAACACTGTATTGTAAAAAGCCATAGTATTGTATTTATTGCTGTTAGGGTCACCATAATTGTAATGTGGATTCATTGGACTGGATGTAGTGTTAAGTAAATATTTGTGAACTATAAACTTTTTTTGTTTACTGTATGTTTAAAACCGATAGTCTAATGGCTCGAACGTAGGTGGGTCATTCAGCTCACTACGGCGAGTGGTCGCAGGTTCAATTCCAGTAGGGTCAAATTTGAGAAATTGTCGTTTTTGTAATTTACCCTGTCGCTGGAAATACCCCAGTGTTGCTTAGTTTGTGCCTCTATACCTACAGTGAATGTGTTTCATACTTAACATCATCTGCGTTATTGAAAAAAAGTTAAACACGGGATAATCAATACTTATATTAAATTCGACAAGGTAAAAATCATGGTTAAGGTAAAGTTATTTTAGCTTTGCAAGGTAAAATGTGGTACAACTCGTGCTTATCACGTGCTTAACTTTTTTGTAATAACCCTGAAAGTCTTCAACCGCTCGGGCGACAAGTCAGCGAATCGCCAATACACTCCCTAGAGGGCTTGAGGCTATAATTAGATGGATTTATACTGCAGCATCTACAGTCTCCGACAAAAATATTTAACGCAATTGATTATTATATAATTCGAGCGTAGCAACCCTAGCTTAGACCTGCAGACACAAATGTTTGGCCATACCGCGCGGCTTTGTGTCGCTCTATTATGATTACTCCATGATTACCATAAGACGGTGATATTGAAAGGTTTTTATAAGTCATTGTTAGTTAATTAAGTCGTCGTATTTTATTACTACTACTAGTGAGTAGGCGTGGCTGGTGTAAGGCACTTGTTTGGATGGTTTGATTTATACCGCAAATGAATACTTGCGGATTTTTTTACCAATTGTATTCTGTTTAATAATGCCTTTGGTATTCGCAAGCTTATACAGGACACGGAAACATTAGACGCTCGTTTGTGGACTTTGTTATAAAAAAAAAAATACTTTGTGACTGTAATAAATTGCAAATTTTGCGGTAGATAGATATCGATGGAATTTCACGAAAATAAAAATCCATTCTCTTAAAATAGCGATATGCAAACCAAATAAATAATGATCTATATACTGAATTTAATATGTAATTGAGCGAATAGGTGCCTTATGTTCAACACGTGCACGAGGTTCGCAATACACGCTATAAATAATAAATTCCATAGCACACCGAATCATATCTGCCCTGAATAATTTTATACGCATTTTAAAATGTCTTTTGAAAACGAACGTGGGATTTACGACGGTGAAACCCGTTCGAGGGGTGTTCCGCCCTTTGAGACCAGCAGAGGGGTCGCGGATTCATTTTCTTACATTTTTTTTTCGTCTTGACAAACCCCAGCTGCTATATTACGACATGTTATAAATAAAATTGCGATTTTGACCCGTCACTAGGATAAGGGATGCTCGGTAGATTGGCGTGTAGACAAATCAAATTACCCTCGCTATTTCGGTGTGCCATCTCTGTTATAATGCCGTAAGGGTTATTTTCCTTTGGCTCCATTTTGTGTAACGGTAAATGTTGTGTTGTGTTTGTGCACTATGATTCGACACAGGACGTCCTGTCTGTTTTGCACCAATTATTATTATACCGAACCGGAACAGTTTGAATACGTTGTGTTGAGTGCACCTAAACGAGATTTTATTACTTGGAACCGTTAATGTTGTGTCAATATGTGTGCATATAATTTGATTATCCGATGCCAATGATAAGCCTTTGGCATACAAGAATCACGCGACAAAGGAAACGTTTACGTGTCAATAACTTTTGTGATGTTATTAAGATTGTTGTTTGACGGTGGTAGAGCCAAGTTACTTGACAACAGCTCACATACGAGCTGGTTTGTCCGGGGTAGTACCACCCACTCACAGAATATCGACTTAAAGTAGGCATTAGAGCTGCGTTTTGCACGATGAGTGAGAGAGCCCAACCTCTCTCCATTCTCCTCCCTCTGTTCCACTCCCATTAAGGTCGGCAGCGTGTGAGCAATGCCATTGGTATTGCGAGCATCTATAGGCTGCGGGAACTGCTTAACATCTGGCAGGTCTTACTCTTTTCTTTGCTGACTTTGTTTCAATAGAAAAAAAATATTTTAAGACCTAAAATTATAAAATTAGGTTCTCTTTTCTATAATGATTAATGTCTGTAAATTATATGTTTACAAACTATGGCTGAACACGTCTAGGTAGGTAACCGCACCCCTGTTCCTAGGCCGCTTGCCTTCCTGTGCCACCGTGGGAACAGGGCGCCCCTCGAACCCACCCTGATCCCACCCTACACTCTACCCGAACTACCTTGTAAATGAGGTATGATGTGTTGGTATGTTCTGTGTTGATTACCTTTTTTATTAGACGTCCAGAAATATATTAATCAAATATACTTTGGATAAAAATATACCGAGAACATTAAACTTAGTTGGACGAATCTTTGTTGATAAAAATTATACCTACCTGTACAAATAAATTTAAATATAAATTTAAATAAATTTAATATATCATTGCCAAATCAAAAATGTATAATAAAACCACAGATATACAAATAAAACTGAACTTCATCGTGGGGATGATCGCTAAGTGAAACAAATATAAAAAATAATTCAAAATAAAAAGGATAATAATTAGTTATAAATACTAAATGAGTAAGTACTCGTATATTTGAAAAATATTTGATCAAAAATAATATTTTAAGACAAAAGGGTCAGGTTGCTAGTTATATTTACTTAAAAGATCACTTTATGGTCATTTATATCATGTACAATTAAAACTTGCTATCTCTAGGTGACCACGAGAAATTTATTATAGTTTTGTATTGATGTAACTAATCGATATTTAGTCTAAAATCCGATTTGAACGAGTCAAAGTCATTATACTAAATTGTGTTAATATAATAGGTACTAACATATCAATACCGTGTTATTAAGATTCGAATACTAAACACAACCATTAAGGATTATTATAAGCGTATTGCGAATAGCATGACTATCGTGCATCAATTAATTGTATATAAAATCAATCCGAAAGTAGTGGATGTTTATCCATAGTGACCTGTTAAGACAAAAACTAGTTCCGCCACACACTCCCACCACTATTTCTCCTTTAAGCCAGGATCGACAATGGTGACCGAAGATGACGGCGTGGTTTGACCTTTGACGAGTCCCGGGGAAAAGTTAAATTTTCCTGACACCTGCGCGAATTTAATCGATATAAATAATAGGAGGTGAAACTTTATCCACAAACTTAATACCTAGTATTTATTTATAGATACTAATTTATACAAGGCAAACTTCATTATATTTATCTAGTCCAAGCAGTGTGGTTCCAAATAATAGGTACAGCCAATCAGGTGTGAAATAAAATCTAACGAAATTAAGTTGCGCAACATTCGTTATAATAACGATTTACGAACGTTACCAGAGTGTCGTAACGTTATAACGGCGAACGGCTGGTATCGTAACGGCGACAAAAAACAAACTTCCGATTGAGGAAGACGTAGATGTGAAATTACGTAAGGCTGAGCTGTAAGAAAACCTCTTTTCCTTTCATTCGTATTTGTACATTCTATTTTAGTAGGTCGCCTTGCAATATGTATTTTGGGCTGTACAATTTTTATTCGTATTTTGATTACAGACCGTTATAACCCAGCGGTAACGAATGGCGCAAAAAAGTTGAACATTGCGAATTACAAGCCGGACAAGTACTAATTGCTTCGAACAGGAAAAGTTTTATGAAGAAACTTGGTAAAGAAACGCATAATCTTAAAAAAACTTTCTCATGAACAAATGTTAAATCGTTGAAATATGGTTACGTATCGAGGTTTTCAGCTTCTTATTTTGAATAATGACAAATATTTCCATTTATTATATATACCATAGGTCGCTATGTCACAAAATATCTAGTAAATCCCCATTAAATGTGTGTCAAATAATTATATGTAGGCAATATTTATTGACTGCATTGATTAATTCCAACTATAATATTGAAACTATATCACAAAAGTGAAACTTAAACTTTGTCAGTCTGTTTGTCCTTCTTTCACGGTCCAACGGCTGGACTTAATTCGATAAATTTTGCATTAAATAAGGGAGTATCGATCGAGGCTATATGTACACTACTCTAGATCACAGCCTTCTCTACAACGCAACTGTTTTAATTGCAAAACAGTTAGGCTCGAGGTTTGTCCCTCAATTAGTTCTAGGGAAAAGCTAAATTATCTTGATCCGAAAGAATGAATAGGAGGAGTTGGAAGAAAATTACCCACTTTTCTCTGGGACTTGGCGAAGGTTAAACCTCGGCGTCATCATTGGACATAATTGTCAATCCTCGGTTATAAGAGTAACAGTATCTGGGAGTAGTGGATAAGTCGCGGGCATAGTCACATAAAAAATCGCTCTCATTGTATACAAAAATAGAATATATAAATAGCTAACGGCATACATAGAAACTAATCCGACCATGCTTCGTCAATGTACTTACAATACCTATCCGCGCACCGTTAGGCCCCATTAACCAAACAAGATATAGCGAACTTCTTCCACGACCGTTGGTCATTCGAACCCCTGGCCCGCTCGCGGACTCGTACAACCGCTTCCTTGCAAAATTATTGTCATTTAATAACACAGGTCGGACCCCTTCGCCATTAAAACCCATTCAATCGCGAAAATAGCACAATTGATCACTTGTCATATGCGAATCCTTTTATAATGTTTTGCATCGTAAATTTTGGAGTACTATGGGCTGTAACTTTCTTAGATTATTATCAAAACACGTGGTTTAATTTATACGAGCCTGATGTGAGGATAAGGTGCGTGTAATGGTTGTAGCGGTGTGTTAACTTGCTAATCGGTCCTCAGGTTGTAGATGGGAAGATAATTCTCGCCCTAAGTTAAAGCTTTGTTCAAGAATGTGTATGGATTTGTAGAGTGGTTAAACGTGCCAATTTTCGTGTCGGAATATTCTGATCCAGTATATAAGAATAGTAAGTACCTGATGCAGGTTATGTAAATACTCAAGCTGGTATTAATAAACCGATCTCAAATATAAGAGCGATTTTGGAAATATCATTGTTTTTATGATAACTCATACTATTAATACATACCAACTCATACTATTAATACATACTATATCATACTATTATATAATTATCTGTTAAAAGCGAACTTATGATCGCTCTAAGACACTCGCATCAAGCAACGCGCTACCTACTTTCTCCAGAAATATAACTTCACTCAAGCACCGCGAGGACGCCGCGGCACTATCACAAGCGTACAAAGACTCTGCGGAACAATAGCGACCATATGATGGCGCATAAACAGGTGACCTTGACGGTTCATAATGATAAAAAAAGGTTCATTTACACTGCAACTGTTCTGAATGGGGTCCATTGTGAGGACACGGCACCCACACTCTACTAGCGAACAGGTGTTGCATTGTTATATGCAAATTACGACTTTCGCTCTCGCACTATACAATTCTTTTTAGGGATAGCATTCGCGTTTTTGATATTGTTCGTGCTATAGAAATATGTTCTAAGTGTATTTTTGTGAATGGGACGAAAAACAAGATTCGACTGCGGGCTTTGACATCGGGAACGATTTTACTGTCATAAACTAAGTCTTAATTTGGTGATCCAGCATCGCAAATTTAACTTGTTATATAACAGTATAGTACAGTAGTAGTAGGTACTTACCTAATGAATTCTCAGAACCGTTTTAACTTCGCTTACTTTCTTTTATTTTACACATGTAAGGCATCAAGTTCCATCAAGTTTCTTGGAACTTTTGGCTGTGTATTGATTATGCACGTTATTCATTTGACCTATTTAATTTGAACGGAATTTACCACCGCCTGCTTAAGAAAACAATAGACAGGGAGTTAGCAGTCAAAATCAGAGTAGAGGTGTAATAATTTACCTTCCATTGCCTTTATATTGGGGGCATATTCAAAAGGCACAGACCATACTCGCTTTGGATTCCGCACTTAGAAAAGCTTCTGGTGCTTAAAGTTGCCGAGTAGGAGCGGAAGCAGTACCAATGTGGTTGGTCGGGAGCGCAGGCAACGCATTGTAATTGGTCTATCGGAAACAATAAGAGATTGTGATTAGTTAAGCGTAAGTGTAACGGAAACTTATATCATAGAAGGCGGAGGCCGAAGGGTAGTTGGTCCGTGTTAAAAGTGTCCCACAAGCAGTTGAGACTAGTTGAAATAGTAGCTTATAGGCACTTAAGTTCCTTAAAAAAATGTTTGTAAAGGCACTTTTCGCACTAAGAAAATAAAAAAGATTGAGTAACTTACATTGATAATTATAATTGCATTGCATAGTCATTACTCGTATAAAACAAAGTCGCTTCCCGCTGTCTGTATGTCCATATGTATGCTTAGATCTTTATAACTATGCAACGGATTTAGATGCGGTTTTTTTAATAGGTAGAGTGATGCAAGAGGAAGGTTTATATGTATAATACATTCATAATGTAGTAGAGAAATATATTAAATGTATTATGTGTGCTTAGGTACCTAAGCATATATAATACCTAAGCACACATAATACATTTAATATAAAAAAACTAGATTAGATAATTAAAATTATAAAATTAGATAATTATCAGGATATAAACAAAGACAGCGTTATAAGGAAGCGGCATATAGTTGTTTTACTGGTCAATAAAAACTGTAGAGCCACATAGTATGTACCGAGTATAACATATTGTGACGTAATCATTATCGTAAATATTATGATACTCATTGTATCAAAACACATGATTTTCTATGCTAACGATACTTTTGCTGAATCATCATATAGGTATCATTAACGTCATGTTCACGTAAATGCCAAAACTAGAGTTTTTATTGTTAGATCAAGTACTAGCTAAGTAACGTACTCAAGGTCTACTAATTAAATTTTTGTTCATGACTGTACCTACTAAACTGTGTGTAATTGAATTTTCAGAAGTAGAACATGACCGGGTTTCGTTCAGGATATGATAGTTACTTTTTAATCCCCGACAAAAAAAGAGGGGTGATATAAGTTTAACAAGTGTATCCGTGTGTCTGTCTGTGGCATCGCGGTGCCTAAGCCGATGAACCGATATTAATTTAGTTTTTTTGTTTGAAAGGCATTCTGATTAAGAGTGTTCTTAGCTATGTTTCGTGAAAATCGGTTCAGCCGATTGAAAGTTATCAGCTCTTTTGTAGTTTAAAAAGTCGTCGCATCGGTGGGTGTTTAAATCATAAATTAAGTTATTTAGTATTAGTTAAGTTCAAGCCCTAACCCCAGAATCTAAAGATGAGTAGTAACTTGTTCGTAAAAGTAATATCTTAAGTCACTAGTTTTATTCTCTATAGTTCAGATAATGTCGAAAATTATTGTTCTTAGCCAAGTAATAATCACTTGTTGCATAACTTGTATATACATATAATACGATTTATTTATTAAGAATTCTATACTGCCGGTATGACTTAGGTAAGTGTTATTAAGTTAATAATAATAAATAACAAGTAATGACTCGTTTATAAATACGGATGTAAGTAGATGTAGCTGTACCGTCAAGAGCCAAGAGCTGTTCTCAAATGGAGACTACACCTAATTTATCAGGTTAAATAATTCGTCAGTCCAAACGAACAGGGGTTTGGGAGAAATAGCAAAATACAGGTATGCACTAGGTATATAAATAGTGTTCCATATTTCCTGAACGATTTTGTAATTGTACATTTATCTTAGATCTATTCGATTTATATAGAACGATAAGTGATTAATAAAATCACTACAGCTGATAAACAACAGGCAAGACCGGGAGCAGTTTGGTAGAGGACGGACTTTTACTCACAGTTACATTGGAGGGGGGTCCCACCTATCAGCCACGCGCGTCTGATGCGATCCTCTTAAATTAACCTTTCCTTTAAACAGTCGGCAATTAATGTGAAGGACTCTTCCTACATGGTACAGTATGCCGAGAACATAATACATAGGAATCTTACTAAATAATTGCATTTTATCTACATTTATCTCGTGGTTGTTGCAGCCAAACCCATATTATGCTGACCTGAGAACTTGTAGTACAAAGCTTCAATTACAAAAGTCTTCCTGTCTCTTCTGTTATCACTTCTTCCTTTTCATTGCCCATTATGAGTGGGACAAGGCACTTCTATTTATTTATAACGGTTTCCTCTCACATTCTGCTTAAAAAGTCCAACGGGCCACTACTGGCAGTTTAATTACTTACATATCTCCTTAATGCACGGGGGGCCCTCGAAAGGGCCCCGGTGCCCGGAAAATCCGTCACTGCACCATTGCAATTGCTCATAACGTTACCGTCGAACAAAAACAAACCAGTTTAATGCACACTAAAGTCGAAAATAAATCGTGCCAACTACTATTGAAGTCAAAACTAGTGTACGGACTGACAAACGGCTTGTTAATCGCCTTTGTTGCACTAGATAATGTCTTGTATTGCAATATCGACTTAAAAGGATTCACAGGATATTAGATTGTGCATGACACGAATTTCTTTGGGGGTCAAGATGGACAATGGATTCATCTATTTAGGGTTACAAACTTGTTAAGTGACGCGTTGTAGACATTGAATTGTTATGGGAATATAGGTAAGATACAATATTATTAGCAACTAGCTGAGCCCGCGACTTCGTCGTGGAATTTAACTTAACAATAACTCTAAATTGAAAATTTTAAAACCCCCGATGCGATTACCTGTTCATCAAATGTATAATTTACCTAGTTCTTCCAAATAATGATGTTAGCGCGATTTGCGTAGCTCCCGTAGCTCAGTATCCATAGCTCATCTCGTAAATTCATCTGGTACAACTAGTTTCGATGCCAGATTATGAAAGCGCCATTAAATCATTTGTTTTGGCTTCCTCATTTATAATCTAAGATGTACAATAATCAACAGAAAATCTGTGTAAAAGTATGAGACATTATTTTGTTATGACATTATAATAATTGACATTAGGATAGACAACGAATTTAAATATTGATGTCACGGAGGTTTAATTCTTAGTAAAATATTATCAATTATGATTCAATTTGATGTAATAACTCTGGTTGAGGTGGATGGGAGCAGCCCAGGGGAAGAATTTTCAATAACGCTAAAATTATTTTAAATTAGATTTGTTTTTTTATATTTTTTCTCAATGGCGGAGCAGCGCCCTCTAGAATTATTATAGCGTAATATTCCATGACCATAAACAAAATTTAACGCATGCGCGTATCTATCATTTGAAACGTGACTTATGGAACGTCTTTAGTTCATACACCAATCTACTATATCTACTATATAAAAATAAGTCGGGTTTTCCTTCCTGACGCTATAACTCCAGAACGCACGAACCGATTTCCATGGTTTTGCATTCGTTGGAAAGGTCTCGGGCTCCGTGAGGTTTATAGCAAAGAAAATTCAGGAAAGAGCATTCCACGCGGACGGAGTCGCGGGGCACAGCTAGTCTCATATAAAAATTGATAAAATATATATTTGTTCCAGAATCAATTAAAAAGCCAGTTCAGAGTATTACGATCATTTAAAAATATAGTAAATCTTAATCCAATAATCTCAAATTTCGAATGGATTCGAGCTGTGGAAATTGGTTTTGGCCGTGAATGTGGCTTTTTTAACCTACAAAAGAGCTGATGATCTTCAAACGGCTGTACCGATTTTCATGAAACATAGCTAAGAACACTCTCGATCAGAATACCTATCTACCAAAAGAAACAAAATTGAAATCAGTTCATCAGCTTGGGCGCTACGTTGCCACAGACAGACATACAGTAATGTTTTTTTTTAATGTAGGTACTTTTGGTTTATTAGGTAGAAACAATGTACCTAAACCACGACCGAGGAGAACCGATTTGTTCGTGTTAGGCCTTTGTCCCACTGAGATATCCACAAGTTATGCGACTGAGATGCGATCCATAGGTCGCCAATTGATATGCAACTTTTATCCCAACTTCATAGCGTAGAATATCAAATGGCGACATTCATATCGTCCCTCACATTTTAAAAAAATCTTCATATACAATCCATGCGAATAATAACTGAAATTACCGACGGCAGGCCTGGTCGGCCTTCAAATGACGTCGATTTGTTCAGCTGTGGACTAGATACACGTGTTTGTCCAACGTGTCAGCGGGTTGGATGTGTACCGACAGGTGCGGCCGGTACTCCATAGGTTATCATAAACATTGCTTTATTATCTTATTGAATTGATTTTATGTATCGAACACGTCTTTTTATGCATGTACCCTATTAATATGTGCTATCACCGGCTTCTACCCGTTGCAGATGACCAGCGATCCAACTCTCTTAACCACTGGCATCTTGATCGACTCGTACTCGAATCGCAATACGTCAAAACTGACGTATCGCGTATTTGAATATGTCAGTTTTGACAGATTTCCTATAGAAAAACTGTCAAAACTGTGATGTCTCGATACGTCACTTTTTACGTATTGTGCGTCGAGGCCCCTGGGGGCACAGTCTGTTAACCGTTCCAATAACACTCAATTCGCAATTCGCTTTTATACATTTGGAAAAAGGTGGTATTTTGACATAAGAACCAAATACGAAAAATGTGTTAATTCGAAATACATTGAGTTAAAATTACAGTTAACAATTTGTGAGAGAAAACGAAACGCATTAAAAAATTCATCAGCAACATTGCACAGTCATTGTTCTGCGTACGCTCACAACGAATTTCACAAACGTCAATTAATATTAATAGACACCTAAACCGAAATTCCGCCAAGAAAAAAAACACACACATTAAATTTGTTTTTATGATTTTCTGATTGAGGTTCCGTATAAATGCACAGATAACACGATGACCTTTCCATTTTTAATCCCTTAACATTATAATTATGTAAGTATTTATTTAATTGAATTCCGTTGCGTCTTAACAAGTCTAGGAACCTTGAAATCTTCGTCTATACGCACGCTCGTTGCGAAGAAACATCAAATAAATTGAAAGGAAAATTAATTGGTTTCACATGTTTTATAAGGAACCTTCGATCTCGTAGACCATTCACGGCCCTATACGAGTATCGTTGGATGTGACCTTCGGACGCGGGCCGGTCGAATTCTCGAAATAAATTAAAAAATGCTCACTCATCATCAATCAAACGAGCTCGATTCCATCAATATAATTTACTTTTTGTAGTTTTTACCCGAAAGCGCCCTCCGTGACTCGCCAGTTGTGGCCGCCAGGTACCGCCTGCGCCCACTTCGGAAAATAACTTAGAACCCCACGTGGGCTAAGTAATACCTAAAATCCATTCCTATAATTGATTTCGATTTCAAATTGAAAGGAAAAACTTCCAATCACACTGTCGATGTAATCCTTTTACGTTTCACAAATGTTTCGCATCGAATATTTTATTGATGGAAATCAAGGAATAAAATCAACCTTTCGAAAATTAATTTTACTTAAGGAATTGATGTTTTATTTCCATAGCTATATAATAATGTCGGTAAGAGAAGCATACGACCCGCCTGGTGTTAAAGAGTTACCGTAGCCTATAGATGCTTGAAGTACGAGTAAGCGTTATCTTAAAACATGGTAAATATTACCTATCTAACTTTAGCCTTTAAACGCTTGTAATATCGAAGGCATAGCTCGAGTTGCCGAACTGAAGGGCATTGGGGCAAAGGTAGGGGAAGGGAGGGGAGTTGGTCTTCCTCATTCACTCAACGTACAAAACGCAGATACAAGTACTTTACGAACTTTTACGATCTTCTGTGATACCCTATCGGGTTCGTGATACTAGTCCGGTCGAGCCATCCCGCATCTAGTCAATTCCGTCAGATTCCGCAATCTGTATACCGTATCAAGTAGGAACATAAGGCCACTTGTAAAAGCACCCGCCGCCTGGCGTGTGGTGGCGCACGCCAGCTCCCGTAGTGGTGACATGTCGAAACGGCTTCGGCCGTGGCGCTGCCAGTAATCGGTTTTCTCCAATAAACGGCGATTAGACTCGCTGGCGTCAGCACGCCCGCTCCGCCCGCGTACAATCGAGTGCACAATCACTGGGGCGAGTAGTCGATTGTAGTTTGTAGTTGATCGTAGGCCAACGACAAAACAAATAAAACTGTTCTTAAAAAAAGTTGCAGTGTTTGATTAAAGACAGCTTCCAATTTTA
Source organism: Notodonta ziczac (assembly GCA_918843915.1). Classification (NCBI taxonomy): domain Eukaryota; kingdom Metazoa; phylum Arthropoda; class Insecta; order Lepidoptera; family Notodontidae; genus Notodonta; species Notodonta ziczac. The sequence continues at coordinate 4,104,140 of OU974037.1, forward strand.
AACATTTTGGTGATACGGTGATGTTATTAACTTCTTAAATGATGGTTGACACGGTTGGGGGTGCGGAGCTTATATTTTTATGATCTCGAGGCTAAATAATGTCAGGTGTTATTCTTGCGACCTTAATATGATTGTACTAATATATTGTTGGAATGACGCTATAAATCATTATTGTAAATAATAAAAGACAAAGATAACACGCTAATTTAATTGTTTAGGTACCTACTTGGGTAGGTCTATTTTCCTGAGGTAATTAGATATGTTCCAAATTTTGTTTTTTGCTGGTCCTTTATTGCTGATCAATATTCCAATATTATAAGACCTCATATTGAATTCAAAAATGTTGTATAAGTATATTTATATTAAAAATACGTTTACTATACGAGTAGTAATACGTATATGGTTAGGTTAGTGCCCCTTCAGACATTTTGACAGGAGCAGAACACAATCGTATGATTAAAAAGAAAGCAAAGCGTTTTCTTCTCGAGAGTACGCGGTATGGTCGTGACCAGACGGCGATTTCAATTATTATCAAGAAGTCGTTTCACGAGCCCGCACTGGAGCACTTTTAATCATTCTCTTATCCTACTTTTAATAAGAATACCGTTTTCGTGTTATCAATATTACAGCTTACACCCATCCGTTACAGTGCGACCCCGTCTTAGCCGATGTACTTAAGTTATAAAGTTACAAAGACATAGACATGACAAAAAATTGCTATTTAGTATTCAAAGTTACGACAGTCGTTAACAAGGCGACACAAAAAGCCACCGGAGGCTTCGATAATAATACACGGGCATACGCCACGAAATTATCATCGGACGGACTCTGTTTACACACAGTATTAGAAATAAAAAAGATCTTTCTACTTTACACCTCATCTTGGAGTAAAAAACACAACATTCCATCTGTCTTCTGTAAGCCTTCCAAAACGATAAATAAACACTAGTCGAGATCTCGTATGAAGTAACGTTCGAAGTATGCTATTATTGAAACGCTCGCTATGGGATGATTCTATCGATTGATATTTAACACCTAGAGTGTCACGAGCACCTACGTCCGTGTATAAGATTTGTAGGTATAAGACGCGAGCGGCCATTGGTTATTTATTTCCTATGTTAAGTAACACGTCAACGATAATAGGGTTTCATAAATCGATTATGTCGAAGTCTATCGGTTTTTAGTATAAATTCTTGTAAAAAAGCGTAGATGAACGGAATTAAAAAAAAACAAAAAAAATAATCTTACTTCCAAAATATTGCGACACTTGGGGCAGAGGGTGCTTGGAGGTGGGGATCATTGGAAGGGTTAAAGTCTATCGGTTCAGGTTGATATAAGCATGCATATAAATAAACAACAGACTGAAACACCTATACATAAAAAAAAATACCTACAACAACTAACACACCTATTGTAAACGATGAATTCCAACATTTGTGACAAAATTAAAAAGAAATGTTTAAAAAAAGTTCGTTACGGATTAGGAACGATAAGTAATCAGTTAAGTAGAAGTGAAAGTCAGGCAAAGAAAAATATATTCATAGTCGCAATTACGCCATCTAGTTGATTTTTAGGGAACTTTTTCACAGTTACGTATAACACTTATCAAGCGTGACGATTTCGGCCACTCCTACCCCAATACGCGTAAAGGACCTTCCTCCCCATAAAATAAAACAAGAGAATATGAGAACTTTATTTCGGTATTCGCAATAGTTACTAACAAAATCAATCGAACAACAGAATAGTCCACATATATCGAGCGATCGGCTCTACGGCGCGAAGTGAGCCCGAGGTGACGGCGCGGCTCAAAGCTTCGACAGGCGTCCAGCGCCGCTCATAATTAAGAACGGTGACTGTTGAAAAATGGCGGCCGCCCCCGGCCCGCCGTGAATAATCGTCGTAATTACGATTCAGAATAATTTCCAGCCAGTCATATCGATGCTATCGGTAGGTGTCGACGGGCGCTCGTTACGCGCACGCAGCAACGCTAAATCACTATGTGAAAATTGCAATTTCTTAATATTGTACGGTTTGTCGACGTACCTGGAAAAGTTATTGGAAGAACCTATATTTTTAAGACAGTTGCTGTGGTGTAAATCAATCGTGCCGTTCTAATTTTAATTTTCTTTTACAGAACAATAATAGATTATATTTTATGAAATTCGTTTTTCTGAACGTTTCGCCCTTGTTTCGTTTTAATTAACATTAAGGGTTCCAAAACAATGTAAACCAGGAATTTATAAAATGACCGCCTAAATGTTGGCGAGCCCGGGGCCGACCGACTTGACCACTCTATTACCACTCCGTATCGCTTCTCTATGGCCGTGGTCAACATATGTACCTACTTATGATTATTATTAGTGCACTTCAATGAAACGCTTAAACGATAGATAAATATAAATACATGACGAAGCATTCTCGATTGAAACGTTACACGTGCCTGACAAAGAATTCAGCTGAAAATCAATTGTATTGGACCCAATTTACAATAGCGTACGGGGCGCCGCGAACTAGTTCCGGTGGTCATAAATAGAACTAATATTAAGAAACCTTCATTTGACTGAAGATACTTCTGCTTCTTGAATATTTACTTCATCAACTCTTATGCTTCACAATTGATCCATGAATTCGCGTATAGGTACTAAATACCAATAAGTTTTTAAACTACACTCAAAAGACAAATTGTACCTGATCAATAAATAATATAAAGTGACGAAAAAATTTTTTATTTTAATTAGTCTGACATCGACTCGAAAATAGGTCTAATAATATTTTTGATTACAGGCATTTTTTTCTTGTTGGAGGATTCGATACTTAGATGTATCAGTTTATAACAAAGAAAATAATTTATCATAGATAATCAAATCCTTTCTCTAATTAATATAATCTGCTCCGGCGCGGAGGCGTGTCGGTTGCGCCACGCCGCGTGGGTACATTTAATTATCTGTTAATACTTTTTTCGCGTTGCGTCATCGGACGCGGCCACAGCGGCGCCTGCACAGCGTTATTTACCACGGAACTTTTTAAAGTTTTTTTTTCGTTTATCTTACCAATTATAAAGAGTGATGGCCTTTAAAAAAATGGGTGGACAATTATAAAATTTCACGAAAGTCGCACCGAAAAAAGCCCAAATTTAACAACGATTAATCTCTTTAATAGATCCCGTTGGGTTTGAATCAAAAATAGTCAAATCTTAAATAAACCGAACCGTTCTGCGCAGACTTTGACTCGAGAAAAAACAGTTTAACAGTGTACCATCAAAAAAGAGGTACAAAATACGGCACGACGTAAACAAGTGGTTAGTGTTAAGTATTTATTTATGCAAGCGAGAACACGGTTTTGGCCGTGAATAAAACAAAGCTTAGAAGGAATATTGATATTCACAATGCTCGAATTTGTACAGTAGTTTGACTGTCAGACCGCGAAGTTCCAATTGCCAGTTGCATCCAATGGGAGACTAAACTCTGTCCCGAACTAAGCCAATTCGAGATAGCAAACATACTTACTAATTATATTTCTCTATCGCTCTGTTTCAAAGTCGTCAATAGCCCAGTGGTTAGAGGGGCTACCCTCGAAAGCGAGAGGTTTCGGGTTCGATCCCCATCCGAGCCATTCAACTATTGACGTGGGCGCACTCCTAACATAAGTATTAGCTTAGCTGGAGGCGCTAACGAGAATACTAGTAATGTGATGAACTCATAAGTTTACTAAGCAAAAATCCAAATTCTCAGACTAGGGGCCGGACTGTGTTAACCGCTGGCATCTTCATGGACTTGCACTCCACTTTCTGAACTACAAAACTCGTATCGCTTATCTGAACACGTAAATTTTGACAGTTTCCTATAGAAAATCCGTAAAACTGACGTATTCATAAACGTGTTACGTCAGTTTTTACTAGTAACTAGTGCATACCTTCCACATACAATGTTCATTAGGTTCCTATCTATCTATATGCCTACATATCCTATCACATTTTATCGCATCATACTCTTGTTCCTCTTAAAAGCAATCAGCCTTGTACAGTGTAAGGTTGAAATTATCACTACCTAGTAGGTAACTCATCGATTTTTTTATATGAAAAAAAAACAGTGCCCGAAAGAAGCGAAGCTTTATAGTATAATGCGTAGGGCGCCGCAACCTATATATATCGTGTAACGCTACTGACGTCATCTACAACGCTACTGACGCTTAGCATGGATAGAGTGGCCGCGCGGCGAGCACCCCGAAAATCCATACAGTAGCTTCGCTTTTAAAAAAATCAACCGTATTGAGAACCTGCTCCTTTTTTGAAGTCAGTAAAAAACATAATTATGGAGGTACTCATAACGCTAACTATTTAAATGTCTTCCTGTGTATGCATAATTTCAGCCGATTTCAGGCATAGACACATAATGGGTTAGCTGGATTACCTGTTACCCGTTACTGGCATAATAGCTCTCTGGCAGGGAACTAATCGCGGCCGGCGTGATGGATGGCGCGGCTAATTGCCGCGGTCGCGTCGACAACTCACAACACATTACTTACGATTTTTCATTTATTTATTCTGAACCTACTTAGTTTGCAATTTTTTTGTAATTGGAGCAACCTATTAACTTTGAATGGGGAAACTTAATTTCACTGGATGTTTTAAGATATTTTATTTAACATGGTGAGATGAAAACTTAACTTGATTGTGTCTGTGTCGTATAAATGTATTTTATTTCATTTTGTAAATATAAGGTTTTATTTTAAATCATGCACGATATTTTATGTGGTCCCTATTATTTAAAACTTCCTTGATGGCACCTTTGTAAATGCTAAGGTTGATAAACCTACCGCAACAAAAAAATCCGATGGAATAATTTATTTTTGGTTGGCGAGACTGGCGATAGATTTCATCGAAAGTATAATATGTACTGTAATACAATAGATGTAAAACTATTTATAAAATGGAAACTCTAAAGGGAAAGTCTGATTTTTTATGAAAAACTAATAATTTAAAAAATCTAATTCCAGCCACTTCCTGTGTTTCTTTACAAATGTTTACAAAAATCAGGTAGCGCCAACATTTGGTGCGTGTTATTAAGATGGTAATACAAAATGGAGTTATTCTAATTGAGTTACGAGCCACTGGCGGTGCTATTAAACTTCATTATTCCGTACTTCGCGTGCACGTAATATATGAGTTTTATGGTTATATGTAAATTAATTGCTTGTAATAAATGATTACACCGTGGATCATGTTATCTGATAATTGACGATTTGAACGGTTAATTAATTAGCATTATTTATTTGGAATAGTTACTTAATTAAAGATAATTAATACAATTAATTTAATACCCTTATAGGACATTCACATTATGCAGACGACACTGATTTTCTATACATTTATGACAGATAATAGCCGAATTTAGCACATGAACACAATAGAATTTAAGAAAATTATCGGTATCGGCTTAACCGAGTAAAAGACCGCTCACTTTGATAAAATATGGACATTTTAAAATGATTATTTTTTGTTATAAAACAGCTTACTAACAATGCACATTACTAGTATTCCCGTAAGCCCCTCCAGCTAAACTAATGCTTGTGTTAGGAGTGGGCTCACGTCAATAGTTTAATGGCCAGGATGGGGATCGAACCCCGAACCTCTCAGCTACGAGGGTGGCCCGTCTAACCACTAGGCTATTGGCACCTTTAATTAAAACACACCTAAAATTATTTGAAGTATCTCAAATTTACTTTGTCTTTAATTTTAATCAATATAATAGCAGGTACAGACCTTTAAGTGTACAATGCTAATAATCGTCATTCAAAATACTAGAGAAAGCAAACGAATATCGTAATTCGTAACTAGAAAAGATAAACGCTTATAAAACGAAGTATGTGACATTCCACTGAATGATTACATGTCACGTTAAACAATAAGTTCTCACGGGTTAATGAACGTGAATTTTGGACATGTGAGTAATAATTTAATGATATTCGCTCGCATTGTACCACGTGAATGTGAAAGCAAATAATTCCCACACTCGACATAAGAAACTTATAATTTTAATAAATATAACGTATAGTTTAAAATGTTTGTAACCCCGTACGATTTTTCTAAGAATGTTCTTATTATATTATTGTCACCCTGTTGGTACACGAGTCGAGATATTTGTTTTATTTTAAATCATTTTTTTTTAGTTGCATAAATTATTAAACCATATAATTTCGATAAAAACATTTGTTAAATATTGATGTTATATCAGACAAAACATATAAACAACCGGTTCTTCGGTTATATAACAGTACATTTATCGTTTATTACAGCGTTTAAAATTCGAACAATACTTCAAAATCAATTAACGTCGATCATCATAATTAGATGAAGAAATATAAACGAGGTGCAAGTGAATTCTGCAGTAGTGGAGTCAAAATAAATCAAACTTGAAAAATTGTTCGATATTCGAATGGCGATGATTGGCGACCTCGCTTCCGAAAGCCATCACGGACCCGGCCGAGGCAGAAACAAAAAGGCAGACGCTGTCGCCGGTGCGCTTCCGATTGCACTGCCAACACTGAAAAATTACATGAACAACCCGACAAGGCCGGTTAATATATTACGAATGCTCGCTAAAATGGACTGGATTTTAGCGTTTCATTTTAAGGTCTAATTATATTTACTAGAATTTCACCTTTCACTACGATGGCGAACCTCGTTTAAACCGTAGTATATATAATATTTTTGAATCTGTTGTCTAAACTAAATTTGATACATCTATAAGTCTTTCGGCCTTACTCATACATTACGACCTTGCGTGAAGGTTGACAATACGGTCTGTTTAGTCAATTTTAGTTTGTGTAACAACAGAATCAGTTTAGTTTTTTTCAGTAGTCAGTTCGAATTTTAAAAATACTTTTCTTTTCGATCATTTTTTGTGCTTTTAATTAAATACATTTTAGTGTAACTGTAATTACATTTAAGTACATACATCCTTGCATACAACAGCAAAAACAACACCGTCATTATTTTTTGCAACATACGGATACATTTGAACATCTTGCGCAGTTTATAATGTTGTCAAATCAAGATAAACCGTCAGACATAATGGATGATGATAACCCGCAAAAGCCAATTGCGATATTTCAATGAGCGCTAATGTTTTCAGTCAACGTTGGGTCCGAACGCGTCCTAATGACACCACAAATCTTTCCCGGTGCACTGATTCTTTTTACGTAATCACGGCCCACCTTCGGAACGTCCTTCGGCATTCCGAGAATCATGCATGACTTGTTCAAAAAATTCCGACAATCACAAGTTTGTTGTCGTAAATGTTCCTCATCGTTCCGGGAACGGTACGGTGACTTTCTTTTGTTTCGCACGCAGCGCTCCCGGAGCGCGCCGAATCAACTCGGCGACGGTGTTTTGTTTGGGTAGCGGGCACATGTTTTGACATCCCTCAATATTTTTTCAAATTTGGCGTTCATCTATATATATAACTCATAGATGACTGACTGACTGACTGACATAGTGATCTATCAACGCACAGCCCAAACCACTGGACGGATCGGACTGAAATTTGGCATGCAGGTAGATGTTTTTTTTTTTTTTTTTTTTTGGGCCCTTTGACTTTAGTCAAAGGGTTAATAGGTTTTATGTTTAGGTACGAGTATGTGTATTTCGTCTCGATTGTATTATGGTGTTAAGTTTCGATTTTGCAGGTAGATGTTATGACGTAGGCATCCGCTAAGAAGGGATTTTGATTAATTCTACCCCCAAGGGGATGAAAGTTTGTATGAAACTTTGTCAATTTTAAACCGATCGGGCTGAGACTTTGCATGCAGATAGCTACTATGACGTAGACATCCCCTAAGAAAGGATCAAAATTCCACGCGGACGAAGTCGCGGGCTCAGCTAGTTACCACATAATGGCTCTATGCCCGATTGTATACAAACCAACTCCACTGACTTAGTTTTGAATGCGACCTCTAATAGGTCGATAAACTCTGATAGCGGGCTTTGCCTGCAAAATCCAACAATTTAGTTTGAGGACTGTGCCTGGGTATAATATCTCTGCCTAGGCGGATTGACCTCAGTGATTTGGGTTAGGGTATTTTTATAACCCAACACAGACAGAAAAGCCCGCTCATTCTCAAAACTCAATTGGTCGTCGTCATTTTAAAAGCACAAATCGTGAAGACAAAGTCCACTATAAGATCTCAACGACCAATTAGAGGCCGCATTCGTAAATCTATTAGTCGAGTTTTCTTAGGTATATAAATAAACTAGCTGTGCCCGCGACATCGTCCGCGTGTAATTTATCTTAACAAAAATTTCGGGATTATTCATCCCCTATTTTATCCCCTTGGGGGTAGAATTAAAAAAAATCCTTTCTTAGCGGATGCCTACGTCATAACATCTACCTGCATGCCAAATTTCAGCCCGATCCGTCCAGTGGTTTGGGCTGTGCGTTGATAGATCACTATGTCAGTTAGTCACCTTTGAGTTATATATATTTAGATAAATATCGCCAGACTGACACACCAACTGTATGGTCCCAAACTAAGCAACGCTTGTACTATGGGTACCGTACAATGGACTGGGGGCGATCCCAGTGACACCCAGACCTGGGCAAATTATGAAAAGGCATTTCCGAAATTTGCCCCGGCGGGAATTGAACCCGCAACCACCATGTGCAATGAACCGATCGGCCTACGCTCAAACCACTGCGCCAAGCGGTCGTCAATATGCTGCTAGATTCTGTCATGGGTTGATCCTGTGCAACTATTCAGAAACTGTGCACATCTGTGGTGCACAGGATTCGGGCCAGCCCCAGCAGCATCCTGAGCCATTCAACTGACGTTTGACTGCCTGTTGTTACTTGAACCATTGCGACGTCTTACATTATGTTTTAATAAATCGGTCCTGTGTTGTACTACGTGTTGAGTGCCCTTCTAATGGTGTTAAAGGTTTAAATTTTTCATGATGTCTCGATTACAACAAACAAATCTATGGAGCACAACATGCCTGTTTACGAGGTAGCTAATGCATGAAATAGTTAAACAGCCGCGAGGACAATGGGTGACGATACTTAATAAGTAGGTATATGATCGGCCGTGCAGTATCGACTTCGTACTCGTACAATGTAACACGTGTGTAAATACTGAAGACTAATGCCACGGTAAAACATTTAACAGTCAGGTACAACGACTGGGTTTTAATGTCCTCCAATTACGGTGTTCACTCAGTTAACGATTCCGTTCGGCAACTATTACAATTTTATGTTTTCAAGCGGGCGAAACGCGAAATTCCTGGGAGTTGTTGGGTAAAATACAATATTGTAGCTACAGAATTGCCTATATTAGATAGATACTCCCGTATGGTATGCTTGAATGGCAGCGAAAATGGTAATACGTCCGCGTAAGCTGACTGATGCAAATGAAATGGGGATAAAGACAGGAAGAGTCTCCAAAGTCTAATGAGTCATCTGAGACATAGCTCCTCTTGTTCATTTCCGTCACGGCGGCCAATATCAACGAAGACTGCGCAGGAGATATGATAGTAAACAAAGTGAGTGCGCAAGCATAGGTGTACTATCTCTTCTCTCACTCTCTTAGTCCGATGGGAGAGCAATCGAACACGACCAGATAGAGGTCAGGCGCATGACCGAAGGCTTTACCTACTCTCAAAAGTACGGAGACGGTCCTAGTTCAAATTGCCACTAAAAGGTCACCCATCTCTGACTGACCTTGTCAGGCTTTGCTTAACATTTGATCGTACAACGTAATGCATGTACATAAAGTTGAAAATGACAACCACAGTTGACTAAATTTATCCAGGCGAAAGTAAAGTCTTAAATGCCGCTTCTTGCCAATGTGAATGTTAAACTTATTAACATAAGATTAAAATTAATTTCCGCTTATAATCCTAATGTGCAAATCCTATGTCGCGCCGTGTCGTTAGTGAGCGGCGGCCTTAACTCTGTATGCTTTACCATAAGGTTCACTCTGAAGTGTAGAGGGATGGACACCCTTGGTGGAAACAATATTGGTTAGACTATAATCACCAAAATAACTTTTTTATTTTATAAAAAAATATGTATTTTAGACCTTTCAAGAGGCATCAGACGGAGATACGACGGCGGTGACAATGTTTAATTCGCGCGCGACACCCAAAGCCTCCCGATTCTGCACTCTTGTCCAGCTCACGACAACTTACGAATTTTATTATCTATGGCTTAAAATGATATATGGCCGCTCTTAACTGGGGAATCATAAAATATTTTCTGTTTGTGAAATATTTCTGAAGCAATAAAGCAATAATTCACTACGGGACTACGGGGAAGGCTTTATTTGCCGCCATAAACGTTCTGTTTATGGTGTACTTTTTTGCTGGCCGTACGCTCGCCGTGGCGAGGCAACGTGCGCGCGCGCACATAAACCTCAGTTTATCATTACCGCGACTCGTACGTGTCGTCGGATTCTGTTAAAAGTCACGCCGATGATGGAAAACTGCCAATAACTGTGTAGGTGCCTACATGTAGTTACATTACCTATTCGTTCGCACCCAAGCAATACCAAACTGAGCAATATCACCACCGTGAGATTTTTTTTAATGCAGGTTTTAGTAATGCGTATGGAGAACTCGAAATAGATTTAGTTGGTTCATTTCACGAGGACGTGTGCTGTGACTCTTATGACACTAGCATATGGGTCAATTTGCAATAATTCACGCATCTCCGTGAAAAGAAACTGACTATATAAGTTTTCACATTACAGTTCATACCCCTAAAACTTTTTTTTTTTTTTTTTTTTGATCTGGACTATATGTTGTTGGCCAGAGTGGCCATAACAACTTCACCCGGACAGAGGGCGAGCGCAAGTGCGCTCCAGCCATAGGGGCAGGGGGGCAGCTAGCTCAAGGGCGTCACTAGGGACACGACCTCGGCTTGGGCCGCTGCCAGGAGAGGTGGCGAGGGTAAATCTACCACCGGATCGGAACGCGACCTCGACTGAGAAGATCCGGCAAGAAACTCAGCGGGCTTGTCGGGTGCCAAGGTGTGTCTAGGTAAGTAGACGCACCGTCTAGCGGAAGCGGGGGTTCGTCGACCTCGCCGGCGAGGTCGGTGTCTGGCGGGGAGTGTGCGTGTGTCGTTCTCCTCGACATCTGAGTCTAGGAGAGCGGTGAGTGGGTCGGGGGGGTCCAGCACCACATGCCGCGGCCTGCGGCGACATGTATCTGGCTCGTGTGCGGGTGCATAATCGGCGGCGGCGACGATTAAGAGATTGGTGTGTTCAGAAGCCTTCTTGAAATAGCGTTCAGACGCTATTTTGAAGTGCTTCTGGATAGAATCGAGGCGTAAGTCAGAATGAAGGTCTACGTTCCGTACGAACCACGGGGCTCCGACGGCTTGGCGAAGGAAGCGAGACTGAATAGCCTGGAGGCGCTTGATGTGCGAGTTGGCCGCGTGGGCGAACACAACGCTCGCGTAGGACATGATGGGGCGTATGCAAGCTTTGTATAGTGTCACCTTATTTCTAAGGGACATTTTACTCCGCTTGCATAAGAGATAATGAAGGCGACCGAGCACAAAGGCGGCTCGATTGCGGACGTTTTTAATGTGAGGACCGAAGGTCATGGGGCCATCGAGAGTGACCCCGAGATATTTAACTGACTTGGACCAAGGGATAGGCTGCGTGTACAAAGAGACAGTACCTAAGTTGGAGCGAGTGTGGCGTATGGAGGGGCGTCGAGAGGTGGACCTGGCAAAAAGCACGGCTGCGCTTTTGTCCGGGTTCACCTCTATTCGCCATTTCCTAAACCACTCTCCGAGCGAATTGACAGCGCGTTGGAGAACGCGTGTGATATGAGCCTTATTACGATGGGAGAAATAGAGCGCGGTATCATCCGCGTAAAGGGCGAGTTGCACATTGTTCGTGCGGGGGATGTCGTTAGTGTACAGACTGTACAAAAGAGGGAAGAGCACGGAGCCCTGAGGGACTCCTGCCCTGATGGGGTGGGGTGGGGAGAGCGTGCCCTCGACTCGATATCGAAAGGTACGGTTTGACAAGAAGTCTCGTAAGATGAGCACGAGACTGTCCGGCACGCCTAAGAGGTACAGCTTGTAAATCAAGCCGTTGTGCCAGACTTTGTCAAACGCCTTAGCGACGTCAAAGAAGAGAGCTCCCGTGGATAGGGGGCGGCCGGAGGAGGAGTTGAGGCCTTTGAGAATGTACTCCGTGATGCGGTGTACTTGGTGAACACAAGAGTGGCCGGCCCGAAAGCCGAACTGCTCGTCAATGAGAAGATTATTGGAAAAGATATACTCTTTGAGTCTTGCTAAAAGCAGGCGCTCATAGAGTTTGGCAATGGCCTTGAGGAGGCTGATGGGACGGTAGCTCGCAGGGACGTTGCGGGGCTTACCGGGTTTGTGAATGCCAATGACTATTGCCTCCTTCCACGCATTGGGAAAGATGCAGTTCGTCATAGCGGCATTGAAGATAGCTACTAGGAGACAGATAAGCTGGGCGGGTAAGAGTTTGAGAACTCTGTTGCTAATGCCGTCCGAGCCCGGGGCCTTCTTGGAGTTGAGACCTTTAATCAAATCCTTCACCTCGGATTCGGTAACCGGTGTGAGAGCGGTAGTGAGGGGTAAGGAAACCCTGCGCTCGACTTCCCTATCAACGAGTTCCAGGTGGTCGGGATCAGAGGATTGGGTGCTAGGGGAGCACTGGCTCTCGAGAGCGGAGGCTAGAAGCTCGGCCTTTTCGTCGTCATCGAAAGTAGGGGGGTCGCCTGAAGGGCGTAATAGGGGGGGCATTGTGACAGTAGAGTCGGACTTTAAGGCTCTCGCCAAAACATTGTGTCCCACAGAATTTGTACCCCTTGTAATATCAATAGGCAGGTCTCCTATTACATTGGAACTAAAATACAATCGGCGCAATGGTGTACCGCAGAGTAACACAGCATACCCCTTCGGGGGATACACGACAAATGGTATAGGTATGTTTTTCCACTATCATAGTCCATATTAAATCCATCCAGACTTCCTATCCTACTATCCTACTAATATTATAAATGCGACAGTTTGTGAGTGTAGATGTATGTTTGTTACCCTTTCACGCAAAAACTACTGAACGGATTTGGATGATATTTGGAACACAGATAGTTTATAACCTGGATTAACACATAGGATACTTTTTATCCCGATAATCCCGAATTTTTTGTTAAGTTTAATACTACGCGGACGTAGTCGCGGGCAGAAACTAGTAATATTATAAAAGCGAATGTTTGTGAGTGTGGTTGTTTGTTACTCTTTCAGGCAAAAACTACTGAACGGATTTGAGTGAAATTTGGAACACAGATAGTTTATAACCGGGATTAACACATAGGATACTTTTTATCCCGATAATCCCGATTTTTTTGCTAAGTTAAATACTACGTGGACGTAGTCGCGGGCAGAAACTTGTTTTCTATAAACTTACTAAATAAATCTAGTTTATCAAATCCCCTCCTCCTCGCGACCAGATCCCGCCGATCACTTTAATTGGTGCCATTGATCATAGCGGACCATTCGTCCCCGTCACCCGAATCAGAACTGACACGGCGTCGTCAATCGTTAGCGGCGTTTCACACGGCTCGAGTGTGAAACTTAGGAAGTGTCGACGGGGGGCTCCATTAGTCAGCGTGATTAGTTCTTGGAGCGCTAATGTACCAATGAGATGAATAATCGTCGGGTACAGTGACAAATGCCCGGCCGCGGCGCGCACGCACCTGACTCCCCCCACAAACGCGCCGGCCGCCATCACTCAGCATCAAGTGTTATGGAAGATGAAGAGATTTATATTTATTAATGTTAGTGTCGCTATGATTTTTGGTTTTCTGTGGACTGTTTGCTATGGATTTTAAAAAAATGAAAATATGTCCATACAAATTTATTTTAATAGGGAAAGTAACTTAACCTAATGTAAGAAAGGATTATTGTTTGATTTTACAGATTTAGTTATCTCGTCATTCACCTTGTATAACAGAAAATGGTATTTTTTATCGATTTCACTTATAATTTTAACGTTTGCGATTGTAACCGTCATTGACACGGTGATACGGCGCTGATAATTTCTATACACTTTACTGTATATCAAACACGGTCATTATCCCTCAAAAATGTATAGTCTTCTTCATGCGAATGACCTCTAAATGGGTATTTACATGAGTTGTGATGGAAAATGGGCATTATTTTCCTGGTCCACAAAGTAATTCGTAAAGCCATGGCCATACTACTGGTTGATAAATGACTCGGCTACGTATTCAGAGTCAAGGGTTAAAGTCGGCTGCGATCTAGGCGAGTTTTTTTATTATCTTTTAGACTGACACCATTGTTTTTTTCCTATTCTATACGCAGCCCTTTTACTTCTGAAACACGAAAATGTCTCACTATTTGGGCCAAACATCCCCAAGGTGGGGTAAACATCACGGCACCATTACGCCTTTATCCCCAAAGGGTTAGGCATAGGCAGTAATAGAATTACAAAACGCTTAGTACAATATACCAAGAGGGATGTAAGAGTAAGTAGGTATTGGGAACTACAAAAATAGTTTGTTGTCGTAACTTTTTTTCATCCGTTACTTTGCATGGTGACAAAAATTAATCTTTAATCTAAGGTCGAAATATTCATACTCAAACAATATTTTTACTTACCTCGTAAAATATTGTCTCAGTAAAAAAAAAAAACTTGTATCGCCAGATTTGTTCGTAGTCTAATAGTTGAGTCTAAGTCTAAGGATCACACTAACAAAATGGTGGATCATATGAAATAAAATGAAATGAAATTTATTCATATAAATTTATGAACGCGATACGGATCTGCGTGCGTACCTAGGATGGTGTGTACTCTCAAATCAGAGTTAGTTTAACTTAATAAAGGTACAACTAGTTTCTTAATACCACCGGCGGGAACGGAGGCGCGCGTTCGCGGAGTGGCGCGCGCGGCTCTCCGATGAGCGATACGCGCGCAAACGCGTCGTCAACGCTCTCCTGCCGGTCCTCGAAGCCTGGGTGAGGAGGAAGACGGGGCGAGTCACCTTCAGGCTTGCACAGATCATCACTGGACACGGTTGTTTCAGTGATTATCTGTGCAAGATAGGACGCGAAGCGACGGCCAATTGCCACCACTGTGGAGGAGACCAGGATTCCGCCCAGCACACGCTCGAGGCGTGTCCCGCGTGGGACGCGGAGCGGCGGATCCTGGTCCGCCGGATCGGATCGGACCTCTCCCTGGGCAGCGTAGTATCGGCTATGCTGTCCGGGGAAGCGGCGTGGGGGGCTGTGACCTTCTTCTGCGAGACAGTCATGTCCCAGAAGGAGTCCGCCGAGCGGGATCGGGAGAGAGCCGATCCCGCTCGCCGACGTAGGCGCCGTGCTGCGCCACGTCGGGGCCCCCCGGCCCTGATGCCCAGGGCCCAAAACAACGGGCTACCCTCGGGATCGAGAACGTCCAGGGTGTGGGCCCCGGACGTTCCCTGACGACGACGACCCTGAGGAGGACGGCGGCGGGCGTGGCTCCCCGCCGCCGTGCACTGCGAGGGTGCAGGGGGAGCGACCATTTGCTCCCCCGGGGCGAGCTCCCGCAAGGGAGCGCGGCACATGAGGGGCACCGGCGAGTTCTTCGGGAGGGCCCGGAGTCCCTCTGACGTGCGGAAGGCGGCCACCGGGGAGGTTTTAGTGGGTAAGAATCCCACATACCCCAGGCCTTTCCCACAAGAGGCCTGGGAATCTTTGGAAGATTTCCTCCCCGTAAAAAAAAAAAAAAAAAGTTTCTTAATTCCAAAGCAACTAAGTCTATTTTAGCTACCGCAACTTGAACCTTTTTAATAATTATGGATCTCCAATATCATAAATCCTATATCGATCACTGTTTTGATTTAACATCGATCGAGTCCTTTGACTCGCCGGCGCGACGTCAGACGCCAGATTTACAACGGAGCCGATAGCTGCCGTCTGTATTGCGCGAGTGTTTGTATGCCGCACCGAGATGATATACAGCTTCCGAGAAGCCGAGACGACGGAGTACGGCGACGGGATTAGTTCTAGACATGTCATGTGTTCCTACGCAGACCCTCTATGCGATAGGCATTTGGACTCAGTATAAAACTAAAAACAATTGGTGTCTTCGTTAAACCAAACCTTATTTTCGATGATAAATCGAACGACGTGAAGTCACTTTTATGTGTGATACATTTAAGATTTTTTTGTATGAAAATAAGCACTTAGCCACAGCCTACAGGCATGCCTGTTGCTATACCGTTCAAGAGAAATAAACAAAATAAATTTACTTGATAACAGATCAAGTTAATAAAAATACTTACGAAGGACATCATGACATAATATTATAGTTGTAATAATGTTGTTCCGGTTCTAACTCATTGTACGGTACGTGGCTTTAATTTCTACTTAACGGAGATTTTATGTGAGAGGGTGGTGCTACCCTGTCGAGCCAGCCCGTAAGGTGAGCTCAGGTAAGATCGGCGGTGGGTGGAGACCGGATGAAATTAATTCCCGGCGAATTGGCCATGTTTTATAATGTTGTCAACATTTTACAAGACGCCATTTTATCCTGCCGCGACCAGCCCCTCTAGCCAAGTTGCTTCGTCTGCATTCGTTTCTACAAATCGCTACGCTTCATGTATGGAAATGACATAAGTCACGTGATCTACTTATCGACTTGTAATGTCATTTCCATACATTTAAGCGTAGCGTTTTGTAGGAACGCTTGTAGACGAAGCTACTTGGCTAGAGGGGCAGTAGTTCCCGCTAGTCACTCCGACAAGTTGGATGTGTGCTACGCGCCAAAAAAAATGTTAATCCGATCTTTCCTTCGCCAAATGTTAGTCCGATCTTCCCTGAGCGCACTTTATATGAGCTGTAGTAAATAGGCTGACCGTCGTAGCCGTATATTTCTGTCTTGCTCACACTATGTTACCCCGCTTTAGGAATAACCCGCAGGCGGACTTCGAGTAAAAGTAGGTAGCCAAGCAAAATAGAACACTAAGTTATGAACGACCTCCGTTCCGAGTCTCGTTCGGGGGCGTTCATTAGATTTTCTTCAACTCCCTCCCCCATCCACTAATCTCACGCGAGATTCTTCAAAATTTATGTTTTTGCTGTAAATGTGTTGGATTAATGAGAAAAAAATGAGGAAAACCCTAAAGGCCATCCTTGCAACTTCCCTCTAATTCGCTGCTATACGAAACACACTATGGTCTCAGATTTGGCCATATTTTATTATAGAAATATATTTTCACGAAATTTTACACCGTTTTCTGCTAGATAAATAATTACGTGATATTTTCCAAGAGCCCCCCTCCCCGGTAAGTGGGATTTAGAAAGATTCAGCGTGATCCCCTCCCTCCCTAAAACACCTTATGCAAATAATGGACGCCCCCTTCAAATCTATTCGGATAAATATTTTATACATTCAATCGACATAGCCGGACGCAAAAACGTATATCGATTAATAAAATCAAATTGTGTACTACACACATTCTACAAATAAAATGCCTGATTAGCTGCTATTACATTGCAACTTTAATCAGATCCCAATGCCGTAGCTGGCGCGATCTGACGGACCGCGACCGGCGACCGTCCGCGCCCATAAATCATAACATTCGTGTTTGTGATTAATCAAACACATACCCGATCACCCGATACACCTTGAGCTCTCGCGCACCTATACGTGTCAGTCAGGCAGGTACAAGATGTTAACTTTATAGTTCATTAGCCGGGTTACTCAGCTGTTTTTCGATCCTAATCAAAGCGAGAATTGGTTTGGAAATATTATCCTTAACCTTTTGGGAAAACAAATCCGCTTTTAACCAGAATGATACAACAAATTAGGAGTCTCTGCTTTAAAAAGTATGTGCGTGTGTCCGAAACTTAATTTGAACGCTCATTTTCTGCGAACCCTAAATATTAAAACACTCCAAAATTAATACGAATATACCGTGAAAGCACAGTATTACATTAAAAAGAAATATTATAGCGATCAACCGCAAGAGTTCTAAATCTTTATTCACTAGCTTTAATTACTTTCTAAGTCATTTAATACAATTTTGTAATGTCCGCTTGTGGTCAGTGCGGTGGGCAGCGGCGCGCGCGCATGCCACACAACACGATGATGTGGCGATTTGTTCACCGCGCCCGCGCCGCTCTCATTTGAACCCACTTCCCCTGCTCCTTTTTCATATCAATAAATATTTTTATTATACATTCCACACCAATGTTGGATCGATCATAATCAGGTTAATTCTTAAAATAGATTCTGCATTTCGACTCGCGCATACCTACTTTAATTTTTTTGTGTAGCACTACCATGAGATGACATTTGTCACAGTCGTTAGTCGCTAGCGTCTGCGTAAAATATTTGCACAGCAAATTATTAGTTATTCTGTATAATTTTCAACAAAAATATTTTACGAAGACTCTAGCGGCTAGCGAGCGTAAAACTCATAGTAGAGCAACTACTCTTATAACGCCTCCGGTGGATTGTAAAGTGCGTTCAATTTAAGTGACTTTTTATCACTATCGATTACAGATACGGCAGTGGCGTCGGCCAATGTGATTAAAGCTATTTCGCTCGACTCCGAAATAAAACTCTATTACCTACGCAGATGAAATGTGTCATATTATATTAAGTTTTTTTAAACACGAAGCGACGCAAAAACGTGGTGTAACGTTACTTTCAAATTCAATTTCGAATTTCCCCGAAATTATGTTCGTAACCCGTAATTCGTTCCCCACACACTATATTATGTTTGTTTATTGTTTTTTATCTCCTACAAACAATACGAAAATGGAGCCGTTAATACGGTTAGACTCAACTTACCAATTTGTTAGTAAATATAACCTCTTTTATGCATCGAAAAACCACATTTTTATTATGAATTAACATGTTTATATAGACACTCATTTGGTCGGAGATCTCCTCTTCAAGTTTTTCTTTTGCATTCCGTGCATGTCACTTCAATATCGATTCTATTATTGACGCATCATGATTTATATTTGTGTAAAACATTCTTAATGTGCAGCTTAGGTCCAGGCAGACTGGATGTCAAAGTTATGACGTGTTAGATTGATTATCGGATGGATGTTAAAATACGTTTTACGACTTTTTATGACGAGCTTTCGGTGTAAAACCGCCTTAACAGATACGTTCGTGAGCAAGCTCGACGAAAGCAAAAGGAACACTTTTAAAAATAGTATTTTATGTTTTACAATTTCTGAACTTAAATAGTTAAAATAATTTCAATATTTATCAAATATTTTTTGTTGTTTTCTATTCTTAACCCTTCACACCTTTATTTGGACCGGATGGAATAATATTTACTTTTGTAGACCCACATTTTGCCAACATTATGAGGTCCCATAATGCTGGCTTATCATACCGATCTAATGGGATAAACCACAGTTTGCTACCAACCGCATCTGCAGACTTAGGGCGTCTAAACAGATTTATCTATCAGTCCACGCCCCACGCCCTCGGCTCTACCTGTCACACACAGAGCAATCACTCGAGGTCAACGCACCGCCACTGGCCCGTGACGCCAAAACATTATTTCGACCGCTGATCCTGACTCTACATCCGTGCTTTAATATTTTCAAAGTATGTTACTTGACATGCTTAACTAGCTGTGCCCGCGACTTCGTCCGCGTGGAATTTAATTGACAAAGTTTCATACAAACTTTCTTCCCCTATTTTATCCCCTTCGGGGTAAAATTAATCAAAATACTTTCTTAGCGGATTCCTACGTCATAACATCTACCTGCATGCCAAATTTCAGCCAGATCCGTCCAGTGGTTTGGGCTGTGCGTTGATAGATCACTATGTCAGTCAGTCAGTGAGTCACCTTTGAGTTATATATATTTAGATGGTAGAGCGAAATGGTGTGAACTCCCATGTAACCCAACATTTCCTCAATGGTATTTTGGACCTGAACTTCTAGCCGGATCTTCTCAGACGAGGTCGCGTTCCGATCCGGTTGAAGACTTAAGAAGAAAATTCCGGAAGAGATGTAAAAAATACAATATGTGATTGCCCCTTATTGAGGGGGTATATGACAGATATAATGGCAATTGATCTTAATTTAAGTACTAGCCATATCGCTGATGGGGTCGCAGCAGTATGCGAAAGCGTTCCTGTGGCCCCGACGACTCTTCGAATCCCATAAAATTACAAGCACAGGTTGACCAACAAGTGTGGCATATCGGAAGCGGAAGCTGCTCCCATGCGGGGGGTCAGCAACTGGTTCCGGCGCGTGCGCACAGTAACACTCATCTGCAGTATCGTGACGTCACTTCCGGTCCGGCCTTGATTTGGGTCCGAGTTAACGGTTGCCAGTAATATGTGGTATTTATAGAGAGTTCAGCCAACTTATTTTGCATATTCTATAGATAGAGATCACGGACCAACCAAGGACTCTACACTCTAGGACAAAAGTTTCCGAAACATATATGCCATGAAGCACTTGTATTGTATTACATTGTTTATCTTGCATACATGTATGTAAACTAATGTTTTTATAAAAAAACTAGCTGTGCCCACGGACTTCGTCCGCGTAGTATTTAACGTAACAAAAATTTCGGGATTATCGGGATAAAAAGTATCCTATATGTTAATCCCGGTTATAAATTACCTGTGTTCCAAATTTCATCCAAATCCGTTCAGTAGTTTTTGCGTGAAGGAGTAACAAACATACATACATACATACATCCACACTCACAAACTTTCACATTTATAATATTAGTAGGATTATTTTTCTATTCTATTCTAAAATTGATGCTAAAATAAAACAACAATCCTGCCATTAACACACAACTACTATAACAGATACTTGTACTTGGTAACTATAATAGATGCGATTCTATATTATGCTACTAGAATTATGCTTCAAGTTTTCAGTGTAAATAACCAAGTATAGATCTTAAAACTTCTTCAAAATATAATAATTATTTGCAATGTATTGCTTTGTTTGGCAACAAGACATCGCTCGTACTCTGCCCACGCATCTCGACCTGTTCCACATGCCTACATACATTCAATTAGATCTATTGTTTATCTAATTATACCCTGTCCAATGAAATTAGTTTTTGAGATACACCGACGCAACTTGTCAAGAAATGATAAATGAGGTAAAAATGAAACTAAATTATTTACGTCTTTAAATTATTCTGGTCATTTGATCGTAGGCCACTCAGTTCACTGCATCAAGTGGTTGTAGGTTTTATTTCCGCCGGGTCATATTTCAAGAATGCAATCCAAACATTTACATTTATTACCTTAGTAGGATTTAGTCAATAATCTTACAGATTAACATCCAATGTCGTTACCCCTCCAGTGACACAGACAGGTGATATATGAAGACGCACGTTTACGAACCATACAATAAATCCTTTTTACTTTTACGATGGATGAAGTAACTCCTATCTGACGAAAATGATTACCCGCCCAGACTCAGTAGGGCAGGCCTCTACAACATTGTATTAAGCTCCATAATTTCCCATGCAACGAAACAACTCTCGTTATCCCCGAACATGAAGTATAAGCGCACGCAATTCGAACCATCAGTTAAAATCTGGTGAATTATCATAATGAGCAATACCCAATTGCACGAAGCTCACGTCAAATCAGCTTAACTCATGTAAATTTAGGGTTAATACTCAACTTTTTATTTTAAGTCAAATTGCCTCTTTGGCGATGAGCCGCGGTAGCCCTATTAGCGGCCAAATGGTGCGGCGGGAAGGATTCGTGAAAGGAGATCGAATTAAAATAACAATACACGCTACCGCCACCGATACTCAAATAACGGGTTGTGTCTAATTTATAAGAGGTAAATTGTAGGATGCCACGCGCGGCCGAGTTAGAGATGTGTCATTACATACAACTAGATTTACCAGGATTTCTTGTAATTTTTCGAGACATTCTTCATTTTAACTAACCATCGATGCAAAAGAATACATTGTGACAACATATATCTATATGTTCGCAATTTTTTCTCCATTACTGCTATTTCCGAAATGGTTTTAACTATAACTGGTAGAAGTCTGTTCAGTCGTTCTCAACATACACGCATCAAAGTTTTTTTTACTTTAAGTTATTAATCATCTTGCGCAAGCTTGTCTGGCTTTAGTGATGTGATTATATTTGAAAGACACGTACATAATTACAAGTTCGTAGTAGAAATACTTAACTGTACAATTATATTTAATTTAATAATTTTTACGACAAACGTCCAATTTGCGATCAACAGTTCCAACATGTGTTTTTATATATTACAGTACTATCCCGTTCTTTCCTATAATAAACATGGTTACATTAGACCGAGCCCTCGTAGACACAAGAATTATGTTTGGTTAAGTTTATTCGTGGATGATTATATGTATTAGTGCGCAAGTTCAATAAAGCGGATGTAGGCTGTCTCGTTCAGAGTGAATTAAATTATATCAAGAACATACGGTTATTATGCAAACTCGTTTCAGGTATTTACTTAGATAAAAACACTGGAATGACAATTCGGTCTAGGCCCAGGAAGAAAATATTTTTTTTTACACCTTTCATTATAAATAACTAGCTGTGTCCCCCGACTTTGTCCGCGTAG
This sequence comes from Notodonta ziczac, assembly GCA_918843915.1. NCBI lineage: Eukaryota > Metazoa > Arthropoda > Insecta > Lepidoptera > Notodontidae > Notodonta > Notodonta ziczac. The sequence goes on from OU974037.1 coordinate 4,126,755, forward strand.
TATTTAACGTAACAAAAATTTCAGGACTATCGGGATAAAAAGTATCCTATATGTTAATCCCGGTTATAAACTATCTGTGTTCCGAATTTCATACAAATCCGTTCAGTAGTTTTTGCGTGAAGGAGTAACAAACATACATACATCCACACTCACAAACTTTCACATTTATAATATAAATATAGTAGTGGATAAATATCGCCAGACTGACACACCGACTGCATGGTCCCAATATAAGCAAAGCTTGTACTATGGGTACCGTACAATGGACTGAGGGCGATCCCAGTGACACCCAGACCCGGGAAAATTACGAAAAGGCCATTTCCGAAATTTGCCCCTGCGGGAATCGCACCCGCATCCACCATGTGCAGTGAGCCGAGAGGCCTACGCTCCAACCACTGCGCCAAGCGGTCGTCTGTCTTATGTGAATCTTATCAAACAGAGAAAGCTACTACCATCGTGAGGAACATTTATGTGTAGGTACAGTGGTATACTGCACCTCCTGTTGACTGACGGACGAGCGTGTGTCAAGACGATGAACTAAGTCTCAAGTGTCCAACGAAATATTCTATTACGCGGCGCCATCGCCTTCCCGAACACAGTCTCCGGTGCCAGAATTCTGTAACAAAATCTATCGAGACAGTGTGTCTACGTATGTCGATGTATGCTGCCGGCAGCCGATCGGGCAGCTAGCAGGTAGGCATGAATGGCCGGCGCCCCGCTGGTCGTGAGTTATGCCGCGGCCCCCGGGGCGCTGCGCGGGCGCTGCCTTCACACCTCCGCCCGCGTGTGGTCCCGCGGTTTACGAGCCGGGACGGGCTGCTGCGCGCGCGCATGAACCGCAGCATGCAAGGGTAAGACATGTAGGCGACGTAGGAAAATGGTGCTATGAGGCATTTTTTCAATAATGATATTCGCGCAAAACTTTAAGACCTACCGTAATGATAGTGGTCAAACCAGTCCGACAGCCGGTAATTTATCTAATTAGTTCTAAAAGTTCTTGCAATGGACATCTGGCAATCAATTGAACTGTAAATTTTTAACATTCAATAATATTAAATATCAGTGTCAATAGCGCCTATTTCTTTCAACGTGGTATTATGATGTTACAATATCTGGTTTAGTGTCAATTAAAATAAATACATTTTTATGTTATTCAGAAACTCTTTATGAATTAAGTAACTATGTTTAAATAAATTCTTGGCTACCTCTCTCATACCGCGTCCCGAACCGCATCTAAATCTCCCAGCGTTACGGTAAGATATTATAATATTGGTCACATTAGTGTGTATATTTTACCAGAGAATTATTTTATTTGTTAGACTTATTACGACCCGCCGGGCTACCCGCGAGATACGATATGCCGCCGGTGCCATTTTTATTGGACAGGAAGGAAATTCTAACTAGTAATATATATTCTACGTAAACCGTTCGAGGTTTATTTATACCGGCCGAGCCAGCACCCTCTCCGATCCGGTTTGGGTTGCAATCCGTGACCGCTCGTGGTGTAGATATCTTGCTGCCGAAGTACACGGATATACTCTATTCATGACGAGGGACTCTACGACTCTATATGTAGAAACTTAATTAGGCACTGGTCGCTTCTCACATTACGTTGGGCTTCTGGCTCTCTCACTCATCGTACGAAACCTTTCTGTAATAGCCACTTACGCTTATTTTCTATGAGGACCTGGTCGAGCTTCCCAGTATATGGCGTGGCTACAACTTAGCTCTACCAACGAAAAACTTCATGATAGTTGTTGGGTTTTGATATAATAATAGATTATAAACTGCGTTAGGTATATTTATTTTATGATCGATGATGCGATAGCAGTATTTGTTAAGTGGTGCGCGACCAATTTGTGTCGTCTGACTTCCTCAATTAAATAAAGAGACATCAATTGAACGTGTTATCTATTTAATTTGAGAAAATTTGCGTAGGAAATACCCGCAACAAAAGTATCATGTGGCCCCTGATTGATACTAATATGACAAATCAAGATGAGGACATCTCAATTTTCCACTCAATCTCTAGGTATAGTTTACGCTTATTACCTATAATACGAGTATGTTCAAAATTTCAATATGACACCGACCTTTTTTCTTACACAGAGTGGGCGACTTCTCTCGATTGATCAAGCTTTCCTTCTATCATCTCCGCTAAGATTAATGATCTTCTCTATGACCTATTACTAATGTTTACCGCTTAGGATTTGGCTGAATATTTGCACTGGAGGAGACTGCGCCCTTCCAGCTTATGCTGAGCCCCAACGCCTTTCAGTACAGATGAATTACACTCACTGAGTGAAATTTTACTGTCATTTATTTTTACCATGTATTCTAACCACATGTTCTGTCTCGTTTCTTATTTCTATAGTCTCTTGTTTCTATGACCAACGTGTCCAATATGTTTCTCATTTCATTTTCTGAATGTCATTGGCTAAGATGATTTTGTGAAGAAGTCATTTTAAGTGCTATAGCCAATCAAAATTCCGATATCAAAGGTACGTTCAGTTCAGACTGAGTACGTAATCGCTCGCATGCATTTAGTTTTCAACATCTTAAGTATTTTCATTAAACTGAAGTTAAAAGTTTTTTTATCGCAGCTAATGTACATTATATATGTACTAGCTGTGCCCCCTGACTTCGTCCGCGTAGTATTTAACGTAACAAAAATTTCGGGATTATCGGGATAAAAAGTATCCTATATGTTAATCCCGGTTATAAACTATCTGTGTTCCAATTTTCATCCAAATCCGTTCAGTAGTTTTTGCGTGAAGGAGTAACAAACATAGATACATACATACATACATCCACACTCACAAACTTTCACATTTATAATATTAGTAGGATATATGCTTATGTATGTAAATACGTGGGTCTTAACCCGCAGAAACTGTTCTGCGGTAAGCGCCGTTATTTATCCCCATCCTACTGCCCGCAACGAGATTTATAAGGATTTATAACACGAATTCTCATTTTTGTTATTTCTGTTTTTAATTTTTATTACGGTGATCCACTGGAGAGTGTAATATGTGTTAATTAGGATACATTTATATGTAAAAAATACAATATTGATAATATAATAAGTATTTTAATATTTAATATTGACGAGTATAGACCGCCAGTGGAGCACCAACAAAATCGCGGTTGCTTTGGATCTCCGCTTTAAAAATAAAGGTATGTATCCAAGACTGCATTTTTATTAAGTTTGACGTATCACACATTTAAGTAAACGTAATCAATAAAGAATTCAAAGATAATTGTTTTATAACAAATACGTTTTATGTACCAATTTTAATAAAATAATAATTTTGATAAAAATCGGAAATAATGCCTGAAAATCGTTACTTGAGAGAATAATTTTAAAAAAACCGTAACTGTCATATGATAATACAAAATAAATACTCTCAAAAATCCTTCAGAAGTAACTTCAAAAAGTTGTTTATGTAAAACAAACTTATTCTGAACTTTTTAATTCTTAGTTGATTTCTGAAATAAATCTAATGTTATATAAAAATATAAGTACTTGTCTTCATATCTGTAGTATCCCCGTGATTCACTTCTTGTTTGCAAGGTCTCGCTTGACCTAGGAGAGCCGGCCAAACGCGGGGGCGGCGATTGTCCAAGATTTATCGAACGGCTACCGTGCCCGCCACGAGACGGAGGTTGCCGCGAGAAATTTATTCTCGCATTTAAAAATAATTATATCTCGTTATTGTGAATCAGTGGTCGCGAGAAACTGGGAGATATATTTTTTGTTATATTATTAGACACCTAGATAGTATAATATTTAAGGGCATTGTATGTCAAGTACGTTGTATTTTCGTCATAGGTGCAAGAAAGTGTCATGAAAAAGTTGTAGAAAAAATGTGACTGTCCACTTTGGAAAACTAAAATGGAGGCCACATTACACACCTATAAAGTGATGTACTAAAATACTGACACTTGTTTTGACACACTTTAAAATGTTTTTGTATGCGTTTTATATTACAGGGGGTTTTAATAGCATTTAAACCCCGGTAAAACGCGGGTGATGCCTTTTTTATCTGAATTAAAACATTAGGTTTATTTGCAGATAATCAAGGCAACGCAATCAAAAATACTGATTACGACTAGTACCTACCTACTTATTAAAAAAAGCTCCATTACACACATAATACTCATGCACAATTTTCATCTCAAATAAATTCCGATTATTCTCCTAATTGAATTCACACTATACTTGACGATTAGAAAATGTTACTGCGTTTCACACAATCATTTATCCCCAATCGTCTATTGATGGCCCGTCGCTGTATTAAAAAAATGTATCATCATCGCGGCTAATTTGCATCGATAGACGCACTTGACAAGTCTTCAAATGTAAGTATAGAGTCAAGTAAGTATTAAATTAATGTTACATTATCTTAAATAAGTACCGAATAAATTCAGTCATTTATTATTTAATAATTAATGATTTATCATTTATGTGAAATAATCGAATGCTTTCATAAATGTTATTCAAAGTTGAATTACGAAATTCAAGAATCCTTTTGTGAATTAAATTAATTATTTCAGCATATTAATTTACTGTTAGAACCAAGATACGAGTGTCAATTTCAAAGAATTAAGCTGAATAATGTACAAACCTTATTTATCAAATAAGTAATGTCCTCACACAGCTGTAATTAATTTATCTACCACTAAGTATATATAGATACGTTTTAATTGACTCCAGATCGGTTTCCCGTTATGATTAGTTTAATGAGATCTAAATTGATACACTGAATTGATATCGACACGACCAATCTCAATGCGAGCAGGTAGTTCGGTACCTATTAGATTAACTCCGATGTTGTTATATGATAGTGTGTAATTGGTTTCTTTTTTGTTTGTATTACAGGACCTGTGTTGGTAATTAGATATTCTATTGCTTGGCTCGGAATAATGTAGGTAACTATTTAGTTTCTCAGTTGCAAAAGTTGCTATCACTTTGAAATTTATATTCAAAGTGCAGTCACCATTGAAATAAAACATAATATACTATTTACAGTCGATCCAAAACAAATTATTTAGTAAATTGTTAATTGTAGTTACCAAACTCTAATTCCAACTCTAATACCAACTCTAATTACCAAAATTACGTCCTAACCCAACATATTATGTACACAATGAGGTACACTCGAATTGTTAGAAATCATGATAAATTCCAGCACCTAGTGGCATCAAACATACAACATTAAACTCTTCAAAATAGTCAACAATAAAAAGGTTAATAGATTTCAAACTTATTTATATTAAATTGGGTATTCATCACTACTTAATGAGCTGTCCAAATAAATGAGAAAACAAAACAAATGATTGAAAAAAAAAACAGGAACTAAACCAGCTTGGTCGAATGGTCCGTAGATTTCATTTGCGGATTCATTCTGTTAGATTAAGTTAGTGCGACCACCGGCTCGTTGTAGCGTGTTCACGAGAACTGTAATAAAGTCCTTCCTTCCACACGTAACAGGGTTGGCAGATTCAGAAAAGCTGACAGGAAGACATGCCTGGTTTAAACTGTTCGTGAATTAAGTACCTAATCCCAGACTACCTTAGTCTTAAAATTACACACAGTAACTCTACTTTTAGTTTATTCTTCTTCTATTGACGCTAATCGCTAGGGTCTACGTAAAATTGTTGATTGGCAAATTATTAGTTCCTTGCGTGACCGATACCGCGCTGTACAATTTTCTATACAGATAACGTAAACCCCATGACACAACAACAGGTCAATGAACTTAAATAACACACAAGAAGATGAAGAAGATCGATACGAAAATTTTAAATTTCTGTTTAATTTGCTGCATTATTATTGCCGAAATGTCCGGATAAAATCTGCATGCAACAACCCTACATAGAATGGTGGTGGTATGTCAAGCCCACGCTGTCCAGGGCGGTCTGGCGGTCTGGCCGAGACGCGGCCGCCTCGCAACTCCTGTCAAGAGTATAAACTGCGATTCTTACGACTAGTGTGAAATGTTACTTTAAGGCTGTTCTTAATAAACCGACCTCAAGTTTGAGTTCGATCTTGGAAATGTCATTCTTATGTCATACCCGTACAAAACGACATGTTAAAAGCGTACTCAAGATGGCTCTCAGACTTGAGATCGATTTATTAATACGGGCTTAAATTGAAATAATCCTACTAATATTATAAATGTGAAAGTTTGTGAGTGTGGATGTATGTATGTATGTTTGTTACTCCTTCACGCAAAAGCTACTGAACGGATTTGGATGAAATTTGGAACACAGATAGTTTATAACCGGGATTAACATATAGGATATATACTTTTATCCCGATAATCCCGAAATTTTTGTTACGTTAAATACTACGCGGACGAAGTCGGGGGGCACAGCTAGTATAAAATAATTATAAGAAGTACTAATACAGATATTAATTTTAATGAGATGAATTAATAGGTAGTTTTAATAAATAAGGTTGCTATTATTTCGTTAATACCTCCAAAGTCGACAAACAAGCGTACCTACTCCCCTGATGTTAAGGAGTTACCCTAGTCTATGATGCTTGCAATGTCAAAGGCATTGCTCGCACGAGGAAAGAGAATGCAGGGGAGGTTGCTCTACCGGCTATCTCACTCATCTTACGAAATGAAACTATAATAGCCACCTTACACCAATATTCTGTGAGAGGTGGGTACTACCCTGGTCAAGATATCCTGTATATTAGCTGTAGTCAATAATTGGCCATATACGGGCTACTACCTAACTAGTAATTTTGTAATTTTAGGTAGGTATAATCTATATTGAGTCGTTAAATTTCAAACATGGCCATCTCCATATTTTACAAATTTTAGGATTTTATGATATTTAAAAAGAGTGCATGGAATATGCCTGTAGGTTAAAATATGTCTATATCCACGCCGATATGGAAATATTTTAATTTGCAGGCATATTTTATGTGCTGTAATCTTTTATATATATAAATTAATCTCTGTGTCTTTGATCATCGCATGACGCGTGAACGGATGGAACGATTTCGCTAATTCTTTTTTTGTTGTGTTTATTATTGTCAGGAGGAAGAAAGTTGAGCGGAACAATTCGAAAACTGAAGCAATAAACTAGCAAAGTGTAGATCCTGTATTTAAATAGACCATCAATAGAAATACCTTGTTTTTGCTACTGAAATCCTATAAACCTATTTAACTCATGACTTAGTTTAAACGCGTCTAGTCTAAATCCAACGTTAAATTATTCACCATCTGAAGTATTCTGAAGCGAAAATCAAGTTCCATGTAAACGCGGTAGGCTCCACGTATCGTGTTAAGATGTTAAGCTACTGTGAGCGAATAAAACGGTATGTCTACATTGTGCGCGGGCGGCGAGATCGAATCTGGGCCGTAACAAATATGTTCTCGGGATTGAGTTATTACATCATCCTGTTCGGCTACTTGTTTTTGTGGCTCCCGTGTGTTTTTATTAATTACACACGATAAATAATAAATATTTTATGTGTAATGCGATACCCGGGCGCAGGTTGTCCGGAGATGCGCCCGCGCGATATGCGCGCGCGCCGCGGATCGAGTGAACAGTTATTATTCAAACGCCGCTTTTTATTGTTTCTCTACTATATTAATGTTTGTTCCGACGCTGTTGTTGTCTGTAATCTGATGGCTGGCATTCTTCTGGTGCGAGTGGCTACTGTATTGACATAATTACCTACTTGTACATTCCAAAAGAAACTCTTTACAGATTCTGTTTGTTCGACATATTGTTGTACATGTTTGGATCGGTGTTGTGTTATTAATATTTTTTTCATTACTCATACTCTGAAAGTAGGTCTGAAGTTGCCTGAGAAGCGGGTTGAAAGTAATACTTTTCAGGCCCGGGAGTTTCGCTTTCAACTGACAGCTGTCAAATTATAAAAAAAAAACTAGTTCCATTTTCACATTTCTATGGAACCATGTTCAAACTTTTTCTACAGTCACTCAATTACAGCACGATGTAAAATTGAAATAACATAAAGTTAATGCAAGAATATTTTTTTTTAAATGACTTAATTATAATTTAGTTTCAACAATTTCTTTAAAATAACATAGATTTGGGCAAAATATTTAAAGATGAAAATGAAAAATAATGGCTAAATAATGAAGTTAGCCAGCCAACGAAAAAAAAAAACAAAATAAGCGGCAATCCGATTTTTTTTTTTCGAGTTGTAGAGTATTGTTTATACTTCCTTGTATTATTTCTTTAGCCAATTCCTGTTTTTATTTTTATTTTCCGTGTATTCGTAATGAAAAGCACAGTGTTTACCTCGGGTGAAAGACTTATTTTGTCCCTCGAACTATTAGCGCCCTCGCTACGCTCGGGCGCCAAACCCCGTCTCGGGACAAAATAAGTAACTTTCACCACTCATGTAACAATGTACTATTAAGAGTGGGATTGTTTTATTTATTTTCCTTTTTAACCCCCGACGAAAAACGAGGGGTGTTATAAGTTTAACATGTGTATCTGTGTGTCTGTGTATCTGTGTATCTGTGTATCTGTGTATCTGTGTATCTGTGTATCTGTGTATCTGTGTGTCTGTCTGTGGCAACGTAGCGCCCAAGCTGATGAACCGATTTCATGTTAGTTTAATTTGTTAGATAGGTATTCTGATCGAGAGTGTTCTTAGCTATGTTTCATAAAAATCGGTTCAGCCGTTTGAAGATCATCAGCTCTTTTGTAGGTAAAAAAGCCACATTCTAGGCCAAAACCAACTTCCACGGCTCGAATCCATTCAAAATTTGAGATGATTGGATTTAGATTTATTATATTTTTAAATGATCGTAATAGTCTGAACTGGCTTTTTACAATATTATAAATTTGAAAAGATTCCCTGTTTCTGGAAAAAAGTATATTTTATCAATTTTTATAATGAGATTTGTGTATGAACTAAAGACGTTCCATAAGTCACGTTTCAAATGATGGATACGCGCATGCGTTAAATTTTGTTAATGGTCATAGAATATTACGCTATAATAATTCTAGAGGGCGCTGTTCCGCCATTGCGAAAAAATATAAAAGAACAAATATAATTTAAAATAAATTTAGCGTTGGGCTGCTCCCGTCCACCTCAACCAGAGTTATTACATCAAATTGAATCATAATTGATAATATTTTACTAGGAATGAAACCTCCGTGGCATCAATATTAAGATTCGTTGTTTATTCTAATGTCAATTATTATAATGTCATAACAAAATAATGTCTCATACTTTTACACAGATTTCCTGTTGATTATTGTATACATTTGATGAAAAGGTCGTCGCATCGGGGGTTTTTAAATTTTCAATTTAGAGTTATGATATAAGTAGGCACCCGTTAACTGTATATTGACCTTATATTCCAGTCGTTATTATTTTGATATGCAATCATGTAACTATTATAATATATTATAGCGACTAGTAGGTACTTTCGCTTTCATGCTTTCAATACTAAGATGTTTAATTATTTAATGTTGCTGAAATTCGCACGATAAAGCCGACACCGATCATATCCACGCATTTCCATAAATGTTTACTGTATTTGGGTGCCCAATACGGCCATTATCCGTCAACAATGTTTAGACCAAACGGTGTCGTCTTCATCATGTGAATATCTGCTGAGGGGGATATAGAGAGCAGGGTAACTCTATGAAGAGTAGGCACTCCCACGTCAAAAAAATCTTGAAATTCCATACCGAAAGGTTCTCACACAAACGCACAACTCATGGAGATTTTTGACAAATCAAATCGGCCTGTGCCCTGGAGCTGGAGACAAAATTAAAAGGCACGTCCGCACAAATGACACTAAAGTATTTCTCCAGTCCCGATCACGACGCGGCCACCGTTGGGCCCTGAGCTGAGGGCGATGGGTCCTCCCGGTGACGGACGCACGCGAATCGTGACCACTACTAAGGATTCTAGACTCACTTTTGCTGAGAATGGAATAGTTATGGGGTTCTATAAAAGAATTTGTAATAAATCCGTTGCGTAGTTTTAAAGATCTACATACATAGGGACAGACAGACAGCGGGAAGCGACTTTGTTTTATACTATGTAGTGATCATTACAAAGAGTAGATTATTACAAATTCTTTGGGTTCTATAAATGTATCGCCTAATTTTCGATAGGGGGTACTTAATAGTGGATTTTCTACTGTGTATGGGTGGTGCAAGTCATATTTTGCCAATAGACCAACCACAGTTCTGACAGATGACAGGCATCGTATAAGCTTTTATGTTTTAAGTTTAAAAATAAAAATTTAAGCGAGAAAGCTTCGAGTAACAGGGAGTAGTGAGTTCGCCGGGTAACGGCGTCGCGTCGCCCGCAGGCGTCGCGTGCGCATCGCTTCACGTCCCGATTATTGTCATTACAAGCTATTACCAACGCTTATGACACACGGGGACATCGCCGAAAATTATTTAAAAACATCCAACACAAATGACTCGAGATATTCAAAGTATGTGAAAGCCACGTTTTTCGAATAACTTTGCGCAATTTTATGCGCACGCGCATTACGTCATGATTGATTGCTTGCTGTTTAATGAAAAGATTTCTCTCTAGCCTTATATTAGTAATAGTTAAAACAACTAAACCGTAAGTAGTAATATTTATTACTTTGCCAAAACAAGTAACATTGTCAAATTTTCAATGGATCAATCCGCTGTTGTATCTTCGCTGTCCATATTAAAATACTTGTATCAGTCAACATAACCGTATTCTCGGTACCCATATTGATAGTTTTAAAGTTGATAATTGATTAAAACTGCCCACACATGGAATAAAAATATATTTAAACCGCATAGATCTCATTAACTCTCAAAGGGTCGTATTAGATACGTCAGGTTACATCTAATTTGGAACGGAAATCACAACCCAACATATGTCGATTTCAATCAGCCGATTATCTAACAGACGTTCGTCGTATATAGTTCTGCCGTGACTCTTATGGCACAGGCATATGGGTCAATTTGCAATAATTCGCGCGCAGTCGTGAAATGAACTGACTATACCTCTGTCGGAGCTCGCCGCAAAACGTCCAATTCCTTTGATTATGTTTGGTATAATTAACTCCGAAGTTCAAGTTGCCTACTTTTTGTAGCTTCTATTGATTTCGACCTGACATTTTTCTTTCAATTAAAAGTTAGTCTTTAGGAATATAAAATATTTTTTTTTGGCAAACGTTAAGTCTTACAAGTACTCGCTATCAACGTGCGCAATGCAAAATATTGTCGCAAATTCTAGTTTATTTATAACGCACGAAGGTATGCAAATTCGCTATAGGCTTACCACGGCCGTGTTGTTTTTATTATAATACAAGCCTATTGATGAAATACTAACAACCTCCTAGGACTATATAACTAAAATCTGAAACAACCACTTTTATTCTACGACTTTTAATAATTAATCAGACTTTACTTTACTTTTTTCAGATTTAAATGCAATGATCATGTAAGGAACTGTACGCGCGCGCACGTCGCGGTCGTCGCGTTATATGTGTATTTGAAGCTTTATTCTGTAGTGTGGAAGCAAATAATTTAAATGTGTAAGAAAGAACAACGAAATATTAAAATTAAATTTTCGGTACGTAAATTTATTAGGTTTTTTAAAATGTCATAAAACAAAAGTTGTTTATGACTGCAAGGTCGTTTGTGTTTCACCATAACACTGTATATAACTTGTCGGAAAACAAGCGTATGATTTTTTAATGCTACGCTTGATGTTCAGCGGTTATGCTGATGCTTGCAATAAGTAGGTACTGTAAGGTCCATGTCGGCGCACTGGCCACTAGCGGTAGGCGTTCCTGGTCGACGAGAAAATAATAATTTTAAGAAAACATTATTGTTTTGAAATTGAAAGAACTGCGGTGCGCTGGCAGTGACAACCGAGTTACCGTTGTGATAAGACATGTTTATAACAATATCGATAAATAGATAACAGTAATCAATGTTTGAATTTAATAATTTTAATAAGTAACACGGTAAACCCAAGAAAAGGTTGTTATAGTACCAAAGCCAGGGGCTGAAGCTGAAGGGGAGTGGGACAGATGGAAGGAAAGGTAGAAGGCTAAGGCTGCCCGCTCGCTCTGTCATCATACCAATCGGTTACTTAACACCGATCTTTTGCGAGAGGGTGGTACTGCCAGAGTCGGGGCAGCCCGCCGTATATGAGCGGCGTATATCAATACATAGTATAAAACAAAGTCGCTTCCCGCTGTCTGTATGTCCCTATGTATGCTTAGATCTTTAAAACTACGGAACGGATATGATGCGGTTTTTTTAATAGATAGAGTGATTCGAGAGGAAGGTTTATATGTATAATACATTCTAATTAAATTTGCAAATAGTAAAGAAAGCCGTGCGAAGCCGGGGCGGGTCGCTAGTAGGCTATATGGGGCGGCCGTTACATCTTACGTGTTACGGCTCCTCTCTCCAGCCGCCCGCCGACTTCCACGCATACATCAAAACACGTGAATTAGTTTCGCTCTCGAAGTGTTCGTCTCAGCGAGTGAAACCGCGTCGTCACCCTTTTTTGTGACTCTTCTCACGTCGGGGACCGATGTAAAAACAAAATATAATTCTTCGTCACGCCCGTCCGCGCCACACTAGCTATTTATTTTCCAGTTTCCTAATAAATTAGTCTCGAGGAGTTTTTGACGAGTAAAAATAATGGCGTCCGAAAAAATGGTCACCTTTCAACGCAGATCCCTTGTTTTGTTGTGTTAATGGTGCAAGTAATTTATGAGACAATAGGCTGATTGAAATGTTTCAGTTGTAAAATATTCGTGGGTGCAAACGGACCGATCGCAAAAAATAGGCACATTGCAGCCTCGTAAAGATAATTTTAATAATAAATAAATAAATATCGCCAGACGAACACACCAACAATATGGTCCCAAACTAAGCAACGCTTGTACTATGGATACCGAACAATGGACTGGGGGCGATCCTAGTGACACCCAGACCAGGGAAAATTACGAAAAGGACATTTCCGAAATTTACGCTTACGGGAATCGAACCCGTAAATAATAACTTAGACAAAGTGTGTTGTTCAGCGAAGCCACCGACAACAATAGGTACTAAATAGCATCAATCCAGTATTTATTTCTGGATATGCTCATGTGTATATAACTTTTATATTAAATTAATTATTTTTAAACACCACAAAAAATTTAATGTCATGAACAAATTAAACATCTTTGCAAATAATTAAAAATAAGCGAGAGTGGCACTTCGCACATGTCGCGTCCCCCATTCCACAAAAGGAGGAATAAATTAAGAAGGCGTCGTACGGAACCCGACTTTAATTACACGTAATAATTTGCTTTCCGCTTAACTTGAAGTTTTACGCAATTTTTATGACGCATAGAGGTTATATTCGCATGCTCAGTACATTCGTTCTCATGAATTTTTAGTGAGTATATTGCTGGTTGTAATCAGGTTGGTAATAAAGGCCGGGCTGTGAAGTCATCAATGGACGTGTTAGTGCTAATAATGGTAAATGAGTGGGTGAGTGAGAGTTGAGAGGGGCGAAGTTCGCGTGCGTCCCTGAGCCGCTAACGGAGCCCGACATATGGGCATGACCGATGTCAGGTGGCGTCTTAGGCACCTGTCAATATGAAATTTAATTTGAACGAGCCTATTCCCTCCAGTTCTTTGGAGCTTTAGGCAGTAATTTATTATAAATAATTTAAACATTATAGTTCGTAATTAATTTATAACTTTAATGAAGAAGGACGCCAATGTAGGTGTAGTTAGTGGTTATACAGAAATGTGACTTACTCCATGAGCTTGTTAAGTCAAATGAATATACAAACTTCTGCTAACCGAAACCAACCTCAACCACCGGTGTTAGAGTTGGTTTTGGTTTACAGAAGTACCTACTTATGTGCAGTTTGGTTCTACTCTGCATATCCACTTAATGTAATGGGTTTTTAATAATAAAATAATGCTTATATGCATTATCTTCTATAGCTACCACAGTATTTCTTAAAATTTTATTTTCTTTCTATACGTACTTAGTCCAATATATATCTACATAGCTAGTTCTTTGGATACGTACTCTAAAACATAAAGATTACATAATAGTATTAATCCACAGAGTCGGAATAGCGACAATGATCATGTTAAAATTGTAGCAACAAACGAATGCATTTCACAAAATTCATCTTGCAGACGTCGTGTGACGACACCACACGGAATTTGAAACAAAACATTACCTTGTTTTGGAAGAGACAAAGTTGCTTTTCAGTTTCATTTCACTAACCAGCGAATACTGGAACCAGACCCATATTTGAGAGCTTCTTCATACATATTTTAGTTTTTTACTGCATACTCATTCCTTGTTTGAGAAAGTAAAGTGACGAGATTCTGAGTATACTAGGTGATACAAAAAGGGTATACTATTTTTTTTGCAACTTAACTTTGTACATCTCAAACTATCGGCTTTGTGGGACAGTTGAAGTACTAAAGGTTTTGTACACTTGTGAAATCGGTCAACAGCTGTATTCCTATAACACCTTTTGTTTTTCAAGTTCCCTCCAAAGCTGATGGTTTTAGAATTACAAAGTTAAGTTTTGAAAAAAAAGTATACCCATTATGTGTCACCTTGTATTGTCTCACACAGCTCCTGGGACTAATATTTGATGCTGTTTGGTTCAATATTCGGCTGACAGATTCATAGTCTTTCAAAGGTAAAGGCAAATCTAAACTCAGATGTTGCTGCCAATCATATTAAAGTGGTGACAATCGTTTAAAACTTTATGTAGGTATGCAGATACGTGATTCATACTTGCACAGTCATCAAGAATAGTTAAAGCAAGTGTTCTGTTCAACTATTTACCTTTTCATTATGTACTTGTCCAAGTGATTTGTAGGCAGGTGCAAGCAGCTAAGCCATTTGGCAAGTCAAACATGAAATAGGGCCATTAAATACACAGGTGTTTCTTATTTTCCTTCCAGTCTAGGCACTGTGACTGCAACGTTTTAAGATTGTTATTGCAAGTAAAACCTACTTACATTACCTTAGTAGGTCCACGCATAGTTAGTTTAACTAGTGTTTGCAACCTCTAATCCCAGCAACAAATGATAAATGATACTCTTCCAGTAGGTGCGTCGAGATCCATGTGGACAGCGGCGGCGACGCGTGCCCGGAAGCGTCACGGCCGCGTGAAGACCGGAAATGGGCAGGATGACCGGATCCTATCTCGGCTCCTGCCTGCCGGCCATGTTGTGACGTCACTAGCCCCGCCGCGCGACACAATCATAACACAGGAGATAGATTTTGGAAATGTAACTGTCACCTTTTCTGAAGTGTCCGTTCTAAGGTTCAATTAGAAGAAAATGCTTTAGTGACATGGTTTAGTCGGGTTTTTTGTGTATTTACGTAAGATGAATAGGGCCATTAGAATATTTATAGCTGTTATTTAGGTAGTAGACCTTTGCTGTGGCCTTATAGGTCTGCATAATACATGAATATCTATGGTAAATTTCTACGGTGCAAGAACCAAGCTGGCTTGATCGGGTTAGTATGTACTATCCTTTAACAGGACATCGAAATAAAGTAGGTACGATGAGAAAGAGAGACGAACGCCGCAATATATGGGTCAGATTGTCAGGATAACCTTATGTCTGCAAGAACACAGTTAGCTATTTAACTTAATACTTAGAGCATCACTTAGTTTTAAAGTGGATAATTGAGTTAAATTGACACACCAGGAAAACATGATATTTTTTTCGGAAGCATCACAGGCAGGCATTTGGCAATTTCATTTTCACAAGATTCAAATTGATTTCATAGTTATATAAATAATCATAATTAGCCCTTTTGACGTCCCACTCCTGGGCACGGGCCTCCCCTCACTACGAGGGGGATTCAGGCCATAATCCACCACGCTGGCCCATTGCGGGTTGGCGGATTTCACATGTCTTTCGAAAATTGGTTAGATTTTCTAAGACTTGCAGGTTTCCTCACGATGTTTTCCGTCACCGTAAGCGAGTGATAATCATATTATAGAAATTATGATTCGCACATGGATTTCGAAAAACCCAGAGGTGCGAGCCGGGGTTTGAATCCAGGACCTGGTGCCCGCAAGACGCGTGCTTAACCAATCGGCTATAACTCAGTTATAGTTACAGCCTGTCATGGTTATAATTGAGCTGAAAAAATAACAGTATCGTTACCTACCTAGCACACACTGTCATTGAAAGGTAACTAGGTACCTAGGTAAACTGAAACGATTCGATTTGACTCCTCATTCCGTGAGTCGAAAATGAAAATTAAGTAAGAACGGAGTAAAATTTATTAATTACCCACAAATTACATAATAACTACAATTAGCTGCTAACAATCGTTTTAACAATTCAGTTTAATATAAAATGGCGACGCAGCGGCCATTTTTAAAAACTAGGCGGTTTTAACTATGGCACTAAGGAGTCCTGTAACGGAAAATGCACTTATTAGCCGAGGAGGGCGCGTCGAGGGCTGTGCCTAATGGTTGCTATTCACCGGTTGAATGGAGACGCGAAATTGCCAACAATTATATACTCGCGCAATGATAACCGCTGGATGTGCTGGCCTCGCCAAACTCCGGTTTGGAGAAATGGATATGAGATTGCCTTTTGTTGGTAATAGGTACTTGCGTTCCTAATATGAATCTTCTCCGTATCTGCTTCTTCTCAGTCGTATTACTCATAGGTTCATGAATTGTCACGTATGAAGTGTCATATTAGTGGATTGGGCCAACTCTTGACAATTCGTCTCCATTAGTGTCGAGCCGACGTTTTAAGGACACTCTTACTAAATGGGATCTTGGTGACTGTTTTATTTGATCAGTCCAGCATATGGCGCTGCGTCCACGTGATTTATTTCCATTGACTCTTCCTAAATACATAATAATATTGCACTATTCAAGAAAAAATATATGTATATATTTACCCGCTTGGCTTAGTGTTCCCAGCGAAGGCCACTGGGCTCATTGTACCATGTTCGATTCCCGTCGACGCAAGTTTCGGAAACGGTATATCCATTTTGTTTTATGGATCTGCCCTTTTGGACAATAAATTTGCACTATTTGTCACCCAGACCAGTCTGAGTGACAAATGACATTTGAATTGCCTTTGGTCCGTTGTAAAGTACCATAACCATAGTATGTAAAAAGCGCTGTATAGTATGGGACCAAACAGTACCTAGGTGTGGTACTCTAACGATATCTATTAGTTTATTTCGTTGTCTGGCTCCCAGCGGAACGGTTTGTTTAGTTAACGCAATTTCTTTTGTCATATCGCATACCATAATTGTATGTCAATAAATATATTATAATAACTAGGGATGGAATTAATTACTTTGCCCTTAAACTTGCTCCTGGCAGGCACCTGTAGGGCCTGTGAGTCGATCCGGCCCCGCCCACAGTGCTTGTGGTTCCAGACTTCTCTCTCGAACACCAGATGACGTTTAAATATAGGTATATCCGGTTATATTAACTTAAAACATAGCAAATTACTGTAATAACCTCTTTGGTGGAGCGCGTAATGATAGGTTACATTTCACCTATATTTCAGTAAATAAGGCGATACCTTACATGATACATATTCAGTACTTAGTCATTACTCTATTGCTGTGAGTACAGACCAAGGGAGTTATAGACTAACTTGAGGAAAAAAAATCTGCTCACCAGATGTCGCTTGATTGCAGTAGCCTGACGTTTACTGTCAGTGTCACTACAAAGCTCAGTGTGAAAAAGATGATCAATGGAAAGAGGCAATGAACAAAAAAATTTAACATAATTTTATGATTATAACAGAAAAATTATAAAATAGTCAGAAATATGTCTGTCTTGTTCATACGCTACGACCACGAGAAGGACGACACTACTTAATTTAGTCAAATTAGTTTTGTGTCGCAACAGAATAAGCATCGCAACCCGATCATACTTAGAGGTTACAGTTTTAAAAAAAATAATCAAGCCTCGTTTTTAGGTTGGTAAGTAGGTACTTCCGCAAAATAACATCTTAACATTCGTGTTTGCGGTGTCTTTTACCCAGCATGATTGGTGTAATTGGCAATTTGGAGAACTCCCGACAATATGCGCCGCTTTCAAACCCCATGGAAGCTTATTTCAATGAAATCCTGACAATGGGCCGGACCGGAGTAAGTCACGACTCCATGTCCTGGGGGCGCCCACCTGTGTTCCATATTCAAAATTAAAAAATAACATATTTTATTCTTTTTTTATGCATAATAGTTTAACGGCATCATTACTCTACCATGCCGTGATCTTTGAACAAAGAGCTGTTTGAACGAATAATTCATAACTGAACTGGTGGCGAGTTGTTTGCACGTACAAAATTGTCTGCAGGTATGCTGCGAAACAAATAATAATTTAGTGACAACAGGGAATTACTAATAGCTATAAGTCTCGAATGATTTAATCATGCTAGGGAGGAATAGTCCTCAGGGAGTTAGCCGTAGTTTGTATATTTATTTATTTATAGTCAGGCGTCGCAGGCCGATAGACACGTACCTTATAAGCTAACATACATAATACTAGCTGTGCCCGCCGACTTCGTCCGCGTAGTATTTAACGGAACAAAAATTTCGGGATTATCGGGGTAAAAAGTATCCTATATGTTAATCCCGGTTATAAACTATCTGTGTTCCAAATTTCATCCAAATCTGTTCAGTAGTTTTTGCGTGAATGAGTAACAAACATACATACATACATACATACATCCACACTCACAAACTTTCACATTTATAATATTAGTAGGATTAATAATACAAATAACAACTAACTTATAGACAAAATCGCACCTCACTAACGGAACCTCACTATCGGTGCCGGGGTAACCGTGTGAATGAGCTCGTACGGGTGTAATGACCAATGAAACACGAGAACAATATTATTATATCAATCGGTATAAGTCATTTAATAGTGTTTGTTTACATACAAATAGAAGAAAAAATTAAAGTAATGGAGCTCTGTCAGGCACTTCAATGGCGACTTCGTCGACTACTTGGTTCTCTTCACTGTCTCTGATCAGCTGCTTTTCCAACTTCACAATCTCACTCCTGACTACTATGATGACGTAAAGTTGCATTACTGTAAACAAATTGTGCCTACGTTATTCCGATTGACAAAGAGTAAGTGGGATATATGAACAGGCTAGAAAAAATATAATAAAGAAGAAAAAAGATAAAAAAATAATACTCAGCCGAAAAGCCCAGAATTGACAACAACTAAATAATTGCCAATGGATTAACTATTATAAACATTTAACGACACCAAAGGGGCAAATCTGACAAAAAAATAGTTTTTATAGGTGTTACTAAACTATATAACGAATAAGTATAATTGCGTGATTTTTTTTTTATTATATCTCTTTTTGGTGTTTTGCATATCTATTAATGATACTTCTCATTGTCTCCTCAAAGTATTCATAGAATAGATTATTAAATAAGTGGTAATGTAAATCCGAACTTCACGATCTGAAGTCTGAGACAGATCTTGGATATTGGTCTTATATCATACCAGTACAAAATTACTCGTCAAAAGCGTACTCAAGACCGCTCTCAGACTTAAGATCGATTTGTTAATACGGGCCATAATTCCTAATATAAATAATACCTATCTGATGGTTTACACACTGTATCAGTGGTTTTATGTGCACTGTACACAAAGACCTTTTAGAAATTTTCGCTTCGATTGTACAGTACGCGCAGTTTTAATTGGCCGGGCAAGTTAGTGCGCCCGTTGGGCCGTAATCTATACAAATAAATAAAATTGGAGTGTCTATTTGTAATATCAAAATAACACCTTTTGACTAAATGCATATGAAAGTAACTAAATAGGGTACTTATAATAAAAACGCGATTTAAATATCTTTTGTCTGTCTGTCTGCTGGTCCGATTTTGACGGGATTTTCAATGACAGATAGCTGATGTTATAAGCAGTAACTTAGGCTACCTTTTTTTTTAGAAAAAACTAAAAAAATATTAAATCACAAATGCTCCCTGTCGCGCGGGCTCAAAAGGCGCGAGCGCGCTTTTGCGATAGTAGATATATAAAACACGAAACATCGACAAATGTTAAATGGAGTTTTTGTTCAGTTAAATTCCACGCGGACGAAGTCGCGGGCACAGCTAGTATAATATTCTTACTTATAGCAAAGCAAGCGGCGCACGCGTCGTAGAACATCTTCCGCGAGAGGAGTATAGAAGTGGGCACCAGCGCCGCCAATGTAACGGCCACGACGTAGTAAATGTACAAGCGTAGCATCGGTATGTCTTTCTGTAAAGAGTTTCATTACATTGTCTATGGCCCGTATTGATAAATCGATTTCAAGTCTGAGAGCGATATTGGAAATGTCATTCTTATGTCATACTTATAATTATAATTGAAAAGCAGTGATAGCCGATTGGTTAAGCTCGCGTCTTGCGGGCTACCTGGTCTCGGGTTCAAACCCCGGCTCGACCCTCTGGATTTTTCGAAATTTATGTGCGAATCATAATTTCTATATGATTATCACTTGCTTACGGTGAAGGAAAACATCATGAGGAAACCTGCATGTCTTAGAAGATTTAACCAATTTTCGAAAGACATGTGAAATCCGCCAACCCGCACTGGGCCAGCGTGGTGGATTATGGCCTTAATCCCCCTCGTGTTGAGGGGAGGCCCGTGCCCAGGAGTGGGACGTCAAAAAGGGCTAAAATTATGTCATACTTAGCTGCACAAAATGACTAGTCAAAAGTGTAATCTAAATCGCTTTCAAACTTAATAATAATTTTAAAATACGGCCCTATGTATTTAAGTACCTACCGATGGCTCTATTAGGGAGCCACTCACTTGTCTGTTAGTCTTATGTTAGGAATGGACACCCGATTTTTTTCTCAGATAGTCTTAAAATCTGACAGCTACTCCCAGCCCAATAATGGGGATGATTATTCGTACAGCTGGTTGGAAGCGAGTGATGCTGTTAGAAAGAAACTCTTGAGTTATTTTTTGGTGTTTAGAACACATAATGCCAAATATCGTGCATTATTAAAATACGACCTTATGTACCTAGTCATAGAAATCGCAATGAGTAATTATGAATTTTCTGCATACAGTACAGTACAGTACACAGCCCTTGTACTAAATACCTGCATCAAGTTGCAAAACTGAAGAATTTATGAAATCATTGACTGTAGGTCAAGCAATTTATTTGCGGATTTTCCTTTTCAGTTTTTTGCATATAAAAAAGTGTGACAAAAAATCTATATAATCATTGCCAAAAAAATAATAATTGGACGTCGAATTCATCGGCTACCTAATTTACATACCGACCTGAAAAAAGTTAAATAAACCAGTGTACTTAGGTAGGTACCGTTGATCAGCTTATTCCACGCTAATAGCTTTACTTTCCAACATGATATATTTTTAGGGTTTAGACCCAAGCTAAAAACGTGACAAAATGTTTATTTCTTCCTCTATCTTCTCCGTATACCCATAAAATTCGGGAATTCTCACTTATCGTACGAAATACAGCTATAGGTATGATCCGCTTTGCGCCTATCCTCCACCGTGACAACCGTGAATATTTTATAGAATGTTAATTATTAATAGTAAATTGGTATATAAACAAATTGAGAGTTTTAATTATCAAAAATAAAATGTTATAAGGCGTATTAAGTGGTCCATCTCTCCTGGAGTTACTATAATAGCCGCTCTGCCCCAAACCTCCGTGAGAACTACCGTGAGAACATCCAGGGCCCGTACCACGCTAGCTACTCAAATCGTAATAGAAAGGCAAAAGCTAGCGATTACGTTTCAAACGCTTGGCCAATATTTGGTACCACGCTAGCGTCTCGTTTGCGAGTGGCTTATGTCATCGAACGCTTTGTAGTTTTTTTTTTATTTGGATCTGCGTTGGTAACTACTTTTGGCTTTATGCCAATGTTCATAAAAAAAAAATTGTGAGTGGGGGCAATTGGACGAATAGTAGTGAAACATGATTATTCGAGTTCCCCCAATAAGTCTGGTAATATTAGGCCTAGACAAAGACCTTCATATAAAACTTGAAAATTATATTTACTCGACATTGGCTACATGCGTAAAGCAAATCATCGCAAATAAACTTTACTTTAAAAAAAACGAAGACAGTCGCAACCTCAAGGTCAAACGCTAAGAATCGCGAGTGTGGTACCAAATCAATGTCAGTATAAATCGTGAAGCTTGTGTCAGCAAAACGTCAAAAGCTAGCTTTTGCCTTTCTATTACGATTTGAGTAGCTAGCGTGGTACGGGCCCTGGTACTAAACTTGTCGTGCCAGCCCGTATATAAGCTGTGTTTAATTACCTACAGCTTGTCTCTACCACCGTAAATTTCTTAGTCTATGACAAAAGTAAGTCTTAAAAAGTTGGCCGTCTCATGGCGGCCAACTTTTGAAGAAAGGTACCGGGCTTTCATCTCCTATCTCTTTCTAGCGGGGCGAAATTTCCACTTGTAAGAGAGCCTGGGACTCCCCTCCTCTATCCTTATACCTCTATGCATGAGACCCCTGGCAGATGTCAAACATGTGTATTATGTGATAGTATGCGCGCGCTCACACATAGGTAAGGGACTCGAAAGCGGTGGCGTAAAGGAGGCGTGACGGCATGAGAGAGCGTCATGCCATTTGCCGTGACTGCAAACTGGTCGATTATGCTGCCAAAGTGCGCCAATAGATGTTTCACATCAAAATACTACCTGACAACCAGCAACTAGCAGTAACAAGTTCAGTATGATGCTCATGCCGAATATGCTGAATAAGGTGGTACAGGTCATCACTTCCAGCGACGACGAGCCGTTCGTTATAGACCTGCGGTGCAGCTCTGTCGTTATCACTAGACTCGTCACGGCGATGACGGCCAATATCTGGACAAATAATATAAGTAGGTATAGGGCAGGGAATTCAAATTATTTAAACAATAAAATATTCAGAAAACTATTTTTGCTGCGTCTCGCACAACGATTGGCGTAATACTAAATCACATATTGACGTGATGATGTCCAATTACGCCATTTGTGTGGTGACAAGGTCACGTGGATACTTATGCGACTTCTAATCTCTTGCCATAACAATTTCTTTGGTAGAGACAGACTATCTAAACATAAATATCACAACTATACGATCAGGGGTATTCCCCGAAGGGGTAAGCAGAGTTAAACTTCGCGTGATACTCTGCAGCGGCGCCACCATGATAAAAAGTGACAAATCATAGTGGGAAAAAATGTACGATTAACGTATATAATGTACGTATATCGTATTTTAATGTACCTTTCCCAGGTACCGAGATAATTGACATTTTTAGTGGCGCCGCTGGGGAGTATGCTCTCCAGCGGCGCCACCTGGTTCTCATACTTATGAATGATATTGGCTGCTAAATTTTATTGGAAATAAATGTACCTATGCAGTCTACTATGTACATGTCAAAAAACATCAATATTATACAGTAGTTTAATTTATTTTGATCATTTATATTACCCTAAAAATGCCCGAACAGCTTAGGTTCACATACCTAGCACCGACAAAGCTAATAGTATTAGCAACTATATTCTATTGGAAATAAATGTTTGGACGATAAATAAGAAGTACATGTTAAAAGATATAAATATCCCATCAAAAACAAAACTTGTAAAAAAACCAAGTCTCGCAACTCTGTTCTTCTACCGTAAAAAGTTGTGAGATCTATGTAATACCAAGTCAGTTACTATATAAGTCCCCAATAAAGGGACCTTCTGTCTTAAGTTATTTTAAGTAGGTAATTAGCTTACCTCACAACATCTTATAGTGACAATATCAATATTAAAAATATTTTATGTTTTAAATTAAATAGATTGGCTTGGCCATCGCATGAAAACACAATGTATTTAGTTTAGTCTAATAGTGCGATTGCCAAGCGGTTTTTTTACAAGTTTTGTTTTTGATGGGATCTCATTTCTTTTTGTAGATATTGTTCCTTCTTTCATAGAAATTTCGGGCAATTTAGTCTACTTAATACTTTATTGAGGGATTTTGGTACAATTCATATCATAAGTAAGACATGTCCCATTCTTGCTTTTTCATTCCGTTGACCATTTTACTAGTTACTTTTCAACATAATTATATCTAGGTACCTATTATTGCATTCCATTATTATAATATAGGTGCATAATATGTACAGGTACACCGATACAATAACTGCATATGTAAATTTGTTATCCTATATATTTATATAGGATTACAAAGTTATTTATGCAGTTGGTGTAACTAGAAAACTGGACCGAAATTGTAAAATATTTTAGTTTTCCCTTGATTTATACAATAAACACTAACTGTATTCTAAATTTGAAGCTTCTATGTCTGCTAGAAGTGCCTTAGAGTTTTGATGATCGGTCAGTCAGTGAGTGAGTGACAAAATTAAGAATTTTGACTAGTTATAATTCTTAAACTACTGGTTCAATTTGAATGAAATTTGAAATATACCGTGTTTATACAATGCCTGCTTGGTTACTGAAAATTCAGGGTTCTAGTTTTATCCACAACGAAGTTATAGGGGGTCGAAAATGGCCCGAAGTGCTTGGAGAAAAGATGGTACGGCCGTGCCGAGCTCGACGTGCCGTGCTCGACTTGGGGGGGCACTGCCGTGCCCCCAGATTAGACGGTAGTTTATTTTTTTTTTCATTTATTTAAAGTTACCCTAAAAATGGCCGTTTACAGTTGATATTCACATGCCTGGTACTTACAAAGTATTATGGTTTAGCAACTATATTCTATTGAATATATATATACGAATCCTGTATATTATTTATAAGTTATAAATTATCATTATAAGACGATTGTTTAATTTATTTCAATTAATTAATTTTACCTTAAAACTCCCGTATACGGGTGAGGTTCACATACCTAGCACCGACAAAGCTAATCGTATTAGTAACTATATTCTATTGGAAATCAATGTTTGAACGCTATATGAGAAGTACATGTTAAAACATATAATTATAAGACAGGAGTTTATTTTATTTTATTAAATTTAAAGCTACTTTGAAAACGCCCGTTTATAGCTGAGGTGCGCCGCGCCGCCGTTCGTCCTGTGACTCTGGGGAAGCCGCCAAACATTCTAGGGTCAATCAACTATTTTACCCACACTTTGCTGTCCCCGACATTTAATTATACAAAAATACATATTGATAATAGTCATACACAAAAGTATTTTTTTTTTTTTTTTTTTTTAATTGACTATATGTTGTTGGCCAGAGTGGCCATAACAACTTCACCCGGACAGAGGGCGAGCGCAAGTGCGCTCCAGCCATAGGGGCAGGGGGGCAGCTAGCTCAAGGGCGTCACTAGGGACACGACCTCGGCTTGGGCCGCTGCCAGGAGAGGTGGCGAGGGTAAATCTACCACCGGATCGGAACGCGACCTCGACTGAGAAGATCCGGCAAGAAACTCAGCGGGCTTGTCGGGTGCCACTATCACAGTTATATCTACGATAACTAGGCACAACGGGAAGCGTGTTTACGTTCTCAAAAATCTTTTATTTATATGAAATTTTATGGTAACTCAGGATACAAAATGTTTGCACCATACAAAATATTCCTGTCTGAAGGCCACATTAACTTGTGAACTTCCATTATAAATGAACTTTTACTTCTCACTTTCGACTAACTTTTATTATATAACAAGACGGCATAATGTAGTTTATTTTGTGTGATACAAAACACCAATAAGACAAACCCCTTTTAGAAAAAAAAAACTCAAAATAGTGTCCCTTACTAAAATGCTTTTCCTCTCATCCACTGAGTTACGTTCAAGAATTTTGCAAAAAAACACAGAATTGTCTCTGTTTTTCGTAAGTAGCTTTCATTGTGTGTGCCTTCGCTCGCACAGCGCGGCGGCGCCTTTTGATAGCCCTGACAAGCCGCCAGTCCGCAAAGAACGTTCGGAGAGAGTGCGTGCCTTTTTGTGTCATCTACTGAGTGACCGCGATTTATCGATGTACGTTTATTATTTATTAATAATAATCGGATGTTCTTATAGTACATGACATGTGTTTTCGACTTATGTTTACGCCATGTACTATATTCAAATGTTAGTGTGCTCTTTTTATGAAAATATACCTATTGTCTTCTGAGTTACTCATATACTGAGTTACTTTGGCGGTAACACCAGAGACATTTTTTGCAACTCCTAAGACATGTACGTACTTTGTGAGATTAGCTAGTAGCACGTAAGTAAAACCGACTCTATTTTATTCAATTTTAAAAAAGGAAAAACAATCGTCTGTTTTTACTTACTACTTACCAACTTATCTACAGGGTTCTGATTTCGTAAAGAAAGGAGGACATCTAGTCTTTAATGGATAATAGTAGATTAATCGTGTTTTACTTTATCGTGATATTTTTTTTTAGTTTTCAGAAATATTATTTTACCCTAAAATGATTGAATGCAATTATTTAAACGACAGTTTGCAGCGACCGGTCAAAGGATGTACAATAACTGTGAGACATGCTAAGACAAAAATATGGAATATGCTCAAGAAAAAGTAGCTGGAATCATAAAGTACAGTGAATGGATAAGAAAGGAAGAAAAATATGAAAAGATGGGAAAATGATCTAAATAATAAAGAATATAAAAGTAGAATAATTTGAGGATGTTGCGCTTTTATTGCAAAAAATTGAGAAGGATTTAATCCACTTCAAAAAACATGTCTATAATATCTAAATCCAGTTTCACAATTTTCGGGAGTGCTTAAATTATCTGCAACCTTATGAGTGCACACTTGTAGTCGACTATAGTGAAAACTATAATTGCAAATATAATGAAGAGGTTGAATCCCATCATTTTGGAGGCTCTCGAAACCAAGTATCCCTGAAAACAGTGATAGTTTATACGTACGACCTAGAAAAAAAATATTCAGCGAACTCTTTTTGTACAATTGCTTCTTCAAATTGTCACCAGCCTACCGCTATCTGGACACACTTACACCCGATCTTGCAATGGGTAAGAAAAGAATATGAATATGTGAATACAGTCACTTCTTTTCCGATGGACCGTCCACACAATACCGACAGAAGAAAAACTTTTATTTCCTTTGCACAAAATACTTTGACTATGGTTTTGCTGCTACAACTTGGTCCTTCTTTGAAGCAGGGCACGGTAAGGGTCCAGCAGATGGGATTGGAGGGTTCCTGAAGCGAACTGCTGACAAGATTGTTGCCATGGGTACCGACATTCCTAGTGCACAAGAATTTTTAAACCAATTCGAGGGCAGCAGTAAAATTAAGTTTTTCCTAATAGAAGTCAAAGCTATTAAACGACTAAAAGATGAGCTGCCAAAAACGATCCCGAGACTTATTGGAACTTTACAAGTCCATCAAATATTTACAGAAGTACGAAACTCATTGACGTATCTAGATGGCTTACCTGCTTTTGTAAATCTTCGAAAATAGGTTTTTGTAACTGTTTCAATCCCACAACATAAAGAGTGAATTTAGAGTCTGCGACACAAAAGACCGTCGAAACTGCAAAACAAGTAAACATGGAGCCCTCAAAAGTAGCGAATTTCGAATCTACGGGAAATTATTCTCCAAATCTATAAGATGATGACGTACCGCTTGATATACTGAATGAGATTAAAAACATACCTCGTCCCAGTATTTATAGAGTAATTTATGGATCTTCTTCTGAGAGTGATGGTGGACAGTCAGAACGAGTACATGACAAAGAAAACGACAAACAAGGATCGAAGTGTGTAGGTGATGCTATGTTTAAGGATTTTCATTCCGAGCGACCATTGGCTACCACGAGTAACTATGAAGCTCCACAACAGGTGTTAAGCTTCAGCTGTTAAGTTTCAGCTGGTGATTTTCTTCATGACTATGTGTATGGCATGAACAAAAAAAAGAAAACATATTCTTACATGTGCAAAGGTTTGACTCCTATCGAAGAAGACGGTGAAGTCAAAGTTATGTTTCTACGTGTGATGAAGCAAAGACGTTCAGAATTGATAGGAATGATATGTGTCATGCAAATTATGAATATATTATAAAATCTTGCCAACACCGCTTTCCTGCTTTTTGATATTTCCGATTGATATTTACGAAAAATAAGATTGGAATATCTAAAATGTGGCTTTGTTGATTTATAATGATTGTTATTTTGGATTTTTTTGGGAAATTATTGATTTGGGTTGATTTAATAATATGCCGTCTATTAATTAAATTCATATTTTTTTATATTATGTCTTAGGCGTTACCCAAATTATTATCTGGAGTTACTTGTTGTCCCAAAAATCAAAATTATATTAACATGAAATATTAATAACATGCTCAATATTTGATTACATAACTTTATACAAGCAGTTCTTAATTCAAACGATTGTCGCGCTTTTAACCAAACTTCTTTTTTATTTCTATTTCTTTTATATTTAGTTTTATATTTAAAAAAACCCTACTTTTTTGTACTACGGTAACGCAAAAGACAAAAAGTTGGTTATTTTTATAATAAAAATTAGGAATATATGAAAACTGATTATGCCAAAATAGTTGATTATGCATGTATGAGTAAATAAAAAAATATAAATAATTTTTCCGTGTTTTGTTTACCATTTATCTAACGCTAAATGTGTGTAACACTGGCGACAGTTTTTGGGGTCTGTGCTGCAATTTTTTACTGAAACTGTGTTAAATTACTATTAACTTCACTGCCCTTCTATATCATTATAGTAGATGATATTGATAATGCTTTAGTCAAATCAGAAAACAATAAATATAATGTTAATTTTTTCAAAAAAAATATTTCTTCCCCGTCCAAAGTGTGGGTATAATAGTTGATTGACCCTCTAATTTTAAAAATGTAATAAATCGAATTTTTATACAATGAAATAATAATAATCTTTTATTAAATAAATTGATTCAAATTATTTTTAATAAACGCAGTTTATTTATTAACAAAAATATATACTAGGTATATTTTGAACACAAAAAGAATTTAATCAGACTTTTCCAAACCTATACACCTAAATATCTTTTGTAACTTTAAAAATTCACACAGGTCAGTATGACTACAAAGCCAATTATTTTTGTGACTAACTAGGATTTTGGCGGGAAATGGAAAAGTGATGTTTATCATCTATTCTAAATTCATAATATTTTTTTTAAAATCTGATTAAATTCTTTTTGTGTTCAAAATATACCTAGTATATATTTTTGTTAATAAATAAACTGCGTTTATTAAAAATAATTTGAATCAATTTATTTAATAAAAGATTATTATTATTTCATTGTATAAAAATTCTAATTATTACATTTTTAAAATTACAATGTTTGGCGGCTTCCCCAGAGTCACAGGACGAACGGCGGCGCGGCGCACCTCAGCCATAAACGGGCGTTTTCAAAGTAGCTTTAAATTTAATAAAATAAAATAAACTCCTGTCTTATAATTATATGTTTTAACATGTACTTCTCATATAGCGTTCAAACATTGATTTCCAATAGAATATAGTTACTAATACGATTAGCTTTGTCGGTGCTAGGTATGTGAACCTCACCCGTATACGGGAGTTTTAAGGTAAAATTAATTAATTGAAATAAATTAAACAATCGTCTTATAATGATAATTTGTAACTTATAAATAATATACAGGATTCGTATATATATATTCAATAGAATATAGTTGCTAAACCATAATACTTTGTAAGTACCAGGCATGTGAATATCAAGTGTAAACGGCCATTTTTAGGGTAACTTTAAATAAATGAAAAAAAATAAACTACCGTCTAATAATTATATCTTTTAACATGTACTTCTTATTTAGCGTCCAGACATTTATTTCCAATAGAATATAGTTGCTAATACCATTAGCTTTGTCGGTGCTAGGTATGTGAACCTAAGCTGTTCGGGCGTTTTTAGGGTAATATAAATGATCAAAATAAATTGAACTACTGTATAATATTGATGTTTTTTGACATGTACATAGTAGACTGCATAGGTACATTTATTTCCAATAAAATTTAGCAGCCAATATCATTCATAAGTATGAGAACCAGGTGGCGCCGCTGGAGAGCATACTCCCCAGCGGCGCCACAAAAAATGTCAATTATCTCGGTACCTGGGAAAGGTACATTAAAATACGATATACGTACATTATATACGTTAATCGTACATTTTTTCCCACTATGATTTGTCACTTTTTATCATGGTGGCGCCGCTGCAGAGTATCACGCTAAACTTCAGAGCACCCAAAGTTCGCCGATCAATGGTAACTTAGTTCTTAGAAAGTTCACAATAAACCAACTTACAATATTAATAAGTCCGAATATAATAATTCCATGGCGTAAAGGAACGCAAAAGCAGCAATTTTTCACTTCTGGCACTTTCATCTCGATAATGAAACTCAATTTATTAAACTGTATCACTCTCTGAGTTTCTACATAAGAAATAAAATAATTGTTATGCATTTATTGGCGATAATGCATTATCTCGCACAATAAATAAACACTGACATCTTTATAAACTCGCAAAGTCAATAAGTTCATTGACTGCGAGCAAATTAGCAATATTGTTTTAATTAAATGATTAAACGCAGTGTTTACTTAGGTCCATCATGCTAAATACCTACGTAGAGAGGCGGTGACGGCGCGGCGGCGGCTCTAAACTGTTCAAATATTCTTCAACATGTGAGCTGTAATACAGATACTTTATCAGGCGAAAATCCTACTAATATTATAAATGTAAAAGTTTGTGAGTGGGGATGTATGTATGTATGTTAGTTACTCCTTCACGCAAAAACTACTGAACGGATTTGAATGGAATTTGGAACACAGATAGTTTATAACCGGGATTAACATATAGGATACTTTTTATCCCGATAATCCCGAAATTTTTGTTACGTTAAATACTACGCGGACGAAGTCCGTGGGCACAGCTAGTCTAGACGGAACTGGTGAGTAAAGCCAATAAAAGGAATAAGTACTTACCGTACGAAATAGCATCGATAGGACCAAGATATTTATTAAGACTTGAGCAAATCTAAAAAAAAATGCAATAAGACGTAGTACCTACTTATTTAGTCTGTAGCTGTTTACCATTATTGTTGTGCTCGCTAGGGGCTAGCGCCTTCGTAATCTATACACAAATAAATAAAATTGGAGTGTCTGTTTGTAATATCAAAATAACACCTTTCACTAAATGCATATGAAATTACATACGACACCTATAACAAAAACGCGATTTAATTTTTTTTTGTCTGTCTGTCTGTGTGTTTGTTCTGGGTAATCTCCGAAACAGCTGGACCGATTTTGACGGGACTTTCACTGGAAGATAGCTGATGTTTTAAGGAGTAACTTAGGCTAATTTAATCTTAGAAAAACAATTAGGGTTCCGCGTAAAAAAACACATTAAATCAAAGAGTACTTCCGAAACGGCTGGACCGATCTTGACGAGACTTTCACTGGTAGATAGCTGATGATATAAGCATTAACTTAAGGTACTTTTATTTTAGAAAAACAAAATTCAAAGAAATGGGTCCTGTCGCGCGGGCTCAGAACACGGGAGCGGGCTTTTTTGTTAAGTTAAATTCCACGCGGACGAAGTCGCGGGCTCAGCTAGTATATACCTATAAGTATGTGCCAAATGGTACAGTAAGTCGTGGAAGTTACCATTTTCACGAATATAAAATCGATTAGCAAGCGAAAAACATGCTTAAAACAAATAGTAGCCCTCCAGGTATCGCCCTCCTTCTCGATCCAAAAGTTTTCAAAAGTATTTTAGGTGCATACTAAAAAAGCACTTAAAAGATAGAATCGAACAGATTACTTACCTTTCAATTTAGTCAAGAAATTTAATTACCTTGATAAGTCATAAAGAACCAGTAGGCACTTATTATACAAAAAGGTAACTTATTATACAAATTCAAACATACCTGTTTCTGTATAAGTAGGTACGGTAATGTTGGCATCAAATCATAAGTTATTAAAGTGTTAAAGTGAGTGGATACACGATCCTCTATTATTTAAATCAGCAAATATACTTACCACTAATTCTGTTAACGGGAACCAGATGGTAATTGAACGAAAAATAAACAAAGGGGATAATCGGCCGAGTCTGTTGGGGGTCGTGCACTGGGTGGCTCAATTATGCAATAAGCAGCAATGAACAAATCATTCGTTTAGTGTAGGTACACTACGCAGCATAGTGTAGACACATACGATGAATAATCGCCATTATAAGTAATTATTTTGATTAACCCATCAGCCCAATGGTCTCAAACACATCATAACTATGTATACATATAACTAACAATAAACAGCAGTAAGTATATAATTATACATACCTATGAATCTAAGTAAAATAAGTACTTACTTTATTAACAACATCAAGCCTATATTCCTTAATAGTGTAGATTGAGGTGCACCCACATTCAGGTACATTTAGGTCCCTACTCCAGGTCCCACCCAATAACATCCTATTATTTTTTATCATCCAGATGAAAATAAACGTTCTGAACTTCTTCGTTTCAAACTCCTTATAAGCTAGCATAGCTGGCCACTATTACTATAAATCTACAGCTTGTTGCCATAATTTTTCTTACAGGAGAAGAAAAAGAATGCCGTTTTGTTTTTTCATTAGAACATTATTACGCTAATAATGTATTTAACGACCTTTAAAAAATATATATACTTACAAAGTAATAAATAAAACCGTATAGTCAAACTTCTGTATATAATTGATGTCATTTATTTCGATTTGTTATTTTTAAGTCATCTTTTCAAACATAGTTGAACAATTCTCGGTGACGAACAAAACGTAGTTCTTCACACTCCCACGATCAAATAGATAATCTATGCTCGCTCTTGCTGGGTTTTTAGAATTTGTGTAACTTTCTTGAATAATACAAAAATACAATTTATATCGTAATACATTCAAATACAATAGTAAGTAATTAATATATTGTTTATGAAATCAATACTCATCCAATAAATAAACAGTTATGATTCCAATAGCATTTTGAGGTTAGATAACATATCGTGGAATTAGATAATTATCGATTTATTCTGTATTTACAAGTATTTTTAAGTGATTTAATGTTTATTTCTAATTATTACGTTATAATAACTAATGACGAACTACTATTTTGCGCTCTGTTTATGGGTGATGGAATACTCTCTCGAATGCTGCAATACTTTTCGTCCCTACCTACTTACCGAACTTTAGTAGCGATTTTAATTATTCGCTATTTCATGTTAGGTCTCAAAGTTTTGGAACTCTTTATCATGATAAAAATATTAAAGTATATACTCTGAGGTACTTACTAAAGCAAAGTTCTTCACATAAGTACTTACATAAATCTAGGTGGCTAGGTTTTGTTCTACACAAATGCAAATACAGATGCATAGAACAAAATACTTATCAGTCTTTCTAATTTCACCAGAAATGGCGGCTCATCTCTTCAACCGCATCGGTCAGGTGGGCCTTGGTGTGGCGCTTGTCGGTGGAGTAGTCAACTCTGCACTTTATAATGGTAATGCAATTTATAATATTTATCAAATTGTTATTTGTACGGTATTGGATTACCCAATTAAACCTCGTTTAGACTGACATAATATTGACGCCGTAGCATGATGTGGTTTTAATTTTTTCAAATAAATTTATTAGATTTAGGTTTCCATGGGAACATTTTGTTAGTGCAATCATGAGAGCAACCTTTTGTTAATAAATAAAAATAAAATAGCCTTTATTACTGACAAGTTATACAAGAATAAAAAATAAAAGTTTTATGTATTGGATGCACATCCGTTATCCCTAGAAAGCGTATCCTGTCGACACGTACGCCTCCTCCAACTCCTTCCACAGTACCCGGTCTTTGGCCATTCTTGCCCAAAGTGGGCCGGTAACTTTTTTTAGATTGTCAGCCCATCGCTTAAGCTGCCTTCCTCTTCTTCTTTTTGCATTGTATCTTGGGGTCCATTCTGTTATAGTTTTTGACCACTTCTCCCCTGCCTCCCTAAGCATGTGGCCGGTCCATCGCCATTTTAGTTCTTTAGTTCTTCGGTTGATATCCTCTATATTTGTTATCTTTCTAAGTTCAGTGGCCCTTTTCCTATCCATCGGCCGGTGCCCCAAGATACTCCTCTCCATACTTCTTTGGCAGGTTCTTAGTTTGTTATGAATTTTTTTGGTCATTGCCCATGTTTGGCACCCATATGTTAAAATTGGAAGTATACATATGTTGAATACTTTCCGTTTTACTTTCATAGAGTATGTGTTACCTTTCATGATTTCTTTTAACAACCAAAACCTTTTCCATGAATTTGCGATCCTTCTGTCGACCTCTTGTTCAAGCTGATCCTTGAATGATATGGTTTGCCCCAGATATATATAGTAGTTCACAAAGTCTATTGGTTCCCCAACTACCTATATGTATATTTGCTTTTGTTCTATTTGCAATTAATTTCGTTTTCGTTTTATTCGTTAACAGACCAACTTCTTTGCTTTTTGTAGCTAGACCCTCCAGCATGGCTTGCAATGTTTTGGGATTATCCGCTATTAATACCACATCATCAACAAATCTCAGGTGGTTAAGTCTTACACCTTTAATGTTCATTCCAAGGTTATCCCAGTTTAGAGTCCTAAAAACTTCCTCCAACCTTTTGTCTATATGATAGCTTAAATCCTTAAATATAATTAAGATTCAGAGTAGGTAAATGTGGGTATTATACCCATTTACTAAATAAATAGCAGGATGCTAGGGATAAATGTTATTGTTATTTTAAATGATTTGGTAGAAGGAGTCTCACCCTTGCTTGTCAACCTTTATAGTAAATGAATAAGTTCATAATAATTTATTAATCAACTAAATAAATTGATTAATAATAGAAGAGGCTAACATGATGGAACTCTGTTAATAAAGAGTCTGTCTGCCATGAGTGTCTTTCTCTCAAATAAACAAAGGATTTCTGCGAAGTAATACCCGAGTCCTTGCTTATTGGTGTGTATAAGTTCCATTTAAAATAAGGCTTAATTAAGCCTTCATTAATTTATTGATAGTTGGTAATCTTAATTTGACATTTCCACACTTCCAGTTGACGGTGGTCACAGAGCTGTGATCTTCGACAGATTCGCTGGTGTCAAGAACTTGGTGGTAGGGGAGGGCACCCACTTCTTCGTTCCATGGATACAGAGACCCATCATCTTCGACATCAGATCACGCCCCAGAAATGTACCCACTGTGACAGGAAGCAAAGGTAATGATAAAAAGCTTTCACATCACAAGTTCAAATTGTAAAGATGAATATGTTGAAAATTAACATAGCATCTTCTGATTCCTGTGAGAGTGTTCTCATGAGAGATGAAAATAATTGTTACAGTTTCAATGTCTACTGCTATTTAGTACATTATTTATTTTATGAATGGCAGTTTTATACCTTCCTCAAGAAATTCCAGAATCTTGTATTACTTATTTTACAATAAAAGGAGGTAAAGGAGTAAAGAAAAGCCTTACTGATGCAAGCCCTGGCCTTAGGAATATGTTTATTATAAAAAATACTTTTATCTTTTCCAGACCTTCAGAATGTAAACATCACACTCCGTATCCTGTTCAGGCCGGTGCCTGACCAGCTACCAAAGATTTACACCATCCTCGGAGTGGACTACGACGAAAGGGTGCTGCCCTCCATTACAGCTGAAGTCCTGAAGGCGGTTGTCGCACAGTTTGATGCTGGAGAACTTATCACACAGAGAGAGGTAAGTAACCACTTGATATAAGATTAGATAAACTAAATAATCCATTATAAAAGGAGGTATAAAGAAAAAGACGAGAGTAGTTTAAGATCTAAGAACAATTCAAATTGAATGGACCTAAACTGCAGTGTCTTGCACATGCAGGCCTGTATGCATATTTTTTTTCTTACAATAGAGTTCATATTTCCTAGCACTTATGCATTTTGGCATACGCTCTTCGATGCGCGTGTTCAAAGTTCCATGGAATTATGGACTCAAACCACTTTTACAGTTTACGGAAATTCAATTTCCTTTACCGTATTAAATGCGGGCTCTTACGTTAAACTGTGGTCCGCTTGATGTGAGTTGTACTTTAACAAAAACATGTGACATTCAACAGCCATCCTATTACGACATATCTGTAATTTGTATTCAATAAACCCACTTCATTAATTTGCTTCTATTTCACAGGTAGTGTCACAAAAAGTGAGCGATGATTTGACTGAAAGGGCGGGACAGTTTGGATTGATCCTGGACGACATTTCAATCACGCATTTAACCTTCGGCAAGGAGTTCACTCAGGCCGTCGAACTGAAACAGGTGGCTCAACAAGACGCCGAGAAGGCTAGATTCCTCGTAGAAAAGGCTGAGCAACAGAAGAAAGCCGCTGTTATAGCCGCGGAGGGAGACGCGCAGGCCGCTGTCCTCTTAGCAAAGTCCTTCGGAACCGCAGGCGAAGGTCTCGTTGAACTCCGACGTATCGAAGCCGCAGAAGACATCGCCTACCAGCTGTCAAAATCCCGCAACGTCACCTACCTACCGCAAGGCCAGAATGTCCTCCTAAATCTGCCCACCCAGAATTAAATACGGATTAAGTTCTGCTAGATTTATCTTCACATCAGGGTTGTTGGTACTGATAATGCATTTGTTTTTATAACACAAATAACTGATAAGTATGCATCTCAAGAGTCAAATGATGGTGTGGTTGCGCTCCGCCAATAGATCGTAGTCATTTGTTAGTTATACGAAAAATTGTAATTACGCATTAAACTATAATTTTGTTGATGTCTCGGTTTTATTTGAAAACATAAAATGTGTATAATAAACATATTTTATTGTCCAAATAATTATTGGGTTGTTTCAACTAACAGGATTGTGTAACAGTCCTTTTATTATTTTAATGTATTGTTGTCATAAGTTGCCTGAACTTTCAAGCTATGCTTGTTTGATAAAAAAAAAGGCAATTTCCAACAGTAGATTCAGATGTACCCATTGTGGGTAAACAAAGTAATGGTTGAATTGAAATAAGTAATGAGTAGATGCAGCTGATTGAAATCGTTTATTTTGTTACACCTATACTTACAAATAGGAATGGACAACAACCTCAACTGAGAAGATCTGGCAAGACACTCAGGGACTTGTCTTTTTTTTACTTAAACTAATCATTTGGCTGTTCTGTTTTATTGCTTCCTGGTACATTATCTTTAAACATTTTATTAAAAAACAAATTTTCGCGTACACAAACTTCTCTTAAATATTCAATCTCATCTGAGTTCAATCCTGATGGAAGCACCAATTGAGTTTCTGAACTATTAGTCTTGAAGTTCTTTATGATATTCTCTACTTCTTGCTTGAATTCATTACTTATTAAATTAGCTGATTCTAACGCTTTTTTAGCTGCATACTTTGTTTCCTTGCTGGATTCAGAAGCTTGTTTCAACAATGCAAGCTCTCCTTCTAGTTCTGTATTATTTGGGCACAATTTAATAGCCCTATTTAATTTGCGCTCGGCTTCTTTATACTGCCCAATCATTCGGAGCGCTTTTGCATTGTTGTAGAGTGCTTTACTATTGTTCCATAAACTATTTAATCTGTTTAATTCATTGCAAGCAACGCATGCCTTATACGGTTGGTTAACCTTGTTGTGACACACAACTAGGTTGATGTAAAGCATCACAAGGAGTTTCTCTTGTACTCTCTCTTCAGTTTCGTCTGCGAGACGACATTTGTGAAGCATATTAACTGCCTTATTAAACATTTGTACTGCTGCTATGTAGTTGTTTGCTTTGTACAGAACTCTGCCTGACTGAGCCAGCATTTTCACTTCATGGTGCACCCTTTGGAACATATTCGGCTCAGAAAAGAGGATTTTTCTGAAAATGTTTAAAATTTAAACTACATTCAAGCAAACTGAAGACAGGGCGCTATGGCGCTCATTAGGGGAGGCCTATGTCCAGCAGTGGACAAGTATAGGCTGGTGATGATGATGATGATGATGATGATTCAAGCAAACTGAGCACATTTTTATGAATAATAGTTTGGAGTGGTGGCCCATAATAATATGGGCCAGTTCGCTTTGTACTACCCCTCCCACCTTCCTACCTACCTTAATCACTCATTTGATAGTAGGGGGTAGGCTAATAGGTTTTTTTTATCCGTGTTGTTGAACCTTGCCCGAGGGAAGACTAAATAAAATTCCACACAACTGGTTATTGCGAATGATTATACAATGATACTAATTGTGCACAATAAGAAGGATTAATTTTATTCGTGTTATTGTGAGACTGAACAATTTATATTTAGTGAGTAGGCTAGGTAGATTTTGACAATTGAAATGCCCTTTAAAATCTTCCATCCCTAGGCCACAGTCTTGTTAGTAGTTACAAAACCAACACAGGTTTGTAGTATGTAAATCCGGAATTGGAGGTATACTCACCCTTCTTTTGCCGTTATTATGCTTCTTACAAGTCTAATAAAGAAAACACAATCAGATTTAGGTTTGATTCTTTCTAAAACCCCCATTTCTCCATACATCACTTTATAGGAGAGAAGGAAAACAGATGTTTCTCCAACTAACATTGATTTCACTGCTATTTCTAAACCTGGTAGTAAGCCATTATCTTTTAGATCCACCTCCTGAAATAATAAAATATGTACAGACTTAATTATATATTCTAACCATCTTAGAATATAAGCAATAGTTATAAACAATTGTTACTTCTTTCCTTAAAACTACAGCTGACCCAGTTAAATAGGTAAGTCAAGTAACAAATAACCGTGAGTTCGCACTGGACGAAACATGTTGGCAAAACATACTGTTGTCTCTATTTCATGACAACAGAAGATAGAGACAACAACATGTTTCATGTACATGTTTCGTCCAGTGCTACCTCACGGTAACAGTAACAAACACATTTAATAATAATATAAAATAAAAATGTGACCATCCACTTTGGAAAGCTAAAATGGAGCAATAAGTTGCTACCTATTGAGGTTTACTCTATGACAACAGAAAGTAGATAA
The DNA here is from genome assembly GCA_918843915.1 of Notodonta ziczac. Lineage (NCBI taxonomy): Eukaryota > Metazoa > Arthropoda > Insecta > Lepidoptera > Notodontidae > Notodonta > Notodonta ziczac. Next base: position 4,165,778 of record OU974037.1, read on the forward strand.
CGTCTTTTTGGAATAATGTCCTGTCAGAGCAATGGTTACAAACCAGTTTATATCTCACCATAGGTTTTGTAACAGTTCTAACATCAAACGGCTCAGTTTCCTTTTCCCAGTAGCCGGAAAATGCAACGAACACGGTACAACCCTCATGTAGAGGTAGCCCGCCACCTTCAATCATTATTCTTTTTTTTACAAATCCATTCTGATCTACGGCAACCAATTTTTCTTCTAGATTCTTAAAACTTTGTACCGGCTCTCCAATAAAATCTATTGGTACTGCATCTGATTCATTATCAGCTGTTATATTGCTATGATCATAATCTTCATTGATTTTCAATACGGAGCCTGTGGTCACAAGTTTACTGCAAAAAATAATAATTCAGAAAATAGGTTGTAGTAAATATAGTGGGTATTACGAAATATAACAGTAATGTACCTTGACATATAGTAAGACTGGTGAGCAAAAAGCATTATCTTAATTTTTCTCTATTCGTAAATTACACTAAAATCATTCAGGGAGACTCTTACCTTAGATCCAAAGCGTTGTCTAAAGCAATGTTTGGTGATTCCATTGGGATTTGTGTATACCTAGCCTATATTTATAACGTAATCTTCTGTCTGTATAGGTTGTCTTCGGACCAAATCTGCCTGGTGAACAGACTGGTAGGTATTGTGTATTTCAGTTTTACCAAACTACGTCACACAGATTAATCTGGAGTCGAGTCTATTTTTGCGAAAACATTACAATTACAGTAATATAAAAAGTAAATGTTGGTTTGTTGACATCACAGATTAGAGATATGTAGTATGTAGCAAGTAGCAAGCTAGTTGATATTAGTGTTGCCTTACTATCGATAGGTTGTCAATACTATCGTGACCTCGAAAAATAGTTAGAATATCGATAGTCCTATGGATACTATTGCAATTTTACAATACTATCGATAGTATCTATCCAAGAAATTGAGCAATACTATTGAAAAAGTGCAATACTATCGATAGCATCGATACTATTGGGTATAGATACTATTGATGTTATCGCTATTATGGCGTATTTTACTGCAATCGCTGTCGATACTATCGATAGTTTTACTATACCGATATTTACCCAAAGTTCAATAATATTGCATCGGAATTTTAATTCATTAGTATATTGAAAATAGTTGTATTATCTTGTAACTTCCCGTTATTGTATACTGTAGATTTAATAATAAGTACCTACTCACAATTTATGCGAATGCGATTAGTTTGACCAAGAGTGCAGAGTAATTCCTAAGTTTTGAATCCAACACGATACTATTGAATTTTGGTAAACTATCGATGTAGTAAAACTATCGATAGTATCGACAGTGATTGCAGTAAAATACGCCATAATAGTGATAGTATCTATACCCAATAGTATCGATACTATCAATAGTATTGCTCAATATCTTGGATAGATACTATCGATACTAACGATAGTATTGTAAAATTTCAATAGTATCGATAGTGCTATCGATATTGTGACTATTTTTGGAGGCCAACTATCGATACATCAACTATCGATTTTTAGGCAACGCTAGTTGACTTTGTGTTTTTTTTCTTCTTTCTTTAAAACTATGGCCACCCTGTTTAATAGATATTTCGCCAGTGTCAAGTAACAAATAGCAATGCAAATACATAATAATAATACGATACAAAAAAGTGACCGTCCACTTTGGAAAACCCACAGAGATATATATTCATACGTAGTATTTTGGTAGTATTTATAAGTCTGTGGGAAAACCAAAATCATTGACATTGTGAATATAGCAGTCAGTGTCTGTCAAGAAAATAAATATTACACACACACTTCTAGATGCTACCTATCCACACTGTGGTATTTGACTCAATTTTCGGACATGGTCTTTTTATTTCAGAATTAGATAATATTATAGATTTATAACGTTAGAGTAGAACTCCCGTGTGTCAATTTCACTTAGTTTCAGAGTTATGAATTTGCAAAAAAGACGCTCTTTTTTTCGGTGAAAATTTTAAAAAAATTACTGCTCTCAAATTATATGATTATTTAATGATTTGATTTCAGTGTATATAAGAATGTCTAAATCTCCATTTTTTTAAGTAATTTTGGTAATTCTATATTCAGTGAAATGCGAGTAATTAATTATTTTAACATTTTCAATCTTATTTTTTTACTCCTAAACTAAGCTGTAGTAGCAAATAATTTTGATACTTCTAGAATATGTATGCCATGAGCAATATGTATAAAAAAAACCAAAAGCTAATCTCACTTGGTATAGAAGTTACAGTGACTTAAGTTTTTTGAAAATTTTCGGCGAAAGTTCGGATGATTTTCATCGAAAATTTTAAACAAGTTATTAACATGCTGTACTATAAAATAAGCTTTTATTACCTATTCCTCAATTAGTTCAGCACTGAGAAACCTAAGCACTTACCCAGCACCTGATTTTCAGCATCTGATATGGATTCTATATTGACATCGGTATGCATTTCTAAATGTTCTTCGTTGATGTTGCTGGCATCTAGTGGTTTTATTAAGGCTAATGCCTGCGGTGGTAGTGGTAATTTTTTTTTCAGCCTATTATGCATCCGTATATTTGAAATTAGTGGGTCGGATGACTCCAGAGCCCTGTTAAACAAATCGATCATAGTTGTCATGCGATAATTTTTTCGACAAACATGCTCTCGATCAATTCTCCAGAATTTATTTCTTGATTCGGCGGCTTGCTCGGATAACATACAAATAGGTAAATCCGTAGATTTCATAATATTTGCGCCGTGGACCAGTATTTCATGTATTGTGACGGGCATGGGATACCATTCGTAGTACGAGACGTATTTATATGCAAGTGGCTTGCAGAAATTATTGAATTTTACATCATCTGTAGGCAAGCCGCTAGACAGCACTATTAATAAAGTGTGCAGATCATCAAGGAGCTATTTTTCAAGATCGAGGATTTTGGCAAAATTTTCCCGGTTTTGTTCAGAGAGTGTATGTATTTCCATCATTAGTTGTCCCAGCGTTTAATGGAGGCGAAATCAAATGGATGGTTAACATCGTAAAGCCAAACGCTGGAACAAGTAATGATGGAAATACATACACTCTCTGAACAAAACCGGGAAAATTTTGCCAAAATCCTCGATCTTGAATAATAGCTCCTTGATGATCTGCACACTTTATTAATAGTGCTGTCTAGCAGCTTGCCTACATATTATGATGAAAAATTCAATCATTACTTTAGGCCACTTGCATATAAATACGTCTCGTACTACGAATGGTATCCCATGCCCGTCACAATACATGAAATACTGGTCCACGGCGCAAATATTATGAAATCTACGGATTTACCTATTGGGATGTTACCCGAGCAAGCCGCCGAATCAAGAAATAAATTCTGGAGACTTGATTGAGAGCATGTTTGTCGAAAAAAATATCGCATGACAACTATGATCGATTTGTTTAACAGGGCTCTGGAGTCATCCGACCCACTAATTTCAAATATACGGATGCATAATAGGCAGAAAAAAAAATACCACTACCACCGCAGGCATTAGCCTTAATAAAACCACTAGATGCCAGCAACATCAACGAAGAACATTTAGAAATGCATACCGATGTCAATATAGAATCCATAACAGATGCTGAAAATCAGGTGCTGGGTAAGTGCTTAGGTTTCTCAGTGCTGAACTAATTGAGGAATAGGTAATAAAAGCTTATTTTATAGTACAGCATGTTAATAACTTGTTTAAAATTTTCGATGAATATCATCCGAACTTTCGCCGAAAATTTTCAAAAAACTTAAGTCACTGTAACTTCTATACCAAGTGAGATTAGCTTTTGGTTTTTTTTATACATATTGCTCATGGCATACATATTCTAGAAGTATCAAAATTATTTGCTACTACAGCTTAGTTTAGGAGTAAAAAAATAAGATTGAAAATGTTAAAATAATTAATTACTCGCATTTCACTGAATATAGAATTACCAAAATTACTTAAAAAAATGGAGCTTTAGACATTCTTATATACACTGAAATCAAATCATTAAATAATCATATAATTTGAGAGCAGTAATTTTTTTAAAATTTTCACCAAAAAAAAAACGTCTTTTTTAAAAATTCATAACTCTGAAACTAAGTGAAATTGACACACGGGAGTTCTACTCTAACGTTATAAATCTATAATATTATCTAATTCTGCAATAAAAAGACCATGTCCGAAAATTGAGTCAAATACCACAGTGTGCTATCCTATGTTATTTTGACTGACAGGGTGAACATTTGTGTACTTATTTATCAAATATGTTATGTAATATTTGTAAAATCTGAGCGTATGCTCCTTAGATATCTGCGATGTTTGTTTATCCCGCGGCGGGAACGTTTACATAATGACTTTGTATTTCTGTCGCCGCCAAATAGCTTAATTCGCCGTTCAATTAACAGCCTAGGTACTTAACTAAACAGCGCCGTTCTCTACAATACCCCCCCCCCCTCCCCCCCCCCCCCCTAGGAGTTTCCTCTAGAAAGTAGTTACATATTGATCTGTAAAGTACAAAATAAGACGTAATAATAAATAAACAAATATCGCCAGACGAACACATCAACTGTATGAGCCCAAACTGAGCGACACCTGTACTATGGATACCGTACAATGGACAGGGGGCGATCCTAGTGACACCCAGAGCAGGGAAAATTACTAAAAGGCCATTTGCGATATTTACCTTGACGGGAATCGAATCCGCAACCACCCGGTGCAATGAGCCGAGCGGACTACGCTGCGATATGACACCTTTGGCGCTTTTCAATAAAAATCAACAACTTATTACAACACTATGTACATTTTATCTGGCTACTACATTAAAATACACATAAAATATACAGTTTTACATACTTATAAAAATATTATACCTAATTAAGTAATAATATTTTTTTATGATAAGTATTGTTAATATTACGCAGTATTTTTACATGATGTAACTTAGGACAGAGTTATAACTTATGTCAGTTTCATGTAGTAATACCGTCCTCCGCCAGCCGCATCCAACGGCTTCCCGCGTCGCGCTTGACATAATGCCACCGGTTCATCTTGCGGTGAAAAATCCTACACTACATGACGTGTCTATGTTGTAACTTGTAACACCTAGCCTCTTGCTTTCTGATTTAAAGATTGGCGCAAAACTGCAATATACGACGAAATGAGATCATCCATCTTGTATCCCAGGGATGTTTCACATAGAATTTTCGTTCCGCGTAAGAAATTCCCCATAGTCATATGAAAGAAGGTGTTGCCCGATGACCAGTTGGATAGTTGAGAAAATGGATGCGTCACTAGGACATCCTAAAAGATAAAAACATATTATAAGCAAATAAGCTTCAAATACGACTTGAGCTTTTGATGCTCGAAGTAATAGGGTTTAGATTTGATTGATTTATTTCTAAGTTCTCTATTGTGAATTAAACTTTATCAGTTCACGATAAAGCTTAAATTTAATTGTGTTGTTAGGGCAAAATTACACCCTCAATATAAAGCAACTTGTATTTTATTTTACTTACTCGACTTTGGGGATGGATCACGCTAACGCCGTTCTTGTTGATGCCAATAATGACCATTTCAGGGTAGGAAGGATCCGACGTTTGCTTCACTTCAAAGAAGGCCGTGCCAAATGTTGGCAACTGGTATATTTTCTTCAAAAACTGTTCTTTCGCTTCGTTCTGTGTCATCGCACCTTGCTGTAAGTAGGCTACGTTGATGGCCGCTTTCCATTGCGAGTTGGATTGAACTCTCACCATGTCTGGTGGTATGTAGTCTTCAAGCAGCTGCGTAATTTGCGGTAGCATCGACTGGTCACTGCCGAATCTCGCTCGGTACACTAACGCGGCTAATTCTACGAGATCCTGTTTAGATGTTTTGTGATAGCCTCTCAAGTATTTAGGCAATTCTTGCGGGAAATAGAATATTTGATCGGCGTTTTTATCTTTCCCAGGCGCTGTGTTAATCCACAGTTTCTTCATGAAAAATATTTGGTAGTTCATTTGGACTTGAGAGCCTGCTGAAAAATTTAAATGTTTCATTAGACTTTCACCTTTACTGAAATAGACATAGGATTTTAATTTATTTATTGGATAACTTACCACCACGAACTGGCCGTGTTTGCTTCATCCAATCCACGAGTTCATGAATGAAATCAAAGAAGTAATAATTGTCTGGCACTGAGAATACTTTGTCAGCAATTTTCACGAAAAGGCTGAATCCGTCACTATTTTTCAAGCTCAGTCTTCCGGTGATTTGCTCGCACAAATCCTTCGCTTTCGTTGAACTGTCCACTTCAAACGCTTCATCGGTGTCGTCGGGGAAGTATACTTTGTGGTAAATCTGCATACTCCTGTGTTGAATAGCTTCTACTTCCACGACGTACGGAGAGTACATCCTCGGTCCCTTCTTTTGAGTTTTGAACACGCGCTTCAAACATTCCTTTGCTATAGGATGAGGCCTTGTTTTAAGGAATTCAACTAGCTCTTTCTGTAGAGTCTGCCCGCAAGTGAATACCCCCGTGGCGAGCCAGAGCAACTCCCAGCCCCGTTCTTCGCTAAGTTGTATTCTGTTGTTAGTCAACTGTTTCATTATCTGACAGTATATCTCGTCCCTTAGGACGTGCTCCGTTAAAGCAGCCCTAAATATATCGTCAGTATATTCGGTGACAGAGCGCGCTTTAGGAGCTGGCATGTCACCCATGTATTTCAAGATTCCGAAGAAGGCTGAAATTGCGTTCTTTGAGAGCATTTCATCCTCTAAAACTTTCTTGAGCAATGGCTGTCTAAGCGGTTCTCTCGTGTGCGCCCATAGATCACCCGCGATCGCTCTTTTAGCTGTCATCAGAGTGGATTGTCTCGAAACTGTAGTATTAATATCATAATTATCTCTGAAGTGTTCCTTTGCATATTTCTCTAGTGTATGCATTCTCTTTCTTTGTATGGTATTATATTTAGAGTACGACTTTCTATCAGTATTTATGTTGCCTTTTTTAAATATTTCTAATATCGTATTTGAGGGCATGTCTAATGTGGGCAATATGTACACTTGCTCTGTTGGGAACAGTCCTTCATTGCCGTTGCAGAGCCCGTGGCCCCATGTGGCATTCATTATAGTTTCTCCAGTACACTCTTGTGTCAGCATGATGAGGTCACCTTTCTTAAATTGTAGGAACGACGATGCGTCCGTATAACCTTGTGAGTCAGACTGAGCGACGACGTAAATAGAACGTCTCTTCAACCCATCTATCAGGTAAATGATGAGTGAACTCATGTCACTAGCATCGACACTCCGAAACTCAAAGTCTTCCTGTTGTATAGTTCTTATTGTAATTCTTCCAATGTTATCGTAATCCTTGTCAGCGTTATAAGCGACGTAAGTGACTTCGGGGAACGAGATTTCAAGGAGAATGTGCTCCAATTGATCGACTATGTAAATGCCAGTCCAGTTGACGGCTATTATAACGAGATCTTTATTTATTGAGTCGCCTTTCAATTTTATTGCTTCAAAGAATCTCGAGAACAGCATGGGCCATTTTAGTTTGGCATAAATTACTATATCTTCTTTACATTTGAGAGGATCAATTTTTTTCTGTATGCTTGTTGAGGACTCAAACGCTTTCGTTACTAAGTGTTCCCATTTCGTTAATGCGGCGTCATTCGACTGTAGGAATTGATTAGGAATATAGTTTACAATTACTTTTCTCAAAACATTTGGGTCGATTCGTTCACCATACTCTATGTAATGTTGCTGTGCCGCGATCATTGCTAAATCTTGTTCGGAGTTACATCTATATTCTCCAAACTTGACGCCTTTCGCTACTTGATAGTAGATTAGATTGGTAGCCGCGGGATCGTCGACAGGATTATGCCATGGAGTGAATACTTCCTTCCTGTAGAACAGTCGCCACGGCGCACTTTTCTCTGGAGTGCCTTGTTCTTTGGCAAATTGTTCACACTGTGAAATGGCATCCATTATATGTTCTCCTTCACTTCCTAGAGAAAGAACTTTATCGTACAACGTTATGTACAACGAGAATCCGAACGCGTCAGTCAGCCCTATATTTTCGGCGATTTGTTGGCATATTTCTTCAGCGTTCGATGCGGAATCCGATTGGACTGTTTTCATTGCTTCGTCCATAAGTGTGACTGTTAAAAGTATAGGTCTCTTTGTTTTTGTGGCTTGAAGTTCTAGCCAACTGGGAGGCTGTGTCCGTGGACCGTTCTTAAACGTTCTGATGAGTCTTCCTTCACAGTATGGAGCGTATCCAGGCGGACCGGATCGAATGAAGGAGCGTAGATATTTAACAAATCTTTCGGAAGGCGGGAAACAGCCAACGCACAGTGACATCAGTATCCACCCTCTAGCGTGTGATGCTTTAGATGGGTTGTTCGTAAGCTGCTTGCACAATTGGCAGAAGATTTCATCTCTAAAATATGAGAAAAAATCGTCAAAAATTAACATGATCATTTACAAAACCTTCAACGTATCTAAGTATAAATAATTGGAATACTTGGAAGTAAATATACCTTAGCTCTTTCCTTATAATTCCATGTCCAATAATAAAGTGCAATTTCTCTAGATTGGTGCTTCGTCGGGAGTTAAGCCAGTGGCTGTACATTTCATTGGTAACTTCATCGCTCATCAAATTCTTCATTAAATCTTCGTCCAATTTCGTCTGCCGTTTCAACGTTTTCGATATTAACTTGTTCCTATTGTTTCGGTTATCGTCATTCTGGAGGTATTCCTGTAATAAGTGGCAATTAATATTTGTAGTTACTAATATTTTATTATGTGCATACTTTAATTTAGAAATATTTATACTAACTTCAAACTCTTTGCTCTTCTGGAAAGCACGGCCAATCGTATCCGTCAGTTTTGTCATAACCGGCACATTATCTACGCGATCGTCTACATACTTCGGTTCAGCTAGATCTCCCATGAACCTCAGTATAGTAATCCACAATGCTTGGGCAGCAATCTTATCCACAGGCGATGGTAGTTCTAATAGCGAATGTTTTAATGGTTTTCGGGAATACTGATGAGTGGTATTCCCCAGGAAGTATGTAGCAGCGAACTTTCTGAAGTTGAACTCGTCGAAATGCTCTTCCTGTTGCTCAAGCGGCATTGGAATCACGCTTGATATTTCAGGTTTCGATGTTGTGGTCTGGAAAATATAATCAAATTTAATTTGATGTCATGCGATTGAAAATTTAGTAAGAAACTTGTTCGTGCTTACCACACCGAAGCCAGTGCCTCTTACTGTACCAGCCGGGGTAGCGGTATCTTTAAGGAACCCGAACACGTCATCCACATATCTGTCATCTATTACCGACACATTCTGTGCATTCATTTCAGCGGGACCATCCTTAGCTATCCAAATCGATTTCATTAGTTCTGTATACTTCTTCTCGTAATCATCTTCTGCTGCATTCGCGCTGTTACCAGACTGCAAGAGTCCATTTTTATCTGTGCTGAACTGAGCTATCCTCGCCTTTATAATATGGCCCTTGTCTTTGATTAACCTCCTTATTAAATATCCTCTGCACTGGGCCTGGAAATGTATGAAGAACTTCTTCATGTTCAAAAAAGTTCTTCTTAATTCTCTGGACTTTATTACGGCTTGCAGTCGAAGGTACCCTCTCCTCATCGCCAAATACCTGCTTCTGAAGCCGCGAGATCGGAAATGCTTTTGAACCATAATAGCGGCAGCGCGCAATCGCAAGAACCTCTTTCTATAGATGAATCTTCGAGCATTGGCTTGTACTCTAATAACAGCTGTTATCAACACCTTGTGCCTTAGATCCTCTAGAATAACATCATGCATGTCTTTGAGAAAAACTTTGGTATGTCCAAGTCGGAATTCTTGGTCTTTCAAGATTTCATTACAAATTCTTTTAGTGGCGCTCTTGCAATCTGTTTTTTCAGCTGGAGGTATACCGGGAACGACGAGTCGGTAACGGTGAACGAATTCGGAGTACGAGTACCGTATGGGATAACCAGCTTGTCTTATTTTAGCCGTTTCCATTAATCCTGCGTATCGCAACTGACGAACACATAAACCTCGATCGAAAACCTGCGAAATGATTTTATTATTCGTGATGACTCATTAATACAAGCATACAACCTGCCCCATAAGTTTTCTACGTACCTTTGGCTTCTTAAACTCATTAGGTTTGATGCATCTAACGAAGAATGGGTGGCATGCATACAGGGTCTTCATCAAAGAATCTAATGATGTTTTGAACTGATGACTTAGAGAGACTGTTTTCCGATTTCCACTGTGCGTAGGCGTAAATTCGGAAGTAAATAGATTTTTCAGGAATCCGTGACTGGATTCCAACATCATTTCTTTGATATCAACTGTAAGCATGTCCCTGTTTTTGTCCAGGAAACCTAAAAAAAGAAAATTTACATTAGCTCGGAATTTCTTGGTTTAGATTTAATGTTTATGCAATTGGTAGTCTTACCCTGTACTTCATAATACACATCTCCGGCAAAATGTCGAACACCAAACCTATGTTCGTGTGTAGACTTGGGAGTTATATAGCAACTTTTAGTACTATGATTGCTATTCAGTTTAGACAGCAGGGTAACGTCTGTGCCTTTAGGGAACCTTGATTCTTCATCGATTAGTGAAAGCAAATTCATCGGCTTTAATCCTAACATGTCCAGATTTTCTTGATTGTCCACGTAATTAATATTTGTCCATGTTATACCCTCTTTCTCATACTGTTCTTGTTCTAACTTGAAAATGTGTTTCACGAAAAATTGCTGCAAATTTTCATTCGCATAATTTATACATAGTTGTTCAAAGCTGTTGGACTGGAAGTTTTCAAATCCAAATATATCCAGAATACCGACTGAACCGCTCGATAATTGTTGATCTTTGAACAGTGTTTTGTTTATCATATTGACGATGTACTCGAATATGTGGCCATATATCGCTTTGACCAGCGCATCTCTACTCTCAACCGCCGAAGCTGTTGTCAGGGTGGAAACTACTTTATCGCCATGAGCTATGAAGGTTTTCCTAGTCAAAGCATCGCACAGTCGTGCCTTATTGACGCCTAAAAGGGCAGCAATTCTGTTGGCGTTAATAACATCTGCAACCTCAGATGATTCGATGTTGTTAAAATTGAAGGATTTGAATTTCAAGTTGCCGAGATGTAAAATGGCTGCGAGAAGACTGAAAATACTCCACACTTCATTGTCAGGGAAATTGAGCACTTTGAAGGCGGACCTTATATCGTTAAACTCTAAACTATCATTCCGACCGTCGCATTGGAGCATGTTACCAGAGTTTAGGTAAGTGTAATCTTCGGGACGTCCCAATTCCAGTTTCTTTTTCTCTTCTGGTGACAAACCAGTTACGAGTGAATAAAATATATGATAGTTTCTCTCCCCTTTGTTTTGGAACACTATGCGCGATTTTTCGAGCAGATATTGGTCTATATTTCCCCCCTCGATTACACCTTTCCTGCTGAAGTAAATGTTCACATATTTCCCGAATCTCGATGAGTTATCGTTCCTGACTGTTTTAGCGTTACCGAAAGCTTCTAAGATAGGATTTGTTTCCTGGATCTGTTGTTCAATCCAAGAGTGCTTGCCACTAGCCGCGGCTAGATACTGAAGAAGTAGTTTCGTGCTCTCAGTTTTACCGGCGCCACTTTCGCCACTAGAATAAATTAGTAACCTTTAGATTGATATTACAGTAAAAATATGATAATCAGATGAATAATGAGAACGCATGCAGCCGATTGGCGCATTGCCATTTTAGTAAAAACTAAGATTCTTATCTCTTAATTCTATTATAAACAGATGATTCCAGTATCTGGGTGCCTAGGGATTAATCTTAGTGGGAGTCTTTAGAAAAACAATAGGCATTTAAAGGCTGCAGTGACACGGAGCTGGCAGAGGAGCAGGGGCACGTTGCAGAGGGGCATGGAGTTGACTGAAGGGTGCGGGCAATACTTTACCTAATCACAATACATTGATTCGAAGACGTGTCAATTAGCTCTCGATACGAGTTATCGCCAATCGCGAATATGTGAGGTGGTATCTCTCCCATAGTTCTCTCTTGATAGAAGTTTATTTGATCCATTGTGTATATCGGCAGTATCTCATAGGGGTTTATGGCTATCAACATGGTGCCAGTGTAAGTCTGAAAGACGAATAACCGACTATTATTAATGTGTAACGGGTAATTGGCAATCTGGAGTAGAAAATTGTCAAGCATACATATAACAACAGCACAAATAATATTGTTTTGGATATGCTGGCCAAAGTAAGTTTTGGGATAAAGGAGATTGATGCCGGCAGATGTCGCCTCTTAACAACGAATAGTCCAAAGACATATTTATGGCATTATAGACCCCGGTTCAATCCCAGGTTCAAACCCCGGTCCATATTCTCAAACAGCGGGCATGGAGATTGCTAGCCTTTCGGCCATGCTACTTAGTTTAGACGGATGAAGAGCAGGAAGATTTCATTTTAAATTGTTATTAATGTAAAAACTTCATTAAGTATTAATATCCATGCCACTAGTGAGAATTATGTTATCGATAAATGAATTAGGTATTTCTAAATACATTAATGCTATCTGCACGTAATATTATCAAAATGAACAGTTAAACGTAGATAATTTACCGCTGACGACTTAATTCAGGTATGTAGTAGCTATATAAATTTAGTTATGTTATGTACCTACATACTCATGTAAATAAATATTATTATAGAAGTACTGCACTATTATATTTCCTCTTATTAAATATTTTTGGTGTGCCGGGAATCCCCGAAAACATTTTATGCTAGTCATTATCTAAATTTTATGACTCTTTATCAAGTTATCAAGTCCCCAGCTTTATTTGTTCATGGAGTTTTGTTCCTAACTGTTACTACGCATTCTAGATTTAGGATCTTCCTAAGTACCCTAGAATAACTACAGATTAATATGAACAATTAGATCAAGAAAGTAAAGAATATTATTACTTATCCAATTAACGTAAACTAACGTCCAGTCCCAGCTTTTTTCTACTATTAATACATTTGATTATACCTATACATATATTAAACTCTCCGGAAGTAATTATGAAAACGATAATGAAAACCGCATCAATATCCGTTGCGTAGTTTAAAAGAACTAAGCGGACAAACAGACAGACGCGGGTAGCGAATTCATTTTATAATATTATTTTATTTATAACGGTTAATTGGGTATAAGTACGTACATAAATAAGCTGCTTATTATACCGCATGTGCAGGTTATGCAGTATAGTGTACTCTTGCAGCTCGCCAAGCGTGATCATGTCTTCAACACCCGACACAGAGGTCGCGTGAAGCGGCTTGATCACATTCTGCGCTGACGTCACAAACACTGCGCCATCATCGTCCTGGACCTCGATTCTATCACCTGAAGACTTTAGAATCTTCACCGCTATTGGGATGTCGAACTCGGTGGCTCCCGCTGGCTTTAGCCACACGTGATCCTGGAAAGTATAATGGACGTAGATAGTTAAAACACAAGGTGCTTATTCCTTTGAGATTTAAAGTCTAGCAACTTGGCTGTTAAAATCTGACTATCATATGGGTATAAATTTACCAGCCTTATACCCTTGAGATGGTCAGAGTTCAACAGCGAAGCTTTCAAATTTGAAAAATGTTTGAAACATAATTTGCGATAAGATAATAGATGTCATGACTTCCTTCTACATAAGCAGTAAGTACGTACTTGCATACCTGCTATTGCTGTTCATATAAATACCTACAACACATAGAAGTAGGCAGGTACTAACATCCTAATCATATACCAAGCCAGCTAGCCGTGGCAGATTTCCCTTAAGGCCGACTAGGCCCAGGCCGACTAGATATTAAGGGCAGCTAATTTTGATAAAATTTATAAAAGTAAATTCAAAATTATAGTCTCCATAAGGTAGCGGCTGGTACTGCTCGGCCTAAGGCGGCCAAGACTGCTCGTCCGGCTCTGGGAGCCGGTAAACAGAATAGATGACAATAAACATTGTACTTACCGCTAGTCGCAGTTTGCCAGCCATCTTGGGATTCCTTGGATCCACTTCACGAAGTAACACTCATATTCACTAATTCATAAGTATGTCGTGACATCCACACGAAGACTGTCGAACATTTATCAATAACACCGGTTGTCTTATCACTATCAGATAGTAAGGTGGACTTATCATGAATATTTTGTAGATATAAAACTGTATGTTCCGCTATCAAAATAAAACGTTGATAAGAAATAATAACTGAAAGTAATTAATATGACTAATGTCTTATTGGCTCGCAATAGCATTATGATTCACATTCGGACACAGAAGTCAGGTCATTGTTCTTTCGCGATAATTTATCAAAAATCTATTTTTTACAAAAACCGAAATAAAAAATACTAATGCTTTCTCACCCTTATAAAACTTGTATAATATACAAAACATGATACCTAATTGATTTCAAGGTTACCTGAAATAAGTTTATGACTGTTTATCTCTTGATTGCATTTAATAGATAAGAGAGGACTTCAAAGCATCTGGGAAGATTACTATTTTTGTCATATCTTTGATTAGACCTCACTGGAATTAAAATCCAAATGGAATTAGTAAATACATTTTATTTAAAAATAATTCAGCATTACAAACAACTTAAACTAATGATGATTCTAAATTACTTTTTCTTCTCCTCCTTTTCTTTTTTATCTCCTTTCGTTTTATCATCAGCCTTCTTATCATCCTTTTCATCTTTCTTCTCTTTCTTTTCCTTGTCCTCTTTCTTACCTTCCTCAGCATCTCTATTTGTTATCTTATTGTTAATAAGATTGTGGAGGGCTATAATAGACCTCACTAGCGCTGCCAGATACACAACCAGCGCCTGATCATTTGTTTTAATGTAGAGATTGTCAATAAAACTATCATTTGCTATATCAGGCAGGAGATTGAAGATGTCTTGAAGCTGATAGATGATTTGATGGTTCATTGGCAACGAGCCAGCACAGACTTGACGAAGATAGTCTCTGATTTCGCTGAGCTGAGAATGGAGGCCTTTTAATCCAAGCAGCTGGTTCGTAACCCTCTGTGAAAGACTGCCAACGGTTGTGTCCTTGATGTCTCTTAGGAGATGTTCAACACCAACTTCCTCTGCCTCTTCAGCACCAATCTCACTTGGTACGTGTTCAAAAGTCCTTGTTGTTGGCGTGCCATCATCGTGGACTTCTTCAACAGCTCGGTAGGCCTCTGTGGGGAGGCCGAGGTCCTTAGGCTTAGCGTCGATAATAACAAGCACGGAGTTGGGGCAGTAACGTCTAATCAACTCATTGATAGCAACATCATTCTGGTGCAGCTTCGGTCCAGTGTGGTACCAGCCCACAACCTTTTCACGGGCATTCACTTTCTTGAACATGCCATACATGTTCTCTAGGTAGTCATGGTCGAGGAACCACACTGATTTGTCCTTGTCATCTTCGTCGAATGGAACTGGGAACAGTTTCAAGATATTTGAAATATATAGCATTTGAAACAGAATCTGAGTGACTTGCTAAATCATCTTAGCACCATAGAAACTGGATAACAACCTATCTTACAGCCCAGTAAGACTAGGTAGTTGGGTTTCAAAGTGCTAAGTAGTCAGTCTGATACAATATTTTACATAAGTAGGTAAGTACTTCAAAATATCAATCAATGTTGTGTAGCTACTTGAAATTACAACACGTCAGACATTTTATATTTATATTAAGAGGTACTTTCAGGTGTAAACAGCGTGATACCGTATCAAAATGTGTCCATCGTAGATGCAAGTACAAACAAAAACTCAAAGAAAAGCGAAGACAAAAGTCGACCAATTAGGATTAAATACCTGCAAAGCTGTTGGACACGTCCAGGACACCTTTGGCTCTCCAGCATCCCAATAAGACTCCGACGACTCGTTTCTGGTTCCCGATTTTACCCATCCGATTAAAATGGTCCACCACGCTCAACAGCACTAGAGGATGAACCACAACTTTTGTGGTCACTACTTCTTGACTCGGCATGGTAATTTATTATTTATTCGCTATCTCAACAAACAATAAGTAAAGTATTACTCAGCAACAAACAATTAATCAGGAATTACTCGAAATTAATGATTTTTGCCAAGCAAGCGGCAAGCAATCAAGACTAAAAGTCAAAATTAAAATTTGACAGTCATGGTTACAAAAAAAGAATAATAAATGTCTATGGACATAAGGGTTGTGCTTTAACATAAATAAAACCGATAAACTGCTATAATTTATTTAATTCAATTGATGCAGCTAACTGAATAATCCGCAAAGAATCATCGAATTAATAAGTGCAATGGCATAAAATATATTTTTATTATTTATTAACAACAGCTCTACCGTAACTACTACTAAATAAACTATATACTATGACTTCATCTAGTCAACCATAGACGGATATTACATCAGTCAGTTGCCAACGAACAGCAAATTAATATTTATGGCGGGAAAGCGAATGTCATGATTGTCGTGAAGTTAGATATTTTTATTTGTATTTGTGCTGTTTTTAAATTTAAATGCTTCAATGCCCTACTATTATTTAGTTCAATATTTTAAAGGCTTTCATTTGCGTATTTGAACTTCAGTAGATATTGTTAGTAATAGTGTATATGAGTGCGTCGTTGAACGATTTTCTCACATTTTAATTTAATGGGTGCCTACTTAATTTACTGTACTGTGTTTATAACATTAATTAGATAAGTACTTATATCACTTATAAGATACAGTGGTAAAGAATAAGTTTACTAATTAATTATCTAATGCGTTTTACTAATTATTGCAGTAAAAGACTTATATACAAATTATTTCAGTTAACTTCTTCCATAAACGAATATTGTGCAAGAATACTATACCTACTAATAATTACTTACAAGACAACTCTGTGACTATGTACCTATGTGTTTGTATCACAGTATACATGAAGAATATTAAAAACGTACAGCCTTTATACATATAACTCTTTGATGTTGGTTGGTGTACACCTGGAGCGATATAAGGTTCTAGATTAGAATTATTATAATTTTTGTAGTACCAGTCTTTCCCATCCACTTGTCTTATTTTTGTGTTCCCGGTATTCATAATTTCCAAAAATCTCGTCTTTGGTTCTCTATTTGTAATCAGTGAGTAGTTGTCTCTATGTTCTAAGTGTTCAATTTGGGGGATATTTACTTTTGTAATAGTGGCTGGTCGGCTACCGCTGTAGTTTTTTGCTACCAACTCTGCATTGCTTGGAACTAAAACTGCAGAAAGTGCCGTCGGTTGTTGTTCAATGTGTTTCTTTATCGGCGGTTTTGGGGTAATCACTGTAGATGAATAATAAGATGAAGTACTACTTTCCATCCAAGCTTGGAGGGACATGTCATTGCTAGTGTCTGTAGTTATTAACATTCCTTCTTTTTCTGTAACTTGCGTTATGGTAAGGTTAGACTCCATTAAATTATACTTGCTTAAATTTGTAGGATCACTCTTTTGCTCTTCAACATTTTTTGTTCTATTATAAGCAACATGTGTTGTATTTTCATCATCAAGATAAGCTTGCAGTTCGTGTATTTCACTTTTAATTTTTTGATGGGTTGTATTATTTTGGATTGTTTTAGTAGGTGGTTTAACGCTAGATGCAACAATACTTTGCTTCAAACGGCCTTCATTGCTATAAGCGTCATTACTCTGAGCCGTAACAATAGTGTGTGATACATTTCGTGTCGGGTCTGATATTGGCGTAAACCCACCAGCAGTTGTTGGCAATATTGGCGAAAAACCGCCAGTTTCAAACTTTGGCGGTTCCGGTAAGTGATATTTATTAACACTGTGAGAAGTTTTCTTTTCAGGCCAGTCCACTTTACGCCCTGTGTTCAACAGCTTGCCCATGTTGATAGGTGGTAGAGGCATGCCGAAAAATGTTAATCCACTATTGGGTAATTTTGTTGGGGGCATCGGATTATTGCTTGTTGTATTTTTTTCATCTGTATAATTCTTAGGTCCTCCTAAAGAACTGTGGTTATTTTGTGCTGCATTTATTTCGTTACTTAGTCCATTTATCAAAGTTTCGTTATACGGATAGTCAACATATTCATCATAAAAATATTCAGATTCTTCTGGCAAAGGTCTATTTATCTTATTCATCTGATAGTTGTTTTTAATTTGTGACGTGTAGTCTTTTATTTTATCGAGTGTTGAGAATACTTGTGAAGTTGCTAAGTTAGGCAATAAAGCTTCATTTTCGTGGGTCAAGCATGACTGCCCGTCATCGTCATTATTAGAGACATTCGCACAATCGTTTCTTCCAAAAGGCATTCCTTTCACGTATGTACCATCTGCACACTTTGGCCCGACAGAAGATGATTCCGACAGCCATGATTTTAGCCAAATTACATGACAATTACAAATTAACGGATTTCCTGAAACGAAAAGAAGATAAGTGATACATTACATTGTAAATAAATAAGTAAATTACGTTTTGCTTTTGTCCAATCTTCATGTATTTACTTACCATCAATGTCTAAAATCGCGATGTTATTTCTTAGTTTTGCAAAATTTGTTTCTGATACTGTATTCAATTTGTTATGCCTTAATGATAAGACTTTCAGTCTCGGCATAAAGTCAAAAGGTTTTCCACTGATGTGGCAAATCAGGTTGTTATCAAGATTCAGTTCAACCAACCATTCCATATATTGAAACGATGCTCGCGTTAATTTAGTGAGTTTGTTAAAACTTAAATCCAATACTTCTAAAGACGTTAATTGTCTTAGTCCTGAATGATCGATGCTAGTTATATGATTATTGCTTAAATTCATATACTGTACTAAAGGCATATCGTCAAAAGCTCGAGACGAAATATATTGTAAACGATTTCCTTGCAATTCTAGTATTCTTAATCTGGGAAGGTTAGTAAATACACGATCAGGCAACTCTGTAATATGATTTCTACCTAGATATAACGATATTAAATTAGGTAAATGTTCTAATGCCTTTGAATGGATAATTTCGATATTATTGTTATCTAAATCAATAGTTTCGAGGAGTCCTAAATTTTTGAAGGTTCCTGTACGTAACTCTACAAGTCTATTGTTCGGCATTTTAAAGTCTGCCAAATTTTGTATACTGTTTATCGTGTTTCCGTCGAAATGCTTAATTAAATTATGGCTTGCATCTATAATTTTCAATTTCGACATTGCATTTAACGATGCTGGTAATTCATGCAAATTATTAGATGATATATTTAACATCTCGACATCTAAGGCTCTGCTTATTTTATTTGGGCTAATATTCTTCAGCCTATTTTTACTAAAATCTAATGTCGATAATGCTGTATTATCCTGTATTGTTATAAAATCAAAGTTCTCAATGGTATTACCATGTAAATTGACCTGCTTTAGATGAACCAGTTTGGTGAAGCTTTTTGGTTGGATAGCAACAATTTGATTATTGCTCAGATCTAAAATCTCTAACCGCTCCAAATCAACAAATGTCGTCACTTCTATTTGTCTCAAACCATTTCTTTTCATATAAAATCGTCGCAAATTGTGCAAAGTCTTAAGGCAACCGAGTGGTATCTTCTGTATTCCATTACTTGAAATATCTAAGGTTCTCAGTGAGGGCAAATCTAAGTCAGGCGAAGGGGGCATTGGTAAACTTGTTATTTGATTATGTTTTAAGTATAGTTGTTCCAATCCTCTCGGTAATCCTGGTACAAACTCAATCAATTTATTAGAACTGGCATCAATTTCGTAGAGGTTTGGTAAGTTTCTGAAAGTGGCTGGATGTATAGATACTAATGCATTTCCTGATATGTTTACGAACTCTAATAATGGCAATTCCATAAACGTTATAGGATCCACAACGGTTAATCGGTTGTTACTAAAATTAATTCGCCTCAAAGCTGGTAGATTGTACAATAATTTGGGCTGCAGCCGTGAAAAGTAATTGTAAGATAAGTCCAATCCTTTAAGTGCAGGCAAGTTCCAATATGGACCTTCGTTTAGGTCAGTCAGTGAATTATTACATAAATTCAACTCTCTCAATGCAGGCATTGCCACGAAAGCATCCGCTTCTACATATTTAATACTGTTCATGTTTAAATGTAATCGTTCTAGACTGGGATGTCCTCTCAACGCTCCTCTTGGTATTTCTTGGAGTAAGTTATAGCTCATGTCTAGAAACTTCAACCGAGGCAAAGCGTCCAGCAAAGCTCTGAATTCAGATATGTACATGATTTTATTGCCAATGAGATAGAGTTCTTCCACTCCACTGCCAGACTGCTGTAAAAATGACTCTGGGTGTATCTGATTAATTTTATTGTAATTCAAATCTACTACCCTCAGCTTAGGAACTCTGTGGAATGCGCCATGATGTATTATGTTTATGTTGTTATTTGATAGTAAAAGGGTTTCTAGCATCGGCTGGTCAACGAAAGCTCCTTCATTTAACTTATCAATCAAATTATGATCTAAATTTAAATACGATAAAATAGGTAAATCTCTAGTAGCTCTCCCGACCATAGTGGCATCTGATATTTTGTTGTGGCTTAAAGATAACTCACTTAACGCAGGCAGTAGAGACAATGCCCTCATATGGATTACATTAATTCCACACTGGGTAATTTCCAGTATTCTCAGCTTTGGTAGATTGTAAAACGAATTTTCTTTCAGTGTGCGCAGATTGGAACTGCCCTGAATGTACAGTTTTTCCAAACCTGACAAATTTTCAAATGTATTTTCATTTACAACATTCAAACTTCCTGATTGTATGTTAATGTACCGCAACTTCGGCATGTTAGAAAACGTCGGTATTCGCATGAGGTTGAGTGACTGTATTGTTATTGCTTGAAGATTTTGAAGTTTCATTAAACTTTCAGCCGGAAGATTTCTCAGGTCATTTTCAACAATAAATATTTCTACCAAATTGTTTTCTTGCGTTTCTAGCCAAGCCGCCGATAACCGTTCCAAGCCGTTATGCCGAAGCATTAGTCTAAGTATTTTCACATTTTGAAATATTTTTCCAGGTAATGAGGGGAGATAGTTGTTTTCAATTATCAGTTCATCAATAGGTCTTCTGACAAAGTCTCCTATTTTCTGAATGCCCTTCAACACTTGGGGCAGATCGCTGTGGGTACACCTGCAAATTAAAATTAACGGGTTGTAGGTTAATATTTTTCCATCGTGTGCATATAATAGAGTCCAGATAATATCCATAATATCCATTATAACTCACCATAGCTGAACGTCTTCGTGTCGGTTTGTGCATATGCATGGAACTATAGTCTCTGGTGGGGGGCATACTGCAGTTTGCCCGGTCGCCGAAGAAAGTAAGACGAGAAGTATCCATGGGACTATTTCTCTTTTCTTTGGTTCCATTCCTTTAATGCTTCTGTTACGATCATTGTAGCATAGACCACGCTTTAATTAAACTCTGCATCTGGAACCAGATATGGTGAGTACCTATTATGGTAACGTAGTAAACGTACCTAAATTCACTCAAGTGCAATGTTTGTGTATGCAGTGCAATGATTTCTGCAATAGACAATTCTGACTATCGGAGGCGTTGCTTTGAGTATTGAGAAATCTATTGCCCGTAAATTGACTGAATGGTAGGTTGTTGTTTACAAGTCCCTCAAAGGCCCGCTTCACGTCTGCTGCTCTTAAGTTGCAGATATCCTGGGTAACGGTTACCATTTACCATCAGGGCCCGTACCACGTTAGCTACTTAAAACGCAAACGCTCGCGTTTGCTTTGCTATTGCGTTTTAAGTTGCTAACGTGGTACGGGCCCACGTGGACCGACCGCCAGTGTGCCTTCCTAGGCAATAGAAAATCCCTATGATGGTGAAACGTCTAAACTTTCGAATCATACCACGTCCTTGATTACTTAACCTCCCTATTCTCTAGTTAGAAGAGACCAAATCGTAATCCGGCGGGCGCCAAGAGCCGGCACTAATGAAAACAATGGAAATGGGATACAATGGCCTTGCGGTCTGGTAGTTAAGTTGCACTTTCGCTTCTACTATTGTTATTATTGGTGATCCATTTACGTGCAGTTTACATTATTGCTTTAGGGTTACACAACCCATTGATCTGGAGCCTGAGCTTCCGTTGACGTAGGTCAAAACCTTGTAAATGACGGTAAGGTATTTTAGGTACCTATCTAACTACCTATAAATAGTATTATATAGCCAACCCACACACTCAGAAACTCAGAAGTGCCTAGGTACCCGCTTCTAGTCTGACAGTATAAATATTGCGTCAGAGGTTTCCATGGGGGTGATATCTCTTCTCAGTAGACGCTAGAGTCCTAACAATGTTTACAGAATGCTAGCGAACATTGTAGGTATTCTTCGAAGAGGAAGAATGAACAAATAGATATCCCTCTTCTTAGGGCTCTACAGTAGAAACACCTTTCACCGTGTATGTATTACCTGCTTATTTTTATGAAATACTAGCTGTGCCCCCCGACTTCGTCCGCGTAGTATTTAACGTAACAAAAATTTCGGGATCATCGGAATAAAAAGTATCCTATATGTTAATCCCGGTTATAAACTATCTGTGTTCCAAATTTCATCCAAATCCGTTCAGTAGTTTTTGCGTGAAGGAGTAACAAACATACATACATCCACACTCACAAACTTTCACATTTATAATATTAGTAGAATAGTAGAACTAGCGACCCCCCGGCTTCGCATGGGTATTTTTTATCAGTGTTTATCTACTATATTATGCATGTATTATATATATAAACCTTCCTCTTGAATCACTCTATTTATTAAAAAAAACCGCATCAAAATTAGTTGCGTAGTTTTAAAGATCTAAACATACATAGGGACAGACAGACAGTGGGAAGCGACTTTGTTTTATACTATGAAGTTAAGTATGTTTATAAAGTCGTTATAACTTGATAGTATAGCGTTGAATATGGTTCAGCGCAAGCAGCGAACGGGACTAGCAGTTGTTACTGTACAGTTACTGCGTTTATCTCTAACTGTCGTTTACTGTCATCCGACGACGCTGCACATTAGGCTGCCTGCACGCGGAATACTGCATTTTACTTATACCTTACCTACCCACAATTATCATTTTAGGAACTTACCTATACTGCCCTCGTCATTGCAAATGCAGTAATCGCAAAATTACAGTTTCGAGAAAAAGGCGTTCAAGCGTTTTTTTACTAACTTTTTGGCGGTTTTTTATTAACTAATTTAATGCATTGGCAATTACGAGGGCAGTATACGAAAGATCATTAGCCTAAGTATTACGTTCTTGGTTACTTTTATATTGTGGAGTTTATTCTAAAGGAATCATTTATAAATTCGTGGCAATAGTACAACTTTTTAATAAACGTTTTCAATGAATAGAATCCTATCTTGTTACTCAGTGTGAATTTGCTTAATTGACCCCTGTTAGAACTTATCCGTATTAAACTATGTTAACCAGCCTTATTTCTTAGACCACGCCTAAAAATCATCAGTCAAATTGGCTAAGTACAATAAGTACAATTTATAAGTTTTTTTTGTATCCCATTAGGTCAACAGGTAACTCAATAGAATTTTAGAATCCAATAGGTAAAACTGATCGTTTGGCTTCGTTCAATAAAATTAAATTATTACGTCAATAAAATACCTAAATCTCGTTGCTAGACTATCGTAATCTATCGTAATAGATACACAATCATAAAAATATGAGACACAAACTAGTTTAAGAAACTCTACGATAGAGGTCCTACAGAGAGTAAGTGTACTTAAATTACGCATAAAATTATGCATTATGCCCCCAACACACTAACCCAGTGGCCTCTATGTCTACCTTAATATCCATTGTTCAATACTTATTCGTTGTTATTATAAAACACGTGAATAGTTACATAATAAGTAAGTAGGTACTTACCTCCTTAAAAACAAGGCAGCTAAGAGAACACTTTCATTTTAATTAAGTATCTATTAGCTTACATCAATTGTAATTTCTAAACCAACCGACGCAATACGGGCACTAAATGTAAAATGGATATTATATAATACTAGCTGTCCCGGCAACGCAGTTATAGCACATAAAAAAATAAAATAAAATAGATGTTGACCGATTCTCAGACCTACCCGATATGCATACAAAATTTCATGAAAATCGGTCGAGCTGTTTCGGAGGAGTATGGTAAAAAACATTGTGACACGAGCGTTTTATATATAAGATATAATAAAGAATAAGTAACCTAGGTATTACGATTAAAACCACGATCGTCATTTCTGGGTATTTCCGAAACACACCCACCTAATTATTAAAGTTACACTGGCGACAATTTACTAACAAAACTTGATTAACCTGTTGCTAAATTTCAGATTCGAAAATAACAGCATCCTTGACACCTCACATTTAATGTATTTCTTACCTAAATTAATTATTCGTCTACAAAGTTATATGTGGACGACTCAGCTGGCTACTCAACAGGGATATCTCAATCACAAAAAAACCCCACCTTATTACAAGCATAAATAAATAACGTTAAAAATGATTTACCTTAATTAAAAATAGATTCCATACAACAACTCCAAATTTAAATAATTATTGTAACTGAATGTCCTTTTACCGTCAAAGATGACGATAAATCAAATGAAACGTCAAAACCTTTGGCATAAAAACCTTCGCGACTATTGCGTAACCAAAACAAAATGAGTCCGAAACGCGCGTGGCTTATGGTATTCAAACACGAACTGGGATGCAAAGAGTACTTGGCATGTAAACACCAGACTTTCGGTTCACAGCTCGATGCGCACCAAGTCACTTATCTTTCACCATTGTAGCGCGTGCCTTAGTCCGTAACTACCTGTTGAAATGCTGTAGACGTGTAAGTAGGCAAGAACCGTTGTGGGTGCATAATGATGCTCAAAATTCTCTAAATGTTGAGTTAGGCATCGTGTCAAACCAAATAGTCGTTTTGAATTTTTGGGCTTGCAGTCATAACAAA
Source organism: Notodonta ziczac (assembly GCA_918843915.1). Taxonomy (NCBI): domain Eukaryota; kingdom Metazoa; phylum Arthropoda; class Insecta; order Lepidoptera; family Notodontidae; genus Notodonta; species Notodonta ziczac. Next base: position 4,190,786 of record OU974037.1, read on the forward strand.
TCCACTCTGGGGTATCGTCTCCGCAAGTTAACTTACCTATTACCTTTATGATTTTTAAAGTATTTTTCTCCTTAATTACCTAACTTTTTTACTTTTTCCAAACTACACGACATGGTCCCTGTTTAACCATCTTCTAAAAACGGAGGAGGTTCTATGTTCCATTGTATGGTATGTGCACTAATTTCTCCGTCAATTGTGGACCGAGTTTGAAAATTCTTAGTGACTCCGAATGAAATAAATTATAAGATCCCTTATTATTTCTAGCTTTATAGAACCAATATTATAAAACCAATTTATCTATCCAATCTCTAACCGCACGTTGTTCTTTATCTTTCAACAAAAAAGAAAGGTAGATAACCATAGAAATGGAAGTCCAGTCTACGTTTATTTTTTAATCTTAAATAGCAAGTTGCAAAATAAGGAATGCCAAGCGACTTATCTCGATTAAATCGTAAGATGTGGTAACTAGGAAGGGTGTGCGCTCGGACAATGAAATTGCCATGTGTCGTTAAAATAGACAGGTAGGTACTTACTTAACTTAATTACTCTATTGAAATGTGTCTGCACACGATATTTTGTGACGTTCACAGTAAATAAGTACAAAATTACTGTAATATTTGCTGCAAACTACATTAGAAACGCTGTTACTTCCAGTAAAATACTGAAATGGAAATGGACAGGACACATTATGAGAGAAAACAAAGACAAATGGACGAAATAAGTTGTTGAATGGTTACCTCGCAATGATAAAAGGAAACGAGGAAGACAAACTAAAAGATGGGAAGATGATATACGTAGAGTCGCTGGCCCTATGTGGCTACGTAAAGCTAGATGTAGAGAGGAGTGGAAGCTCTTAGAGGAGGCCTATGTCCAAGGACAAGCTGTAAAACAAAAACATACCGGTTTGCAGATCTTATAATTTATTTATTTATAATCTAGTTATACCTATAGGAAGAAACACAATCTTTGTTAATTTAAGTTTACAGCAATAAAGGCTATTATTATTATTATTATTATTATATTAGATGGTGGATTATTGATGCGTTTTAACTTTAACTTATATTTGGACCTCTCGTTCTTCTAGATTTTTTGTACTTCAGTACCTATCCTAACTTACGAGTTTAATAGCCGGTTTACTTATATTATTTTTAAAATCGTTTAGTATAGTTATATATATGTCAGTCAGATAGCCAGAAAATGAATAGGTCAATAAAAAAACAGAGCTGTTTACGAATTATTTTGACTTGCAAAAAAACCTGCTTACATCCTGTTGGCCTTGAGACGGAAGCCGGCGAAAAAAAAATGATTCGACGCCAATAGAAGTATGACTGTGTCAATATAATGTTTAATCCTCAAATTGCTTAAATTTTAAAATTCTTTGCCCTACAGTCAAAATCAAAAGTGGCTTGGTATCTGAAATATCTATAATAATCATATTGTTAAAAACGTCAAAATAGTATGACACCCAAGGGCCTCTAAAATAATAATAATAATAATAACGACGATAATAATACGACCATACACTATTTTGTATAATTATTGTAGGTAAACTTAAGACTTTCTGGTGCCATACTTATTAAGACGTGTTAATCAATAATGATTAATTTAGACATTTAAAATACTAAGCTACTTTTGATGTTGACTGTACCTAGGTGGTCAGATCCCCAGAACAGTCCTCAGTACTTCCTTTTATAATTAGTACCTACATAGTTTCGTTACCGTTGTCTAAGAGCCAAGACCCCCACTCGGAAAATCGACAGGAAACGCACCTCATTACGGCGTTTCCCAATTTCCAACTTTGCAGCGTCGAGTCAGATGCCACTAGTTTTTCCGTAGATAACGCCTATTTACCGCCCCCGGTCTGAAACCGGTACCTACTCAAAACCCAAATCTGTTTAATTGTTTGAAATGCAGACCAACTACAGATTACGTAGGTACCTAAGTACGTGCGTGTGTTCTACAATCGTGCTATTATGTTCATACTCGACAGTCGACACACCTTTACTAAGAACGTGTTAACAGGCCGACAAGATTTTATAGTTACGTCAAAAATGTATCGTTAATCGTTCCAATGTCAAGTATAACGTTTTGTATGATGGATGCTAGAGGTGGGCGAAACACTAAACACTTTCAGATGTTACGTTGGTTTCCTTATAGCCATTGGCATAAGGCTCATATTGTTTAAAGAAACTGAACATGCAATTGGATAAATGCCCGAGTGTAAAGGCATCGCCACATGAACATAGATTTAGGTACCTGCTACATAAGTATTACGTACAGTCCTACAAACTCTATTTGGCTCGTGAGAGCGTCGCTAGTGTCGATACGAGACTATCAGATTAAGGCTAAAGCGCCCATCTAACCCGCGAAGTATAAATTTTTTGAGGTTTTTTAGGATTTTTTCAAAATCTGACAATAATAATAGGCACCTTTTGTAATTCGCGACAAGGACCGTGTGCAGTGCATTTATTAGTATAACCAACTTATTCTAAAACATTTCAAGAACGACAGCTATCCAGATAATCTGGCATTTTTTGTATATTTAGAGATTAACTAGTATCACATCCACCGTGATAATATTTAGAGTAAAATAAATGTATTAATAAACGCACTGCGTACTGTGTTTGTCGCAAATCACAAAATGTTGTCTTAAATATTTTCAGATTTTGGATAAACTATAAAAATACTCGAAAATTTTGAATTTCGCGGGCTAGACAGGCGCCTTCACCTTAAGACATATTTTCTAATGAATACTTTAGTTCCTCTTTTGGCCACCGGTAAAATAAAGCTTGTAGCACTACTATACAAGAATAACAATCGTCTTAGCGAGCTCTTAGGAAAAAACTCCAATTAAAGGTAATTGGAGTTTTTTCCTTAGAAGAAAAGAAGAAGGCTGGGTTTGTGTCCTTATTTGCTAACTTCCCTCTGTCATCACACTTTGACCATTTTTGCAACCACAAGGTTTCACAAAACGCGCGTATTTCGTTAAATACGTAACTAAATAAATGTGCGCGACGCCGACGACGTGGTGACGGCTCTGTCGAGTGTGGTGTTACCTTAATGACTTATTGGTTTTCAACCAGTTTCTATCACGCGAGCGGGGGACCTCACTCACTGTGCAGCCAGTTACCGTTGATCTTACACAGTGCTTTATCGTGTTGCGGCGTGTCGGTCACACCTCCTAACGATGTTGCTCCGAAGCGTATTCCGCACTGCTGTCAACCTGAATGTAAGAAACTATACCGTGAATAACATAGCCAAAAAACAGCCAAAAATTTTAATTACCGGTAAGTTTTTTTACACTTGATTAACTTATAAAATGTTATGGCAAGACGTTGTGAAGGTACTTACCGATATTGGTGAGGCCATATGGTTTAATCGTTGTAAAAGGCAGGCAGAATTTTATAATAATATATAATAAATAAGATTTATTGTAAGTAATATTTTATGACAATATTTTTGGTGACGTTTTGTTTGATATCATAACTCCTAATTACTTTGCTTCTAACACCGGAAGAGGCCCACACAGCTTAACTATTTTTACGCACAACATGCAGATTTTTTGGGATACTCAATAACTACCCATTCATGTAAATAATGCAGTAAGTTGCTCAAGCATCTGCAATGCTTGAATGGAGAAATATGATATACTTTCCTAGTTACTATGATAATAAACCTAGTTTGGTAGGGTCGGTACGAGAGCATTGATGGCCAATTTGGTTGAATGTTCACCTTGAAATCAACAGTACAGTACAGGAAAGGTCGAATAAATTTGTCTGGGAGCATCTGCTGTTGGTCTCGCCTGGGTTCAACTTAAGTGAGCCCCCTTAATCGATTTTGATTAAGCAAATTCCTACATACCACGCGGAGGAAACTTGATCATTGGCAAACTGCAGCCCCGGGGAATACCTAACCCAAGCAGTCGCCGGTTTGTTCAATTCAAACATAATTCATGATTTGCATCGCTGGGCCACCTATGAACCTAGCTATGGATACAACAATCTAGATAATATTTATAATAACTTATGATACTATAAACTTAGAAATAGATGAAGATACTTAGAATATATATAACTTCTGATGCGTAGGTACCTATGTACTGCTTACTTAATGCGTATCTTGAAAATAGTCGGGAACAATTTCCATCATAACTATTGGCTAAGAACTACTTATAATTAAAAAGTGATAAAAATCTCTACATCCCCTTCTAAACCTGCATAGCTGGTGCTTCTATTTGCTTGATAGACAAGGATACTTAAAAATATACGTAAGTGCATGCGTCATGTTACCCATGTCGTAGTGATTCATAAATGCTCCTAGTAGGGACCTTCATGTGATTTTCTGCGTTGCTTCTATTGAAGTAGGTAGGTACTTACCTAATTAAATTAAACAAAGTATGTAAATAATTCAAAGCGGAATGCAATGGTTGTGTTTACGCGATCTATTACGCTGCGTAATCTCTAATAAGTACCTACGTAATAACTAGTTTGAGGAACCATAATAACATGTTTACCTGTAGAATGAAACTACGTGCTATTTTGTTTGAATAGACACGTTTATACAATTCCATCGCAATAGGTAAACAGAACGGCTGCTACACAAAAAATATATCCAGGTAGCTATACCCTCCCTTCCCCTAACAACCTGAACTGCCTCGAATCTCTTTAGGGCTCGCTTTTCAAATAATTTATTAAAGTAGGTATTTCATTATAATATTATGGGTAGAACTAATGAATTTCCTGTGACCTTTAAATAAATGCACGGCAAGTCGCATGAAAATTTCAAAAAGGTCACGAAATTACGAAAAGGTCATTTCCGAGATTTGCCCCGGCCGGAATTGAACCCGCAACTACCATGTGCAGCAGGCCTACGCTCGAACCCCTGCGTCTAGCGGTCGTATAGATTATAACCATCTATGTAGGTATATCTATTATCTAAGATATCTAATTACCTAACAAATAACTATTAAGCACATTAGTGTATAAAGGAGATGTTAAATCGTAGAGTTCGGTGTCGCTTTGAATGAGTCAAGTTACAATGAACTATTACCGTCGATTGCTAGCTAAATTGGTCAGCTCATTATAAATAACAATAGGTACTGGCCGTAGACTTAAATTAATTACAGTTTCTAGGAAACTCTTTAATTCCGCTGAGTTAATGGCATTACAATGCGTTTATTATGCCCTTGCTCAGAGTTCCCTACAATATTATATTGATGCGTGGGGTGGTGTTGGCAAGACTACTTTGCTACCCTTGGAACGGGCCCAGAGGGCTATACTGAAGGTCATGAAGGTAAACCAAGGAGATACAGTACTGACCTTCTGTATAGCGAGTGTTCTGTGCTAAGGGTTAAACAGCTGTTCATCCAGTCTGCTATACGAGTACTCCGGAGACACAAGAGTACTGACTTTGTGCTGATCTCAAGACGCAACTGTACTAGGGTGTGTGATATGCCCGCTCATAGAACTGCCCTTGCGTCATGAGTAACAATTTGTACATTACACTCGTAGCTCATGAAGCGAATAATATATAGGTTCATATCCTATGCTCCTAATAAAATGCAAAGAAGTAGTACGTAACTGGCTCCCTAAATTAAATTATACGGAAACGGAAGAAGTTATTCACACTTAGCGTTCTATCTGCCGGCTAACTATCGTTCCCTACCCTTTATCCCATAAACTTGTCGTTGGCAGAATCATCTGTAGTCGATGGGGCCATTAACTTTAATAGGAATTGGAATTAGATCGTGACTGTCGCCAATCGCCAGCGCATTCCGACCAAACCTATGTATTTTCTTATCAGTGCCTTACCACAGTTTTCTCTACAAATTGCCTTAGGTAATAACATATAGGTACCTAACTAATGCTAGCGTATTGTATGAAATGTTTGCAGGAGGCCTGGGTCAACTCGGCGTCGAATGCGCGAAGTATCTTCGAGGAAAATATGGTAGAGACAGCGTCATCCTATCTGACATTATCAAGCCTACCGAAGAGATACTAAACGACGGGCCGTACATATTCGCCGACATTCTAGACTTTAAGGGACTACAGAAGATTGTTGTGAACCACAAAGTGGACTGGCTCATTCATTTCTCGGCGTTGCTGAGCGCGATCGGTGAGCAGAACGTGCCCTTGGCCGTGCGCGTGAACATCGAAGGAATGCACAATGTCATGGAGCTAGCGAAGCAGTATAGATTAAGGATTTTTGTGCCAAGCACAATTGGCGCGTTCGGGCCCGACTCCCCTCGGAATCCAACGCCCAATGTGACCGTACAAAGACCGCGGACTATTTACGGTGTTTCTAAAGTGCACGCGGAGTTGTTGGGCGAATACTATTATTATAAGTTCGGTTTGGACTTTCGCTGTTTGCGGTTCCCCGGTGTTATATCGAGTGACCCGCCCGGTGGTGGTACTACAGGTGAGGAAGTTGAATTTTATTGTATCATCTCGGTGACTGCATCTATTTGTACCCTGAGGTTTATAACTAAACTAAATAAATAAATAATTATTATAAACTAAATAGCCAACATAAAACAATTGCTTATAGGGAAAAGTAGTCTACAGTCTCACTTTAAGGCTAAAGCGCCCATCTAGGCCGCGAAGATCAAATTTTTTGAGGTTTTTTAGAAAATTTTCAAAATCTGACCATAATAAAAGGCACATTTTGTAATTCGCGACAAAGACCGTGTGCAGTGCATTCATTAATATATCCAACTTACTCTAAAACATTTCAAGAATGACAGCTATCCAGATATTCTGGCATTTTTTGTATATTTATTGATTAACTAGTATCATATCCACCGTGATAATATTTAGAGTAAAATAAATGTATTAATAAACGCACTGCATACTGTGCTTATCGTCAATCACAAAATTTTGTCTTAAATGTTTTCAGATTTTGGATAAACTATAAAAATACTCGAAAATTTTGAATTTCGCGGGCTAGACAGGCGCCTTCACCTTAAGGCTACAAAAGACCCGATACGAAGAATGATGTTAGCTAACTTTGTAACCGGAAACTGGAAATGTTGTTGAAATAGTTGTCAGTTGTTTAACAAACAATCACAGCACACTCTGACAGTCACGCGTTTATTGGTTAGCCTTCTTGTTCACCGACTGTGTTTTGCAGTTTTCGCACGATTCAAACCTCATAAAGCTATTGGCCCTTTGAGGAAAACATGAACACAATTAAGTATGAAAACTAAAAATAGCTTCGTAGCCATGAAATTAGAATTAAAAATGGTCTTGCAATTACGAAGAATTTAGTAGTTAGGTATATGTAGTTATAGGGAGGTAGAGTATACCTACCTAGATCTGAATAGAAAAGATGCAGGGGCTTCTGACAAACTGTCAGTGGTAGACCTAGGTAAAATATCGAATGATTTCATTATTTAAATGGGAAAGTACGTGAGTAGGTACCTACCTATAGTGAGGTTATTTGTTATATTAATCCTTTCAGAGTAAATCAATTTTGATGTGGTTAACATGCAGTTCCTTGTACTTACTTTAATTAAAGGTTTATCTTTAATAAATACAGTATCTACCTTACAAAACACCGCCCAGTTTTTGGCGTGAATTCGATACGGAAACTCGTTTTTAAACTGTCTTAAGGCACATTTTTATGCGGTCAAAAACCCTGCAGTTATAAAATAATACCTATTCATACGTCAACAAACGGGTTCCAGATTACGCCATCGCGATTTTCCACGATGTGCTCCGCAAAGGACAATACGAATGCTATTTGAAGCCGGACACGAGACTCCCGATGATGCACGTGAGGGACGCCCTCCGCGCCCTCTCGGAGTACCTCGAGGTGCCCAGTGAGCAGCTCAACAGGCGAGCGTACAACGTCACATCGATGAGCTTCACCCCCGAGGAGTTAGCGGAAGCGATGAGCAACTACGTGCAGGACTTCAAGATCACGTATAAGCCTGATAGTAGGCAAGAGATTGGTGAGTAGATAATAAAACGGTAGAGTCAATCTACGGTGGTTTTATGAAAAAGGAAAGACTTTTGTTGTTAGTAACACTACTTATCTAAACAGGAGCAACTTCTCTAATTTAAAAACGTTGATTAGGGTCGAATTAAAAAAGAGCATAGCATAGCTTAAGAGTTCAATTAACAAAGGTGTTGTCGGGCTGTTTCCAATTAATAGTAGGAGCTTTGTAATCCGCATTTCACATTTTAGACCCTACCTAACTTAGACTTTTTATTAGAATTCTTAAAAGCAGAGTAAATCAATTTTTAGATTAGTTGTTATTAATGTTTCACTTCGTATCATTCATTCAAAAGGGGGAGGTTATATGTACGTCTGTATGTTTTTAATTAGATAGGTAACATTTCGGTAAATGAACCACGGGTTTAAAAAAAAACGGCAGTCCGTAAGTTGGAGAGCAAGCCCCGGTGACCGAATCTAACTCGAACACTATTAAATTATTATAGTTGCGAATGGCTCGCTTTTCGTTGGCCGTATTGTATTAAAATGACATAATTATTGTATATTCCAGCGGACTCCTGGCCGCAAGTGTTCGACGACAGCGAGGCGCGTCGCGACTGGAAATGGAAACCGGAGGTGGACCTCGACGACCTGGTGAAGCTCATGCTGAAGGAGGTCAAGGAGAAGATAGCTGCTAACGGATTCTCTAACGGACATTAATACATACCTTAATTACGTCCAAATCACAGTATATAGGTATTCCGTTATCACAAGCTCGAGTCTGAGGGGTATTTACAATTGACGGATAGTTTCCGATGTCGGAAACGGCAGATCCCACCCTTCTTTTATAAGTAAGTAAACTAGCTGTGCCCGCGACTTCGTCCGCGTGTAATTTAACTTAACAAAAATTTCGGGATTATTCATCCCCTATTTTGTCCCCTTGGGGGTAGAATTAATCAAAATCCTTTCTTAGCGGATGCCTACGTCATAACATCTACCTGCATGCCAAATTTCAGCCCGATCAGTCCAGTGGTTTGGGCTGTGCGTTGATAGATCACTATGTCAGTCAGTCAGTCACCTTTGAGTTATATATACTTAATAGATGAATTAATAAGAAGCTGTTGTTTCCTCGGCATCGGAAAGTTTCCGCCAATTGTGAATACCATCCATTATATTATTACGATATGAAGTACCTGTGTGTTAAGATAAAGCGCCACTCAATATGTAAAAAGCAAATACCTACTGCAGGTACAGTTTTTGTTCGCTCGCCTTCGAATTGTTCACATTGTATGGGATGCCTGTTAAATTTCTCATACAACGTGAACTGCGTTCCAACAGTAACGCACGCAGTAACAACTGTGTAAGTAGCGAAAGAAATACATTTGGCGCTTGATATTATTTTGTTGGGCTATAGGTACCCATGGATACCTAAGTAGGTGAATTTGTGTAAGCGTGAGACGCACCGCAGATTTTGTAACAAGCACAGCCCCCCTAGCCAAGTGGCTTCGTCTACAAGCGTTTATACAAAACGCTACGCTTAAATGTATGGAAATGACATTACAAGTCGATAAATAGATCACGTGACTTTTGTCATTAGCATACATGAAGTGTAGCGAATTGTAGAAACGAAAGTAGACGAAGCAACTTGGCTAGAGGGGCTGATCTGCGAACGCTGCGACGTAAGCGCATGCAACACAAACATGTTTCTACGCAACGCGTGCTGATGGAAACATAGGTATTTTTATTGAAAGTGACACTGACATTTGTCGAACTAGGAAAGTCGAGCTAAATCAGTAATTTAAGTGCGTTGCAGACATGGACGTAATTAGCACTATTATTTCGATGGTTGCAACAAACGCTCGTGACCTATGTCTGCGTCAACAAGGCAGCCCTGCCAATTCTGTATCATGCTGTGCTGCGACTCAGCATACGCTTAGCGTTACTATTTGCGACCTTTCCCGTTTAGTAAATGATTTGTTCGGGAGCTTTGTTACACTAGCTGTGTCCGGGACTTCGTCCGCGTGGAATAGTGTCTTCGGGTAGCATTTTTAATAATTTATGCTTATTATTTTACAAATAAGACAAATGCGTATAAATACTTGAATGAGCTATGTATGTGGAATCAACAGCCTAAAAAACAAGCTTCAAGTTTATATCTTTAGAAATGACGATACTTCCATACAACTTTTCATCCCCCCCTTTGAACACCTTACAACCCTTTTTTCGCATTAAAAAGTAGCCTATATCCTTTCTCAGGCTCTAGACTATATGTGTACCAAATTTCATTCAAATCGGTTCAGTAGTTTTGGCGTGAAATCGGGACAGACAGACAGACGGACACAAAGTTACTTTCGCATTTATAATATTATTATATTAGTAAGAATTATGGCATGTTTGGATCTGCAGTCCTCATTATAGCCTAAGTAATGCTTAAAGTTGATTGTTAAGTAAATATATTTATGTTTTTTTAATTAGATGTTTTTTCGTGTTTTTGTCCTCTTAATCACTACATGATCGCTGCCAATCATCCTGTTAGGTCTCATGACCTGGTGAACACTCACTGAAAACTTAGCAACAACCATCTTAGTTTGAGATCCGTCCTAAATTTATTTAAACCAGTGCGTAAAGTTCCTGTAACAGTAACCGTACGCAGCATCCTTACTGTAAAATAATGCGACACAGACAGGTAACCAAAATATGAAAAGAACTGTAACATTTGAATCAATTCCTTTATTTAAGCATAAAACAAAATAAAATATACCTTAGATTAAAGCGTTAATTTAAAACAGTTTAGCATAGATCCACTTCTAATAGGTTATATAACAATTAACTGCCTAACCATGAGTTCTTAACGTAATTGAGACGTATTATCAACAATGTGTTTATCTATCTATAATATCAGCTATCAGCGAGTGAAAATTGCGTCAAAATCGATCCAGCTGTTGGAGATTAGCAGGAACAAACAGATAAACAAAAAAAAATAGTTTTTGTTAATTGCCGTACCTGTTTATATACTTTCGTATGCATTTTGTTCAAAGCTGCTATTTTGTCATTACAAACACTTTACGATTTGATATTCTATTAGATGTCACATTAAATACGCAGGCTCCATGCTTGTAATACGTCTTTGTTCGTGACCGTCAATAGTGCTAATTCTTTTAGTATACAGACTATTCGTCTTCATTACCATCATGAACAAACAATATTTTTGGTTTTGTGAAACTTTTAGCGTGATTTTACGACACCACAATTGGCTTCAATATCCACGCGGAAACAATAAAACCTATAAGACAGTTGTGAAATATTGAGTGATTAATTGAATCTTTAAACTCATGGTAAGGGCCGAAAATATAGTTTCTAAAAGAACGAAACGGAGTGAAACTTAAACCATAAAATGACTTTCAATTCACACTATACACAACTCAGTCTTCGTAACGTTACTCGTGGGCGACACGGCCACCTTAGGGCAGTTTCAGACTAGCGTTTCCTTTTGCGCGCTTATTCACGCTTTTACAACCTTATAAGCGCGTCAACGCTCGTACTACATAGATGCACGCGCGGAATAAGGCGAGTCTATCTATATGCGCTTCCCAAAACGAGCTTATACGCGACGAAAAAACGCAAATCTGAGATTACCCTTACTTAGATATATATATATTATAATATTTACTAAATATGGACGTAACATTAGGCAGAGTGTTCGTTATGTCTTGGGCCTCGTTCTAACGAGCTTTTTCAAGCAAATGCGGTTGAAAATTCATTGAACAGCGGGAAGTAAAGGGTTTCGTTATAAAAACTTAATCTACAACCATTTGTACTAGGGTTGGTTTTGGTTCGCAGAAGTATGTGCGGGGTGGTTTCATTTTGCAATTCAATTTCGATTTGTAAGTATTTCATAAGAACGTCAATAACTTTGCGCGCGAACGAGGTCCCAATGACATTGTGTTTCTTAAAGTGGCGGTTATTATTATAGATGGTACTACAATCATGAACAATGAATAAACTACAAGATCTTATACAATTAGGAGAACGCCAATGATAACCAGATATTAATTTTAATGTTAACATTTGGATCCTACTAACATTGAAAATAGGATCAAAATGGCTCAATCCAATCAGAAAAATAAATAATATAAACACCAGTAGCGCCATCTAACTCTATTACCTGAAACATTGGCAAAATAAATAAATCCCATAATACCGAACGCTTGGTCGAACGGTTCGAGAGCAGGCCCCTAGGGTCACGCGCTGGGCGCCGTTTCGATACCCGTCGTGCTAAATTTCGGAAATGGCCTTTTCAGATCGCGTCAAGTGTACTGTACGGTAACTATAGTACAAAGTACAAGCGTTGCTTTAGTAAGGGACCACACAGTTGGTGTGTCAGTCTGGCGTTAAAGCTTTGAGATTTGTGCCACTCTGTTTATTTTTCTGATTGTAATTTGCATCAAGTAAAATGTGTGGACATTTAAGGCCTGTGCACTCCACGTTTTTTAAATGCGCCGTCGAGGCGCGTTTTAGAAACGTGCGTCGACGGCGCGCTTTTATCCTACAAAGGTCTACAGGCTGCGTCTGACTGGCGTGCGTGTCGCGTCTGTAGCGATACAAACGCGCGTCGACGGCATTTTTAAAAAACGTGGTGTGCACAGGCATTTAGATAAAAATAATTAATAAAAAGTGCACTCTACCCACTCCGCTACATAATTATAATATCAAAAACCCAAATGTCTAGCCGAATCTAGCGAACTTATTTTTTATTGCACCGTATTATTATTTATTAGAATATTATAATATTATCATATCACAAACGCATATTATAACATGGTTATTGTGAATGTTTCTTAATGGCACTTGCGTCATCAGACGTGCATTCAAAGTAAATAAATATTTTCGTAAAAATTCATTCCAACGCAGACTTGGCGACATAAACACTTGTTTATTTTTAAATGCAGGGTCGATACTGCTGACATAAAAGTTCAAACTTCATTATTGCAGTTCGTTTTTGGAACGATCGAACAAATGTGGCGTGTCCCTCCTATAAAGAAAAGAGCGGTGTTTTGAGTGTGTATCTGTGTGTGTGCTTATTGCATCGTAGCGCGCAAACGGATAAGCCAATTTTAATGTGTCTTAAAGATTTCTTAATCCAGTGTTCTTAGCTATGATTCAACTTCCACAGGTCTTATCGATTCGAAATTTGGCATCCTATTACTTCAGTGATATTACAAGGACATAGTAACCTTGACCTGATGCTGAAACGTCACCAATCTGCAGGATACCCATCTCCTCACCAATTTACAGCAGCGGTATTGTTTGTATGTTTTTCAAACTTGTTGACATAGTGTATTTAGCCAGTGTGGTTAAATGGGTCATAAATTCACAAAGTATCTTTAGTACCTTACTAGTAACATGTGACATAAAACATTCACAATAACGTTCAGATTCGTTTATCATTTAAAACACACATTGGTAACGTTTTTAAAATAACAATTATGTCGAAAATAATAAACTCTACACGATATACCTATAAGTACCTCACCAAATCATGACAATATCTAATATAATTAATATGCTAATTATTTCCATGCAATATCTCGATGCCAATACAAATATAATATAATTAATATTATATTATTATTATAGTTTATTACCGTTCGTTTGCAGTGACGTAAAATATTACACAGATTTATTTTGTTGTCTGTATTTTGTACTGTCAAAAAATGGACACACATAAGATCGCAAGAAAACCATAGAGATATAAGAATAGAGCCCAGGCTCTCATAGTGGAAATGTGGCCCCGCTAAAAGGAGAGAGGAGATGAAAGCGGCTACTTTTCTCTCTCTACTGACGCATGCGTAGTCGCGTGCCATCAAGAGTAGGGGAGGAGCGTCTGTTAAACTTTATTTTTATTCTACGTTCTCATTGAAAAATTATGCATACGTGTTATCTGCTGATTGTTTTCAATGATAAAATAGGCATGGTTACAATAAAGGCCGCGTGGTTTCATTTACAGCAAAGCGCGCGACTGCACATGCGCTAATAGCGAGAGAAAGGTACCCGGCTTTCATCTCCTCTTTCTTTCTACTACGGCCACACTCTCAGCGCCGTCTTCCCTCCTCTATTATTATATCTCTATGAAGAAAAATCAAGAGGATACTTAAATCTTGTGCAGGTATTTTTAAGTACACACTTATAGGTAGAATAAAATGCAATTAGTTACATATTGGAATAAACTCAAGTAACAACATGGTAAGTATAATAAAAATGTATTATTATGATACATTAAACTCGTACGTTCTTGATTTCATTTGGCGCAATGCCTAATTGGTAAAAGTATACAAAAAAAAAAACTTTGTGATAGTCAGCATAGATTGTTATGATTTTCTTTGTCCGGTACACAACGAATGCTCAAGGAGACATAATGTTGAGATATGACGTCACTTTTTTCTCACATGGCTTTTCTTTTCCTTCCTCCTTTACGACATCCGTCATCGCAAGAAATCAGCCGCGCGATTTCGCACGCTTTTTTTTGACCGAAATGCACAGTGTCGCTGTGTCGTTTTTAAACAACCCACATAAACATAACAGCCCCTCTAGCCAAGTGGCTTCGTCTACTTTCGTTTCTACAATTCGCTACGCTTCATGTATGGTAATGACATAAGTCACGTGATCTATTTATCGACTTGTAATGTCATTTCCATACATTTAAGCGCAGCGTTTTGTAGAAACGCTTGTAGACGAAGCTACTTGGCTAGAGGGGCTGCACTGTTTACTAGGTGAAACAGAAAGAGTATACTATTTTATTTGCAACTTTACTTTGTAAATTTAAGACTATCGGGTTTGTGGGACAGTTGAAGCACTAAAGGTTTCGTAGACTTAGGAAATCTGTCAACAGCTGTACCGGGTATCCCTATAACACCTTTCGTTATTCAAGTTTCCTCAAAAGCTGATAGTTTTAGAACCACAACAAAGTTGTGTTTTGAAAACAAAAAGTATAACCCTTTCTGTTTCCAACTTGTATACAGGCTGTAAGGGGCATCGTAACTAAAACTGATACCATGGATTCAACTCATGAATCTGGGCCGCTCAGAGTTGGAATTTTCCGTTACGGTGTCCCTTACACGATATGTGTATATTCACATCATAAGTCATATTAGTGGCCCCAGTCAGTGCAGGGCGTTATATAAATTACAATTTGTAATTACTTGGCCGTTACAATGTGGACTGTATTCGGTCATCGCTCATAATTAAAATTACAATTAATGAATGTGAATTATAAATGCTCCACTATTTCGTGATTTCTGAATCTTTTCGTGCCATGGAGGTATTCTCCAACAATTAATATTAATTTCGAAAATAATATAAGTACCTAGGTGCTTACTACGGCAAGAATTTATTCAGTGGGCAGGTTTACGAAATATTGGTATTTCGAACTAAAAAAAACGAAAATCAAATCGATTACTGATTAGACTGGCAACTTTTGGAGCAAATTATTTCCCCGGAACTCGTCGAGGGTCAAAGCAACAGTGGTGGTAGTGTGTGGAAAGACCAGTCCCATCAGAACAAAAATAAACAAAATCAATTCAAATGAATTTGAGTACAAAAATGGTTTTATTTTTAGATGAAGGGCATTCCAAACACACGAGGAATTAAAATACCATTTTTTTTCCACCTACACTATTTACACCTATCTTCTTATTTAAATAATAATATATGTTCTCGCTCAATCAACATATAAAGCGGCTGAACGGTCAAGACTTGTTTCCAATTGTCGGTACGTTGGTAACGTTACTCAAATACGCGCGTTGCTTGCCAAGCAAAATTGAATTTTTATTACCTTCATTTTAAAACACATTATTCAAGCGTCTATTATGGTCCGGATATAGTTATGTGCGGGGTCTTTAATATGACCTGCGCATTAATGTCTACATAATTATTAAGCAGCGTCAAATAAAAAACTTATTAAGCAACTAGCAAAACCGGTTATTTGCTGATCAAATAACCAGATTTGATTCTTAAAGCATCACTAGAAAGTGCTAATTCTAATAACAGATAAAACCACATTTAAAAGCACACGAATATTACTTCGAGGAACGTGTACCGCAAAGATTTTGAACTTATAAAGAAATATTTACATCAATAATCGCAGTCGGGCGCTTCACACATTTGTAATACATCGGGATTCCTTTATCTGTGTGCAATTTCTGGACAGAGCCTGGTACAGGCTTAAATATAAAATTAATTTGTACTTCTGGATATCTAATATTGAAAATGTAAAAAGTCTGTTTGTTTGTAAGCCTGTTAAGCAACATATAAGGTAATATAAGTACTGAGTAGCTGTTGTCCGTGGCTTCGCCCGCGTGCTACTTCGATAAAATAAAAATAAAAGTAGTCCAAGTTACTCCGTATAACATCAGTTATCTGCCGGATTAAGTTCCGTCCAAATCGGTCTAGCCGTTTTAGAGATTAGCCGAAAACAAACAGACATTCATTTACTCAGTATAAGCTGTTATTTTGACATTACATACAGACACTAAATTTTTTTTATTTGTAAGTATAGCTGTATAGAAGAGGTGCTAGGTATATGTTATTTACTGAAATAACTTAAGACTACTTTTATCTCCGTCCACGCGAGTAGAGCCGTGGTTAAATGCTTGTATATTACAAATAATCAATTGTCTTAATCACATTACGGATACGCGGTGCTTACACACACCTTATAGCTTTTAAATCGGCAAGAACATACCTGATTTCCGTCCAGAAATTCAGATGCTATTGTCTGTCCTGCGGGGGTATTTTAAATCATTCGAATCTATATCGGAAACTGATTCGAAAATTTTAAACGTCTGTATTTTAGCCATCGTTTGTTATTATTATCAAAATTATTGCACTGTGAGTAATCGTAAGACATATTCAATTACTAAAATTCAAATAAGTATTTTTCTTCATAAATTTAAATAACGCAAAAATATAGACGTTCAAACTTCCAAATCCGTGTTCGATATCGATTCGAACGGTTTAAAATAGCCGCCCCTGAATCCCGCTCGTTAAAATATCATAAATAAATCACTGCATCACGTCTAACATTAGATTCACTTCGTCACAATGCTAGCAAAAATATTGATTCTCTTCGTACCTACAACGTTAATTGACTCCGGTGCGGCTGTCTACTCGACCTTCGGATGCTGCTGTTCCCTGGTCATGTTCAGCTCTTTGAGGCGCTGCCTCAATTGTGCTTTCTTGAGGTTTGCCATGATTTGCGTGGACTGGTATAACCAGGAACCCTGAAAGAAATAATTTAATATTTCATAGCATAATCTGTGGTCAAGCTGTGATAGCCGATTGGTTAAAGCACGCGTCTTGCGGGCACCAGGTCTTAGGTTCAAACACCGGCTCGCACCGCTGGATTTTTCAAAATCTATGTGCGAATCATAATTTCTATATGATTATCACTTGCTTACGGTGAAGGAAAACATCGTGAGGAAACCTGCATGTCTTAGAAGATCTAACCAATTTTCGAAAGACATGTGTAATCCGCCAGCCCGCACTGGGCCAGCGTGGTGGATTATGGCCTGAATCCCCCTCATGTTGAGGGGAGGCCCGTGCCCAGGAGTGGGACGTCAAAAGGGCTTAATTATTATTATATAATCTGTGGTCAATATACTACAGCGTATATACAGACTAGCGGCCCGCTCCGGCTTCGCACGGGTACATTCCGGTTACATTATTCGAGTTTTAGTAAGGATCCCAAATTTTTTGAAAATATATTATAGCCTATGTCACCCGGGGATAGTGTAGCTTCCCAACAGTGAAAGAATTTTTCAAATCGGTTCAGTAGTTTCGGAGCCTATTCATTACAATCAAACAAACAAAGTTTTCCTCTTTATAATATTAGTATGAAGTATGACTAGGTTAACTGGGGTAGTATCACCCTCTGACAGAAGACCAGCGTAAAGTAACTATGATGAATGGCTGTGTTTCGTACGATGAGTAAGAGAGCCGCAATGAGAGAAGAGAGAAAATGACGTCACCGTCCATTCCCATCCCTCATCCGTTCAGGTCGGCAACGTGTGTGCGAGAAATGACTTTGGTATTGCAAGCATCTATAGCTTACGACAACTGCTTAACATCAGCGAATCGTACGCTTGTTATATAAAAGCAAAATATATAGGTATCGTCTTAACTCTCAATGCTGCATTAACAAACCTTGGCGTTTATGACAGGGAGATGATTAAATGACGCCAATACCACTAAATCGTAAATGCATTGCGTATGGTAGTGACGTAATCTTTATTTCGGAACCAAACTATTCATATAACATTTATTTGAACACTGATTTGCAATAAGGAGGTTCCGAATTCGCATTAGCCCTAAATCCTAACGGTACATATATAATGCTTGCTACGCAATATGACCTAAGATGGGTGAAAATATTAATGACAAATTGGTACAAGTCCATTTATATGTACTCTTATGTATCAAACTGTCTATTCATTCTTGTGTGGGAGGTTGAGTAGGTACTATTGTTTAAGCGCTACCTAATCCTACTAATATTATAAATGCGAAAGTTTGTGAGTGTGGATGTATGTTTGTTACTCTTTCACGCAAAAACTACTGAACGGATTTGGATGAAATTTGAAACATAGATAGTTTATAACCGGGATTAACACATTGAATACTTTTTATCCCGATAATCCCGAAAATTTTGTTAAGTTAAATACTACGCGGACGAAGTCGGTGGGCACAGCTAGTACAATATAACGTCAATACACAGTATTGTGACGCATGGCAGAACCTTTTCTTGAACGAAAACCGTAAAAGGCGTTAGGCCGGGGCCGCAACGATAACGTAAGCTTGCAATAGCCTTACCGGTGTGGCCCCAGCCTTAGTACCTAGGTATATTGCGACACTAAATCACTTCTAAACTTTCTAACGGAAGTTGATGAAATTTGGTACAGCTATACCTTGAAAGAAAATCTCACTTTCAAAAATATAAAATGTAGCAAATTTACTATTTTTCTCACCGAACATAGAAAGAGGGGATATATATTTTTTTAGTTATCCCAACCTGTGGGCTTTCGTTGAAAAGTTATTCTCAAATGAAATGGCGTTTCCATACAAAATTTTACTATCAAATATTCCGTTTGCGAGATTTTTTGCTTTTAAAGGTTTAATTATTATTTTTAATTTTATGATAATCGACAAAACTAGTCACCCAAAAATACAATTTCATTATTGAAATGGCTACGGAGCATGTGACTAAACGAGTGATGAATATGAATGTGGATGGATACAGTGCTAGAGGAAGGCCCAAGAAAAGATGGATGGATTGTATTAAGAATGATATGAACGCGGTTGGAGTGGATGTGAGTATGACGGGAAAGCGCGATGTATGGAAGGAAAAGACATACTGCGCCGACCCCAGGTAATGGGAAAAGGTAAGGCAGATGATGATGATGATTGAAATGGCTACGGAACCCTGCATGGCACGACACGCACTTGGCCAGTTTTTTTACTTATTTCTATTCGCCTTTAAAGGTCAAACATAAAACACTCAACTGAATGGCACCTTGACGATCTTGACCTTAGTGTGAACTGGATCGGTGTTGCGACAAACGAGTATGTAACATACCTACTCGTATTGTTTTCTTATATTTACGCGAATACTACACATTGAAATAAAACTATTACTGTACCATTGCATGACCTCGAGACACTGTGAGCACTTTCTGCGTGGATCGGACCGCAAACAACAACTTAATATGAGGGTACCCAGTTACTAACTATGACATCAGGACGTCTAACACCTCAGTCCCCCCGTGACCATGGCTGCTGTAAAGCAGCCGAAACGTCGGGAACATAAAGTTAATAAA
Source organism: Notodonta ziczac (assembly GCA_918843915.1). Taxonomy (NCBI): domain Eukaryota; kingdom Metazoa; phylum Arthropoda; class Insecta; order Lepidoptera; family Notodontidae; genus Notodonta; species Notodonta ziczac. Next base: position 4,210,588 of record OU974037.1, read on the forward strand.
CGTACTACAATCCGAATTAAATCGCAATAAGGTCGGTTCTTCGTGAGCATTATACCGCGGGGTTATTTTAAATAATTCGAATCGATAATGGAAACAGATCCGGAAACTTTAAACGCAAAATTTTTGCTAGTTGTGTTTTTTTACAATAAATTGTCTACTCGGCAATACCTCTACAATAACCGTAAAATATTATTGTTCTGACCTGTAGCTACTAGATAACAAATACAAGATTATAATTATTGGATTAACTACATTTCTATTGCCAAATCTAATGGAGTGTTTACATATATAGGTAAAGATACTTCAACTGTATCATTATTAATCAAATTAATTAGTCGTATATTGATAGCGATTATCTACTCACCACCATTATCATACAGTTTAATAATATTGGGATCGAGAACACGACGGATATGAACAGCCCTTTACTGTCGAAGTACTGTTGTCTGGAGAACAGAGCCCAGTTCCTCGCCGCCACTTCATTTATGTTCTCCGAAAAATATACCAACAACACTGGAAAACACGAAAATAAAATTTAATTAATTACACAATTAAATGATTACTTTACCAAGAAGTCATCACACCTTTTTCGTTGGTAATTAGTCCTAAATACCTAGGTATTAAAACGTATTTTGTGCAACCGGTATCATCATATTTAGTAACCATTTTAATCTTCAAATAAGTCCCATTCGAACAATTTGAAAAAACATGTCCCGTATAGTGAACACGTTAGAGACAGCTTATTCTGTTCAAGTAAGTACAGGCGGGTAAAAGAGAAGTATCTTATGCAATTTCTATCATAGCTAGCTATACACTATTTCGGCCATACCAGTACGGCGATCCCGAAAAAAATTAAGGCCAACTTACATAAAATTATAAACAAGATCACTTGGAAGTTTCCGTAGTTTCTCGTCGAGAAACATGTGAACGTGACGATGACGTGGAACGACAAGAGCGCAATCAGCCAGGGGTCGCGCCATTCGATCTACAAGTGAACCAGAAAAAATGTGATTAGTACAAACAGAAGCATCTACAGGTACTGAACATCAGGGTGGTCGTACGCTAGTTTAACGACATTGTTCTATTTAAAAAAAAACTTTTTGAGTCGGAGGACCCCTCGTCAGGAACCTACTAAACTTCGTTCAAGATTCTAGAGATTAGTAGGGGACCACAAATTGACAGTCGCTCATTAAAACATAAAATTTTAATGATTTTGCACTCTGTAGTACTTAATATACAGCACAGAATAGATAATCGCTCACAGGTGAAGAGTTCACCTGATAAACTACAGAGTAGATTAACAGTTGCATACAAAAGGAGTTACCAACTATACCTACAAGTGTTGTCTTTTTGTATGTGATTCTCACACAAAGTCACAGAAAAACAGCTAGCTAGCATGTTAATACCATAGCACAGTTTGAATATTATGAGTGCTGGCTGCAACCTTTAGAGACAGCTTATTATTGAAAAATAAATAAATATTATTATTATACAATATTATGTTACGAATTTTGTCACAAGAGGTTTGTCTATCCCTTTCACCATTCATAGGAGAGAATTGGACGAAATTGTTATTCCTCACATTTTGTCTACCAGCCATGCCAGACATGTTGGTATTGTATTCAAAATAGCTGTACTATTCTTGAATCAAATACAATGGATTTAACATCGGCACAATGCCAAATATTTCAATTTATTTAATGTTATTAAAATACTATTAGAATATTTTAGCTACATACCAATACATTGCTATATAATTGTAATCAGTGGTAATAAGAAGCTACATGCTATACCTATTTTCTATTTAACCCCCATTTGGGATGAAATCTAAACTCCAGGTTCAGAGACCCAGTTTAGTGTGTATGTTGTCTGTCAGTGGATTTTATACTCTTTTAAAGTAGAATAGACATTTATATGACGGCCAGAGATGAATCTTAATAGCAAAATTACTTTTCATTACTCATACTCTGAAAGTAGGTCTGAAGTTGCCTGAGAAGCGGGTTGAAAGTAATACTTTTCAGGCCCGGGAGTTTCGCTTTCAACTGACAGCTGTCAAATTATAAAAAAAAAAAACTAGTTCCATTTTCACATTTCTATGGAACCATGTTCAAACTTTTTCTACAGTCACTCAATTACAGCACGATGTAAAATTGAAATAACATAAAGTTAAGTATTAATTCAAGAGTAAATTTTTTTAAATGACTTAATTATAATTTAGTTTCAACAATTTCTTTAAAATAACATATATTTGGGCAAAATATTTAAAGATGAAAATGAAAAATAATGGCTAAATAATGAAGTTGGCCGCCCAACGAAAAAAAAAAACAAAATAGGCGGCAATCCGTTTTTTTTTTTCGAGTTGTAGAGTATTGTTTATACTTCCTTGTATTATTTCTTTAGCCAATTCCTGTTTTTATTTTTATTTTCCTTGTATTCGTAATGAAAAGCACAGTGTTTACCTCGGGTGAAAGACTTATTTTGTCCCTCGAACTATTAGCGCCCTCGCTACGCTCGGGCGCCAAACCCCGTCTCGGGACAAAATAAGTAACTTTCACCACTCATGTAACAATGTACTATTGTGTTATTAGGACTAATACTTTAATGTATGCCCACAAGTATATTTATTATATTTTTTTATAGACATAATATCAACTTTCAAACTATTTAACTTTATATTCAGAAAAACTAAGAATACATAGTTTGTTATAAATAGGTTTAGATGGTTGGATTATTCATCAATTTGAGACTATATGTATGTTTCTGGGACTATCCTGCAGACTCAAGAATGGCTGCATCAGACTCCCCACATTAATGATTAGACGGCCTGCAAACTCCGATACCAGAGTTTGCCACTAGCCTATACGAACACCAAACATTCAAGTAAAATAGCCAGAGGTGGGATTTGAACCTGAGAGCTTTTGATCACTAAGCTATTGACATAGACTATTATAGATAACTATTACTACTACCTTAGTATTAATAGTATTAGTAGTACACTTAGTAGTACCTACATACCAACTTCATAATTTTGTGGCGATTTTGACGTATAATTCTAAATATAATTCTGGTTTACTGATCTTATCTGTGGGCACATTATCATAACCGGCAAAACAAGCATAAAATGTTAATCACGTAGGTACCTACATAGACCTAACGAGGTCCTTGATTGAATGGCCACAGTTACTGACGCATCGAGCTCGTAACGATGGCCAATCAGAACGGATCATACTTTAGTAGTAGCTACTATTACCATCAACGTTGGTATTCGCAATAAATTTAGTATAAAACAACTCGATGCTGGGTCAAACAAAACCAATATTTTTGGGTAATTTACCACTGTATAATTTCAGGTTAAATTAACTCCTAAATTAGCGGTACTTACGCTTCGGAGGTAGGAGACAAAGTCTGATATTTGATTAACTTCAACAAATCCTTCCATTTCACATACACGACAGTTTATTTACGATAAATTTATTTATTTATTTCGATTTTCGACGATACAAAAATCTGCACACATTCATCCGTCAATAAGTGAATGAATGATGAACGAATGAAAACAATGATTAATTGATTTGATTGACACGATAATTATGTCACTATGACAGTTTGATTAACGTGGTGAGCCTCACCGACACCAATTGGTGTCTTAGCGTCCATACCGTTGAGCCTCGCCGACACCAATTGGTGCCGGGTGGACAAACTTTCAATATTCAATTTTCTAGTTAGATATTATGATGTATTTTGGCTTGAAACAAATTGGTTCTGATGTGGCATGATTTTCCACGACCGTAATTAGCTGTAAAATAAAAATATCGTGGCTTGTGATCGGCCAGAAATCACCAGATTTCATTCTTTCATTCATTCAGTCATTTCGCGCGTAACATTGTCACGGCCTCCCGCTAGTGACTCTCTTTTAGTGTGAATTTGTGTTTTTATCCCGGTAAGTGGCTTTATTTTCATTATAAGTGTTTATTTCAAGTACTCAGATATTCGTTTTGATAAAAAATTGAGAGAGTTCGGAAGAAATTCTGCAACACTGAATGTTTTTTTTATTGTGTTACAAATTAGTGGCTTTATGATGTACATAATAGCGTAATAACTAGTTATTATTCATATTTTCAATAATATTTGGTAGATTTCAACAGTTCTGTGTACAAATATCCAATTTAAAGTTTATAAGGTTATAAAAAGAATGTAATTGACTTTTTGTCATCTATTTGACAGTTCCTAAAGTCAACAGTTCCAATAGTGACATTTCCGCGTATGTCAGCCATTGTATTGAGCTAACCCAGTAGTGCGTGGTCATGTCGATAAAATTATCGATTAACGATTACTTTGATTCTCGGATTTATTTGAATAGTAATGTAATCTATACAAATAAATAAAATTGGAGTGTCTGTTTGTAATATCAAAATAAGACCTTTTCACTAAATGCATATGAAAGTACATACGACACCTATATTCAGCTCAGCTCAGCTAGTGATTCAATAATATGTGGAAAAAAAAACAAGGACACCTACTACTATTTATATTTTCATTACTGTCTTTTATGTTTTTTAGGAAATGGCCAATTGGAATGTGTAGAACGCGAAGTGCCGGAGCACATACTAAGCCTCCTAGCGGACTCGCGACTCGGAGGGCAGTGACGTCAAGGAACCCTAGTACCTCGACGTCGAAGCGGTATATTTTGAATACCTGGAGGTCCTACTCCTGGAGGAGGACTACACCAGGTCAAAATGTAAGTGTATTTGAATAGTTTAGTATTCTTGTGCTTTTATTTATTACTTTTGAATTATTGTGTAAATTAATTTATTAATTGTGTTTATTATTTCAGATCGCCCTCAATTTACTTTTTTATTTTACAGATCCGCCAACACCTCTTTGGCGCTAAGTTCGCCAGGTCCTTCCAGCTCTGCCGCCCGCGAGTCAACACTAGGGCTTGCAAATATTCGATGATTTTAGATATTCGAATATTAGACATTTTTAAGGTGGTATTCGAATTATTCAAATAGTAGCAAAAATGAACAAAATGTATTTTTTTGTGAATATTGTTGTTTATTTATTATAATAATAACTTTAACATGATAAGTGAATAATACCTTGTATATTTTTTAACTCTCTACTAAAAAATCAGGAAATAAATGAAAATATGTTTATTTTATTGAATTTAAGTAAAAGTTTCAAGTCACAGACAACTTTGTTAGGCACTAGCTTCTGCCCGCGACCGAATACCCCGAATATTCGGCCATTTTCAGTATTCGAATAATAAGGGAGGCTTTACTTTACTTTACTTTTTAAATAAACAGCCATATTGCTCCTAAGTGCTAAAATTTTCAAAAATCGTTTCTTATTGCTTAAGTTATAAAATATACCTATAGTCCAAATTTTGTGTTCGATGAGTCAGTCAGTCAATCAGGATAATTCAATATGAAGAGGACTTATATATTAGTAAATACAGTCGCGGACTGAAAATGTTTAGCAGATTTCAACTTCGATTCCATCTCAAATCAAACTGTGAGCAATAGGATCTAAGATATTATATCAACAAACATATTACAGTTTATGAACTGGTCTACTTATGCACGTCATTTAGAAAAGTAGGTCAAGCCGTTTCGGAGGAGAACAACTCACGCACACCGAAGTTTCATATAAGTATTGTAAAGATTTTTAATTAATTAAAAAAAAAGTTTAATCGTCATTTACACCTAAGCCGTTCGTCGGAGAAAATAGGTAACCTGAATGAAAACCTTATATTTTTGTTCATATTATACAAATTAACAAAAAATATAACATTACCACGAAAAAATACACAGAAAATCGTCTAATTCTTAACTCCATAGCGCCTTCAATCGCCTTTAGCATTTAGATTGACATTTTAAACTACTCCATAGTCGATATATTAGTAGTAGATGCAGGAATCACTAATGACATTGTACCATCAATGATAAACTATTATATTTGTCAATAAATATTAGCTAAAATATGATCATCAAAAATGTATAACATTATAAATCGAATAGTCGAATATTCGAATAAAGCCTCCCTTATTATTGGAATACTGAAAATGCAAGCCCTAGTACGCAAAACAAACACTTTTATAAATGTACAAAATAATTTATTCATTAGTAGGTTCAGAAACGCTCTTTCGTACGGTCAGCTTATCGACAAGTATCGTAGCGGCGCGCCCCCCATCACTACGGAATGTATGAGTGTTCGACATCAAAACATCAAAACCATAACAAAAAAGGGTCACCTTAGAAGGGCCATATCATTGTTTATTTCTATAAAACGTCAGCACGAGTGTATTACATTAGAAGAGCTATATTGTTTTGATTTATGTTTTACATTTTGCAAGTTCCAATAACGGGTGATAATGGAAAATAACAGCTGTCGAAAATATGATTCGATTTGTCCCCTTGTGCCAGAAATCGCGGAATTTCGTGAATAAAAGTGATATATTTTTACAAATCATGCATAGAAATTAGATAATAAATGTTTGCAGAGTATTCTAATAATATTTTCTCTTATACACAACACGTCAAGACTGTGATTACGATATAAACATTCATGCGTTGAACTACGCAATTGCATATGCGCGGCCGCGCGCACTGTGTACTTTGAGTTCGATTATTATAAATCTCTTCGATAAGATATGTAAAAAAAATGCTGTTGTTTGATTACTTGTATGTAAATTCATTATAATAAATCCAAAATTTAGTTTCAATTAGTGCAGTGATTATTTCAGAAACCTACATAATAAAACAAAAATGCAATTTTATCCCGTACAATGACTTCAACAGATGATTTATAATTCATGAGATGTAATAAACTGATTGTTTATTCTGTAACATAAAGCCTATTTGTTCAAGAAACTAAAACAGTCATCAGCGGTGCTATTTTATAATTCGATTGCTAACATAAAATTGCAATGAAGTGTCAAAAATGACAGTAATGCGATCATGTAACTTCGTGTTAGCAACACATGATTTGATAGCAATTTCTAGACTATCGATAAACTAGTTTTGTATGAAAATAGCGATCACGTATTTTAATCTCGATTGAAATGACAGTGTGTTGCTAACAAATACTTTGAAAGTAAGAAACAAGTCGAGAGGTGTTTCTAAAGGCCATTGCAACTTGTGATTGGTCGAAAGAAAAGTATACCGACATACTTTATTTTTCAAGTTATAATCTATCCTTGTTATTTGAAGTTTTTCAGCTTAATTTGGCTGTGAAATTTTTATATATAGAGATAAGGTAAATATGTGATGATTATGCGTCGTGAAAAAGACTACAGTGATTCCATCGCGATTTATAAAATTATTTTATCTAAATTTTAGAGCGGCTATGGCACGAGCATTTCTTTTGGCACTCATGGACGATCGGCGCCGAAAGCAGGCCCTTTCCAAAGTGAGACGAGGTATCCGCGATACCAGTAAATACAAATCGAATCATTCCTTGTAATGAAAAGTGGATACTGTATGATAATCGGAAGCGCCTGTCGCAATGGCTGAACCCTGGAGACCCAAGCAAATCCTGCCCTAAACGAAAATTGACTCAGAAAAATTTACTTGTGAGTGTTTGGTGGACTAGCGCCGGTGTCGTTCACTACAGCTTTCTAAAATCTGGCCAAACGATTATGGCAGATATCTATTGTCAGCAACTGCAAACCATGAAGGAAGAACTAGCTGCTAAACAACCGAGATTGGTCAATCGCTCTAGGCCACTGCTGCTTCATGACAACGCAAGACCACACACTGCACAACAAACAACCACCAAGTTGGATGAGCTACAATTGGAATGTCTGCGACATCCACCATACTCCCCGGACCTTGCTTCAACAGATTACCATTTTTCCGGAATTTGGACAACTTCTTACAAGGAAAAAAATTCAACTCCGATGCGGCAGTCCAAAACGCCTTCAAAGAGTTTATTGATTATCGGCCCCTTGGTTTTCTGTAAAGGGCCTACAACTACCTATGAGATGGCAAAAGTGCATAGATAACAAAGGTGCATACTTTGATTAATTAAATATATTTTACAAAAAAAAAACTTTTTATTCCTCCCATACAAAACGCCAATTTCATATGAAATAACTCGTGTTTATGAAATAAGAACAATAATTGAAATATGTAACAAAATAATTATATTTTCCATACAAACTTACACTTGTATTAATCACATTAAACTTAATTTTATTATTTTTTGAATTACATTCACACAGTTATATCGCAGGATGGAGTAGTTTGCGTGGTATACAGGCTGTCCCACGGCCATGCCACATGGGTGACAATTATGTACATTAACAAATAGAGTTAGGAAAGTGTACATTAGGTAAAATTAGATATTATACCAAGTATAAAACAACAAGATTATTAATAAAAAATGCTAATTAAAATAATATAAAAAAATACTTATCTAAAATATCTAATGAAATCAAGCCAATAAAATTTAATGGCGGAAATATTTACGAGTATGATAGCAATTCCCAGCACAGAATATACCTTCGGACCAGCCCGGCTAATCCACATTCAACATTATACTTGTGTTTTGTAATGAAATTGTTATGCACTTATTTCTAAAGCAGAGAAAATAAACGTAAGAAAAATTAATAGAAGATAGGTATATGTAGATTTATGCCTGCTTACAACAATTAAACACCCTGCCAACATATTAAAAAAATATCTTATCGAGATAGCAGCGCTCTGTATTTTATTCCTTAAGTTGGTGGATGATGTTGTGGCGGGTTTCGCAGCACCTCTACCAGCTGTTCCAATAATAGTTTGATGCCAGTAACCACCGCCGCCAGTTCTTCCTCAGCGGCTACTCGCCTCTCCTCTATTTGTGCGGCCCATGCAGGTATGTCTTCGCGATCTGAAAATATATCATTATTATTGGCATGAACAAAGAAAGAATATGGTCAATTTTGATGTATCTATTCTTACCTATACGTACTTACTGATTCTAATTGTTACTGTCAGTTCAATTAAGAGCAATATGTTGCGATTAATGTGAGTAGTGTGAGTAATTTCAGGTGATTTTGTTTTATATATAATCTAGGCCCAGCACATGAGCATGCGGTCCACCTGATGAAAAGTGGTCAAAATATGTGGTTTGTTGATTATTTGTAAAAAGTCACTTACTTAACCTATGACGTATACGCCGTGCGGCAATGGAGGACGAACACATGCAGTGGCCTCGGTTGGGACTAGAAAAATAAATACATAGTTTTATTAAAATTATATTTTCACAGTTCGGAATTGAAGGTTTTACAAGTTCCAGTTTCACCAACTGATTCTTGGCATAGTAATTCCCTAATACATTTAACAATTAATAGATTTCTATGATTTGACCTTATTTAGGCGGCCTCTAAACACAAGGTTGGTGAAAATATCCATTAATCTGAAACTGTTTCAACCTTACTAACACTTTTAGTAGTAATACCTGTGCACTACTTGTAGATATGTATGCGTGTAATACTGGCTACCGATTGGCCCGAGGTCTAGTAGTTATGCCTGCTACCATTGGACTGAGTTTTTACTGCTGCAGGACTAGGTAATTTGCTATTATTAGGTATTTTTTTTCGTAATAATTAATCGTTTTCCTTGCTCTTACCGTGTGCTGGCGAAACAGCCTGCTCCAGAAGAGGTGGTTCCACAGCAGACCTCACTGGCTCAGGAGCCAACTGGCGAAGCGACTGGTCGACGATCAGCCTGACGCACTGGCGTCGCGGCGGCGCTACAGCATATGGCAGCGATAGCGAAGATTGAAGAGAAGCTTTTAACAAAAATCCGATTATAACACAATGTTTGAATGTTTATACTCTCATACTGGAAAACTGTGATTATTGCTCTTACTGGATAGTGCTGCAAAGCCAGGAAAAGTGCGGAGGTGATACGTACATATTAAGTGAAGAAGATAATTGTGAATATTTGTATGCCTGAAATGTAGCCTATGGATATGTATAAATCCAATGCACCACAACTTCTGTGTCTATTATTTTGGATATGGAACATGTAAATGCAAGCATTTCCAGAGGCAATAAAAACACATAGACCATTGCACATACACTTATTAAATCATTGTGTACACTCACAATATTTAAATAACACAATACAAAAAGTATAATGGACAGGAAATAAACGAAAATAAAGGATTTAGCCATATTAGTACAATTTTCTAGTCAATATTTGTATAAGTTTATTAATTGACATGATTCTTATAATCCAACTCCAGACTTGCATATTTTCTCATTCGGCAGAAAAAAATCCATGCTGTTAAATATAAACAGCGGTGCTATTTTATAATTCGATTGCTAACATAAAATTGCAATGAAGTGTCAAAAATGACAGTAATGCGATCATGTAACTTCGTGTTAGCAACACATGATTTGATAGCAATTTCTAGACTATCGATAAACTAGTTTTGTATGAAAATAGCGATCACGTATTTTAATCTCGATTGAAATGACAGAGTGTGTTGCTAACAAATACTTTGAAAGTAAGAAACAAGTCGAGAGGTGTTTCTAAAGGCCATTGCAACTTGTGATTGGTCGAAAGAAAAGTATACCGACATACTTTATTTTTCAAGTTATAATCTATCCTTGTTATTTGAAGTTTTTCAGCTTAATTTGGCTGTGAAATTTTTATATATAGAGATAAGGTAAATATGTGATGATTATGCGTCGTGAAAAAGACTACAGTGATTCCATCGCGATTTATAAAATTATTTTATCTAAATTTTAGAGCGGCTATGGCACGAGCAATTTTTTTGGCACTCATGGACGATCGGCGCCGAAAGCAGGCCCTTTCCAAAGTGAGACGAGGTATCCGCGATACCAGTAAATACAAATCGAATCATTCCTTGTAATGAAAAGTGGATACTGTATGATAATCGGAAGCGCCTGTCGCAATGGCTGAACCCTGGAGACCCAAGCAAATCCTGCCCTAAACGAAAATTGACTCAGAAAAATTTACTTGTGAGTGTTTGGTGGACTAGCGCCGGTGTCGTTCACTACAGCTTTCTAAAATCTGGCCAAACGATTATGGCAGATATCTATTGTCAGCAACTGCAAACCATGAAGGAAGAACTAGCTGCTAAACAACCGAGATTGGTCAATCGCTCTAGGCCACTGCTGCTTCATGACAACGCAAGACCACACACTGCACAACAAACAACCACCAAGTTGGATGAGCTACAATTGGAATGTCTGCGACATCCACCATACTCCCCGGACCTTGCTTCAACAGATTACCATTTTTCCGGAATTTGGACAACTTCTTACAAGGAAAAAAATTCAACTCCGATGCGGCAGTCCAAAACGCCTTCAAAGAGTTTATTGATTATCGGCCCCTTGGTTTTCTGTAAAGGGCCTACAACTACCTATGAGATGGCAAAAGTGCATAGATAACAAAGGTGCATACTTTGATTAATTAAATATATTTTACAAAAAAAATTAACTTTTTATTCCTCCCAAAAAAACGCCAATTTCATATGAAATAACTCGTGTTTATGAAATAAGAACAACAATTGAAATATGTAACAAAATAATTATATTTTCCATACAAACTTACACTTGTATTAATCACATTAAACTTAATTTTATTATTTTTTTGAATTACATTCACACAGTTATATCGCAGGATGGAGTAGTTTGCGTGGTATACAGGCTGTCCCACGGCCATGCCACATGGGTGACAATTATGTACATAAAAAAATAGAGTTAGGAAAGTGTACATTAGGTAAAATTAGATATTATACCAAGTATAAAACAACAAGATTATTAATAAAAAATGCTAATTAAAATAATATAAAAAAAATACTTATCTAATGAAATCAAGCCAATAAAATTTAATGGCGGAAATATTTACGAGTATGATAGCAATTCCCAGCACAGAATATACCTTTGGACCAGCCCGGCTAATCCACATTCGGCATTATACTTGTGTTTTGTAATGAAATTGTTATGCACTTATTTCTAAAGCAGAGAAAATAAACGTAAGAAAAAATAATAGAAGATAGGTATATGTAGATTTATGCCTGCTTACAACAATTAAACTTGAAAAACCCTGCCAACATATTAAAAAAATATCTTATCGAGATAACGGCGCTCTGTATTTTATCCCTTAAGTTGGTGGATCATGTTGTGGCGGGTTTCGCAGCACCTCTACCAGCTGTTCCAATAATAGTTTGATGCCAGTAACCACCGCCGCCAGTTCTTCCTCAGCGTTTACTCGCCTCTCCTCTATTTGTGCGGCCCATGCAGGTATGTCTTCGCGATCTGAAAATATATCATTATTATTGGCATGAACTAAGAAAGAATATGGTCAATTTTGATGTATCTATTCTTACCTATACATACTTACTGATTCTAATTGTTACTGTCAGTTCAATTAAGAGCAATATGTTGCGATTAATGTGAGTAGTGTGAGTAATTTCAGGTGTTTTTGTTTTATATATAATCTAGGCCCAGCACATGAGCATGCGGTCCACCTGATGAAAAGTGGTCAAAATATGTGGTTTGTTGATTATTTGTAAAAAGTCACTTACTTAACCTATGACGTATACGCCGTGCGGCAATGGAGGACGAACACATGCAGTGGCCTCGGTTGGGACTAGAAAAATAAATACATAGTTTTATTAAAATTATATTTTCACAGTTCGGAATTGAAGGTTTTACAAGTTCCAGTTTCACCAACTGATTCTTGGCATAGTAATTCCCTAATACATTTAACAATTAATAGATTTCTATGATTTGACCTTATTTAGGCGGCCTCTAAACTCAAGGTTGGTGAAAATATCCATTAATCTGAAACTGTTTCAACCTTACTACTACTTTTAGTAGTAATACCTGTGCACTACTTGTAGATATGTATGCGTGTAATACTGGCTACCGATTGGCCCGAGGTCTAGTAGTTATACCTGCTACCATTGGACTGAGTTTTTACTGCTGCAGGACTAGGTAATTTGCTATTATTAGGTATTTTTTTTCGTAATAATTAATCGTTTTCCTTGCTCTTACCGTGTGCTGGCGAAACAGCCTGCTCCAGAAGAGGTGGTTCCACAGCAGACCTCACTGGCTCAGGAGCCAACTGGCGAAGCGACTGGTCGACGATCAGCCTGACGCACTGGCGTCGCGGCGGCGCTACAGCATATGGCAGCGATAGCGAAGATTGTAGAGAAGCTTTTAACAAAAATCCGATTATAACACAATGTTTGAATGTTTATACTCTCATACTGGAAAACTGTGATTATTGCTCTTACTGGATAGTGCTGCAAAGCCAGGAAAAGTGCGGAGGTGATACACACATATTAAGTGAAGAAGATAATTGTGAATATTTGTATGCCTGAAATGTAGCCTATGGATATGTATAAATCCAATGCACCACAACTTCTGTGTCTATTATTTTGGATATGGAACATGTAAATGCAAGCATTTCCAGAGGCAATAAAAACACATAGACCATTGCACATACACTTATTAAATCATTGTGTACACTCACAATATTTAAATAACACAATACAAAAAGTATAATGGACAGGAAATAAACGAAAATAAAGGATTTAGCCATATTAGTACAATTTTCTAGTCAATATTTGTATAAGTTTATTAATTGACATGATTCTTATAATCCAACTCCAGACTTGCATATTTTCTCATTCGGCAGAAAAAAATCCATGCTGTTAAATATAAACAGAACTCACTTTTCTCCAGGCTTCAGGGGTTTTCTGGACGCCTTCTCCAATAGAGTTTGCTCGCAGAGCAAACCCTTCCCACAATTTGATGACCGCTTGGTGGCCAAGTGGCCCGTTTCTCGCCGGACTATTAAGCCCCGCGGCCACGTTGGTCTCCACAAATTGTAGCAACAACTCCAATTGCCGATGCCCTACTTGTTTTTAGGAGCCATCTAGAAAGAAAATGGTTCAATTACACAGTAACCTAAACATCAATGGGCGGGAGTTATAACAAAAACACTCATAAAGGCAAGCAGACACAATAATTATTACTGATGCGATTTAGACGAAAAGAGAATACATAATTAAATTCGTTTACCTTCCCTATTATTCCAAAAAAATATTAATTTAATTACTCGAAGATTATAACCTACAAATTACACAAGAATATTTTGACAATTGCCGTTGCTAATAGTCATAGTTTATGTAAAGAAGAGTATTATGCGGTTAAATAAAAATGGTTACGTCGAAAAATGATTGTTATAGAAGAATAGTACTTTTTAAATATGTCGGGTTTACTAGGACATGGGCCTAACTTCACACTGCAAGTTATCGATAGAAATTCGATAAAAATGAATTACATGATACCAATTTTTTGCGGCAAAATTTTTCTGTTGCTAACCAGACGCTGTTAGCATCATAATTATAAAATAGCCCCACGAACTCACTTTTCTCCAGGCTTCAGGGGTTTTCTGGACGCCTTCTCCAATAGAGTTTGCTCGCAGAGCAAACCCTTCCCACAATTTGATGACCGCTTGGTGGCCAAGTGGCCCGTTTCTCGCCGGACTATTAAGCCCCGCGGCCACGTTGGTCTCCACAAATTGTAGCAACAACTCCAATTGCCGATGCCCTACTTGTTTTTAGGAGCCATCTAGAAAGAAAATGGTTCAATTACACAGTGACCTAAACATCAATGGGCGGGAGTTATAACAAAAACACTCATAAAGGCAAGCAGACACAATAATTATTACTGATGCGATTTAGACGAAAAGAGAATACATAATTAAATTCGTTTACCTTCCCTATTATTCCAAAAAAATATTAATTTAATTACTCGAAGATTATAACCTACAAATTACACAAGAATATTTTGACAATTGCCGTTGCTAATAGTCATAGTTTATGTAAAGAAGAGTATTATGCGGTTAAATAAAAATGGTTACGTCGAAAAATGTTTGTTATAGAAGAATAGTACTTTTTAAATATGTCGGGTTTACTAGGACATGGGCCTAACTTCACACTGCAAGTTATCGATAGAAATTCGATAAAAATGAATTACATGATACCAATTTTCTGCAGCAAAATTTTTCTGTTGCTAACCAGACGCTGTTAGCATCATAATTATAAAATAGCCCCACTGAAATTACTCACACTACTCACATTAATCGCAACATATTGCTCTTAATTGAACTGACAGTAACAATTAGAATCAGTAAGTATGTATAGGTAAGAATAGATACATCAAAATTGACCATATTCTTTCTTAGTTCATGCCAATAATAATGATATATTTTCAGATCGCGAAGACATACCTGCATGGGCCGCACAAATAGAGGAGAGGCGAGTAAACGCTGAGGAAGAACTGGCGGCGGTGGTTACTGGCATCAAACTATTATTGGAACAGCTGGTAGAGGTGCTGCGAAACCCGCCACAACATGATCCACCAACTTAAGGGATAAAATACAGAGCGCCGTTATCTCGATAAGATATTTTTTTAATATGTTGGCAGGGTTTTTCAAGTTTAATTGTTGTAAGCAGGCATAAATCTACATATACCTATCTTCTATTATTTTTTCTTACGTTTATTTTCTCTGCTTTAGAAATAAGTGCATAACAATTTCATTACAAAACACAAGTATAATGCCGAATGTGGATTAGCCGGGCTGGTCCAAAGGTATATTCTGTGCTGGGAATTGCTATCATACTCGTAAATATTTCCGCCATTAAATTTTATTGGCTTGATTTCATTAGATAAGTATTTTTTTTATATTATTTTAATTAGCATTTTTTATTAATAATCTTGTTGTTTTATACTTGGTATAATATCTAATTTTACCTAATGTACACTTTCCTAACTCTATTTTTTTATGTACATAATTGTCACCCATGTGGCATGGCCGTGGGACAGCCTGTATACCACGCAAACTACTCCATCCTGCGATATAACTGTGTGAATGTAATTCAAAAAAATAATAAAATTAAGTTTAATGTGATTAATACAAGTGTAAGTTTGTATGGAAAATATAATTATTTTGTTACATATTTCAATTGTTGTTCTTATTTCATAAACACGAGTTATTTCATATGAAATTGGCGTTTTTTTGGGAGGAATAAAAAGTTAATTTTTTTTGTAAAATATATTTAATTAATCAAAGTATGCACCTTTGTTATCTATGCACTTTTGCCATCTCATAGGTAGTTGTAGGCCCTTTACAGAAAACCAAGGGGCCGATAATCAATAAACTCTTTGAAGGCGTTTTGGACTGCCGCATCGGAGTTGAATTTTTTTCCTTGTAAGAAGTTGTCCAAATTCCGGAAAAATGGTAATCTGTTGAAGCAAGGTCCGGGGAGTATGGTGGATGTCGCAGACATTCCAATTGTAGCTCATCCAACTTGGTGGTTGTTTGTTGTGCAGTGTGTGGTCTTGCGTTGTCATGAAGCAGCAGTGGCCTAGAGCGATTGACCAATCTCGGTTGTTTAGCAGCTAGTTCTTCCTTCATGGTTTGCAGTTGCTGACAATAGATATCTGCCATAATCGTTTGGCCAGATTTTAGAAAGCTGTAGTGAACGACACCGGCGCTAGTCCACCAAACACTCACAAGTAAATTTTTCTGAGTCAATTTTCGTTTAGGGCAGGATTTGCTTGGGTCTCCAGGGTTCAGCCATTGCGACAGGCGCTTCCGATTATCATACAGTATCCACTTTTCATTACAAGGAATGATTCGATTTGTATTTACTGGTATCGCGGATACCTCGTCTCACTTTGGAAAGGGCCTGCTTTCGGCGCCGATCGTCCATGAGTGCCAAAAAAATTGCTCGTGCCATAGCCGCTCTAAAATTTAGATAAAATAATTTTATAAATCGCGATGGAATCACTGTAGTCTTTTTCACGACGCATAATCATCACATATTTACCTTATCTCTATATAT
This sequence comes from Notodonta ziczac, assembly GCA_918843915.1. Classification (NCBI taxonomy): domain Eukaryota; kingdom Metazoa; phylum Arthropoda; class Insecta; order Lepidoptera; family Notodontidae; genus Notodonta; species Notodonta ziczac. Next base: position 4,227,472 of record OU974037.1, read on the forward strand.
AAAAATTTCACAGCCAAATTAAGCTGAAAAACTTCAAATAACAAGGATAGATTATAACTTGAAAAATAAAGTATGTCGGTATACTTTTCTTTCGACCAATCACAAGTTGCAATGGCCTTTAGAAACACCTCTCGACTTGTTTCTTACTTTCAAAGTATTTGTTAGCAACACACTCTGTCATTTCAATCGAGATTAAAATACGTGATCGCTATTTTCATACAAAACTAGTTTATCGATAGTCTAGAAATTGCTATCAAATCATGTGTTGCTAACACGAAGTTACATGATCGCATTACTGTCATTTTTGACACTTCATTGCAATTTTATGTTAGCAATCGAATTATAAAATAGCACCGCAGGTGTTTTTGTTTTATATATAATCTAGGCCCAGCACATGAGCATGCGGTCCACCTGATGAAAAGTGGTCAAAATATGTGGTTTGTTGATTATTTGTAAAAAGTCACTTACTTAACCTATGACGTATACGCCGTGCGGCAATGGAGGACGAACACATGCAGTGGCCTCGGTTGGGACTAGAAAAATAAATACATAGTTTTATTAAAATTATATTTTCACAGTTCGGAATTGAAGGTTTTACAAGTTCCAGTTTCACCAACTGATTCTTGGCATAGTAATTCCCTAATACATTTAACAATTAATAGATTTCTATGATTTGACCTTATTTAGGCGGCCTCTAAACTCAAGGTTGGTGAAAATATCCATTAATCTGAAACTGTTTCAACCTTACTACTACTTTTAGTAGTAATACCTGTGCACTACTTGTAGATATGTATGCGTGTAATACTGGCTACCGATTGGCCCGAGGTCTAGTAGTTATACCTGCTACCATTGGACTGAGTTTTTACTGCTGCAGGACTAGGTAATTTGCTATTATTAGGTATTTTTTTTCGTAATAATTAATCGTTTTCCTTGCTCTTACCGTGTGCTGGCGAAACAGCCTGCTCCAGAAGAGGTGGTTCCACAGCAGACCTCACTGGCTCAGGAGCCAACTGGCGAAGCGACTGGTCGACGATCAGCCTGACGCACTGGCGTCGCGGCGGCGCTACAGCATATGGCAGCGATAGCGAAGATTGTAGAGAAGCTTTTAACAAAAATCCGATTATAACACAATGTTTGAATGTTTATACTCTCATACTGGAAAACTGTGATTATTGCTCTTACTGGATAGTGCTGCAAAGCCAGGAAAAGTGCGGAGGTGATACACACATATTAAGTGAAGAAGATAATTGTGAATATTTGTATGCCTGAAATGTAGCCTATGGATATGTATAAATCCAATGCACCACAACTTCTGTGTCTATTATTTTGGATATGGAACATGTAAATGCAAGCATTTCCAGAGGCAATAAAAACACATAGACCATTGCACATACACTTATTAAATCATTGTGTACACTCACAATATTTAAATAACACAATACAAAAAGTATAATGGACAGGAAATAAACGAAAATAAAGGATTTAGCCATATTAGTACAATTTTCTAGTCAATATTTGTATAAGTTTATTAATTGACATGATTCTTATAATCCAACTCCAGACTTGCATATTTTCTCATTCGGCAGAAAAAAATCCATGCTGTTAAATATAAACAGAACTCACTTTTCTCCAGGCTTCAGGGGTTTTCTGGACGCCTTCTCCAATAGAGTTTGCTCGCAGAGCAAACCCTTCCCACAATTTGATGACCGCTTGGTGGCCAAGTGGCCCGTTTCTCGCCGGACTATTAAGCCCCGCGGCCACGTTGGTCTCCACAAATTGTAGCAACAACTCCAATTGCCGATGCCCTACTTGTTTTTAGGAGCCATCTAGAAAGAAAATGGTTCAATTACACAGTAACCTAAACATCAATGGGCGGGAGTTATAACAAAAACACTCATAAAGGCAAGCAGACACAATAATTATTACTGATGCGATTTAGACGAAAAGAGAATACATAATTAAATTCGTTTACCTTCCCTATTATTCCAAAAAAATATTAATTTAATTACTCGAAGATTATAACCTACAAATTACACAAGAATATTTTGACAATTGCCGTTGCTAATAGTCATAGTTTATGTAAAGAAGAGTATTATGCGGTTAAATAAAAATGGTTACGTCGAAAAATGATTGTTATAGAAGAATAGTACTTTTTAAATATGTCGGGTTTACTAGGACATGGGCCTAACTTCACACTGCAAGTTATCGATAGAAATTCGATAAAAATGAATTACATGATACCAATTTTTTGCGGCAAAATTTTTCTGTTGCTAACCAGACGCTGTTAGCATCATAATTATAAAATAGCCCCACGAACTCACTTTTCTCCAGGCTTCAGGGGTTTTCTGGACGCCTTCTCCAATAGAGTTTGCTCGCAGAGCAAACCCTTCCCACAATTTGATGACCGCTTGGTGGCCAAGTGGCCCGTTTCTCGCCGGACTATTAAGCCCCGCGGCCACGTTGGTCTCCACAAATTGTAGCAACAACTCCAATTGCCGATGCCCTACTTGTTTTTAGGAGCCATCTAGAAAGAAAATGGTTCAATTACACAGTGACCTAAACATCAATGGGCGGGAGTTATAACAAAAACACTCATAAAGGCAAGCAGACACAATAATTATTACTGATGCGATTTAGACGAAAAGAGAATACATAATTAAATTCGTTTACCTTCCCTATTATTCCAAAAAAATATTAATTTAATTACTCGAAGATTATAACCTACAAATTACACAAGAATATTTTGACAATTGCCGTTGCTAATAGTCATAGTTTATGTAAAGAAGAGTATTATGCGGTTAAATAAAAATGGTTACGTCGAAAAATGTTTGTTATAGAAGAATAGTACTTTTTAAATATGTCGGGTTTACTAGGACATGGGCCTAACTTCACACTGCAAGTTATCGATAGAAATTCGATAAAAATGAATTACATGATACCAATTTTCTGCAGCAAAATTTTTCTGTTGCTAACCAGACGCTGTTAGCATCATAATTATAAAATAGCCCCACTGAAAGACGATAATAGCAATAGAATTTGAATGAGAGGGTATTTTACGAGTCATGACATTTACCACCGCGGGCAGGCAAAGTGACAGCGAGGCTTGACAGATTGAGCGTATTATGACGTTGGAGCGGGAGTGGTTAAACTAAAATAAAAGCACAGAAAAGTAAAAAATGTTAAACATAGAATCGGGATTTCATGGAAACTCAATGTTACGTACACCCGTCTTAAGGTACAACCGGTACAACAAACAAAATATGATGGTTTTTTACAGAATTATTTTAAGTCTGTGTACAGGATTAAAAATACTACATTCATAGTCATGTTACACATAGCTCTCTGATTATTTTGATGTAAATAACAAATAATCGATACCTACGGAGAGCAAAAAATGCATCCCATTTACAGCAAAGTATAGCATACGAAATAGGGAGGTACCAAGATATAATCTTGGGAGGTACGGAGGTGCCTACTTTTTATATGACATTGACATTTCATGCGTTGAATGAATGAGAGGAATGAGAGGTTGGGTGGTTCGGGACATTCAATTTATAATTATTTACTTTACATTTTTCTAAATAAAAGCTACTCAACAATATCATTGAATTGTGTACATACTTCGTGCGCTAACTAATTACAGCTGACTAAGGATTATATAAAAATAAGTGATGATAGTGTATAACTGTTACATGTTCCGGGAAAATTGATTTATTATGTTATAAACTTGACGATTATATCATCCCTACTTACAAAGCTTGCAAGCCGGCGGCGCAATGATCAACAACAATAGACTATATACATCAATACGCTTTCTGTCTGCATGTTTATTACTCATCATCAAAGATGCACAAGTATTGGGTAACTTGATTGATCGGCCAAGTGATGGGTTCTCTTTGGACATTGCCGGTTGTGCGTTGTATCACAAGCTGTGCTCGCAGTTCGACGATGATTTGGGTATACTATCGTGTGCCTTAAACGCATCATACAATAAAACCCAAATTCCAGCGGACTGCCAACATAAGTTATGGACCCATCAAGCTAAGCTCGCAGACAATGCATACTTGAACCATAAGCTGAGAGGAACATGTCAGGACGAAGCCGCAATATTAAACTGTTTAAATCCCACTGAATATGGCATTGACTGTGTGCTGAAGAAGAAACCAAGTGTTAGGGATAAAAACTGTTGGTGGACAATCAATAAAATTGAATCTCTTATATTTAATGATTGGCAACTCATTGGTAACTTTCTGAAGAATTGTAATGACGACATAGAAGCTCACACATGTGGGAGAGTACCGTATGATCTGACGAGTTTGTCTCAAACACGGACTTTAAAATGTCTACAAAGTATAAGGCCTAACCTTCGGCCTGAATGTCTGTCTGAAATCACTGTACTTCAAGAGATGAAGTACAGTAATCTTCAGTTAGACAAACTTATATTTGCTGCTTGCAACTTGGATCAGAAAAACTTTTGTCCTGATGATGTACCAGGTTCATGGCTCATGTACAAATGTCTACTAAGACATAAATATGAGAATGGTAGGTAAACAACCTATCATATTCATAGAATCATACAAATATTTTGCAACTCATTTTTTTGTTCATTTAGCTGAAAATGTAATAAGATCTTTCTTGTCATAGGTATGAGGAAAAAGTGCCAAGACCAACTGTTTTATGACCAAAGAAGTATTGTGATGAATTACAAAATGAGCAGGGGTTTAGTAAAGTCTTGTAAAGAGGATATTAGAAAATATCACTGCCGCAAAGGAGTGGTTGATGATAAAGATGTCAGGCTTGCACAAATTTTACTATGCTTAGAAAATGTTTCTAGAAATGAGAGCACAAAACTATCCTCAGAATGTACAGCTGAGATGATTGATCATAGGAAGATGCTCATGGATGACTACAGGCTCTCACCCGAGCTGATGCAGAACTGTGCCAACGATATCACCAAACTGTGTAGGGGCATTGAAGCGGGTGGTAAAACCATTCATTGCTTGATGGATCATGCCAGACCAAGAAGAAGGAGAGACAAAAGAATAAGTATGGAATGTCAGAGGTCTTTGGAGGCACTAGTCCAAGAAGCAGATCCGGGTGAAGATTGGAGAGTGGATCCAATTTTGCGCAAGGCCTGCAAGCCAGTGGTGGACAGGGCATGTAGAGAAGTCAGTTATGGCAATGGCAGGGTCATGTCATGCCTAATGGAGAAACTTGGCACTACTTTAATGACCAATGACTGTGAAGCTGCACTGCTACAAATACAATATTTCATATCAAGGGACTTTAAACTAGATCCCCAATTGTTTAAGGCTTGTAAATATGACGCTGTTACTGTGTGTAAGGCAAAAATTCAATGGGCCGATCCTAGTGAACAACAATCTGACAAAGATCCACATGTATTACCTTGTCTGTATAACCACGCATACAATACTGATCTCATAGGGAAGTTGAAACCAGGCTGTGAGCAACAAGTGAGAAGGGTGATGAGGCAAAGGGCCATCAGTGTGGACCTGTTGCCAGAGATAGAAGACTTATGTATGGACGATTTGATTAACTTGTGTTTCGAAAACACTGGTAAAGGGGAAGAAATAATGTGCTTACAGAGTAAAATTAAAGAACTAGGACCAAAATGTAGAGACATTGTGTCTAATTATACTGAAACCCAGAGTGGGCATATTGACCTGAATCCAGTGGTGAACATTAACTGTAGGGTTCCTATTGAGAGGCTATGCTCATCTGAGCTCAAGAGCAAAAAGGATGAGGATGACATAATGGACTGTTTGATTACGCACAAAAATGATCCTGAAATTAAGGCAAATCTCAACTGCAGAGCTGCCATAGAACATGAACAATTGATCTCATTGAAAAATTATAGATTCACTAGGAAGTTTAAAAATGCTTGCAAGTCGTATGTCATTAGATTTTGTCCGAAAGCACAAACTAAGAGTCAGGTGGTTGCATGTTTGAGTGAAATTGTGAGAAATGACACCATATCCAAAAGGAAACATACAATATTCAAGGACTGTCGCCAACAATTGCGACAGCAATTGTTCCAACAGAAGGAGAATATAGATTTAGACCCTGAGCTCAAGGATGCATGTAAGAATGATCTTCAATCCCTTTGCCCCAATGTGCCGCATGGAGAATCAGCTGCCCTGGAGTGCCTGCAAACAGCAAAAGGGAAACTGTCCGTAGGCTGCAGGAAGGCATTATTTATTCTGAGGAAACAGGAGTTCACCGACAATGCAATTGACTATCATTTGATTACAAGTTGTAATGATATGATAGACTTGTACTGTCACAATACTGATGCATCGAAAATGTTAGATTGTTTGAAGGTAAACTTTAAAAGTTAGTCCAACATAAAATACTAGATTAGCTACAGTAAAATAATTATGAAAATAATTTGTTACAGGCTCATCGTCAAGAACCAGACTTTGAGGAGAATTGCAAAGTGGTTATTGTGAACAGAATGATAGAACAAAATTTGGATTACCGGTTTAACAACAATCTACAAAATGCTTGCAAAGCTGACATAAATAAACATTGTTCTGATATCCTTGGTAAGTTGTTAATGAGTCATAAAATACCTAATGATTATAAATAAACCATTTTTTACAATTTGGAACTTATGTGTTGGATGATAAAGTAGTTGTTAGCATGCATATAGTAGCGTTTTTTTATTTCCAGCAAATGAGCCGCAAGTGGAACTTCAAGGAAAAATGTTATATTGTTTGAAAGAGAAGTTCAGGGAGTTTAAATTATCTAAATCGTGTGAGAACGAGTTGGCGGATATTCTGAAGGAACAAGCATTGAATCATCGCCTTAACCCGCTGTTAGAGAAACTGTGCAGTGCAGAAATACAGACTATTTGCCCAGTCCCAAATGACATTACAAATTCCGATGGACAAGTAAGCAAGTTATAATAATCTTATATATAAAATCCTCATGTCACAATGTTAGTTACCATAATGCTCCAAAACGGCTTGATTGATTTTCATTAAATTTTGTGTGCATATTGGGTAGGTCTGAAAATCAGTCAACACCAATTTTTCATACCCCTAAAGGACAGGACAATGTCTGTCGGGTCAGCTAGTAATATTATAAAAAGGAAAGATTTGATTGTTTGTTTGTTTGCATTGAATAAGCTCCGAAACTACTGAACCGATTTGAAAAATTATTTCACTGTTGGGAAGCTACACTATCCCCGGGTATAACTACATTATAGTTCAATAGGATCCTTACTAAAACTTTAATAATTTAACCGTAATGTACCCGTGCGAAGCCGGGACGGGCCGCCAGTTATTAATAACGTCATAAGTTTTAATACAAATAACAACCGATCAAAACAATGGCTGAGTCATGAACTCTAATGTTACAGAAATAACTATCTTACTTGTTTAATAATTATATTGCCTACTTATATGAATTGTTACTAGTTGTTGCCCGCGGAACCGCCCGCGTGGTACTTCGATAAAAAGTAGCCTAAGTTACACCTTATAACATCAAATATCTGTCTGTGAAAGTCCCGTCAAAATCGATCCAGCCGTTACAGAGATTGGCTTGAACAAATACAGACAACAAATTTAAAATTGCTTTTTGTTATAAGTGCCCCATATACTTTCATATATTGTGCATCTAGTAAAAAACTGGTATTTTGGCATTAGACACTTCAATTTTGTTGATTTGTACCCATAGATTTAATCAATGCGAATATTCGATTTGTTATACATAATTAGATACAATCTTAATGTAGAATTGAAATTTCTAGTGTTACGTGTAAAGCATTTAAAATAAGTACCTACCTATAATTAATTACATTTCAGTCTACAGAGGTAGGTTGGTATGTTGGCACTTAAATAAGTAGGTACCTACTAAGTACTATTTATGCCTTGCAGAATACGATTCTGTGAATATCGTTAGAAAGTGGAATCGAGCGCAGGTTTTATTTGGAGTGCTGAATTAATAAATTCACGTAGATCTATTTCGTATTACCGCATTTACCTAATGCAATCAAAGTTAGAAAACTCATGGGTGCTATTCGCATTGTAGTACTGTGAAATACGCTGTAGTACCTACCTATATCAAAATTATTTTTTCAAAGGTTGAAGAATGCCTCAAAAATGCTCTTATGAATCATAAAATCGTGTCGACTGGGTGCGCCAGCGAAGTTGCGCATATCATAGAGGAGACCGAAGTCGACATTGAAGTAGATCCCTTGCTTCAACGAGCCTGTGCCTTGGACTTGTTGAAGTATTGCAAAAACTTAGACCATGGCGCTGGCAGACGTAAGTTGGCCATATTATTGTTACTATGGTCATTATACCTATAAGAGCGGTTTCGCACTACGTCTGATGCTAACCCGTGAAGATATGGTCTGTAGTAGCCGTATAACTATTTCTATGGTAATTCGGTCCGAGTTTCCTAGATCCATATTTTTACGGGTTCGGATCGGGCGTAGTGCGAAACCGCCCTGAGTCTTCTAATCAAATTATTTGCATCGAGCGTAGGCCGCTCAGGTCACTGTACATGGTGGTTGCGGGTTCGAATCCCGCCAGGGCAAATTTCGGAAATGTCCTTTATGTAATTTGCCTTGGTCTGGGTGTCACTGGGATCGTGGCCAGTCCATTGTACGGTACCCATAGTACAAGCTAATTTTGGAACCATACAGTTGGTGTGTTAGTCTGGCGATATTTTTCCGATCCGGTGGTAGATTTACTCTCGCCACCTCTCATGCCAGCGGCCCAAGCCGAGGTCGTGTCCCTCGTGGCGCCCTTGAGCTAGCTGCCCCCCTGCCCCTCTGGCTGGAGCGCACTTGCGCTCGCCCTCTGTCCGGGTGAAGTTGTTACGGCCACTCTGGCCGACAACATTAGGTCATTAAAAAAAAAAACTGGCGATATTTATTTTTATGTACCTATGCTTACATATTATTCGTAGCTTATATAAACTGTCGGTCGTTTTGTCAATGATGCGTAATACTAAAGTCAAAAATGTAAGAGAAATTATAATTTTTTGTTGCTTTTCAGGTCTAAAATGTCTTGAAATCATCCTCAATGATAATAATCGAAAATTGGAATCTGAATGCGAGAAAGCTCTCTCAACTAGACTAGAAATGTATAAACATGTTGCTGCTGTAAGTATTAAAATATTGACCACCAGTAAAATCACTGTGTGAGTTATAGCTGATGTATTGTTGGGTAGTTGAAACAAATACATCAATAGAAATAATTAATTATATTTTTTTTTCAGATAAGCATAGATGGATTTAGCGATGTATACAATGGAATGTTATCTTCGCCATCTAAAAAGTATTTTATAATCGTAGGCCTTTCGATGGTAGCTTTAATTTTTATAAGTGGTTTATACTGTGGCAAATTAACTAGACAAGCTATGTATGTTAAGAAGAAATAGACTATTATATAATATTATTAAAATCAATAAAAATAAAAATCTCTCATTTATAACCTGTTTTTATTATTTATAGTGTTAAAATAAAATAAACAAACCACATCTAACTGACAGGAAACTTGTGTGATATAATAATTAGGTTTTGGAAAAAGGTTATATAGTTACAAATCATTATCTTATCATACCAGCATCCTGTTAGATAGACAACTGTCTGTATACATAACTAAAAATGAGTAGTTGCAACCATATTTTAAACAAGCCAACTTATTAAAGCACATCCTCAAAATCCATTTCTTCAAACTCATCAAGTGGTTCTTTCTTCATTGGGTTTGATTTAACTTCTTTTTTCACCTCAACTTTAATTTCCCCCTTGATAAGTTTCTGGCTCTCCTCAAAGTATTGATTAGGATGATTGATGCCAAGCCCTAGATCAACATGATGGACAGCATCAAAGTATTTGCTGCAGGCTATTTGGAAGTGTCCCTTCTTCGTCATGTCTATTATATCATTGACAGCTGAAAGAGAAAATAAAATATTATCTGAGCCATAGCATAAAAGTTCTAAAAGGTCTTAGATCTGAGCACTTCAACTGAAAATATTTCAAGGTATGCTCTGATAATATGATCATTGTTTAAATGGACTGAAAATGTCATACCTTGTGGTTCATATCCATATCCATGGAGTCTGTTTTTCAGAATACTAACATCACAATGCCTAAATGGGCATCCATGACAATCCCCCGGTCCAACATTTGTATTTATAATCTTCAAACAGCTAAATGGAGTGTAATTTTTCTTACTACCCTCCTTACCATAATTATACCTGACATTATAAGCGTATTGCTTTTCAAATTTGTCAAGTTCCATAATTTTGGTGAACTCTTCTCTCCAGAATCTCAATGAGTCTTCCAGAGTGACTCCAATCCCTTTTAAGAATAGTCCATATTGCAGTCTACCACCATGTTTCAAGTGGTGAGCCAGTCTCAACTGCTCATGGAGTTGGCGCATACATAATGGGAATGATTTTGAAGACAGTGAGTCAAGGCTCTCAATAGGAACAGCCACTTTTGCATCACTGTAATCATTACCAGAGTATGACTGATGTAGCCCTTTTAATAAGGAGACTAATCTCTCATCTTGTTCTATCTCTCCGAGATGATGACAAGCCACAGCTAAACTTTGTTTCAGCTGCGTCCTATACTGGGCAGAAAGAACTGATATAAAATCTCTATGGGGGATGTATGCAAACCCACCACTAAGATATACTTTACGAGTTTTCACCAAATCTAACACCTCATAGAATCTTACTTTGTAAAATTTCATGTTATCAACATTTGTGTAAGGTGTGCATTCTCTGAGATAATGAATTATCTCATTTTTTTCATCATCACTTATGTTGGTGTAACACAGATTATTTAGTTTGAAGAAAGCGTCCACAGCTTCACCTCTCATGGCAGCAAACCTCATTTTAAATAATTCTAATTCTCTAGCGATGAACCAGCGTCGCAATTCTTCAGTCCGACAATAAGCCAAGCGGAGTATGAAATGAGCAATATGATCTTTACGTCTTGCCTGCAAGTCTGCCTCGGTAATACCACATGCTGACTGTTGACATAGTTTCGCATAATACTTTAAACCCTGAGTTCTCATATCGCTAACAATAAATTCTGTCCACTCATCCGAATAGACCCGCAAGCCTTTTAGAGTGGTCGCTGTGGCTAAACATCTTAGTAAAGTAACTCTTTCTAGTGCCAAACTTTCAAATTCTTGTAAATTTATGTTCTCGATAGGCGGGATTTTGTACATTTGCAGATCGTGAGGATATGTTTCCACTTGATTCCCAATCAAGGGGACCCGCGTTGTTTTCCTTTTTATATTGAAATCCATGATAATGCAACTGATGTTTTAGTAATACGTTACACTAATAAATATATAGCGAAATAAACGATCACAAATAAAACTTCCAACAAAATCTAGCTGGACTATCAAAAGTACCAAACATACTTTTGGCGCCTTTTTTGACAAGACATCCATCTAAAAGTCAGTGCATGACACATTCATAGAGTAATATTATTTTTTTAACTAAGCCATGATGCAAGGCCCGAAGCTCATGGCGGCTCAAAAACGTAAGACGAAACAGAATGGTCATATTGACTTTAGCCTGCTCCACAAGGGAGCGAAGAAAAAGGAAAAAAAAACTCATTGCGGCTCATGGAGTTACTTAATTAGGCTCTACTATATAATCTTCTTGGCCACAGATATATTATGATTATGTAATATAATATCATTATATTTCTGTGGTGTCAACTGGTTCTTATTTTCTTTTATGATGAATTAAATTCTTACTTTTCCCTGCTACTGACATTTTCTGCGTACAATGAAATTTCACGGGACACGCAAGCCTACCACATGCTGTTTCCGGTTTTCTTGCCCTTCTCTCTTTCCCACCCCCCTCACTCACATTGCATGTCAATCTGTCAAGTGGAGTAAATTAAGAAAATTGAAATTCATGTAAATTTTGAATTAGTTTCACTTGGGAAAACATTTAACCATGCATAAATATGTTGCAGAAAGTTAAAAAGAATACTGCCGTCATTTTGGTGTAGTATATAATACCATTAACTCACAAAATGGTATCTAATACGAAGCAGTCGTCATTAGACGATTTAGTTCAATACACACAGCTTTTTAAGCCGGTGGCGACCGTGTTGCAAGGGACGGTGCTGCCGTTCCTCATTATTTATCCGGTGGTGTTTTATTCTTGGATATTTGTGTACGGTTTCGAGGAGAACTTTGAGGCTGGTTTCGTGACTGTCGCAGTTGTTGCCACCATACAGATACTCGCCTGTCTCTGTTGCTATTGGAGCGTACATATTCAGTGTTTCCTGTCCTGTTCGTCGGTATGTAATATGCTATATAGATCTATTAGAATAATATAAAAGTTTCATGTTTAAATGTGCTTTTCACTGCTTGTAGGTGAAGGATCCTATACAAGCTGAAATTGTAAAAGTTGTACCAACATCAAATAATGGGTTCTCTGAGATTGTTAGACTCCATCACACAAAGGTATTGTTAATTTTTTTTTACATAATGGTTAGTGAATGCATAACAAACCAACTTTTTAATGAGATGTTAGGCAATCTAAATGAATTACAAAGTTCTTATCTGTACTCAAAGATTTTTTCAATGGTACTCATATTCTAGAAGTATCCCCCCTGTAAATGATTATAGGTTCTCCCTCTTTTTATTAGGATTTCTGATCAACATCCACCAAAAAATGTGGAAGACGTAGTAATTCTCAAATTATTTGTACAAGGGGTATGAGTTATGCAAATTAATTGATTCATAACATAATCGTAAACTAAAACATTTAACCTGTTCAAACATTTTAACTTAGCTCAGTTTATTTTTTCTTGTACTTATTATGGACTGAAACTAACTGAACTAGGTTAAAAATAACATTTCCGAAAATTTATCCCGATGGGAATCAAACCTGCAGGCATATGTTGCTGTGAGTCAAATAGTGTACACTAAAAACAACTAGTAGACCAAAGACCAAACTCTCATTGAAATACCTTAATAAAAATAAAATAATAGGAATACCTTAATTTAATGTTTTAGTCAGTGTAAACCTACGGTTACATTGATCACATTATAATTCATATGGGTAATGTATTTTACACAATTTTCAGTCAACAAAGAAAGGCAGTACCCAACCTGATGTGTGGTTTATATTTCAAAAAAGCAAGTATCTCTATGATTGGGACAGAAAAACCTTCCATACTATTGAGTTTCCGATCCATAAGACATATGAGGAGTACATGGAATCTAAGGGATATTCAGATGACGAGGCCATTGAAATAGCTGAAAAAGAATATGGAAGGAATGACATGTTAATGGTAACATTTTTTTTTATAATTACATAATATAAACTTTTCTTTATTTAATTACACTTATTTTGGAAAACATTAAATTAAATCAAGAAATAAATCAATAATATTAAAGACTCATAAAGTTCATAGTTATATTCCACCGGATAAATAAAGTTTGAAATTGATTTTAAAAGGCTTGATGTTGTGTTTATTAAAGTTACCCCACACTTACACTGATGCAATATGTGTATTGATTTATGTAGCTGTCTCTATTTTATGAGAGCTCAACATAAAGAGACAACAGCAAACAATTGTATTGCGTCAGTGTGTAAACGATGGGTTAGAATCAGAATATTTTATTAATGTACACCATTACAGTGCTTGTTATTGACACAAAATTTTCTTATAATAATACTACCATTAATAAGGAAAACACAAAATTCTGTATTTGTTTAATGCAAAAAAAAATTTCATGACCTTTCCTTCTGGTTTTAGGTTGTCCCAGAGTTCATGGAGCTGTTCAAGGAACGAGCCACTGCACCGTTTTTCGTTTTCCAAGTGTTCTGTGTTGCACTATGGTGTTTAGACAAGTACTGGTACTATTCAATATTCACTCTGGTCATGCTCGTCATGTTTGAGTGCACCTTAGTGCAACAGCAGCTGAGGAACATGGCCGAGATACGAAAGATGGGTAACAAGCCATACAACATCAATGTGTACCGTAATAGAAGGTGGCGGCAGATCATGAGCGATCAGCTCTTACCAGGAGACATAGTGTCCCTCACAAGGTCTGTCACCGAAAACCTCGTTCCATGCGACATTGTTCTTCTACGGGGTTCATGTATAGTTGACGAATCCATGTTGACCGGTGAAAGCGTACCGCAAATGAAGGAAGCAGTGGAAAATGAAAAGAATCTAGAACTAAACTTAGATCCAGAAGGTGATGGTAAACTTCATACACTCTTTGGCGGCACCAAAATAGTCCAGCATTCATCTCCCAGTAAAAGCACTTCATCCGCACTAAAAGCGCCTGACAACGGCTGCATTGGTTACGTAATTCGAAATGGTTTTAATACGTCACAAGGAAAATTGTTAAGAACCATTCTATTTGGTGTGAAAAGAGTAACAGCTAATAACTTAGAAACATTCGGTTTCATACTGTTCTTATTGATATTCGCAATTGCTGCAGCAGCGTACGTATGGATCAAGGGCTGCGAGGACCCTGAGAGGAACAGATACAAATTGTTCTTAGAATGTACACTCATATTAACCTCAGTTGTGCCTCCTGAGTTGCCTATTGAATTATCCTTAGCGGTCAACACTTCATTGTTATCACTCTCAAAGCTAGCAGTGTTTTGCACTGAACCATTTAGGATACCGTTCGCCGGGAAAGTAGAAATTTGCTGTTTCGACAAGACTGGTACATTAACAAGTGATAACTTAGTTGTAGAAGGTGTGGCCGGCATAGGTGACCACACAGATGCTACAGTCATTCCATTATCTCAAGCGCCCATGGAGACGATACAAGTGTTAGCCTCGTGTCATTCCTTAGTCCAGCTCGACGAAGGCGTGGTCGGAGATCCATTGGAAAAAGCGACTTTGAAAGCCGCTGAATGGAATCTGACTAAAGGGGACGCCGTCGTGCCAAAGAAAGGAAAATCCCCCGGCCTGAAGATTGTTCACAGAAATCATTTTTCTAGCGCGCTCAAGAGGATGTCCATAATCGCCGGTTACCAGGTGATCGAGCGCGGGTTCGTGGAAACGCACTACATCAGTAGTGTAAAGGGTGCTCCCGAGACAATTAAGACCATGCTCAAAGAGGTTCCTAGTCACTATGACCACGTTTATCTGACGCTGTCGAGGCGGGGAGCCAGGGTACTGGCGTTAGGTTATAGGAATTTAGGCAAATTAAGCTCGCAAGAGATTAGGGATATGTCGCGCGAAGATATCGAATCTGACCTGACTTTCGTAGGGTTTGTGATAATATCGTGTCCTCTGAAGACGGATTCTAAGAAAGCGATATCGGAAATCGTTCACTCGTCGCATTCGGTCGTTATGATCACTGGCGATAATCCGCTGACCGCATGTCACGTTGCCAAAGAATTGAAGTTTACCCAGAAGACGGAAGTTTTGATCTTGACCTCGAGTAATGATGCATGGAGCTGGAAGTCTATAGACGAAGAGGTCGACCTCCCAGTGCAGCCTTTTAAGACCTCGAAGCAGTTGACTTCGAAGTTTGACCTGTGTATTACTGGGGAAGGGCTGACATACCTGAACGAGCATCACCACAAGTTTCTGCGTGAACTGATGCCTCACATCAAGGTGTTCGCGAGATTCGCGCCGAAGCAGAAGGAGTTCGTAATAGTCACGCTGAAATCGCTCGGCTACCCGACACTCATGTGTGGGGACGGAACGAACGATGTCGGAGCATTGAAACATGCAGATGTAAGTATAAAAGCACTGATCATTACTTAAGGCTAAAGCGCCCATCTAGCCCGCGAAGTTCAAATTTTTTGAAGTTTTTTAGAATTTTTTCGATATCTGAAAATAATAAAAGGCACATTTTTTTATTCGCGACAAAGACCGTGTGCAGTGCATTTATTAATATATCCAACTTACTCTAATACATTTCAAGAACGACAGCTATCCAGATAATCTGGCAATTTTTATATAATCACAAAATGTTGTCTTAAATGTTTTCAGATTTTCGATAAACTATAAAAATACTCGAAAATGTTGAATTTCGTAGGCTAGACAGGCGCCTTCACCTTAATAACTGTTGACCCAATTTACAAAGAAAACAATCAGAACCCACAAATAAATAAAATTGTAGCCTAAACCAATTTGTTAGCATACTGACAACATGCCGACCGTTAAGGGTTGAAATGACTACCGATTTTTATGATGGAAATAGTCAGAGCGTTTATTTTGTTTAGGCCTACAGGGGTAACACTGGCAAATTGTCATTTTCACATTATTTTTCTTATATCTCCAACCGGATCGGAACGCAAACTCGACTGAAAAGATCCGGCAAGAAACTCAGCGAGCTTGTCTTTTTAGGTTTCGTAATATTATTATTTTTTAAATCGCCAGTTATACTGGGTGAAACAAAAAGGGTATATACTTCTTATTCAAAACTTAACTTTGTAAATCTAAAACTATCGGCTTTATAGGAATTTAAAGGTTTTCTAGACTTGTGAAATCTGTCAACAGCTGTATCCCTATAACACCTTTTCTTTTTAAAGTTTCCTCTAAAGCTGATAGTTTTAGAATTACAAAGTTAAGTTTTGTAAAAAAGTATACCCTTTCTGTTTCAACCTGTATAATAGGCTTGGGGTCCTAGAGTGCTGAAACAGTTGGCTCCCTTGCCAGGTAGGTGTCGCGATCCTAGCCGGGGCGCCGGAGCGGGTGCGCGACAAGCCGCGGGAGCAGCGCGCGGCGGCCGAGGCGGAGGCGCCGCGCCGGGCGCCGCGGGGCGACGCGCGCGCGGACGCGCGGGCCGAGGCCGCCGCGCGCCTGCGCCGCGCCATGAAGGAGCTGGAGGAGGAGGACCAGCCGCAGCTGGTGCGGCTCGGGGACGCCAGCGTGGCCGCGCCGTTCACCAGCCGCCTCTCCAGCATATTTTGTAGTGAGTACTACTTTTATTCATATTATATTCCTGTTTTTTCATGGTCCGCTGCCATTAAAGCGCGGTGTTGCCATTTCTTAGTTATCTTATTAATGACTAGTGGATTCTAGTGATCTTTGGTACTGAGGACTGAAGAGAGAATGAGTGAAATCTAAAAGTATATGACTAGACTAGGGTTGACTGTACGGTTCATCACTTTTTAATGAAGCTTAAAATGTTATATTTTACTAGCTGTGCCCACCGACTTCGTCCGCGTAGTATTTAAGTATTTATTTAGTATTTAAATTTCGGGATTATCGGGATAAAAGTATCCTATGTGTTAATCCCGGTTATAAACTATATGTTTTCCAATTTCATCCAAATCCGTTCAGTAGTTTTTGCCTGAAAGAGTAACAAACATCCACACTCACAAACTTTCGCATTTATAATATTAGTAGGATTTGTATGAATAACATGTTATATTATTGTGTGTAGTAAAAAAACCCACTCAATTTTAATGGGGTATATTTTTCTCTAGTCTGCCACATAATCAAGCAAGGGCGGTGCACGCTGGTGACGACGCTGCAGATGTTCAAGATCCTCGCGCTGAACGCGCTCATCCTGGCCTACAGCCAGTCCGTGCTGTACCTCGACGGCATCAAGTTCAGCGACACGCAGGCCACGCTCCAGAGCCTGCTGCTCGCCTCCTGCTTCCTCTTCATATCCAGATCCAAGGTGAGGATAACATAGATAACGCAAATGCATGTACTTCGCGTGTACGAAACCCCGACCAAGCGTCAAGGTTGGTCGCCGCTAACTTACAGTCTGCGCGACTACAGATATAAATAATATGAGTATGAGCGAGATAATCACTCGAGAGAATCGTAGCGGGCGGAGGGGCATCGGCGGCATCGGTGTCTTTGAATCGATTTTGATTGATCGATTTTAATAAATCGATCCGTATTAATATACGGGTCTATTAATCTTGGTCTTGAAACATTGCGGACTATTAAATTTGATGACGTCATCAAGTAGTCCGAAGTTGGCCCATTCTTACTGGGTCTTTATAACTATATTTGGTTATCACACAACTTTAATTTACTGTTCCCATTGCCTTCAGCCACTGAAACAGCTGTCCAAGGAGCGCCCCCTGCCGAACATATTCAACGTGTACACGATCATGACGGTGCTCACGCAGTTCGCGGTCCACTTCCTCTGCCTCATATATTTGGTACACGAAGCAACTATTCGCTCGCCGGGAAGGTAATAATCATATTTATTGTTATAATCATTATTGTCTTCTATTTCTTCAGTGAGGGATTTAAAGTAAATCTGTATATATTTTCCATTTGGTTGGTAGCGAGTGATTTAATCAAAGGCCAGCTGTTTAAAATAAATCCATCAGATTATATTTTTTGTGATAGGTAACATCTTTAGCGTTTACGAAGTTGGCATGCAAAACATTGCATTATTATGATAAGACCTTCAGAACATGCACTTTTAGATATACATACTTACACTACCGTTATATTATGTTAGAATCGCATCTAGGTAAGAGACATTGTAAGAATTGGGAATAGATTTCGTAAGCTATCAAATTCTCTACTTCTTGCTTTAAAAATATGGCAGACCCAGTTTAAATAGATATTTCGGTAGTGTCAAGCAACAAATAGCGTTTACAAACACATTTTAATAACGATAAAAAACAAAAAGTGACCGTCCACTTCGGAAAACCGAAAAATGGAGAGCCAAAATTTACTTAGACTTGTTTTTTTTGCCACAGAGACACTAAACCAAAGTTAGACATGGACTTGGCCGAGGAGGAGGAGCGCGAGTTCGCGCCGGACCTGCTCAACAGCACCGTCTATATCATCTCCATGTCGCTGCAGATATCTACCTTCGCTATCAACTACAGGGTAACACCTCCACACCATTTGAAACTTATAATTATAATAATTTTAGCCCTTTTGTCGTCTCACTCCTGGGCACGGGCCTCCCCTCAACACGAGGGGGATTCAGGCCATAATCCACCACGCTGGCCCAGTGCGGGTTGGCGGATTTTACATACCTTTCGAAAATTAGTTAAATCCTCTAAGACATGCAGGTTTCATCACGATGTTTTCCTTCACCGTAAGCAAGTGATATCATTTAGAAATTATGATTCGCACATAGATTTCGAAGAATCCAGAGGTTCGAGCCGGGGTTTGAACCCGAGACCTGGTAGCCCGCAAGACGCGTGCTAAACCAATCGGCCATCACTGCTGAAACTTATTAAATATAAATAAATAAATATAAATATCGAGACGATGACACCAACTATATGGTCCCAAAATAAGCAACGCTTGTGCTATGGGTACCGTACAATGGACTGGGGGCGATCCCAGTGATACCCAGACCAGGGCGAATTACGAAAAGGCCATATCTGAAATTTACCCTGACGGGGATCGAACCCGCAACCACCCAGTGTAGTGAGCCGAGCGGCCTACGCTCGAACCACTGCGCCAAGCGGTCGATTTTTTTTTTATTAATGACCTCGTTCCATTGGGTCAGGCCCTATGTGATTCTGCCAATGTCTATGTAGTAGTAGAGACTTTCTTTCAAAATATGGCCCACCCAAATTAATAGGTATTTCGCCAGTGTCAAGTATCAAATAGCAGTAACAAACACAATTAATAACAAAACAATATAAAAATGTGAAAGTCCATTTTGGTACCAAAATCGGCACCCATTTGAAAATTGTCGCATACTAATTTCTATACCCATCTGACACTTGCCACTTTATGTAATGTGGCAAGTGTCAGCTGGCTTCACAAGTTGATGCGACAAGTTATGTAAATACTGATATTCATTGGTACAGGATGTTACAAAAGTCCGATATAATATGTAGGTACAGTTAACAAACTCGACCCTTGATCACCTTAAGGTTGCATTTTGTGTGCAGTGACCAGCAGCCACCTGCGGCTAGCATGGTCAAAAAAATTAAAACAAATGGCTTTCCAAAAAACGGGCCTTTGTCTCATCAGATTCCTTTCGTCTCATTGGACAACAACATAATGGGCGAGGCAATCTGTAATTACTGCGTGCAAGCGAAAAGTGTTAAAAACTGATCAAGCGTCAACTTTGTTGATGATACGTTTACGGTAGTTGATATGTCGATGCTTTGGAGTACTTCTGGTCTCCGGATTATTAATGGAAGGTTTCATTTATTTTATAATAATTATACAGTATCATATAGCAGTGATAGCCGATTGGTTAAGCATGCGTCTTGCGGGCTACCAGGTCTTGGGTTCAAACCCCGGCTCGAACCTCTGGATTTTTCGAAATCTATGTGCGGATCATAATTTCTATATGATTATCACTTGCTTACGGTGAAGGAAAACATCGTGATGAAACCTGCATGTCTTAGAAGATTTAACCAATTTTCGAAAGACATGTGAAATCCGCCAACCCGCACTGGGCCAGCGTGGTGGATTATGGCCTGAATCCCCCTCGTGTTGAGGGGAGGCCCGTGCCCAGGAGTGGGACGTCAAAAGGGCTAAAATTATTATTATTTTTATTATTTATACATTCATCTGTTCAATGAATGATAGAAAAAAAATCTTAAGAGAATGATTTGTGGTTAAAAAATATTTGAAGCTAATGATTTGGACTTTCAGATAAAAAGCGAAATTGGTTTATTTGTTGTAGCGACCCGCCCGGCTTCGCACGGGTATTTTTTATCATTGTTTCTCTACTATATTATGCACGTATTATTCTTATAAAACTTCTCCTTGAATCACTCTATCTATAAAAAAACGCATCAAAATCCGTTGCGCAGTTTTAAAAATCTAAGCATACATAGGGACAGACAGACAGCGGGAAGCGACTTTGTTTTATACTATCTAGTGATGTTCTGTATCAGGGTGAGCCGTTCATGGAGGGTCTGCGCGCCAACAAGCCGCTGCTGTACAGCATCCTGGTGTCGGGCGGCGCCGTGCTGGCGCTCGCCGCCGGCGTCTTCCCGGACCTCTCCAACATGTTCGAGATCGTATACCTACCACCTGATGTAAGTGGAACTCACTTGTACCATTAGGTATGCCTGGCACCATGCTGAACTGGACACCTATTGGTGCAGGCGTGAGACTCATACTATAAGAATATAATGGACTATGTATGCCTCAAAGTATCCGTCGTATATACGTCTTAGATGTATGTCTTCTTGTAATCAATGAACGTTTCTTTCTTTATTTCTTCTTTCTTTGTAAACAGTGAACTAACATTTAAACCTTTCAATTGTCACATTGCCTTTATTTAAGTAGTAACAAAGAGAAACCTGTTGAAGAATGATTCCTTATTATTTTTACATTTATACCTATTTTATTATCAAAATTCCAAGTTTTTGCGGACATAAATATGTAAAGATAATTGTTCCGAAATGTGCCCTGGTTGTTACGGTATTTAATATGTTGACTTGTTTTGTTCCAGTACCGGCTGATATTAGTACAAGTTCTTATAGCCGACATGGTGTTCGCGTACCTGGTGGACCGGCTGTGCCTGTTCCTGTTCGGCGAAGGCCAGCGACAGACGCGCAGCGTCACGTAGCGTCCGCCGGCCGCCCGACACCCCCCTGTTTTTATAGCCAATTGTGTTGTTTTATGATATTATAGAGCTCATTGCTACCAACTTTCAGGTCATTATCAACAAACATGACGAATCCGAGGTCTTTTTGTCTGAATTTTATCATACGTCGTTCAGAAATAAGATCAAAAACATGGATGTATATTGTGTATTACAATTTCATATTATGAATTCACTAGTAAACTAATGTTAGTATGCACATAGACGATTAATAATATGAAATTGCAAGCCAGTTCAGGTTACAGTGGAATCTGCTTGGAAATAGTTTCATAAAATGGTAATAAAATAACGTTGTTACTGGAAATTGTTTATACAAATTTTATACAGCGAATATTATTAACTCTATGATAATGACAATAGGGACGTCGTCGCACGCATAGATAAATAGGTAACAAGGTGTGGAGTACCTGGTGTGGGCATGTGACTGGCGATGTACCCGCTCAAAATGTGCATTTAAGTATGATAAATGTGTCGATATTTATGAAATATATGTGTAGCTTAATTATTTTACATGGTTATTTTATTTATTTTTAGTTTTTTCCCTTTACCAGCACGATTTAATAGTGATTTAGTACCACCGGCAGTGTAATGATCCTACGTAGTAAATAATTACATACATAGGGAAATTTGGTGTTAGTGCATCTATCCCATAGTAGCTGAAATTATATTTTTCTTGTACTAGATCATATTATAAGTTGAGGGTAATTACACAATTGTAGAGCTCTAATAAGTCTTTTAATTTATGTATGATTGACCACATCCTACTGTATTATGTTATCCTAGTACTTTGTTTTGACTACTCTACGATAGATAGCGATAGATCATGGTGTTTATTCAGACATTGCTTCCGATATTAAATACTAGATGGCGTAAAATATAGTTCTACAAATTTTTGGACTACCTTCTTCGTAAAACATGATCTCCTAGTACTTAAGGTCGATGGGGCGATCGTGTTCGCCATACATATTTCTTTCCGAATGTATACGAGACACACAAAGTTTTTCCTTACAACAATGGATTTTATCACTTCTAAATAAATTATTGTTTTCGCATCTAATGATCTCAGGCATTTAAAAATAGATTAACATAATTAAAATCATTCGTAAAATTTGATAAATTTTACGCCTGTGTGTGTGAATTTGTCAGCGCCATCTGATTAAATTAGGCCATTATTAACATAAAATTTGTACTATGAGTAAACTGCGTGCTAATAGTGTACTAGTTGAAATGACAGATGGTGGTGACCAAATTATTATTGCAAATATGTGTATCCATAAATTGCGCCATCTATATTAATAATTCCGTCAAGGGGTACGGTAGACTCGATTGAAACGTTACCAGAATAATAAAACTTAAAAAAATAATGATTTCGAGTCGACAACATATGTCCGCAAAATTCGGATTGTCGTGATAATCAATGTTATAATTATAATATTCGGCACAGTACCGCCATATTTTCTATGAACGCATGTCAGTCAGTGTCAGTGATGACTGCGCCAGTGTTCTCAGTTGGTGGGCCATATTTTTAAAGAAAGAAGAAGAAGAAGTGCATTTATTGATTGAGCTGTCAGAACAAACAAATTCAGTGTTCAATGTTCATGATGTTTCCGTACGCGTATTCATTTCATTTAGTTTTGCTTTGCATAGTGATTAACTTTCATAATCATCATCATCAGCCTATGCTTGTCCACTGCTGGACATAGGCCTCCCCTAATGAGCGCCATAGCGCACTGTCTTCAGCTTGCCGCATCCAGCATCTGCCTGCAGTCTTTCGCAGATCGTCATCCCACGTGGTCGGAGGGCGTCCTACACTACGCTTGCCTAGTCGAGGTCTCCACTCAAGAACACGTTTACCCCAGCGGTTGTCGGTTCTTCGCGAGATATGCCCAGCCCCCTGCCACTTCAGCTTGCTAATTCTTTGAGCTATGTCGATAACTTTGGTTCTCTGTCGAATGTATTTGTATTTCTATTAACTTTGTTTGGATGTAAACACATCATGCCGAAAATTGTAATGAGTTACATTTCACCCGAGCGAAGCCGGGTTTTCATATTTTATTATCATAATAATAACATTCATTAAAAAAATGAAGTAACGAGCTAAGTGTTTTTAATATTTTCCGGACATAATACAAAGTTTCTAATA
This sequence comes from Notodonta ziczac, assembly GCA_918843915.1. NCBI lineage: Eukaryota > Metazoa > Arthropoda > Insecta > Lepidoptera > Notodontidae > Notodonta > Notodonta ziczac. The sequence goes on from OU974037.1 coordinate 4,251,121, forward strand.
AATAAATTAATGTATCGCTGACATGATAGGTATCAGATAAATAAATAAATATCGCCAAACTTACTCAGCAACTATATGGTGCCAAACTAAGCAACGCTTGTACTATGGCTACCATACATTAAACTGGTGGCGATCCCAGTGACACCCAGACCTGGGCAAATTACGAAAAGACCGTTTCAGAAAATTTCCTTTGTCGGGAATCGAACCTGCAACCATCCGATGCAGTGAGCCGAGCGGCCAACGCTCAAACTACAGCGCCAAACGATCGTCAATTCGCCACATGAGGTACTACGTTGTTGCAGACGCGACGTTGCCAATTGGTAGAGAGCGGCGACTTGACAACGTCGGATGTCTATTATAAAAGCGTTTGTTGTCGGAAATATTTTTTTCGTTTAGTGTATTATAGGTAGGAGCACAGATATAGATTTACATAGATAACGCAAGTATCACGATTTGTATTGAAACCAAGCGTGCCAAATTTTTTACACTTACTGTGACGTCACATATGGCGGGAAATCCAAACCGATTCAAAGACACCGATGCCGCAGATGCCCCTCCGCCCGCTACGATTCTCTCGAGTGATTATCTCGCTCATATTCATATTTTTATATCTGTTGTCGCGATGGACTGTAAGTTATCGGCGACAAACCTTGACGCTTGGTCGGGGTTGAGGGTTTTCGGACACGCTAAGTACATACATTTGCGTTATCTATGTTAATCCATATCTGTGGGTAGGATAGTGGTGCCGATGGCTTAGGATTACCGTATAGGTACATAAAATGAAAATTTACTGTATTTGCCAAATAAATACCGAACCTGGTATATACTAACCATAGATACTACTGTACTATATATATTATGTACACAGGTACTAGGTAAGTATGTAATAAATATTGGAACGAAGTTCCTTATCGCGCGTTGCGAAAGGGGCTAGACGGAAAAAATTAAGACCATAAAATGTGTAACGTAACGACACTTTTTTCACTTTATGTGCGGCGTACGAGTGTTTCTCGGTCTGTCTCTCTCTCTCTCCCTTATAGAAAGCAAGCCAGTTATTATTTTTTTTGTTTCGTCTTTCTATTTCGCATTGAACAGTGTGGTGTCGTGACTTCCTTTTCCTTTTCCTTTTCCTTTTGCTTCTGCTTCTGCTTCTGCTTCTGCATCTGCTTCTGCTTCTGCTTCTGCTTCTGCTTCTACTTTTACTTTTACTTCTACTACCATCGACGATTGACGACTGCTTGGCGCAGTGGATTGAGCGTAGGCCGCTCGGCTCACTACACCGGGTGGTGGCGGGTTTGATTCCCTTCAAGGTAAATTTCGGAATTCCCCCTTCCGTGATTTGCCCTGGTCTTGGTGTCACTGGTATCGCCCCCAGTCCATTGTACCGTATCCATTGTCCAAGCCTTGCTTAGTTTGGGACCATACAGTTGGTATGTTTGTCTGGCGATATTTATTTATTTATTTATTATTTTGATTGAGCTGAAGCTGTGATAGCCGATTGCTTAAAGCACGCGTCTTGCGGGCACCAGGTATTGGGTTCAAACCCCGGCTCGCACATCTGGATTTTTCGTAATCTATGTGTGACTCATAATTTCTATATGATTATCACAGCTTACGGTGAAGGAAACCATCGTGAGGAAACCTGCATATCTTAGAAGATCTAACCAATTTTCGAAAGACATGTGAAACCCGCAACCCACACTGGGCCAGCGTGGTGGATTATGGCCTGAATCCTCCTCGTGTTCAGGGGAGGCCCGTGCCCAGGAGTGGGACGTCAAAAGGGCTAAATTAATATAATTATTATTATTTTTGTTGAAACCTACGTGGTGAAAATCATCACAGCACTGGCCTGTTTATAATTAGTTTTTAAATTCCGTGTAATTTATATTGACATTTGTTTTTACATATAATTCTATTCTGTCTGTCAAAATACGCTGTACATAAATATCTTATCTGGCCTACGTATATGTTTTTATTAATCTGCTGAGCTTCGCAAAATTAAACGGAAGCGTCAACTGCGTAGTTGCGACTTGGAGCTTCGCCATGAAGATGTACTTGATCGACAGGGAACTATGGGACTGCGTCATGTAGCCTGCGGAGGAAGTTGACGACTTTCAACGCAAAGATGCCAAAGATCCAAGATTTGCTTGAGTCTAAGCGAACATCTATATCTCATCGTTATGACAGCTGAAACTTCGAAGGAAACATGGAAGCGACTTCGGGAAGCCTACGCTGACAGCAGGCTTGCTCGACGCTTACAACTTATGAAGAAATAGCTTGCTACTAAACTTGTATTGTACTCGAACATAGAAGCCTATGTAAATGACATACGGCATGTGCAACAACAACTGATTGCCAATCAAGCTGGTCTGGAAGATGAACTTGTTGGTGTGATTATGCTGGCAGGACTTAACGACAGCTACAGCCCAATGGTGATGGCAATAGAGCATTCCGGCACCTCGATATCTACAGACTCGGTTGCATCGATCCTGCTGAAGGAAGAACGCCGAGATGCCTCTGCTACATCTAGTGCCTTTTCGTAGTCTAGTGTAAATAGTGTGCCTAAGGTGTCGTGTACATATTGCAAAAAAGTAGGCCACGTAGTGTCTCAATGTAGGAAACACTACTAACGCTACTCTGTATAGGACTCTAGGTCCTATAATTTTGATTGAGACACGATTTTTATGTTGATTTCTTGTAATTATTGTTGTTGTTATAAATAAAAATATGTTTACATGGAAAACCAAATCTATTTCTCAGTAATGTATCTCATATGTTAGAAAAGTGGAATACACTAACAAGTGTATTACAATTGTATTTTCACTATATTTAGTAACATCTAGATATATATAACAACTCAAAGGTGACTGACTGACTGACTGACATACTGATCTATCAACACACAGCCCAAACCACTGGACGGATCGGGCTGAAATTTGGCATGCAGAAGTTATGACGTAGGCATACGCTAAGAAAGGATTTTGATTAATTCTACCCCAAGGAGATAAAATAGGGGATGAATAATCCCGAAATTTTTGTTAAGTTAAATTACACGCGGACTGTCGCGGGCACAGCTAGTCAGACAATAAAATTATTCTATAACAGATGTATATTTTTATCGGTTTTTTAGAATGATGAATACACATACAATAATATATTTTACAATAGCAAAAATATAATATTTTCGCTATTTATTATAAAATAAAAAGGCCGCAATTAATATAAAAGTTCGCCCTCTAGTGGCTAGTGGCTAAAATACACCTTTTGTCAATGTGTGCGTGTATGTATTACAATAAAAAGTGACAGAAGTTTTTTATCGGAAAACGCTTAGATTATGAATGATTTTAGGTTGATATTATTGCATATGTAAATGCAGTATAATAAGTCTTAATCGCAAACAATAGTATTATAGCTTAGAAATGCTAAAATATTGCGTAAAAAATAAATAAGTAGAATCTGTTGACTACAGCGTCATCTTGAGAGAAACTGCAATAAACCCGACCGACGCTTTAACCTTAAAATTAACTACTCTTATCGGCTATTGTTGGATAGATGGCGCTAACATTAAAGGTCAGCCTTGCAAGGAAGGGGTACTAACGAAATTTTAAGTACTACACCAGTGGAAAGGAACCACTAGTACTTACTACTATAGGAATTAGTTAGTTCTATGGGCTGGGATATTAGAGAGAACAATTAAAAACTATTTATTCTAATATATCAAAAAGTCACGTCAGGTTTTTATTTTGCAAATATTTATGTTAACCCATACGATTCATATCGCTAAAAATGATATACATTCAAATGCGAGAGGACAGTTAGGTCATAACGATAACATCCAAATTAACCCTTAATCATACCGAGGCCCGCGCCGTAGCCACCGAGGCCCGCGCCGTAGCCACCGAGGCCCGCGCCGTAGGCACCGAGGCCCGTGCCGTAGCCACCCAGGCCATATCTATATCCGCCCAGGCCTACCCTGCCGGCGACGTCAGGGATCAAGTCTAAAGACACTTGGGCAGCGGGCCAGATGGTGGCCGAGTGGCCGCCGATTTGCCTGCTGTGAGCGAACGGCGCGGCAGCCATCGGCGCGACGATCGGTCCGGCTATCGGCCTGGCGTGGCCAATAGTATGCAATGCGGAAGGTCCAGTGCGCCTGACCACCGCGTTGAAACCGTGGATCGGGTCTGCGACGTAGTCCACCACTCTGAGGGTGCCGTCGGGTTCCGTGAGCGAGTAGCTGCCTTTCACGATGCCTCCATTCCGTGTTTCGGTTTGCGCCTTGTTGTCGCCGGTCAACGGGTCTCGCACTGCGTAGTTGAATCCGTAGCTGGGCACCGGCTGTGTGACAGAAAAGTAAGATTCAGCTACGTAGGTATTAGGGTGCCCGTCAACTTGAGCTTCTAGCTGGCGATCTCGCTTCGTCTCATGTTAATGGTAGAGGCGAGCGTGCCAGCCCGCCCGGCTCATGTCACTCCACTATATTAATAATGCATGGGCCCATGGGATAGCGGTATGATTTTTATGGCGTGTGGATACAGGACCTAAACCGCACATAAGACTTCAACTGAACTAAAGAGTGATCCTTACTAAGCGAAGAAATGCAAAGATACCTAAATCCCTAGTGAACATTTACGATATGTAGTATAAGGTGGACGACCACTGGATGGTTCGAGCGTAGGCCGCTCGGCTCACTACACCGAGTGGTTGCGGGTTCGATTCCCGTCGGGGTAAATTTCAGAAATGGCCTTTTCGTAATTTAACCTGGTCTGGGTGGCACTGGGATCGCCCCCAGTCCATTGTACGGTACCCATAGTACAAGCGTTGGGACCATACAGTTGGTGTGTTCGTCTGGCGATATTATTATAAATAGGTACTTACGACTTCAGCAACTGGGGGCACCGGTGAGGATGCAGTTAGCCCAACGAGGCAAGTAATCTGAAAACATGGACATATATGTAGTTACAGGTAGACCGTTTTTTACGACAATTATGTACATTGTTGATTTATTGTTGTTATAGTTCAATAAACTAGGTATTATCGTGTCAAAATTGGTCGTGATATTGCAAGAACTGCAACGGATGCAATTTGGAAACAAAAGGACGTGTAATTAATGAAATTACTGTTAGGAAGTCTACAGGAATCTAATTAAGTATTTAATTCTAATTATGAATATATGACTGACAAATAACACGATTAAAGAGCCTGCCTACCTAACTAAAATATCGCTAGGCTGTCGAGAGACCCCGCATCTGCCCTCCGAGCCTCTGCGTCACGCACGATTTAAGGCCATTTGCAAGCAACAACTAAGTCAACCACAATTAAACCACACACTGATATAACTTGCTTAAGGTTCAATTGTGATGTCTCTCATGGTCGCAAACCTATAGCATACCGCACCTAAAGAGAGAGTAATAGAGTTTGGGGTCGATCCTAGGGAAACCAAGACCGGGGTGAAATAAGAAGACTTTTTTTGAAATTTAGCCAGACGAGACACGAACCAGTAACCAACCACCCGGTGTTGAGCCAATGGCCGAAACCATCGTCCTATCATCTAACTTAGGGCCTATGCACACCACGTTTTTTAAACGCGGCGTAGACGCGCGTTTGTAGCGATAACGACAACAAACTGCTCTGTAGGATAAAAGCGCGCTAGCGTTTAAAAAACGTGGTGTGCACAGGCCCTTACAGAATAACCGTTGAAAATATTCTTACCGCGATATAGATGAACATGTTGATTGGGTTATGTTCGTTGTACCACAGGATGTTATCCAAACAAGCTTTGCGATATTTTAAGTGCTAGTTTAAATTGCGGTTCGTATTTATACGGTACACGGCCTCATTATGTGTCAATCCTCTCCTATCCTGCGTTGTTTCACGCTTATTGACTATTCAAGTTACGTACATAATTATGCACCTATAAGTATCCAGGTAAAAATATTTTCATAATTGTGTCCTAAATCATTTGTTATTACCTACTAAATTGGTGTATATTTTAAAGGCAGCGGAAATTCTAAGGAACGAATAATTTAATTTTAGTCGAATTAAGTAAGAATAATTTATAAAATAATTGTGTTGTTTTTTTAAGATATTTATTGGAGAGAAAAATGTATAATTTACGTGTCATATTAATGACGTAGTGGGGTCTGTCAAGTAGATAGAGCCATGATGAGACCTAACCTTTTATTATTGCAACGTTGATATACGCTCAGATTCAGAAAGTACTCCTTTTCCGCTGAGCGCAGTATCTATTGAAACCTACAGGTTTCAATAGATACTGCGCATTATAGCAACATTCAGCAATGCTTTTGGTATTGTAATTGTGGTAATCATCTATAGGCCACGTTAACAGCAAAGTACTCTAGTTTCCCGAGATAGCACTTTAAACAAAAATATTTTTTTTTTTATTACAATTCAAGTTATAAAACGCAATTGATGTACGTACCTATGCTCGCAATTGCAACTGATTCGGCCCCAGTCGACCGTCTCATTACCCCTTTTCAGTAAAACACTCTTTCCACTCAGACTTACACAAATTCACATTTGCAATCAGAGCCCCGGAGAAAAGTTCCTCGTCGCACCCCCCGACCCATGCCGGCGGCCCTCCCCCACGCCGCCTTTAATTAACAGAAAGTGGTTCATTAGAGCTTATTCATTAAAGCAAGGAGTAATTAGCGAACTCTAATGAATGCTGTAATAATGTAAGAGCGGCCGCGTCGGACTGCGCCACGACTTCTAGATTAATCTAGACGCTGGGAATAATTTATTAATGGTGTTAATTTATTACCGAGCTGATTGCGGGAGTTAACAGGATACGAATAGTGTAGGCACTTTGTGTGTTGACGGTATGCTGGAGTAACAGATTGAATGTGGAATGAAAACGATTTCGAAATGGCTTAGTATATTATGCCATACCAGTGCCTAAGGGTATCCACCCCACCTAACGATCGACGGTTGATTGGTGACTGATCAACAGTCGATCGATGTTCGATTAAACGGCTTTTTAGAAACTTTCGTTCAACGTCCACTCATGTAATTCTGCCATCGATCGATGGATCCATCGGCAGTCTATCCTAAATCAACAGGAGCTGTCGTCTCCATGCCTGGTGGAAAGACTTCTGACCGTCTTCGAAGTAAGCTCTTACGATAAGCAAAATATTTGTAAAGACTTGAGGAACTAACAATTTGGCATAGGTACCTAAAAAATTTTAAAGTACTAGCGACCCCTTGCGTTTAACTGCATGGTAGAGTAACAGTTGTGAGAGTATCTCATGTAGGTTGATATTCAAACGCCACTCTGTCGCCAAAGAAGCTGGATGATTTTCCATTTTTTTCCTTAAAATATGCTTTTATCTTAGAGTAACACACCAATCTATACATCTATACAAATAAATAAATTGGAGTGTCTGTTTGTAATACCAAAATAACACTTTTTCACTAAATGCATATGAAAGTACATACGACACCTATAACAAAAACGCGATTTAAAAATGTTTGTCTGTCTGTGTGTTTGTTCCGGGTAATCTCCGAAACGGCTGGACTGATTTTGACGGGACTTTCACTGGCAGATAGCTGTTGTTATAAGCAGTAACTTAAACTATTTTTTTTTAAAAATCAAAATTTAAAAAATGGGTCCCGTCGCGCTAGCTTAGAGGGTGGGAGCGGGATTTTTTGTTAAGTTAAATTCCACGCAGACGTAGTCGCGGGCTCAGCTAGTAAATAATATTATCGCTATTATTGTTTACACAGGCAACTACACATACGGACGCCGAATAAATACTTCGACTCTACTCAACGTGGAGCGTACGAACGATTTACATAAAGAAAACACCGTCTGACGTCAGCGTCACTGGAGGGCTCTCCTTCATTAGTATTCCTCAAAATAGGAGGTCGTTACGTTGTTAGAGGGGTTTCTTACCATGTAGAGCACTGGCGGCATGTTAGCGACGGATGGCTGGACACCGAACACGCATAATGATGTATGCTAACATCGCTAAGTGTATCCTAATAAGCCGAGACTGAAAGAAAACAACGTACCCAAGTCCGAACAGATTTGATATTTTCACTGACATGGAAAATAAAAATAGTGGCATATAGTGTCTGATGGGCGATTTTATCCCGATTGCATATATTATATAGTGTAATACCCGTGTCATCATATTCAGCATCAATTATTACCAAGCAATAAATTTTCCCGTGGGTAGGTATTTAACACAATAACTTATAGACCCGAAGAAATAGTTATTTTACCGACTTACTTATTACCGATATCATGGCCCCAATTCTACTATTTTAAAACCAACTAAAAATCATTGGTATTGAATATAATCTTCGTGAATTCTTCATTGTAAATCCAAAAATCTTGGCATGACCAATGATTTACAATTGGTTTTAAATAAGCAGACATCGGACTCAGGTGTACCTACAGAAATTTAACGTTGGAATACCTATAAACAGAGTAAAACACCATGCGAACGAATCTAAGTACCTACATCCATATAAGTAGATACCAAAATAAGTTGGGTAGGCTTTAGAAATGAAACATGATTTTTTCTTCAAACACTGAACTTGTGTGGTGGGGTGTACAGTGGACATCGCTCCTCGGAGCAACCCTTGGCGAGTGACATGCTACCCGCATGCATGTCCACTCCTAACAATGTCGAATGAAATCAAATTTCTATGTCGTACTTTAATACCTTATTACCAAGTACATACCCTTTATTGAGAGGAATAAATTTAAAAAATAATGAGGAACGTTACGTAGGAATAGACACATACACTATTTGAACAAATAGATGTAGACTTTCAGGATATTAATTTCATAATATAAATTTAAAAATATAGATATTAATTGAAAAAATATACATAAATTGAAATAAGTGAAAGATGAGAATATAAAAATCTAGTTTTGTCGTTTTCAACTCGTCTAGTAACAGGATTCAGACAAGTTCAAGACACATGTTTGCCTTTTGTTTACCGTACCAGGTAGGTACTTACCTATTATGTTATTGACGAGTGACTTTGAAATCTATACATACAAATAAATAAAATTGGAGTGTCTGTTTGTAATATCAAAATAACACCTTTTCACTAAGTGCATATCAAAGTACATACGACACCTATAGGAAAAACGAGATTTTTTGTCTGTCTGTCTGTGTGTTTGTTCCGGGTAATCTCCGAAACGGCTGTACCGATTTTAACGGGATTTTCACTGCAGCTGATGTTATAAGGAGTAACTTAGGCAACTTTAATTTTAGAAAAACAATTAGGGTTCCGCGTAAAAAATAAAAACACATAAAATCAAAGAGTATCTCCGAAACGGGTGGACCGATTTTGACGGCACTTTCACTGGTAGATAGCTGATGTTATTAGCAGTAACTTAGGCTACTTTTATTTTAGAAACCCAAAATTTTAAAAAATGGGTCCTGTCGCGCGGGCTCAGAACGCGCAGGAGCAGGCTTTCTTGTTAAGTTAAATTCCACGCGGGCGAAGTCGCGGGCTCAGCTAGTTAATAAATATATTGGATCTTCAAATGTTTACTCTACTCTACCAACGACTTTCGGTTATGAGATGAGGTGATGAGGTTAGGAGAGATGAGATGATATTATGAGATTGGTGACTGTCTTTGTTAATGTTCAAGTAAGTAGGTATATCTCCATAAAAGAGCTAGTACATAATTTGTACGTAGGAACCTAACAATGTCACCTACGGCCACGTACGGTTTAGATATTAGGAGGCGAACGGTTTCAGCCATTAACGACGTGAATATTGCAGGGTTGCCGCGGGCGAGTCTATTGATTAGTCCCCCGCGTGGCGGGCATCATTCATTCATCGTCGAGTCCGCACGTCAGTCAGCCCTGGCGGTGTTTTCCGCCGGTTTTCGCCGTTTTTCGCAGCGCCTCGCCAAAGGCCGAGGTACATATTTGATGGTGCGTCAGGAAGGAAGCCGGCCTGCGTAATTGGTCCTGCCGAAGGATAAATTCTGACAAAACCTCGGGGTTCCAACCGTCGGATGTTGCTTAATGAGATGTTTTGAGGATTAAAATTAATATTCAACCAATGGACACCTTAATATTTTGAATGTGGCGTAATGGGCACCTGCCCAAGTACCACAGTACTTATGCAATTCCCATTACCTAATGGGAATTGCATAAGTACTGTGGTTTTTGCGTGCAGCTTTTTCATAAGTATTTATGTATTACGGTTATTATTATCTATTAAATATTCTTTACTTCTTAATGCTATTTATAGGTAAGTAACGTAACAGTAAGTTTAAGTAAATAAAAGGGTGCATTACTTATCTTCTTGTGAAAATAATTGTTACTAACAATAACTAAGTACTTAACAACTTAACAAATCAGTTTGGAAAAACCAAACACTGTTAACCTCCCCAAAATGTGACAAAAATGATAATTTCTCTAGAGTGTTTTTTCTAAAGCTGAGAAGAGCTTATTCGGAATTAACAATGTACCTACCTATCGTCAGTTATTCGTGCGATATTTTTCTGTCACGCAATACCTCCGCCACAACAAGATAATCCAATTGTGGGACCAAAATCGTGCCCAACAGCCGTGAGGCGCTACGTCTGTGCACACCATTGGGCCGTTACTGTCTGTTCTCGAATGTAATACACTTGCATTTTCAATCAGTTAGTCTATCCATTTATTATTATTACTAGCTGAGCCCGCGACTTCGTCCGCGTGGAATTTAACTTAACAAAAAAGCCCGCTCCCGCGTTCTGAGCCCGCGCGACAGGACCCTTTTTTAATGTTGTTTTTCTAAAATAAAAGTAGCCTAAGTTACTCCTTAAAAAATTAGCTATCTGCCAGCGTAAGTCCCGTCAAAATCGGTACAGCCGTTTCGGAGTTTACCCGGAACAAACACACAGACAGACAGACAGACAGACGGACAGACAGACAAAAAAAAATTAAATCGCATTTTTGTTATAGGTGTCGTATGTACTTTCATATGCATTTAGTGAAAAGGTGTTATTTTGATATTGCAAACAGACACTCCAATTTTATTTATTTGTAGATAGATATGGGCCTGCCTCACCACTATTAGTTACCGTATATTGTTATTTTTTCTCGCACCTAATTAGCTATTGCAGTTACAAATGAAATAAACGACCGCTTGGCGCAGTGGTTCGAGCGTAGGCCAATCGGCTCACTGTACATGGTGGTTGCGGGTTCATATTTCGGAGACGGCCTTTTCGTAATATGCCCAGGTCTGGGTGTCACTGGGATCGCCCCCAGTCCATTGTACGGTACCTATAGTACAAACGTTGCTTAGTTTGGGACCATACAGCTGGTGTGTTCACCTGGCGATATTAAAAAACCTATATTGCAGCCTATTTTACATATTACAGCCAAACTCGATATCAAAACCCTAAACACAGTTTTATAATATAGATAGATACATCCTTATGTATGGACTTAGTCGTTAGGTAAGTAGGTACCCGTTTATGTTGAAATGAGTGGAAAGAATTATCGAAGTTTCTAAACGAAAAAACATCGTTTGTAATTAAAAGTGAAGACATTGTTAATACCACCTCAAATTCAATTGCAGTTTTACTGTGATTAAAGCCAACAGTTTAACGAACTCAAATCTTATTTTTATTGATTTAAGGTATATATTTCCATAATGTTTTCATACTTGATTCGTTACTTCCGACACTTGGAATATATGAATAAGTATGACTTTCTATTATCGTAAAGTAGTTAGGTATATACCTAGCTCTATGTTCAGAGTTTTTAATAGTTAGCCATATACTGAAAAGCTAAGTTGTTTAGGAATCTATAATCTGTTAACAAATTTCTAAAAACCTACGTAATAGAAAGAAAACTTAGAGAAAATAACACTTTGCGACCCGGCTTCGCACGGCTCTTATTCTAATATTTATAAATTTAATTTAATTTTTTTACATAATATAAATCCTCCGAAAGGAATTGTTTAAATGATAAAAATGAAAACCGCATCGAATTTCGTTGCGTGGTTTAGAGGAACTAAGCGGACAAAGAGACTGCCGCGAGAGATAAAAAGCAAAGCATTATTTTAAAATTAAATATTAAATAAAAATTGTAACAGGACTAGGAAGTTTATAAGTATAGTAGGGGTTTGGAATAGGTCCGATATGATATACCGGGCTCAGATTACAGACCGATACCCCCCAATTCATTGGTTCCCCCGCGGACCCACTCATATGGGAGAGGCGCTGGTGTAGCGATTACAGAGTTGTTTCGTAACACGATAACAATAGGAGCACTTTTTCCAAATGAATAGGTACCTTGTACATATTCGTTTTTTTTAAATCGGCAATCTATCGTACGACACTCCTGATGTTAAGGTGAAGGCGCCTGCCTAGCCCGCGAAGTTCAATATTGTCGAGTATTTTTATAGTTTATCCAAAATCTGAAAACATTTAAAACAACATTTTGTGATTTGCGACAAACACAGTATGCAGTGCGTTTATTTAAACATTTATTTTAGTCTATAATTATTATATTATAATTATATATTAGTGGATATGATACTAGTTAATCACAAAAATACAAAAATTGCCAGATTATCTGGATAGCTGTCGTTCTTGAAATGTTTTAGAGTAAGTTGGATATAACAATAAATGCACTGCACACGGTCTTTGTCGCGAATTACAAAATGTGCCTTTTATTATTGTCAGATTTTGAAAAACTACGCGGGCTAGATGGGCGCATTAGCCTTAAGCAGTTATCGTAGCCTATAGAAGCTTGCAATACCAAAGGCATTTCTCGCAAGTTGCCGATCTGAAGGGTATTGGGATAGAGGGAATGGAGAGGAAGGTGTTGAGCTTTCGGCCCTTCGCTAATCTCACGAAATGCATCTATCATAGCTATTTAACGCCAATCTTCTGTAAGAGGGTGGTACTAGCCGGGACGGCCCAAGCCACGTATGAGCCTTAGTTACTTGTATAGGTACAACATAATACAATTGCGTGAAGTTTAAAAATAACCATGCAATACGACAAAAAGCTCACCCTTACGTCTTCGCCTGGGCTCGCACAGAATTAAGCATTGTTCGATTGAAGATAGGCATCCTGATAACACTGCTTATATATATTGTTTTCTTAAATTTTCGCGAATAATAAAAACAAACAGCAAATAACAACAAATTTTGAGGGTACCCAGTTATTAACTATGACATAAGGACGTCTAACACCTCAGTCCCCCCGTGACCATGGTTGCTGTAAAGCAGCCGAAACGTCGGGAAGATAAAATAGTAAAATAAACGCGATAGAATCCGTAATAGTACATACCTCGGGTGAAAGACTTATTTTGTCCCTCGAACTATTAGCGCCCTCGCGTCTCGGGACTAAATAAGTCACTTTCACCACTCGTGTCACCACTGTGCTTTTCATTACGAATACAAGGAAAGTAAAAATAAAAACAGGAATTGGCTAAAGAAATAATACAAGGAAGTATGAACAATACTCTATAACTCAAAAAAAAAATAAAGATCGGATTGCCGCCTATTTGGTTTTTTTTTTCGTTGGCCGGTTCAACTTCATTATTTAGCCATTATTTTTCATTTTCTTCTTTAAATATTTTGCCAAAATCTATGTTATTTTAAAGAAATTGTTGAAACTAAATTATAATTAAGTCATTTAAAATATATATTATTTAATTAATACTTAACTTTATGTTATTTATTGACTGTAGAAAAAGTTTGAACATGGTTTCATAGAAATGTGAAAATGGAACTAGTTTTTTTCCCTGGCATGAAAAGTATTACTTTCAACCCGCTCCTCAGGCAACTTCAGACCTACTTTCAGAGTATGAGTAATGAAAAATAGTTTTATTTCACTGCTTATACATTATTATTTGGTGGTAGATGAAAAACAATACTTAACGGGGGTACTTAGATATTTTTATTTACCTTATTAATTTTATTGATGCGTTTAAGTAATATAATTCTCAAAATGTTGCAATCTCGTTTCAATAACAGCAAAATTTAATTTACGTTTCCCTCTGTTTAAGATGAAATATTTTTGAATACTAATTAAGCGTCGCGTCCACTCACTCAAAAAAGGCTTCGGGAAGGCTTGTTTACATAATCGGTCAATTTGCAATGTTAAACAATGGCGGCCGACTGTTTTCTTGCTTGGCCCGACATAATATACATAATTTAATTTTTCTTTCTTACTTATGTACACGGGGTCAGACATAAATTGTATTAAATTATAGGCATATTTTTTTGGGAATATTCATGATTTTGTTGTGAATTATTAAACAGAAAAGGAAGGTACCGTATTTATACTTAGGTATATAGTGCTTTTTATGACGTGCACCCACCCTGTTTAGTCCATGGTAGGTAGGTGTTTTGGTTCCAATTTATTAAGGGGTTAGCCCACTATTGCGGACTCAATTCGTTGTGTAAATATCCTGTATTGTATTGACGGCGTCTTGGTGCCGGTGGCGTTGAGTACCAGGTGTCTACAGACGGAGTTATGAGAACTTGTCATTATGCGATCTCATCATTCCGAGGTCTCGTAATTTTAAATCTCATTATTCTGAGGTCTCGCCATTCTGAGATCTCGTCATTCTGAGGTCTCGTCGTTCTGAAATCTTATTGTTTTATGATCTTATATTTTTTCTTTCTCGTCATTCTATGATCACATAATTCTGAGATCTCCTCATTCTGAGATATTGGCATTATGACAAGAGCTGGATAAATAACCGCTTCTGGTCCTAGGTACTTATTATGGTATAAAGGTAATGTAATGAAACAATGTGATTAATTTACAAAATTTTATTTTCTCCTCCTGTCACCGGCTCTCTTAGGCTAGGTATGTATGTTCTTTCTTTGTGCACTGGTAACACCACAACTGACGGTTCTCCACAAACCGCTACAGACTTGACCATCGATTTGTTATTTTATCTAATTTCTATAATGGTTTGTTCGTGAGAATCAAATCAAAGCCCAAGCCTGTGGGGTTCTCCGTAAATTAAACATATCGTTAGATGGCAAGATTCACTAAACGCTAACATTAACTGTATGCCGGCGATGCTGTCGTTAATAACATTAATGTCAGTTACAATTAATAGATACACTCATTGAATATATAGGCAGGTATTCATATATCGGTCTCAAATTTGAGAACAGAGTTCAGTACGCTCTAAATCTCATTTTAAGTACTAGAATACTATAATGATTTTCAAGTCTGCTCTCCGGAAAGTAATTCATGGTTGAACACGTCTCGTTTAAAATGCAAGAAATTTCTTCTATTACATTGTTATAACGAGAAATGTTTTCAAAGGAGTCTTGATAGTTGACCATTTAGAAGGTACGAGTAGAAATAATATTTCTACCTAGGTAGAAAGAATCCTAAATCTGACATCGATTGTACGGCTATGAACCAATATTTATGTGGAAGTGGTAGGATTATGACCTATTCGTATAGATACACATAAAAAGGAATGTTAGCGTTTAAAGTTACTCACATATATTTACTGCATACATTTAAAAATTGATTGTAACAACTGGTAAAACATAGATCAATATATACAGAGACCGTTAACACGAATTTAAACTTCAAACATGTTGGCATCAAAATTATTGCTACGAAGTTTTGCGCCCAAACGTTTTAGGTACAGTCAGCGACAAATCCCTGAAGACTATTAGTTTTTCAAATCACTTGCTCACCCTGTGTGTTGCAACAAATCCATATTTGTCTTGATCTAAACAACATCTAAATATGCTGCAAAAATTTTATTTTGATTATATTCACATTAAAAAGTAAACTTTTTTTTTAGATGAAAACTGATAATGTTTAGCGACTGTTATCGCTGACTGTACATACAAGATGTGTCTACTTATATCTACGTATAAACTAATATTTACAATGTAAACGTATGTATTACCGAGGCGTTAGATTAACAGCTCGTTAGTATATAATGAAATAACAAAATACGAGAGATTTATTTACATAGCAAGATTGCAAATCACAGAGACGCGTGCGCAGTTACAATTTATTGTAATTATGGTACCTAACATTAACATAAAAGTAATATCTCTGGCAAGAATGGACACATTGACATTGGGGTTTGATCGACGTGGGAAACTGTGGACATAATTATAATTGAGCTGAGTACACGGAACCAGTGCCGGATTCCCTCCCTGGCTGCTACCTATCTTAATGCATCAACCACTTGTAAGCAGTAGGTAGGTTTGGAAGGTATTGAATAGCGTGCCCTCTGAAACCTGCCGCCCCTAAGCCGCGGCCTACAAGGCCTAATTACAAATCCAGCTCTGGGAAACACTGCGTATTTTATAGTTTTCCACGACGTGGCTCCTACAACTTGTAACTTTCAATATTCTATGATCGATAGAATTCGTGGAAACGTATTTGCGCACGGAACAATCTCCATTTAGATTCCGCACTAGGAATAACTTGCATCAAAACAATTCCGATCAACGCTATTGTGATTGGTCGCGAACGAAGGCATGCATTGTGTTCGGTTTATCTAAAATAATAATGGATTGTGATTGGTTGATGGTAAATCTTATACACCTTATTAAGCGTATGTGTTTCGGAAACTTTGGTCCGATAGTGCGGACACCAAAGTATGGTTGGTTGGTCCGTGGATTTGCATATTGTTCAAATTGTGTAACTACATAGAGTTCAAGATTACGTATTACTTTGCTCAATGGATTAAAATTTAATTTTCATAAATTAATAAAACATCGATATTGCGATAGGCATTTTAAAAGTACGATATGCTACACTCTTTATCTCCATTATCATTATCACTTTGAAATAGAAACAACACCGTTGTGTTTAACACATATCTTTAACTCTTAAGTACCAGTAATGGGAATTTACATACAGCAAGTTAAGTTCATATAAATTGCCATTTTCACAACCGAAATTAAATATGTAATAGGTACTAATGCATAACTTAACAGTTCACTGCCAGGAAAATTGGTACTGACGACGATGTGTCAGTAAGAATTTTTCTTCAGTTGCGAGTTCGATAGTCTGTGGCACACAACACTGTCACTCTGGGTCCTCGTCGATGGGGCGGGGCGTGCGGCTCGGCGCGGTGGAGAGGTCGAGGGCCGGCTCGTGCGCGGGGCCGGGCTGCGCGGGCGCATGGACGTTCACCAGCCCGTGCGGCCTGAAGGGCGGCTGCAGGCCTGAGGGCCCCTCCAGGGCGGGCGGGCAGGCCCCGGCGGGCGGCGCCCAGCACGCCGCGCCGGGCACCTCGGGCGCCATCGCAGCCGCGCTCAGGTATGAACACGCCATCATCTGTAACAAATACCAAATGAATTGTAAATATTTTGTGTCATAGATGAGCATCTAGCATTTATTATTATTAGGGTTTTATATTTTTAATAGATAGGGTTATCAGTGTTTTTATAGCTAGATTTTTCTAGTTATCTTTTCCATGGATTTTTGTTATTTCTTAACAATATAATTTTCATATACTTTATTAACCAATGTTAAGGTCTATTTTACTTTAACACTTCTGAAGACAGAAAATCGACCTGAGAAAGAGGTTCCTGGTGGGATCCTGTCCCTTTTGGGACTCCTACTTGCCATGTAGTTGAAAGGGACACAGTTCCACCAAGAGCACCTAACTCGACTCTTTTCTGGGCAACATCGATCCATCCCTCATGTTAAAAAAAAGCTTCATGACCTATTAATCTTCTTACTTCATCCAATTTTACCTTTCACAATTAAGTTGATTGGGCATGTATCTCTCGGGAGATTGAAGTAAAAACCGAGCTTACATAAATAATGAAATATGTAGTATTACGAGATGAGATGGCTAAAGAATTCTGAATGCGGGGTGTTCTGTAATCAGGCTAATGGGCAATCCGCTGGTTGCCCGCGGCCGCCGCGCAAGGAGGCTTTCACGCTAATGCAGATTGGGCGCAAGAGCATTGCTAAATCACACGTCAGTCGCTGGCGATATCACTTTTGAAATACTTTTAAAGTTACAAGTTAGTGTGGGAGTAAGGTTTAACGTTCGTAGTGTCATATGGCTGCCTCTGAATTCCAGCGCTGGGTTGCGGCTTGCACTGTATCCAGGCACTAAGATAAGTGGCGGCCTCATCTCACACAGACGACATGCACTTGGGCTTTTACACTTTATTAGTTAACCATGTTGGTATGTGTTGTTTTAGTCGGTGATAGCAAAGCTACATATAATATAACTATAAATTTCTAAACCTTCAAAACGACGGCGCTTAGTCGCTTAGTAGATGAGGCTACGATGGATAGTAAGTATTTGTTCTATAATTTATTCATTGAGACCATATTCCAATGAGTCCAAACACGATACTTCTACTGTAAGTTGGTGAGGATTTGAGTATCCTGCAGATTCCAGATGATGCTGCAGCATCTGGTCAAGGTTACCACGTCCGCGCAATGTCATTGAAGTAACAGAATACCAAATTTCGAATCAATAAGACTTGTGGAAGATGTTTATAACCCTTTATTACATACAAAAGAGTTATAATCTTCAAACGGCTGAACAGATTTTCTTGAATCATAGCTAAGAACACTCATACAAAAAAAATATTGAAATCGGTTAAATAAATAAACTATTAAAGCGTCAATAGCCTAGCGGTTAGAGGGGCCGTCCTCATAGCTGAGAGGTTCCGGGTTCGATCCCCATCCTGGCCATTAAACTATTGACGTGAGCCCACTCCTAGCACAAGCATTAGCTTAGTTGGAGGGGCTACAGGGAATACTAGTAATGTGATAAACACACATTGCTAGTAAGTAATCTTTAAAAAAAAAAAACATCTAACAAAATTATTCAGGTAAGTGAGATGACGCCCTCCACATTGTCCCCATTTCAATTGATATTAATGTCGTGTTTAGTTCCGTATATTTTAAAGTAATTGTAAGTAAAACAGTTAGTGGCCATATATCAGGGCGCCGCCGTCGCCGGTGCAGTCTGGACGCAACCATTTTTCACATATATATCGGCGAGAAATTGTTTGTCCGCCCGGTGCAGGGCACGCGCCTGTCACCGCCTTTGTTCCAACAACTTGTTTATCAACAAATCATAATTTAAACTGTTCCGGTTATTAGGTGATTTATGTGAAAGATATGAGATGTTTTGCACGTCGATTTTGGTTCGACATTTTCTTGTTAGTACACGGTTGGATTCTTAGCTTTTTACCTAGTTTTTCCAACCTACTTAGGCATGTCGTTTAAATATCATGAGAGTTCATGCGCTCCACCTAAATAATAGTATCTATTTACAACAAATGTTCTCAATAGTTAAACCGTAAATGGATCCCACCTAATATCTTGTACCGGATTCCATTACTAACCAAAACTATTATTATATTGGTGTTCCAACACAATCAGAAACTTATGAAGGAATTGCTAAGCCTGAATTGATTTGTACCTCCGGCCGATAGGCGTGTATTGTTGTAATAGTTTCATAGTTAATACCGCGCACAAAAGCCGCCGCACAATTGGCATAGTCGCTGGCAACAGCTGCTCGCGTACCTACTCCGAACAATGATCTCGGCTTTAATATTTATTGCACTTGATCAACTCTTTCCGACGTGCGCGGGCCCGCCTCGCGTCAGCTCTCGCGAAAAAGACGAATTTTCATGCATAAATTAAATTTATTCAACAGCTACAATCTACTCACGTCAAGTCTTTAAACAAGCAGAACTTAATTAACTTGACGCCATTGTACCCCAGGACGTAAAGTGCATAATTAAACCCTTCACGTAAACGCTTCGGTTAATATGTTTAAGCGTCGGTATTGCTTTAGGAGACCTAAACTCTCCTATGAGAATAAACAGGGAGTGGAGGCGGTGTGCTGGACGAGGCTCGCCGCACAAATGAATTAGTGGTGTTGTGACCCTCCCCGCCGCCCCCGGCCGCCGCCCGCGCCCTCCAACGGCCCGCTCAGGGCGGGGGGCATGTTGCGATTAAAATATAATTAGGCGCTCGGCAATTGTTTCGCCATCGAGCCAGGTGGCGCGGCTCAGGCGGCTAGGTAAATTAAATAGCCGTATAGGGTTTCCAATTACGCTCGCCTGGCCGCGGAAAACACACTTATTGCCTAATAATAGAACGTGGGGAGCGACGGCGCGAGCATCTTGCGGCTGATTAATTATTCGTTCAAAAATCGTAGGCATAGGTAGGGCGCGTAACGCGATGTTAATCGAGACAGTGCGGGGTAACTAATAAATCACGTTGTACCGTAGATGCCTAGTTTCAGCGTTAATGAATTCAAACGGGCCACGATAATTGCGTACCTAATTACGGGCGGACGGAGCTGTCTAATTTATCACTGTCGGATTATGAATTAGGAACGGCGTTAATTAAACATGCATAATATTTGCGGAGGCGTCGTTTTGCCGCGATGAAGGCTATTGTCCCACGATGTCGCGTCGTAACGACGTATTGTCGCGTTTCTGGATGATAGGAAAGCAATTAAGTTTGTAACTAATGTGTAATAAGTAATGTCGTCATCGTCTTTGATTAGCTTAGTTACCAGTATTTACTGGATGTGATGAATGATGATAAATGACTGTTAATCAAAGATGATGTTACAAAAATATCTAAAATTCGGCAGCTTATGGATAGGTTGAAAACATAAAAAAAAATCCCTGAATTTGTGCGCACCAACAGATTCAATAAGCTTAGAAATCGTTAGGTATGAAGATAAGCTCTACTTGCTATACAAGCTGTTTTAAAAGTCCAAAATAATACTGAGGGGTTTAATGAGTATGGGGTATAGAATTTATATTAATTTACTACTGAGCACGCGACTTCGTCCGCGTGGAACTTACCAAAAAAGGCCGCTCCCGCGTTCTGAGCCCACGCGACAGGACCCATTTTTAAAAATTTTGTTTTTCTAAAATAAAAGTAGCATAAGTTACTCCTTAAAACATCAGCTATCTGCCAGTGAATGTCCCGTCAAAATCGGTCCAGCCGTTTCGGAGATTACCCGGAACAAACACACAGACAGACAGACAGACAAAAAAAATTTAAATCCCGTTTTTGCTATAGGTGTCGTATGTACAATCATATGCATTTAGTGAAAAGGTGTTATTTTGATATTACAAACAGACACTTCAATTTTATTTATTTGTATAGATATATATTAATTATGTAAAACATATCAAAATTCGAAGACTTGTAATTTATGTTTCCGTCAATTTTTAAAATAAGTAGTATTCAAAATGTTAATAAACTCTTTTTAATATTTGTGGGAGCTAATGCATAGTATGTACTGTAAGGTTCATGTCTAGCCAATTGGATGTGTTCGATCGAAGGCACACGAAAGTTGTGATAAACATTTAAACGTCCGTAACTAAGAAAATATGATAGTTACGTATAGTCTGTCCTTACTAGGCATAAATTATTATTTTGCGCTTGTGAAACACCCTGTATAATCTGTGTGAGTAGACAGGGGTGCAAGTTGTAAGGTCACAGCCAGCGGTCGCGCCGCGACCCCAGCCTTCTACCGCCGCCGCATTGCATCCTTAATTGATATCGATATCGGTTCAAGGATTCAGAAACTGGCTCGACTACATAAAAGTGGACTTTCATGTGTGATATATTACTAACTAACTTCTGTAGTAGTGGGTACACAACGTAGTAACTAGATTTTACTTCCTGGATGTCGACCACAGCGCTCACTGAGTCCAATTATAGCTGAAAATCATCGCGGTGAACCCATAAGTACAAAAAAACATGAATATCGGTCAAGCCATTTAGGAAGAGAAGAATTATAAACACACGCACATTGGAATTTTATACAGGGTGTAAGGGGCATCGTAACGAAAACAGTTACCATGGGTTCAATTCATGATTCTGGACCCCCAGAGTTGGAATTTTCCGTCCATATTTTCATGAATTTAACGTCATTGTATACTATAACGATGAAACTTGTAGAGCAAGCAGAAGGCGATGTATTTTATTCACACTGGTCATGAAGAAGAAGGAAAACACAAAACAGTGTTGCAAACCTAGAGATACAATAGAGTGTTGCAAACATAAAAATATAAGTTTATTGCTCTATGCAACATAGCTCGTATATTTTTTTGGTTCACCATTGTTGTGTCCTTAGAACTGGGTAGACTGTAGACGGTAAGGTCACGGGCAGGGGCCGCGACCCCTCCCCACCGCACGTCGTCGCTGACACACGATATTGCACCACTAAGGCAGGGTATTACTCCAGCAATATAATTAAATCACTTTTACGCTATAGTTTTTGGATAGCATGTTTTGAGACGGACAGCTGTTAAAATAACTTTTTTTCAGAAAGGTGGAATCATGTAAGTCGTGCGGTAGGTAATATTTGAGAAACGTCAATGATGTTACGAAATTATGTCATGATAAGATTTTTGTCACCTTTAATAAAATAAGAAATCATTTATTCAAGCTTATCACAAATTCGGAATGCAGTTCCTTATGGAAAAAAATTATGAGTGCATATTTCCACGAGATCAAAAATGTAATATAATAGCGTTTTATTGCATAATGAGGTAGGTATACTCTATTATAATGCATACTGTAATAAACAAAGAAGTAGGTCAAGTGAGGTATAAGATGACGAGGTAGAGTCACGGCAAGTTCATTTACTATAATTTCTGCATTAAATAAATACTTGATCATTAGAAATGTTCAATTACGTACCCTTTTACGATACCAATTGCATTATCAATATTTACATTAGAGCCCTCAATTTGGAAGACAATGGCACCGTTTCGACTACAAATTTCGGTTATTAGACTTCCCGTTAAGAAACTTGTGCGTTTACGTTCAATTTAATATGGGCCATTGAATAGAAAACGGCTCCGCGCGCACAATGGCCCATCGGTATTCCATTAACTACTAGAGCAAACACACGGACGCGTCCGGACACTAACTCAATACAAAACGATTCCTAGCGAGCGATACTCACACGTTCGGCACGCTTAGGGTTGCAAAGTTTAGAAATACTTCTAGAGATGGTGAACTATAAGGTATCACAATATGATATGTAATGTAAATATTATTTAGGCCAAGACTTGACCTATGTTCTGTGCTCAAGGTTAAGGTAAAATATTTAAAGGTTTCCTTATAGCGATGGTTGAAAGACTTTATATATTACACCTGGGAGAAACTCTACTATAAATTTTAAATAATCCTCTAAAAACTAGGAATACAACCGCTTGACGACCTTGTTTGATGACCGCTTCGCGCAGTGCTTTCAGCGAAGGCCCCTCGGCTGACTGCAACGGGTGGTTGCGAGTTCGATTCCCGCCGAGGCAACTTTCGGGAATGGCCTTTTCATATTTTTTCCAAGTCTGGGTGTCATTGGGATTGTCCTCAGTCTATTGTTCGGTACACATAGTACAAGCGTTGCTTAGTTTGGGACCATACAGTTGTTGTGTCAGTCTGGCGATATTTATTATTTATTAGTTGACCCGACAGACGTTGTACTCTCTTTACTTGAATATTGAATTCGAATTGTTCCGCTCAACGTTCTTATTTTTATTCTTTCATAAGAACCTTCTCCTGACAATAATAACAAAACAAAAAAAGAATTAACGAAATCGTTCCATCCGTTCACGCGTGATGCGATGACCAAGAAAATTGGGATTTATATTATATATATTTAGATTTTAACAGGCAACCCTGCTCGGCATATTCGATCGTAACAACACTAACGACTGTTTATATTGGTGGGCTCGCTCGGGCTGATTCCGCCGACGATCGGTCCGGCTAGACCGGCCCGCGAGACAATGCAAGACTAGGCCTAAATAATTTAATAGAAGGCGTCGCGTCGAGCGGTCGGAAAACAGTTGCTCGACGTTGGACGATTACAATACCTACTACAAGAGTTGGGATTGGTTGCTTGTTTGTAAAATTCTTTAAGGTATATTTAAACAGGAATTCGGTCAAGTGACAAAGGTAAGACTAATGTAGAGGTAATTTCTAATCATAAATGAGTTTGGGTTTTGCAAAACAAGAAAAATATGGATAATTTATTATGATACATATCAATAGTCGTATTTTACACCTATATGTACATGTCATCTTATTTATAATTTATCAAAGCATGAATAGTACCGAGTCTAAAATAATTGCATCGCTGGGAAAGTTGGTGAGACCTATGGACCCGGGAGGACGTCCTTTGTAAACTTTTCCTTTTTACGACTATCGCAATAATGGATGAACAGAGCAAGGTTGAATTCTTAGCGCATTGACAAAATCAATTTTGTATTAAATATTAGTTATGCCCTTGACTGTACAACTAGATAAGAAGTGAACTATAAAAGTGACAATTTTGATTAGCACCTATGTTTAAGGAAATGTAAACATATTTGAATTCATTCAATCAGTTACTAAAAGGTCTATCTAATGATTTTATACGTAGAAGAAATGATAAGAGTGATAGTAAGTTGAGGAAGCGGGGTAATAAATTAGGGCGGGCGGCCGGTGTTGGGCGGGCGGCGTAGCGTGCGCCGCGCTCGTTTGTCGCGTCGCGTGCGCTCGCGCTCATTCCTTATTCATGCGGCGCGGGCACGCACGGCCTGAGCCGCGGCGCACAGCGCGTTGCTCACTGGGTAACGGGTGTAAAGTTGCGATGCTACGCTGATCGTGTTCGTAGACTGTAATTTTTAATTAGTCTATTATAATTGAGCCCAGAATTTGTAGTCTGTCCATAATTTTTTTCTCACCAAACTTCCATGCAGGAAAACATTGCCTAATTTGACCAAATATACTCCTGGTTTTATAAGTTAAGCCTTATCAGTGCTACGGAATTGAATCGGCTTCTTCGTAAGCGAGTTCTCGCACGATAAACGTCGCAGATCTCGTGGCCTGCAAGCCGGCATTAATCATCATTCCCGCCTCCGTCGATGGCCGCTTATCTACCTTCAACGCGTCTTGTCGCGCCCACACGCGTGCGGCGACGTCTTCATCATTATTGCGTTATTTGCGCGATTATTAATGCCTTCATCGTCGGCAATGTTATTTAGTAGCTTTAATGAGATGACATGTTTAAGATAGTATGTAATAATTAAGATGTTGTCGTGGCGAATTTAATTTGCGTCAGGTCCTCTGTGTTTGTGATCAATACAAGTTTTCACGATGAAAACATGTGAGAACGGTAATGTACGAATACCGATATTTTGCATAATATTTGATGTCAAAATATTAACTTGTGTACTAAAACTACAATTCCTTTGAGTCCACAAACATATTACAATAGTAGGTACTAGTAGGTACTTACCGAAAAATGAACTTTAAAGAAACGTCAAAGGATTTCGCATAATTCCCGATAACGACCGTTCGAGTCGTTCTAACTTCAAAGCCGTTTCAGTTACAGTTTATTATTAATAAAATTTGGTCGGGTTGTCGGCCGTAACGAGCGTGGTCCGCGCTCGTTATCGGCCCGGGTCGGTCAGCGCCGCGGAAAATTTACCCAAAACTGACGCGCGTGAAAATTTAATGAACGGCTGGACGCTAGTTAACTAAAAGGTAAAGTGCACCCTCTTGACGTGTTCGGTAAATATTAATAGTGAGTGCTAGCGTGCGCCATTAAAAATGCACGAGTCCGCGGACACGCCGCCCGCCGCTGCTTGTGTTCATTAGCCTCTTGTGTGCACCTCAAAATTAACTCGAGAAAGCTTACGCACTTCCATTGTTTTGAACTGAAGTAATTATTACGTTCTCCTATTCATGACTTGAGTCTACTACACTAACCATAGATTAAGGAACGAGAACTGTCAAGTCTCTGACATAAATAAAAGAATTCATAACAATTATACTGGATAAGAAGTTGAAAACTTGTTTCAAGAATTCGGAAACCCTGCTCTTTTATGTGAAGTGCGACGTGTTAATTAAATACAAATTGTAATCACCACGTGACTTTCAAAAGAATAAGTTGTGGCCGAATTCAAATTTATTTTTTCGAAACGAGCTCTGGAAACCAACGCTATTGCTCCCGACAAAAGATTTTTCCGCTATTTTCACCGTCCAATTTGTCCGATAAAACGCGACACACAATATCGAACTTCTTCCGATTCCGTGCTCTGCATGGCCCGCGAACACTTTCCGAACAAGTTTTACTATCCAGCCAGTTTAAAACTCTAACGGACGCTATTAAGGATAATAGAAACTGTCTAGCAGAGCGATGAGTCAAGGAATTATGTGTACAATGATCAAACTTCGACTCTTGAGTCTGGAGTATGGATGTTGCGAAGGCGTGAAGCATTCGCGAGGCGTTTATTCGGCGCAGGGCTTGCTGTAGGGCGGGAGCGGGCGCGGGAGCCGACCCTGAGCGATATCTTCCCCGCTAATGAGGATCGTTAATTATTTATCGCTAGATGCGTAAGCTTTTCAATTTTGGAACGGTTCAGTGTCGCGGGTTCTCGGGAACGAGGTCAAGGGTTCACGACTCTCAACCCTGAGGGGCTGCCAAATTAATGAGGCACTCCTTTGTAATAAAGAAATAACAAGAATTGCGCACGCGAGCCTGCTCACCGGCTCCGGTGTCATTAAAGGCGTCGCGAAGTCTTGGAGGGAGTCGTTACCGCGCTCCGCCTAAACAACCGAGTTTTCATCAACATTCACAAAATATACACTTAAATTATATTTACTGAAGAAAAGCAACATTGGAAATATTTAATTAGTAGGGTAGAAAAGCTTTGAATTCGGCTTTAAACTTATTGGTGCCGACAAAAAAATGTGGTTTCTTATGATCATTTTATGAAATTTTTAACGTTATTTTAATACTCAAGCTCAAATTCCAACCGTACTGACAGTTGCAACACAAACATTTAAATATTCATATACCTATTATTCTAAGTCCATTTCAATTGCAATTGTTACTCACAGCGGCCGTACACGGTTGTGACGGTTCATATAGTGGAACAGACAGGGTAGATTAGAGCGGGGGCGCGCCGCCCCGGTCCCGGCGGCCTCGGCCTGCGGCCAGGGGTTTCTAAGTCCCGGCTAATTGGATGAGCCGCCAGGCCAGCCCAATTAGCAGCACCGTTGTGATTCATTTTAATCGGGCGCCCTTATCAGTGCACCGCGGTGTGGACTTAGCTTTTAAATTTTAAGTGGAACGTGAATAGGTTTAATATTTTTGTTTTTCATAGAGCAATGTGTGGTTGTAGATATGGTCATTTCTGCTTTCAATTCTGAGCCCTAAGCACGAAAAGTTTGCCGTAGTATGACGTTAATGTAAGCTTGTGCCGTCCTAAGAATGACAGTGACAGTATGCATTCTCCATGACGATACGATTACATTAGAAGTTCCTGCAAGGCAAACTGGTATATTTCAGGACATAATGAAGTTGTAATTTAAGTGGCTGCTTTACTAGTCTCCCCGCATGGATGAAACACAAGCGTATGGAAAATTTAAGGATGTCTGACATTGCACCTGTGTTAAATTTATTCTTAATTAATAACATTAAACAATTAGGAAATGTAAATTCTATCGAATCATTAATTACTGTAATTGTAAAACGTTGATTAGTTTACTGATATTTAATTAAAAACAATGTGTAATCCAATATTAAGCGTAGTATCCTAAACCAACATGTGTGTGTAAATAAGGGGTTTGCAGGGCAGTGGGGCGACCACGCGTTGACGCGCGGTGACAGACGGTGTCCCGTGACAGAATCCCGGAATGTAGATTCGGTCCCGTGAAGTGTGAAAGTATCGCACAACCCTATATCAACGTAAGTGTTATTTTAATAATAGTGTAAAAAGATTTAGTAATAGGGCTAGGGTTTTCGCTGACGAATGGTTGGTAGGTAAGTGTAAGTTAAATAATTTATTTAGAATCATGGTGATTTTTATGACCATTTAACATGTTTTGCAAGAAGAGCAAATAAGGGACAAATCTTTTAACACTCTTAGAAAGATTTTCGTTGCTGTTTACTCTAGTACAGGTAACGGTTTTTTCTTTTCCATTAGTAAAAAAACATTGCTGTAAATATTTCAAAACTACTAGCTGCTTTAAAAGTGATAGGTATATATTTTTAAATGTATAAAATCTGTAGCGTTTTTCATCAGGCGAAATGCATTCGATCGCGGCATATGAAGCAGACGAACACGTCCATTAACGGCGCGAGTTTACAAACACAGCAGACGCGGCGATGTGCGAGAGGGACGCCGAGAGAAACCACTTCCGCAATGAGATGGCGCACTTCCTGTGATTGAGGGCCGCCCGCCCCGCGGCGCGCCCTGACCGGATCACGATACGACGATGCTCTTGTGGAACTTTGACGAATGCATAATTAGCCATTGAAGGGAGAATTACAGCGTTTAAGTGGTGATAATGTTGACTTAGCCCGGTATCAACTCTATGAGCGCGATCTTGAGTAACACTGCACTGTACATATTTTCAATACCAAAATAATTTATAAATGCGAGGCATTACATACATATTTACTGTGATTAAAAAATGTTTAATGGAAATATTTCAAATAAATAAAACTAGGAATTACAATAATGTGACATTTTCTACTTCGCTTCGCATACTCAAGACCGAGAATTTGTATTTATGCTTTTAGCCTAGCAGTTCAGATAACAGATAATGGTCT
Organism: Notodonta ziczac; assembly: GCA_918843915.1. NCBI lineage: Eukaryota > Metazoa > Arthropoda > Insecta > Lepidoptera > Notodontidae > Notodonta > Notodonta ziczac. The sequence goes on from OU974037.1 coordinate 4,279,683, forward strand.
ATCATCTGCTATCTAAACATCTATTCCATTGATTGCATTAATTTCCCCGAATGTTGCCACATGTTGTAAATGAACGCACGCATACATCGCCCGGCGCTACGGTGAACACTAGCCCGCCGTGTAATTTCCACTGCACCCCGTTCTCATCTCTCTCGCTCAGCTAAGTAATGACTTAGATCCATTCCCGGATAAATAGCAAATTGAATGTGTGCCCCTCTAGCGCAGCACACACACACACGGCCACGCCGTCCGCACACCACCTGCGCTGGTGTGCGTGCAACCCCTTCGTACGTAATGTATCTATCAATGATACATGTTATGCATATCAGTGTATACAGCCTTTATTATGTAACTTGGATATTTTGTTATGTAGTAATTTCGATATATTAATACTCTCACTCATCTGGTATACACGCAAAACTTATAAATTAAGGCATTCATAGAGATGAGTGCGGAAACAGTAAAGCGGAAACCCCAGTATTTTTTATACAACAAAAATAGTTAAAACTATGTTTTAAAACTAATTCCCCGCCGGGCACGGCGGCGGCCGCGTCGATAACCTGCTACTATTTACAATGTTTTGCGTCAGTCGTATTTTTTGGCTCGTTTTACGTTCGGGGAATATGAAAACTTTTGAGGAGCTCTCGTGGAGAGGCGTAAAGACGGTTTACGACGCGTCTTCTAGCTGGATGAGCCACATGTCGGCCTGTTCCAATGAGTTTCCACCCGGTATGACCGCATTATACATGCTCTATGCCCTGACCATGAAAATTTTAAACGGCTTGCTTCAAACTCAAAAGCGGTACTCGTTTTCGCCATCAAACCGAGGAACGCGAGATGGCAACCCGGCATTTTCAGAGAAACACTTAAGAGTTTGTATGTTTTTAAACAGTGCACACTGCAACCGGGGCAGCTGCAAAAACGCTCCAGCTCCCGGCACAACAATTAGACGTCCTTATAAATACCCGATTAAATTTTGGATACGAGCTCCAATGAACACAAATTCCTAGAGTCGGTCCAATAAAGGACGCCGTGCAGCCGCGTTAGGAGACCATAAACGAACGTATTATCCATGTAAGGCGGAATAGCCGTTGCACAATTAATTGTTTCATTTTGGGAAACAATTCCCGCTCCTCATTCAATTAAGAGCGGCGACTACGGGTGTAGGGCGGCGGCGGGGCGGCGGGGCGGCGGGCGCTGCCCCGCCCGCTCATGAGACGGACGTATTAATAGCGCCTGCAATATTGATATACTCGTATCGTATCGTATCCCACGTACCGCGTTCGAATACGATATTGTTTGTTAGCGAATTCGATTTGTGTCGATCATAAATCTTGCGCCTTATGTTGAATTTGGAGTTGATTGAATTCGCGTCGTGTAACGCAAGAGTTTCTTCTGTGCGTCGCGTTCCTTTGAGTATGGGGTGCGCGTTCCCGTTTTAATTAGTCTTTCTGGATGAATAAAAGATAGAGTGAGTAGCGACGATGCCGGGGCCCACGCAGGAGGTTCAGGTGATTCTGAAGCGCGACTCAATAAGCAAAAACACACAGAATTAAGAGAGACAAACATGTCGGGCGGGACACATGGCGAGGCGCCCTCCTCAATCCGAATTTTATATTGCGCCATTCATTATTCATTGTGTTTGTCAAGAAAATTACTGTGGACCTTTTAATATAACTTCCCGAGTCGCACAAACGGAGCTCCAAATTGGAGTTGCGAACAAGTTCGGTGGAAGTCGCGAGCCAACCTTGGCGATTAGTACCCGCGTGTCGGCCCGTCAAACAAATTCAATTTGGGGTTAAATTAATGTGGATCATCGCACGTATTTAGTGTGGCTCTACCAAATTAGACTTCGTACAGTCACGGAATGTAATTGGCAATTTATTTAAACCATTCATCGTCAGATATACGTTTTAAACGAGCAAAAGCCCAGTTCTTTTATAACTGCTAAAAAATAAAATTCAGTGTCACTTTCAGAATCATCGATAAATATATTTGAGTATTATTTGGTTACGAAATGTAAAAAATTGCATATCTATAAAATAAAATCCCATTACATTACGCTTAGTTATGTATTTCCTCCTTTTTGATTATTAAGTACCGATTATTGTTTCGATATACCTAATACGAAATTATACTATTCGTTACTATCTCAAAATATCTCAAAATAAATGAATGGGTAACTTTATCCCAACCAGATTTATTAAAAGACCTGAATGTGTGTTATAATAGATGGATGTGGCCGCCATGTCTCGGGACGGGCTTTCAAATCAGCGGTGTTGGCTCAAGATTCGAGAGCAATCTGTTAGATTGGTTCATTACGGTCTCCATTAGTGAAGTAATGAGTCGCGATGCAAGCAGACTCGAGGCGGTGTAGACGGGCGACCCATGTTGGTAAACAATAACTAATATGACTGAATGCCTGCCAAGTTCAGTGGTGAAGTTAAACCTGCTAAGTACAAGGTCATGGGTTCGATTCCCGTATCTCAGTATTTTACTGTGACATTCTAAATATAGGTTCATAACTGACAGGCTGTAACTGTGTCGAGTAAAATGTAAATATGCGTGAGACCTAATGACACATGAAATGAAACAGTGTGCCTCTTTTTACCCTTTTGGAGAATGCTGGCGTGAATCCTCAAGATCTTGGCAAGTAATTTTATCTGCTAAGAACACCTCATTATGCTCGAGCAAGTTAGCTCACATGCTAGCTGAAGAGGTTTGATGAGAATTTCCGTTCTATGTTCGCATAATTTAATTCCGTTTTTAACTCCCAAAACCTTTTTAGTTTGTACCCTGTTTTGATGTAAGTAAGCTTTTTTTTAGGTAAGAAAAAGTCGGAGTATTCAATCAAGCAGCCTACTAGCAAATATACAGCTAGGGGAGCCCTATTCAAAACTTCATTTAACTATAATATATAATTTTGATTCATGAAACATGAAACAAAATTAAAATCCGTTCATCCGCTTGGGCGTTACGATGTCACAGACACACAGATACACAATGTAAGCTTATAACACCCCTCTTTTTTCATCGGGGGTTAAAAAGGTTGAAGGTGAAGGTGAAGGGAAAGTGAAGGTTAAAGGTGAAGTGATCGTTCGAAACGTCACACGGCGCGTTTCGCTCGTCGGTCTGCAACCTCGACGACGTTTAAGGGAAAATTAGCTGCAGCTTGGTGTGGAGGATTTCGAGTATGAATGCAGGTCGGGTGCTGTCCATTAGCCTAATTGGAGACGCGCCGCTCCCACCTATGACACCGCCCTTTGTTGTGAGTCCACGCACCCGATTAGACTGGTATCTTCTGATACGCTGGCAACTTGAATTGTTGTTGGTGTTTTGTTGTTTAGTATTTTTATTATTTTTGATTCCTGGTTACTTTTTGTTTAATTAATCGTTTTATTGTTCACGTAGAATTGTAGGTGAATTTGTTTCTCAAAATATTGGCATTTGGTTAATTAATTTGGTATTATTTTTATAAAAATTATTTTTATTTTTTATATTTTACCGCATTCTCTCCGAGGTTTTGTTGCCAATACATTCAGTTTAATAAAAACAACCTTCAATAAAACTACCTAACTATTGAAAGTCATCATTTAAAACCTGATACATGACTAATGAATGTCCCAAGTTGCGCTTATGCCCGCGGTATTACAGCTAAGGGGTGGCGGCAGCGCCTTCTAATTAAATGGTAAACTTTCATGAGCCCCCCTTCACCCCGCAGCACGGCTTGTCTCGCTAATTAATGCGCCCACGGGAACCCACTCGGACGTCTCACCCGCCCGACAACCCAGAGATGGTGGATCACATGTCGAAGAACTTCATAGAAGTCCAGCTAGCAGGTGACTTATGGACTTAAAGCGTTATGCCTAATACATACTAATCTTATATACAAGGCCATATTATTAAAAACCTTTGAACATAGACGACCTTAATTAAATTAAATTCAATCGGATCGAAATTCAGAACTACTCTAATAAATAAGTCCAATCAAACAGTTTTCTAAGAATTCAAAATGAATTTTTCATCTTAAGTTTCAGCGATGCGAACACGGCAATCCTTTTAGTAACATTAAAAACTACGGCAGGGAAGTCAATCCGCGGGCCGCGGCGGCGGCGGCAGGTGCCCACGGCGGCCAACTGCCGCCGTCCTGCTAAACGCATTGTCGTGTTCCGCCTCCGATGTGGTCCAAACTAAACCCCAACTACTTAATTGAAAACCGTAATAGAGAATTCAAATACACGACATCCCTTTTCATCACCGTATTGGAGGTACGACGACAAATTAATTGATCGCTTTGTTAATGTGTCGCATAATGGAATACGATTGTAACAGATACTTACTGGGAAGTAAGTCTCGTATTACTGCCAGAATACATACTTACTTATACACCATAAAGTTAAGTAAAATGTCGACTTTTGAGGTAAGTTTATTATATTCATTCAATTATCTGTGAATAAATGTGCGGATTCCAATTTTAAATTGACAGATTTATTTGTGATCCAGATTGCTGTGATGCATATTGATGTATCACAATACCTATATCTTGAACTTGGCTCCTGATATATTCCTTTCGATAAAAGCACCAAATTTAAATCCGTCATAATTTTAATTTTCATTCAAAATAATTGTAGAATTAATTCAAATCACTGTTAGCAATAAAGATCTGCGCTAGCGCCGCAGCATCTACTGGGAGACCGAAGAGTACGGTAAAATGTTCCAACTTTCTTCGAGCAATCAAGGCTTAATACCGTAGTGAAGTTTCAAGTTGGGAAATTATAGGGCGCGGGGGTGGCGGGGGCGCGGGGCGGACGTCCGCCGCGTGTCATCTCGTAACATCAAAAATGCATTTAAATTCTGCGCAATAAAAAACAGCGGCGGGAAGTTTCGCAGCGGCCCGGGGATTGAAGACGCCTGCCAGCTCGCGCGCTTTATAGCACTACACAATTTCTGTCCACCCACACTTTACACGTTCCCCGATCTACTTACTAATAAAAGTGTCTCGCGGAGTACGTAGAGTGAGTTGTAGGGAAGTTGGCCCAGACCGATTCAGGATCTACACACTATTAGACCATAAAATGAACAGACTGGGGGCGACCCAGTGGCACCCAAACCAGTGCAAATTACGGAAAGGACATTTTCGAAATTTAATCAAACCTGCAATGACTCGGTACGGTGAGCCGAGCGGCCTACGCTCGAACCACTGTGCGAAGCGGTGTCACCTATTTAAATATATTTTTCTTAAAGATTTAATGAGTATGAGCTGAAAAAAAAAACTCGGCAAGAGGGGGAGGATTGTTAGTGCAAGCAATTGGCTCATTGTATCGGAGTACACTGGAACACTGGAGACTCTCATCTGTAGCCCTTATTTCTTGTTACTTAACTTTGATAGTACGGAAGCTGTTAGCTGTGTGGAAGTTCATCCGTGGTTTATTTTAAGTACCTACATAACATTTTTTTTTAATTTAGAATTATTTTTTACCTACTTATAACTAGTTTAAGCAGAGGGTTTTAGGAGAATTACGGGGGTCAATATTATTGGAATATTTGAGAACTATTAAGTTATCACCTACAATACTCGTAATACTACAGCACCTACATACTACAAAAATCCTACTTTAATTTTATAAATGCGAAAGTTTGTGAGTGTGGATGTATGTTTGTTACTCTTTCAGGCAAAAACTACTGAACGGATTTGGATGAAATTTGGAACATAGATAGTTTATAACCGGGATTAACACATATGATACTTTTTATCCCGATAATCCCGAAATTTTAGTTAAGTTAAATACTACGCGGACGAAGTCCGTGGGCACAGCTAGTATTTATATAAGTGTATATTGCAATTTGTTTGAAATGATTGTAACAGGTGATATCGTCGCACCACTCGTTAAAAAGAAAAAAATATACGCCGGGTCCCGCCACTTGTAACTTGGCCCCGTGGCCTCTCGGCCTCGTCGTCGGCCTCGGCGGGGCCGCCTTGACGCGATAATTAGCCCGCCCAACGCGAGTAATTGCGGGATCCGATATTGTCCCAGATGTTTCAAGAAAGTAATTTTGTTTAAACTTCTAAAAGTTGTTATATAAGTATAATTATGTTGGGTTATTTTATTATAATATATTAAAAAAAAATTATTCCATTTATTTAATATCATTTAATTCGAAAAATAATTAAATTGGAATTAAATTGGCAAGTTCAGTTTATTCATGTCATAAAACAAGTACCTAGTATTTTATACTCACTACAAATGAATTAAGCATTTCGTTACAAATTAATACCTATCGAAAATTTATAAATACTTTTAAGCACAAGGGTGGCGTCCAACAAATAATATCGCATTGTTACAATAACGCATACTAATTGCATCGTACCGGTGTATACTTTCATTATCGAAATGAAATATGTGCGCGCCCGCCCCGGACCGGCCACCCCTATCAATTACAAAGCAATGCAATTACATTCGGTACCTAATAAGCCACTCCGCGGCGCACGTGGAACCGGACAATTTAACAGGAAATTAAAGTTGGCGCCGCAAACCGCGTTCATTTCGCAATAGTTTGTCCAATTTATCAGTGTTGAGGGCCGTTCGGAAATAATCGTAATCGAACCGAGCACCGCTGAACAATATGGGCCGATGGCGGCCTCTCTAATTGGCCCTTACCTGGAGCGCACTCGAGAATGATAAAGCCCCCATTAGCCGCCCTATTATTTACCTACTCGTCATTAGCGTAGACTTCATTAGGATAACGAGATAACGGAGCCGGCTCGAGTGGGGCCCGTACGGTATTTTCGGTGTTTTTAAGGAAACACGACGAGGCATATTATCGAGCGGTTCAACGAGCTAATTATTTCCGAGTATTCTATTTCGAGTCGAGCGGCTCACGGCGGAACGTGTGCGAATAGGCAACGGACCACCCTCTAGCCGCATTATGGCGTATGTGATATTAAGATCGATATCGGAGGCGGGAAAAATGCACGTTGCATCGAGCCCACGGCGGTACCACAAAAAACGTACCGAATTTATTGTTAATTATAAAACTCCGGCGTCGAACATTAACGCGGAGATGCGGCGCCGCGATAGCCGCTCGTCTATTTATTTATTATTTAGATATCGGCCGATGCGGCCACGACTCCATATTGTTTCGTTGTAATGCCATTAATGACCTCGGTTTAAAGTAGAAGTGTTAATTTGATTTAAAATTATGCCCGCGATTACGATCGTTCGTTCGTAACGTTACTTTGTTATATATATATATATATAAATACGTTCAACTTTCGACCCGAAGCTTTAATTATGGCGGAGATCCCCGATGGAGGCGATATGGTCGCCCTGCGTTATAATAAGCCGACGATATTAAAAACTGGACGTACCTATATCATACAGGTAAACATTGCTGCAGCCTGCAATGCACTGAGAAAAAAAAAATCGACAGCACATGGTATTTGTAGTTCCTTTATTTTTATAGTTCTTAGTAATCGTTTTGTAATTACAGCAAAGATTTAAGAGAAGTATTCATAAATTATTTGCTATAATAAAAAAAAATACTAGGAACTACAAAAATAATTTGTTATCTTTATTTTTATCAGTGCGCGGTTTAATGCACAGCTTGACATTATAAAAATATAATTTATTAATTAAATCTGATTCGCCTCATCTATGTACGGTTTACGATATGCGTGTATATAGCGACAAATTATGCAAAAAACTTGCAATTTTAATACTCTCGTCCTATCAAGATAGCGAGAATGTTATCTGGTCGTTATTTAACGATTTTAAAATAATACTTGTTTGGATTGTCGGGATGTTTGCCATATTGCACAAATACCTACTTTTCATAACACTACTTATTGTTTTAAACAAGAAAACGACCCGGTTTGATTGCAGTAAAAATGATTTCGAAACTAGTCAACAATAAGGCTTTTGTGAGCTTTTATAATTATTTTAAATGAGCTTACACCTGATTTGAAATATTTTAGAGGCAAATTGCCGTGACCCGGCACTAAAAAAATTGCCATACAAATGTTTTACGTAAACGCTAGCTAGTAGCGAGCGTAAAACTCGTGGTAGACCTTCATCTGCGGAGCAATGAGTTACGAGTGGGGTTGGTCGTAAAACGTCACATTAATTAGCATGCCCGCTAATGAGGAGTTATGGCACTAACGAGAGGATGTACGGGAAGTATTTATTAGCTCACGACGGCGATTATATCGATACCGATAGTATACCCCGTGATAGGCGTTAGTAATAGTCAAAGGTAGGCTGGATTTATGAAAGTAATAGGCAAACCAAATAAACTTTCTTTCCATATTTCTTTCTTGACGACCGCTTGGCGCAGTGGTTCGACCGTAGGCCGCTCTGCTCACTGCACATAGAACACGCAACCAGGGTTCTATTCCCGCTGGGGTAAATTTCGGAAATGGCCTTTTCGTAATTTACCCTGGTCTAGGTGTCTCTGGGATCGCCCCTAGTCCAATGCACTGTACCTATAGTACAAGCGTTGCTTAGTTTAGGACCATGCAGTTGGTGTGTCAGTCTGGCGATATTATTATTATTTAAGAAAGTAATAGGCAAACCAAATGAAACTTTATTTTCCCATCATTATACAATGTGATAGAGAGGGTATATATAGGGTGTAACGAAAACTGATACCATGGATTCAACTCATGAATCCAGAGTCGGAATTTTTCGTCGATATATTCATGAATCGAAATCAATCAAATGTTTCAGCATTTTTAAGTTTATTTAAGCATCTTAACTTGTAAAATCTGAACACGGATACCAGCGATATCCGAGTCCGTTCTTCGAATGATGATAAGTGTGATTCAATGTCGCGCATCACCGCGGGAAAGAACAAAGCGAGCATTAAGCCCACAATGGAGGGGCGAAAAAGACGTTAATAATATTCGTCAAAGCACTCTGGTTACATTAAATCAATTTGCCCTTCCCCGCGGTAAGTAGCGAACGGTGTAATTGATAAGTTGAAACCCTTGTACCGAGAAGAGTACAGTTTGGCACTGCCAACACTCCGCCAGAGTTTCGCATCACGTGCGCTATGCCACCGCTCTTTATATAAATATGTTTTAGGCAGGCGTATTGATATTATTTGTTGCGAAACTACTTTAACACTACCAAGTTTGATATCTATTATTATATTCCAAGTTACTTATTTGATAATTAAATAAAAATATTTAAATAAAAAATTTAACCGATTAAAAAAAAGCTGTAATAATTTGGGACCATTTCTAACTATGATAGTTACCTCCCTAGGAAGTACCTAGTCCTATCGTGGTCTAAAGATGACACCGACTCCAAATGAGAGAAATTACAAGGACCCCAGTTATTTCTAGCTTTTCAGTGCACCCAGCATTTATTAAGTCGGCTTAATTTATTTATAAAAAAAAACTGTTTTTTTTTAAATTACATTAAAAAAAAACATACGAACATAGCACCTCCTCCTTTTTTGGAAGTCGGTCAATCATTAATCCTACTAATATTATAAATGTGAAAGTTTGTGAGTGTGGATGTATGTATGTATGTTTGTTACTCCTTCACGCAAAAACTACTGAACGGATTTGAATGAAATTTGGAACACAGAAAGTTTATAACCGGGATTAACATATAGAATACTTTTTATCCCGATAATCCCGAAATTTTTGTTACGTTAAATACTACGCGGAAGAAGTCCGTGGGCACAGCTAGTATTAAATAAATACAATGATATTCGCTATTATAAACTCTACCGGCTGAGTTATGATGTCACACGTCACTAGTATTGTTTTCGAAACTTTAAACGTCTTTACTTTTGCCAATTTAAAGATACTCGTATAAGACATAATTACCTTTTACAGTGCAATTAAAAATAGTCTTTATGTCCATTATACGACAGTACAGTGTCATCGCTGACGAGTGATTCAATTCGATCTAGGATGCTGGAACGTATAAAAAGTGAAAGCTCACTGGCGACCCACTGCAAACCGGCTAGCACGGCTGCGCTTTGCGATGGAGGTAATTTTATAACGTTTCTTATAATTTGTTATACTTTTAAATAGTGGTTAGTGATAGTGGAATACAATTTACGAATGGATGTTTTTAATATATTCAAAAAATAGGTTTTTGGTATCATTAATATAAGAAAACCAGTAATTATATAATAAAAAACTAGCTGTACCCCCCCGGCTTCGTCCGCGTAGTATTTAACGTAACAAAAATTTCGGGATTATCGGGATAAAAAGTATCCTATATGTTAATCCCGGTTATAAACTATCTGTGTTACAAATTTCATCCAAATCCGTTCAGTAGTTTTTGCGTGAAGGAGTACGAGGCATGCCTTTTAAGTTCTGTCGTTTCCATAATTCCCGGCAATTTTGAATTTGGAACTGTTCTATATTCGAATGTGTTTAAATTTCGAATCTCAAAACAGTTGAATGTATTAGGATTAATGTTATTGTTTAGTCACAGCGTCGATTAGAATCTGTCAGGTTACGTACGAAAATGAATCTTTCTAAGGAAAATGTTCGTGCAATAATTTTCTACAACTTTAGAAGAGGCCTGACACGGCTTCAGTGTTTTGAAGAGCTAATATCTGTGTTCAGGGATGAAGCCCCATGTCTGCGGACTGTCGAACGCTGGTATTTAGAATTCCAGCGTGGACATACTAGTGTTAGTGACAAATCTCGCGAAGGTCGCCCAAAATCTGCATTCACTGAAGATAACATCATTGGAGTGAGACAACTAATTCTCGAAGATCGTCATGTGACGTATCGAGAGATAGAGGCTCTATTAGGAATCTCAGGGACAACCATTCAGAAGATCTTGCATGAAGCGCTTGGTGTAAGAAAGCTAGTTTGCCGTTGGATACCGCATCTGCTTTCCGACGATCACAAGGCGGCCCGCGTCAGATGGTGTAAGAAAACTCTGCAAAGGTTCAACCGAGGAGAGTCAAATCACGTCTACGACATCATCAGTGGTGACGAATCTTGGATCTATGCCTACGATCCTGATTCCAAACAACAATCTACAATCTGGGTCTTTCAAGACGAGCCAAAGCCGACTAAAGTTGTTCGTTCTCGAAGCACTTCAAAGAAGATGGTGGCCACGTTCGTTAGAAAAACCGGCCATGTTGCGACTATTGCACTTGATGATCGTAGAACGGTTAACGCAGAGTGGTATACCACAGTTTGTTTACCACAAGTCATCGCCGAACTTCGAAAATCTAACTCAAAGCGACGCATCATCCTGCACCACGACAATGCAAGTTCACACAGCGCTCGTCAAACGATTGAGTATTTGAAGCAGGAAAAAGTAGAAATTCTTGACCATCCTCCATACAGTCCTGACCTAAGCCCTAACGATTTTTTTACATTTCCTAAAATTAAGAAAAGTCTTCGTGGTCAAAGGTTCCAGTCCAGTGAAGAAGCAGTCGACGCTTTCAAGTCAGCCATTTTGAACACCCCCACTTTAGAGTGGAATAAATGTTATAATAACTGGTTTGAGCGAATGGAAAAGTGTATTAAGCTACGTGGTGAATACTTTGAAAAACAATAAAAAGTACTATAAGGTTCTAGTTGTGTTTTTTTCTTCAAACGACAAAACTTAAAAGGCATCCCTCGTAACAAACATACATCCACACTCACAAACTTTCACATTTATAATATTAGTAGGATTATCACTTGCTTTTCAAAATCTGACAATAATAAAAGGCACATTTTGTAATTCACGACAAAGACCGTGTGCAGTGCATTTATTAATATATCCAACTTACTCTAAAACATTTCAAGAACGACAGCTATCTAGATAATCTGGCAATTTTTGTAAATTTAGTGATTAACTAGTATCATATCCACCGTGATAATATTTAGAGTAAAATAAATGTATTAATAAACGCACTGCATACTGTGTTTGTCGCAAATCACAAAATTCTGTCCTAAATGTTTTCAGATTTTGGATAAACTATAAAAATACTCGAAAATTTTGAATTTCGCGCGCTAGATGGGCGCTTTACCTTAACGCAGCTATACGTTCTAACTAAGAATTTAACGCCGATCTTATGTGTAAGGATGGTACTACGAAATTCTTCGTGCTCAGCGACCATGCTTTACCGTCAACTATGCCTAATGAACGAAAGTTCAGGAAGTGCTACTTTTGTTTTGTATAGCGACTCCCACCACAGAGGCGAGATAAAAGTCTACTCACTACAAATACCATATTACATTATGAATGGTAAGTGTAATGCATTTGCCATTGTGCTATCAATATTTAATCTTTAATCATGTGTATTGCGTGCAATCGTGCGCCGGTGTGTGTGAATGGTTGATCATAAAGGAGTGCACCGGAACAGATCGCACGACAATATCCTAATTCACTCGCGCGAGTGTAATCCATTAGTGTTCCCTCCTCCTCAGGGCACTCTGCCTTCCCCGCTCGCCCCCATCCCGCACCCCCTCGCGCGCCCGTACCAGCCTGTCATTCATAAACCTCCATATAATTTGTATTGGCACATGTTTCATATGACTAATGGACGAGGACGCATTAAATATAAAAATACGTACATAGAGTACATACAATTTTGTAATTGAAAGAAAAAAAATGTTAGTAATTTATGAATGTCGATGGCGAAAACTATGAGTGAAATGACGTAATCGCAACACTTTTTTTTCGTCACTGAAACATAGTATTTCTATTTTTCATAAGGAATTTCATAAGGAAAAAATTTGAGCTTACAGGTCGCTTCTTTTAATTGGTAATTAAATGTCGTAAATGCAAATTACTACTAGTGCAGAACCATCCAAGAAAGCGAAGAATCATCTGAATTGTTCGGAGAGTGTGGCGTTAAAATTATCTCACATTTCTTAATTCTCATCACAATAATAATTATGTACCAACTTTATTAAGACTAAGTATTCTTTTGCCGATAAAAAATATTATAATTAATTATACCTTGTACATTAAGTTTTTGCGCGTGATATGATTAAATTACTAGGTAAAACTGATAATACCGAATTCAATTATAATTAGTATTTAATTTTTACTTTCCTAAGATATTGATTTGTTTACAATTTCGTCAATTTTCCCGGAAGAACATCCACGTGGATATCATTACGCAGCTTAATCGAGATAATGCCGACAAGTAGGAACGTATTTTGTTTAAATTTCCATTCATTTAATGTTTGCTTTTCCCGAAGCTTTAATACACTTTCGCGCAGGCTACATGACGTTTTCAGAAAAATTAAAGAAAGTAATCAGTGGAATTACGGCGGCTACTAAAATATGTATTCGTCATAAAAGTATGCGTCGACTTCTGTCGGGGATAAATATTCATTATGACGGATCGCGCGGCGTTTTAGCGGGATTAAACGCTATTAACCTACGAGCCTGTGCTCTCAGATAAATCAATCGACTTTAGTATTTGTTTCTGCGCAGTAAACAAACTTGGCTCATCCAATTAAGTAATTTAATTTGTTTCGCCCCTCTTCTGGAAGCATTTAGTACTTAACCCATACACTATGTTATTTTAAAAATAAAATATAATTATAATTAATAAGTATATCATTATTATTAAAGCATATCATCATTATTATTATTTATTAAAGTGGAACTGGGCTGGACACCTCTGCCGCATGCCCGACGATCTATAGGCGAAAGTGACCACAGTGTGGGTCCCACACAACACCAGACCACGCGGCAGACCCAAAAGACGATGGCGGGATGAGCTCGACTCATACGAAGCACATTGGTCTCAGACCGCAACAGACCGAGACAAATGGAAGAAGGGAGGGGAGGCCTTTGCCCAGCAGTGGGACACTACAGGCTCCTAATAATAATAATATAATTATTATTAGATTTTCTCATCGCATGACAGAATTTGAAGTACAATTTATTCTAAGTAAAATTGAAATAGCGTTTACTTTTAAGAAGCTTATTAGTATTCACATAAATTACATGCATCAAATTCTTCTAAAACATCTAGAGCAAATATTTTAATATTATGTATTTTTTATTATAAACAAAAACAGAAAGGTCTAATCTGTGTTAAGACGTGTCGCGATGCCGTCACTCAATATGTATGAGCCGGCGTAAACATCACCGGGGGCACGCTTCATCCGGCCGAGAGCCCTCATTCGCCTCTAATTAATTACTCAACTCAGTTTCAATTAAATTAACTCGAGAGATCGGGGCATCGACACGCGATGAATCGATCCCGGCCGCGATTCGATTAAGATCGTTGATACCGATCAATTTTACTCGTTAGCTATCAATAAAGTTATTAAACGCGCGGCGAAGCCCCAGCACAAATATGCAATGATCAATGCATTTATTGAGTGTAACCGGATTTTATGGGTATTGGATTTACCGACAGATTTATCTGTAAGGATTTACGAAATGAAAATGTTCAGGTCAAATTGTTAAAAGGATTGCCGAGCTATAATTAAATATTTAATTGTCAAGTAACAAAACTCAAACTTTGTTTCAAAGGTTTACTGTAACGCTTGTGACACACGAACTCAAAATTTGTATCTCAAACACTGAGTAACACTAAAACTAAATTGGCCACTCGAAACTAGTTGAACCGAGTTTAAAACTGCGCCCTTAGCGGAGGGAGGGGACATTTTAATTACGGCGTTTAAGTAAAAGCGGAGCTACGTCTAGTCTAGCTGCATTACACAGATACGGCCACCAAAAGCCTCCCACTTAGCTAATGAAACATGTTCATGTAGTGTTTTAAGCATCGCAGCGGAGGCCGGCCGCGCATTGTGAGCGGACGCGGATTCGGCGGACTCGTCTCCGCAAATCCTCATTTACTTGCATTATTTTAATGGAGCTATTGTGGGCGGATGTCCTTTGTCGCGTGAGGATGCGGGGCCGCGCACCCGGCTGCGGGAAATGTGCCGGTGCATAAGTGCATCAGAGCTGCCCTGAATTCCACTGCCGATCCCGAATAAAATGGCCGAAAGCTCCGTTTCAATTTAGTTTGCATGATACCGGAGCGAAGAAACTAGGTTTATTGTCCGTCGTTAATATAGTGAAGTGTAACGTTTCCATTTACCTAATTAAGCGGGCGAGGCGGTCTGAAGGCCGCGTCGCGTCGTCCGCAGAGAAATCCCAAGGACCTCTAATAACTGGCTTCCCTAATAAGCTAAGAGGTTGTCTTACTCGTATAAAAATGCAATCGGCGGAGCGAAGGCCCGGCGACGTCGTTCAAACTTTTCAAATTTTCCACCCGCGCTACGGTATTAATTTTAAATTAGAGCCAGAGACGTAAATTGTCTCCACATGTGAACGACTCGTGTTAATTAAAGTTTCGTTTGTGTTAAAATATAACATTTTGTTTTTTATAGCTCTTTTTTCCTTCGAATGGTTAATGAACGTTGAACCGCACAATAATTGCAGTCGGGTTGCTAAGCTCCCCTGTCTGTTCATGCAAAGAAACAGATTTAATTTCGATAATGGAGTATTAATTTCGTGCTGTTCTCTACCCACTATTCGAGGCACGCATTCGCAAGGTATAGCGCACACTGGACGCTACGACGTTGGTTTAAAACG
Organism: Notodonta ziczac; assembly: GCA_918843915.1. NCBI lineage: Eukaryota > Metazoa > Arthropoda > Insecta > Lepidoptera > Notodontidae > Notodonta > Notodonta ziczac. Next base: position 4,295,222 of record OU974037.1, read on the forward strand.
TCAAATCGTGACTGGATTGCGATGTATTGCTCATAATTTTGGTCTAGGTACTTTTGATTTCTTTCACACGTGTAGCACGATGATTGGTTGTGATCGCAGGGCAGTGTGCGCCGGGCCTCAGTGTCACGACGTGATTAATTTCTGAACCTTCTGACGCCTTAACTACCTCTGTAATAACTAAACTAGACACGAACCCGGGCCCAATGAATAAATTAAATACTAATTTCTTGACATACTTTGTTTCGAGCGGATTGCCTTGCCAGTAATTACGGTTAGGTATATTATATGAAGGTTTATTATATTAAAATGGTTTTGTACTACTGTGAAAGTAAGTTCACTCTTGAATAATAGTTTAGTATTTTTCATTGCTATACCCTTATTTCCGAAAATCTTATGTAGAGCTTCGAACATTCATTTTATTTTGTATGTAGTAAAGGTGAGACATTTTACAACGATCTAGAAGACTTTATCACCTATACATGATTCAAAACAACATTTTAATAGTTTTGCACTACTGTAGGTACTCCTACTCTACCAAAAATATAGAGATCCTCATTTTGCTGATAAGTCATTATAGATATTTACATACAGCGACTGCTCTACGAGACTATTCTAATAGGTCAGGTATGCCGGCCGGTAACCAAAGAATATGTCAAATTCTTTACCGGTAACCTTAAGCTTATCAGTTGTCAGAACCAACCCAACACATACTTCCGCAGACCAATACCAACCCTAGTATAAGAGGCTGTAGGTTGGTATCAGCTTGTTATTGTCGATATATTTTATTATTTAATGGTAGAGTCCTGTCTTTCTCTTCTAATTCACACATTATTATTTTGTTCACGTATTATATGTATAATATTATCAGACACTCGTGTACTTGGAAAAATATTTTCCAACACAAAACAATAGGTAGGTTTAATTACTAGCACATAATAAAAGTATCGATTTAAATTGTTTATTTTTTGCTTCGCCGGTTGAAACGGGTAATTAGTGTGGGAGTGATTAGAGGTGAGAGCACCTGATCGGTCGCGACACGCAACGGTGCGGGTTCGACGCCCGGCCCGCTCTCACGAAGGGAGCTTAACTACTGGCGGGTAAAGTAAAAAATATAGACTAAATTCAAACAAACTGGCTATTAACCGAATAACAATATTCTCTCCTCGCAAATTATCCGCCATTATTGAAATAACAGACTTGTTTGTATTGCACTAAAGAGCATTTTATATTCAGGTATTTTAATTGTACAAACAGGTAGATATTATAAGTTGTGTGCCGACAAAGGGGCTCAATCTTTCTTTTTTTTAATATATTTCTTACACCCTGTAGTCAAATGCCGATTACATAACGACTTTTCTGCGAATTGTGACAAAGCATTGTGATACTTGTTTGGATATCGTAGGTAATCAAATTTACCAAACTATCAATAAACCACTATGGGCTGGGTCATCATCACACTAACAGACCGTTAAAGCAGTGACCTTGGCCCTTAGATATTTTGTTCGGAATCATCATTTGATATTTATAAACGACCGATGCAGGTTTACGTAGCTGTGTACAAAGGTGCACACAGCATATCGTGTGGGTTAGTGCAAACGACCCCTCGCTCGCGTGCCGCAATCACTTTAAGGCCGATTGAATTAGATAGACAATGGGTACCAGTCATCAATCAAAACGTCCGAGCTTAATCGTTGAAAGTGAATTATTTATCGTGTATCGCCGTTAAGCCGTGTCTACCAAACTCGGCTCAAAGAGTTGAGGATCTCACTTGTCCGGCGCACTATATTACAGATCAGAGGAACGGACCCCGCCCGCAGGCAGCCCTTTGTGCAAAGATTCCCGTTGCGAGGGAACTTTGATGTCGGCCCCGCCAGGTAATTTGGAAAAACGTTATTTAATTAACTTTCGACAAGTCTGCGTAATCGCGTTACAAAGCCGGTGAACGGTCAGTCTCCGGGCCACGGGGCGGTTGTGCGAACTTGATTTTTACGCCAAACATGCGCCCATAAAGGCGCTGTCGTTTTCAGGTGTTTTCCAATTAACATCGCGCCTTTGACCGCGTCCGCACAAAGTAATAACAACGGCCTTTGTTATTAGCCGCGTAGTTTTATTAAAGGGGTTAGTTAGTGGGTGTAATAGAGTCGCGTTTTGATTAACTTGCGTGCTGAACAAATTCGATTCGGAAAGGGAGAAGTGGCTAAAATGTATGGACAAAAAACTCAGAATCGAAACGAACGACCTTTTTACTAATAATTTGACGTTCCCCAAGGAGCAACTAATAAATAAAATATAAATATCGCCAGGCTGACTGAAAAAAACAATCTGTACTATGAGTACCGTACAATGGACTGGGGGCGATCCCAGTCACCCTGACCAGGGAAAATTACAAAAGGCAATTTCCGAAATTTACCTCGGCGGGAATCGAACCCACAACTAAATGTGAAGTGAGCCGAGCAGCCTACGCTCGAACCACTGCGCCAAGCGGTCGTCATAATATTGATTATGATCATGTGTCGAATAAATGTAATTTTCTTTATTTCTTTCACCGCGATCAAAGATCGTAGAACGACCTATTTTCGCCGTGCCTGTGAGCTAGCTATGTGGTAGTGATGAAATTGTTACTTAATTAAATGGACAGGACGATAGTTTTATGAGTTGCTGAAATAAGTTTGGTAGTGTTTAAACTTTGGAATTGGTTAGCGGTGCATTTTGTGAGCTGGAGCAAGTGCGGTGGACGCGGGAAGCGGCGCCCGCGGCGGTCGGACGACGCCGCCGCTCCACACCAAGGGATAATTAAACTGTGCGAAATACCCTGTTGTGCCCACGAGTAGGTACTGCAATTAAGGCATTGAAGGCCTTTGTACCGTCAGAAGTTTGCTGCGCCTCGATTGGTCTATTTGTGGCCTTGTCAAAGTTGAACAATGGTGTTTAATGCTGGTAGACCCAAGCTCTTATACGGGATGGTACAACCGGGTAAGTACCACACTCTCACAAAAAATAACGTAAAGTAACCATAGCTGCATTTCGCATGATGAGAGAGACGTCTCTCTCATCATGCGAATTGCAGCTATGGCGATATGCAGCTCAAACCCCTTACCTTCTCCTCCTGTTCCGTTCTCTTTCAGGTTTGCAACGTACAAGCAATGCCTTTGGTATTGAAAGCAGCATTTATAGGATGCAGTAACTGCTTAACTTGAGGCGGATTATACGCCCATTTCAGACCAAGTTAAAGATTTACATAAAAAATGCATTTGGTAGCGTTCGCTGCGAGTGAATAGCTCACATATAAAATCAGACCCGATCTTTGTGTGCTGTTCAATGAATAGCTTAATTGTGTTTCATCGCCACTTTAGTTGGCATACCTAATTATAATTTAAATTAGTTAACACATCTTTCGGAAGATATGTGATGGTAGCTTACCAATCGCACATACATGGGCTTCCGGCTCACTCACTCATCGTTCGAGACGCAGCTATGATACGGCGATCTTCTGTGAGAGGTTGGTACCAACCTCGTATGTGAGATGTAGAGCTGTTTTTTTTTGTTAGAAAGGTATTCTGATCGAGACTATTCTTAGCTAGGTTTCATGAAAATCGGTACAGCCGTTTGAAAATTATCAGCCCTTTTGGAGTTTAAATAATTCGTTGCATAGAGGGTTGTTAAAATTTTGAATTTTATATTATTTATTTACTGCATGTTGTATACAGAGTACTGATACGAATTTGCTAAATAAAAATGCAAGTATTTTTATTAGAGCAAGCTGGTTTACGACAATTAAATTAGTCCATAATACCTACAGCAAGGTGTTTCAGTAGTTACCATCACTTCCTGTTACCTAATCCGCACAGTGGGCGGCTCGTATCGTGAGTGCAAATGGTTCGCCGAACACTCATCCCTCTGTTTCGCTTATGATTCGTGAATTTTTAACTCGTCTGAGAGGTCTTACCGACCGAGCTGTGTTCTTTGGAATAACATCTCAGAACGGGTTATTTTTAAAACATACTCGCATTATTTTCAGTGTGGAATCTATTTCAAAAGTTTTTATGCATTTTTTTTGTAATTTTTAGATATAAGACTGATGAACAAGAGGCAGTGAGGAGAGAGAGGAGTGGAACCTGGAACATGGTCTGATGACAGAAGAAATGCGTCCGGTAAATACTGGGCTAGCATCGCACAAAACTGGAATGATGTTGAAGGATTTGGTAGCAGTGGGGGGTAAAAATATTTTTTCCAGTATCTTGATTTAAATGCTAAACTACTGAACCGATTTTGATGAAATATATATGGGACCAATGTGAACGTATATCCTTTCAAATAAAAATATTTTTTCAAATCGGTTTATAAATGACAGTATCTGAGGTAACAAACATTTTAAAAAAATACTATCGAATTGATAACCTCCTGCTTTTTCTGAAATCGGTTAAGAAGGATACAAAAAATAAATTAAATTGTCTGAAAATTTGTATCTAGTATTATTTATTGTTTGTGTTACTATTCTTTATCATGCACTTGATAATAACGTTTCACAACTATGACATGTGTTACGTGAAAAGTGCTTGTATTTTTTATATGTAGGTACAAAGTAGATATTTGTTCTAACCAATATTTCCTGTCCGAACTAGCCATAACGCTGGCTCTATCACCAAGGTGTCACTGGCTTTATGAACATAGTTACTTTTATCACGGCACCGCAGTTACCCGCCTTAGTGACAATAGAAAATTACACGCTTACACGCCGAACGACTGGCTAATTAAACCGTATCCGACTGGAAATTGCCGTTTATCAACATGGGACGGTTTTAAACATGTAAATAGAGCAGTTTTTACAAGCTCTACCGGTGGCCTCAGACGAAAAGGATAATGTAGACGGAGCGTGTAAAACTAGTGAGTGAATCCAACAAAAGTTATACTAAGTTTCTTTTTTAAGATTTGCTAATCGCGATACCCGATCGGGAGCGTAGGTCGAGAGCGTAAGTCTAATTACATAAAAAATAATAATTGTATTTATTTTGTATTGTGACATAGAAAAAGTAAAAACACTTGAGTTTATCTAAAAAAGACTCTGGATTGATGCTATTTAGTATTATATTAGTGGAGGCAGCAAAAGTTCTAACCACTCCGTCTACGTTATTATTTTCGTCTGAGCCAGTGGCGTATCAGGTAGTTCTACAGATAACAACTGGAAGCAAAAGGCGGTCGGTATTGTTAAAAGTCGATGAGGTAACTTTACGTTTATTTTTGCCTTATTCTTATTTAATGAAACAGTAACGAACTCTTGTCTGTCTGAATGAAAATAAATGTTTATGAACTAGGTGTTTGAAAAGTCCGAAATAATACATAATATTATATAGGTACTACTCAGTTCGATTATTTCACGAAGACGCATCCTGTGACTCTTATCACACTGGTATATAGGTCAATTTGCAATAATTCAGGCGTCACAACTTGTGTATCATTTGTAAGCTGTATTTAAGAGTTGCAGCAACCACAGACTTTAAAATACGCAACCAGTATTCAAGAAAGAATTTGCAGTTCTATTTTTAAAATATGGCGGGTATTTCATATTAAAAGAATGTGTTCAAGTGTGGATATTTTTTTTCACGCAATGCGACTCTCATGTTGTTTTTTTTGTGATGTCATCTTTGATGATAAAACAGGTGGTGTCCCGCGACTTTTTATACATTGTTTACATGTTATAAGTTGGTATATATAAAAAAAATAACGGATAAAAGAAACTATTTAGAAAAACGATTCTACAAGAAACGATTAATCGATCGCCGTGGACATTTATTAAACTAAGTGCTATTTTAAAAGGATTCACAAAAAACTGCTTTGTTTGTAAATCTATTTTCTGTTTGATTAGCCATATTTTACCGCACGGTTTAAATTACTAGCAAAAAACAGGCGACTTTTATATACTTACACAAAGACAAAATGTCCTTCATAGGGCAAAACCTGTCACTAACATTGTATTTTTGGAACTGTTCCATAATTAAAATAAATTTTAAAACGATATCTATCAATCAAACAGAATAGGAAATAACTTTACAGATAAAATAAAATTACAATTAAAAAGTATATCCTTATTATAATTAAGCTGATTGCCAATTCACGTCTACGTCTGGCCCCAAACCCCTGCCCGTTAGACAATAATTAGCCAAATTAATTAAGGTTATGAAATAATTAATGAACCTCACGACAGACGTGTCAAAATACACGTGGAGGTCAAGCGTGAGCCGCCCACGCCATGCCACCCAAGGATTAATAAATATTGTTTTGGGTGCGGTATAATGATCGGTTTGAATCGATTTGTAATCGATTAATCTAATTATTCGCGTTAAGCGATTTTTTTTGGTAAGTTTATTTATTTAGAATTATATTAATTTAATGTTTGTTGAACAAAATATTTCCTTTTCAATTAAACTAAAGTAAATTAATGTTGATGATGTTTATGTTTACTATCGCTTTCTATAGAAAGGTGTCCATTGTATAGACTTTTGTTAAATAGACGGGAGTAATATATTGTGCCGTAGCCTAGTTTTGCTTCCAGTTGAATACCATTTAATTATATGCCTTACAATCACGCATACCCTAAGTATTATATCGGACTTATTAAACACCCATAGGTATTTTTACAACATCCTAAGTTTTTTTTTATCGATCGATGGGAGGTTAAGATCAGTCGACATCGATCGACAGTTCTGCATAGAGCAACATTCAATCGATCATAGATCTACTGTCAATCGAATGGTGCTATAACACTTTAACTATCTGACTCTTTCAGCGTGTTTAGTGGTAATTGGTGTAATAACATAATGTTGAATGCACAGATATAGATTTACATAGATAAAGCATGTATCACGATTTGTATTAAAACCAAGCGTGCCAAATTTTTAACACGTACTGTAACATCATTAGTGACGGGAAATCCAAACCGATTCAAAGACACCGATGCCTCCGAAGCCCCTCCGCCCGCTACGATTCCCTCGAGTGATTATCTCGCTCATACTCATACTTTTATATCTGGAGTCGCGCGGACTGTAAGTTAGCGGCGACCAACCTTGACGCTTGGTCGGGGTTTCGTACACGCGAAGTGCATGCATTTGCGTTATCTATGTAAATCTGTATCTGTGGTTGAATGTGACATACCTCCTCATAGTCCCGGTGCGAGTGTTGCTGCGCGGGGGCGGGCGGCGCTCATTCGCGCGAGCGGCGCGGGCGCCCCACCTTGTTCTTGCGCATGGGCGCGCCGGGCGCTCCCGTCGCGTTCGCGCTCTTCATCAGCTTCTGCCAATCCTGCTCGCAGACTAATGAACCGGCGAGCATGTAATACCTACAGATATAATATATTTAAGTCTGGGCATAAGACAACACGGATAGTAAGCTAATTTAGATAGGAAGTAAGAGCCGTATTGATAAATTGATCTCAAGTCTGAGAGCGATCTTAAGTACGGTTTCGACGTGTCATTTTGTACTGGAATGACACTTCCAAGATCGCTGTCAGATTTGAGATCGACATATTTACTTACGGCCAGTTTTTATATTGCATGTAATGGCCAAAGATATTATGTCTTAAAGAAAAAGTAACGGTTAAATAGGTTTATTTTTACAATATTATAAGATTTTATGTAATCCTTTTCCTGTTGAAAAAAACTGGGCGTTATTAGGAACAAGCGATCTTGAATCTTTATAATGAGAAGTTCGTTAGGAAAAATCCACCTCAATGACGTTAGTAAATCGTGACTATCACTAATAACTAGGTAAGTATTTGTAACCTACGTCGGATTGCTAGGAAAGTGTCCAAATTACCTATCGCCCTGCATGAGGTGGGAACCGCATTTGGAGCAGGCGAAGCACTTTATATGGAAGACGTGAAGCGGCTGCTGCGGCGCGTTCGTCCGCATCACGAACTCGCTCGCGGGGATCGCCTGCCCGCACGCTGCGCACGCGCCGCCGGAACCGAACATTCTGGAACAATCGGAATTAACCTATCAGTGCATTGTTTCAGTGTTGCCAGCAGGCCAGGCAGGCCAGGCAGGCTTGTGTTTGTGTGGGAAGGGAATGTTTCCTTTCTGTAAAAATCTACTATTTGTACTCAATCAGTGGGTAGAATCTTCTATATTTTATTATTTATTTAATAGTGTTATGTATTAATACTGAACATTAATGTATAGCAGTTCCCTTCATTATAAAATAGAAAATATAACCCTCATCACGAAATCAATAAATAAATACACGAACCAAGCCTGTAGGTCAATTGGGTAATAAGATAAGATCGTAATCAAAAATCTTAAACCCATATTAAAACCCGCTTCCAATAAATGCTCACAAATATAGCAATTAAAATCTTAATTATCACAACGCAATAGCGTCTAATGAAGTACTTATAAGTTGTTATAAACGAGCCGCTTCATCGGAATGTGTGAATAGAAATTAAAATGATCGACATCCAGTTTCCTCGGCGGTAACTATTTCAACAAACAGTCGCTTCAATCCGTTTAAACGCTGCGATTATTGATCGTGAAGCCTTGATAAATGGATAATAAACGACATTGAACGTAAATCACTTGGATATTTATGATGCTAAGTATTTTAACTCTGTGTAGTGTCACCTAGGTAGGTAAGTACTTGGTAAACGCCCCGACACGGATGCAGGCAGACATACCAACAACTATGAAACGATGAGTTTTGTTACCGCGGGATTTAAAAATGTATGTGGCACTGAATAGAAAAGAAAATTATCCTCTTTAAGGCGTCAATAGCCTAGTGGTCAGAGGGGCAGCCGTCGTAGCTGATAGGGTCCGGGTTCGATCCTCATCCTGGCCATTTAATTATTGACGTTAGTCCACTCCTAATACAAGCATTAGCTTAGCTGAAGGAGCTAACGGGAATACTAGTGATAAACTGACATTGCTAGTAATTTTTTTTATAAAAATAATAAAAAAATAAGCCATGATGGAACAAATTGACTACAGCTGACAGCTCATATAAGGGTTGGCTCGATCGGGGTAGTACAAACCTCTCACAGAAGAGACAAGTAAAGGAGATATAGATTTACATAGATAACGCAAATGCGTGTACTTCGCGTGTACGAAACCCCGACCAAGCGTCAAGGTTGGTCGCCGTTAACGTGCAAGCAAAGCCTTTGGTATCGCAAGCAAGGCGGGTCGTGCGCTTGTTTGCAGACTTTGTTATTTGTATACATTTTCACATAAATAACTAACAATATTTTCTACGTCATTTCTACTACGGAACCGGTAAATCAATCATTCGGCTCACGTTTCGCGTATAATTAATTAGATCATAATGTATGTTTTATTGTCAATAAAACGTACGAAAACTTTTGATAACAGTATTTATTGTCACATTCAAGTGTCATCGGTGCTTATAATTCGCGATAAGAAAGTACCTAACAACCCGTTTCGAACACGTTCATCAGTATTTTCATTTCCGTTTCCAATTATGGGGCTAATTAATTATGTTGTCATAAGAATAATTATAGCTTGGAATAAGATTTAAATTATAATATACCTATAATAATTTAATATTTTACTAATGCTCGGTAATTTGAATAATGTACCTACTTACATACCACAAAACAATAATCTGATGGTATAAATATTTTCTTTTGGTTGGTACAGCTTGGTACCTATGGATTTAAACAAAGGTCAGCTGTCAGAAAGAAAACCATTAGTTTTATTTTTGTCGTAGGTAAATCATTTTTAGGATTTATTAATGCGCTATGCAAAATATTCTGCATTATGGAAATCAGGCCTTACATTTAAAACATGATACCTATTTGCCTCTACTCTCGTAGGTTCTACTCTATGTTGCTTAGGTATAATTAACTAGCATATCATTTATTCTCATAAATGATAAGTTATTATTAATTTTAATCATACATGATTAGATACCCTTTTTAAATATGAGCAGGTAATAAATCAATACCTAATTGCTTGAATACAGTATAGATTGTATGGTATGTAGCGTTAGGTGCATACGTGTTTTTGTAACTTAATTAACTTATAGTGAGGTACAATTAAACATAATGATATACCTACTTATCTATTACATACGCTCAGTGTTTTGCTACATCAGTTTTTAGTTAAGCGAGTTAGGAATGCAGTTCCAAAAAATCCCTCACTCTGCGAATGAGTACCACCGGCTGTGGCGGTTTAATAGCCGCATTTAATACTTAATGAGTCATTATTGCGATCGCCATTAGCGTCGCGTCCGCCGCGTTATTTACAACCGCCCTGAATATTAATAAATCGCAATAACAACCCGACCGAAGCCAATCAAAATTTAATTACCTGAGCTTCGGCGTCACTCCTTCCCGAGCACCGACATCGGGAACGGGTTAAAGATAAATTCGAAAGTCTTAAAAGATAAATTCGCTTCAATCACTTGGAGCAAATAGGATTTCGTTTCATTTACTCCGGTAAGAGCGTTTTCAATTAAGGAACGCCCGACAAACATTATCGGCGTATGTAGGTAAAATTAATTAAACCGTACCAAGACAAACATGTACGAATCTATTTGTGTTGGACGCTCGCGGGAACGCCCGCACATCCGGCAAGATATGCGATTATCACGGGAAAAATGTTCCAAGCCGCGACCCACCGCCACCGATACTCCTGCGCCTAAAGTCTGCTAATTTCAACTGCGAACAATCGAGTTGAAGTTGTTCAGTATTTGACAATTATGACAGTTTTCGGTAGGTTGGCAATTGCAAGTCGACCTGTGCCGATCAACTTTTAATATCGTTAATTCGGTAGTCTGCTAGCTTATTAGACACTCGATCAAAGATCGATCGAACATTGCTCTATGAAGAAACTGTTGATCGATGTAGACTCATCTCGTTTTACAATCGATCGACAGTCGGTCAGTTGTTGAGGTAAAGCCCTTCGAAGCCAACACATGAGAGTATACCATTCAGAACCAGAGGTTGACAGCGAAATAAATCTCGACGTTAACCAAAGTAGGTCGAAGTCTATGAATAACCAAGAATATATTGGGGTTTTACAGCCCGAGCATGTTATGAACACTCAATTTAGATGGGAGAGATATATTACGCTGTGATTTGTTTAAGTTTTACCAAGGCCAACAGACTCATACGTTAATATAATTAATTAAGAAAATTAATACGTTTATTTTGTAAAGAATCTTTCGGGCGTTTTCAAATCCAAAATTAATTCTGAGAACGGACTTAATTATAACGAGGACATTAGCGCACACGAAGTTGTTTCGTTTATTCGACCGTACCTGCTAGTTTAGTGAATTAGGGAAGGGTGAGAAAATTTACGAACAGATAAAGGTCCCGCTTAGTTGCCTTTCGAGATTTGTAATTTTATTCGCGCAGTAAGCGAGTTTTGAAGAATTTCTAATCGGAAACTTTTAGGTTTCCTTTCATACTGATATTAATTAACGAGTATGTGTGTTAACATGAGTTGAATAAATGCTAAAGTTGGGGCGCCCGGCGCGGGGCGGGCGGGGCGTTCGGGGCTGTACCTCTTCCAAGTTTATTTGCCCTCGTTACTTGTAAAATTGAATACGTCGACGTGAATCCTCATTAATTTAAGATGAAGACTGTATCTTGACATGTTATTTTATTCATTAAGCGAGCGCCTTGAGTCGCACGGTTGTGTACGCGTCGATTTCGGATTGTTGTAAGGAACATAATTTTAAACCTCTCGGCGAGATCATTAGAACGAGGGGTGCGTCGAGGGGGCATGCAAAACCAACTTATCACGACTATAATAAATAAAAAATCCAGGTAAACAGTAAAATAATAACGTAATGTTGGACCATTTGCGTACCTAACAATGTCGTGATAAAATATATTGCTGTTTGATTTCAGAACCGCTAAATCTATTAGCATAAAAGCTGAGCTTTTTTAAATCTATAATCTAAATATATATAACTCAAAGGTGACTGACTGACTGACTGACATAGTGATCTATCAACGCACAGCCCAATCCACTGGACGGATCGGGCTGAAATTTGGCATGCAGGTAGGTATTTTGATTAATTCTACCCCCAAGGGGATAAAATAGGGGATGAAAGTTTGTGTGGAACTTTGTCAATTAAATTCCACGCGGACGAAGTCGCGGGCACCGCTAGTACGTATATAAAAATTAATCTTTATTTCCTTGGTCATCGCATCACGCGTGCACGGATGGAACGATTTCGCTGATTCTTTTTTTGTTGTGTTTATTATTGTCAGGAGAAGGTAATTATAAAATAAAAAAATAAGAAAGCTGAGCGGATCAATTCGTATTCAATATTCCAAGTTAAGACAGGAGAACGTCTGTCGGGTCAGCTAGTATAAAATAATTAAGTAAACCAATCATAACAATGCGTTAGAAACTTGATTGGGGAAACTTAAAAAAAAGCAACCAGTGTGCGTAGAACCCCGTTATCATCACAGACAGAACCACAAAAAGGATTATCTAAGAATCGTAACAGGCTGTCTGGGTTGTCAGCGGGAGGGTGTGAGCGGAGTGACGGGGTGGGGGGCTGCGATTGGGTCTCCGAGACGAATGGCTCTCAATGGCGCGATGCGTCCGGGACGGGATAACTTGTTGCTTCTCCCGGCACCTGCCTTAAGGAAACATCCTTAGCTTTATATGATTACACTAGCTGAGCCCGCGACTTCGACCGCGTGGAATTTAACTTAAAAAGAGGCCGCTCCCGCGTTCTGAGCCCGCGCGAAAGGACCCATTTTTGTTGTTGTTGTTGTTTTTCTAAAATAAAAGCCTAAGTTACTCCTTATAACATCAGCTATCTGTCAGTGAAAGTCCCGTCAAAATCGGTCCAGCCGTTTCGGAGATTACCCGGAACAAACATAGAGACAGACAGACAAAAACATTTTTAAAGCGCGTTTTTGCTATAGGTGTCATTTGTACTTTCGTATGCATTTCGTGAAAAGGTGTTATTTTGATATTACAAACAGACACTCCAATTTTATTTATTTGTATAAATAGATAAAAGATGTACTATAGTGGATACGCGGACCTTGAGAACTAACTAGCAAATGAAATTGATATGACGTCACGCCAGTAATACACCTACTACACTGTTACTCCCGTAAACCACGATAGGTAGGGGTGTCAGAATATGCCGAGGTTTGTCTCTCGATGAGTACCAGGAAATGGCTACCTGCATGATTCTAATGTAAGAAATAAAGTGGGTGTTCCGTTCAGGTAACCAAGCAAACTCCTGAAACTAATTACCTACTCGTACCTTTAATAACCTAATCAACGGATTTAACAATTGAAATCAAGTTTATCTCCTAAATGTTCAGTCAAAATGAATACAACTCATAATCATTGTACCTAATAGTGTGTTGCACACACACCAATAAGTCATAGACGCCGCATTGGTCTATGTTGTTGCAGTAACAATGTACGTGCCAGTGTATCAAGTTAGAATAGTTATGAGAACTCGTTAGCTAGGCCCCTGATAGAGGTAATGTAATTGTAATAGGCTTGCCATTAGCTGAGGTTTACATGCAACAGTGTTTTAGCATTGAATGTATGAAATGATAGTTTCCTCTATATCGACAGTGTTATAAAACTCTTTAATATTGAACAATGTATGCTAGCGATATTCCATATGCCAACGAGAAGCGATACGAAAATGAAAGGATTATTTTATAAAATTAGATGTTTTAATGGTTCTTACAATAACCATGTCATCAGTACTTATTCTGTTAAGTATAGAATCTGATAGATGTATTTCTTTTCGTATCTTGTAAACCTTGCAGTACAATAGGGACAATAATAATTTCTTATTTTAATGATTGGTATTCAATTGTTACGAGGGATGCCTTTTAAGTTTTGTCGTTTGAAGAAAAACACACAACTAGAACCTTATAGTACTTTTTATTGTTTTTCAAAGTATTCACCACGTAGCTTAATACACTTTTCCATTCGCTCAAACCAGTTATTATAACATTTATACCACTCTAAAGTGGGGGTGTTCAAAATGGCTGACTTGAAAGCGTCGACTGCTTTTTCACCGGACTGGAACCTTTAACCACGAAGACTTTTCTTAATTTAAGGAAATGTAAATAAATCGTTAGGGCTTAGGTCAGGACTGTATGGAGGATGGTCAAGAATTTCTACTTTTTCCTGCTTCAAATACTCAATCGTTTGACGAGCGCTGTGTGAGATTGCGTTGTCGTGGTGCAGGATGATGCGTCGCTTTGAGTTAGATTTTCGAAGTTGGCGATGACTTGTGGTAAACAAACTGTGGTATACCACTCTCCATTAACCGTTCTACGATCTTCAAGTGCAATAGTCGCAATATGGCCGGTTTTTCCAATGAACGTGGCCACCACCTTCTTTGAAGTGCTTCGAGAACGAACAACTTTAGTCGGTTTTGGCTTGTCTTGAAAGACCCAGATTGTAGATTGTTGTTTGGAATCAGGATCGTAGGCATAGATCCAAGATTCGTCACCACTGATGATATCGTAGACGTGATTTGACTCTCCTTGGTTGAACCTTTGCAGAGTTTTCTTACAGCATCTGACGCGGGCCGCCTTGTGATCGTCGGAAAGCAGATGCGGTATCCAACGGCAATCTAGCTTTCTTACACCAAGCGCTTCATGCAAGATTTTCTGAATGGTTGTCCCTGAGATGCCTAATAGAGCCTCTATCTCTCGATACGTCATATGACGATCTTAGAGAATTTGTTGTCTCACAGTAATTATGTTATCTTCAGTGAAGGCGGATTTTGGCCGTCCTTCGCGAGATTTGTCACTAAGACTAGTATGTCTACGCTGGAATTATAAATACCAGCGTTCGACAGTCCGCAGACATGGGGCTTCATCACTGAACACAGATGTTAGCTCTTCAAAACACTGAAGCCGTGTCAGGCCTCTTCTAAAGTTGTAGGAAATTATTGCACGAACATTTTCCTTAGAAAGATTCATTTTCGTACGTAACCTGACAGATTCTAATCGACGCTGTGACCAAACAATAGCATCAATCCCAAAACTTTCAATTGTTTTGAGATTCGAAATTTAAACACATTCGAATATAGAACAGTTCCAAATTCAAAATTGCCGGGAAATATGGAAACGACAGAACTTAAAAGGCATGCCTGGTATACCCATTGTAAGGAGTTAGGTACTCTATAGTGTGTGTTACAGCAACAATGCATGATGCGGGGCGGGTCGCACCATAGTCGGTGTATCAAGTTAGCAGCTCGTTAGCTAGGAACTCGTTAGCGGCGCGTGCCGGCGACAGGCCAAGAATTTGCTAATGACACATGCTGCTCGCGGTAAGGTTGACTACCGACGAGTTAAGAGATATCATGCTCCTTATATCTACATTATTTGAAAGAGATTTAGATCATAACCACAGATATAGATTTACATAGATAACGCAAATGCATGTACTTCGCGTGTACGAAACCCCGACTAAGCGTCAAGGTTGGTTGCCGCTAACTTACAGTCCGCCCTACTACAGATATAAAAAATATGAGTATGAGATATGAGTATAAGCGAGATAATCACTCGAGAGAATCGTAGCGGGCGGAGGGGCATCGGCGGCATCGGTGTCTTTCAATCGGTTTGGATTTCCCGTCACTAATGACGTCACAGTAGGTGTTAAAAATTCGGCACGCTTGGTTTCAATACAAATCGTGATACTTGCGTTATCTATGTAAATCTATATCTGTGCATGCCGCCGCAACTAATTTGTAAAATCAATGTTCGTATATAATAACGGACGGTTACAGTGGTAGAGCCTAGCTGTACGGGTTGACTGGACCGCGGTAGTACCTCACACAGAAGATCGACATAATCGATATAATATCGGCATAAAGTCGATATTTTATCTGCTTCCATACGATGAGTGAGAGAACTGGAAGCTCAAAACCCCCTTTCTTCTCCTTCCTTTGTCCCACTTCCTTGCAGGTCGCCAACGTGCGAGCGATGGCTTTGGTACTGCAAGCATATATGGACTAGGATTGCTGCTTAACCTCACGCAAATACTACCTTTACATAGTATAAAACAAAGTCGCTTTCCGCTGTCTGTATGTCCCTATGTATGCTTTGATCTTTAAAACTACGCAACGAATTTTGATGCGGGTTTTTTTAATAGATATAGTGATTAAAGAGGAAGGTTTATATGTAAATTACATGCATAGAACAGAAACACTGATAATTAATTGCATTCGTGCGAAGCCGGGGCGGGCCGATAGTATATAATAAAATACTATATATATGTACTGTATGAGTTGACGTGACGACACTTAATGTGTGGTAACCCTAATGGAAGCCGCGGCCGCGGCCGCGCCCGCGTGGGGATCGTAGGCGAATCAAGCTGTTCGACAAATCGAATCGCTTTAATGCAAGCTATATCTAGTACCGCACCAGCTGAGTAAACTATTACCGGATGAGCTTAACTAATAAGATAAGCTATCATTGATTGCATTGTCTGTCGAGATTTAAAGATATATTATTTTGTTGAGTGAGCGGGGAGTATAGAATTGATAAGTGTAAGTAGTATAAAAATGTATATAGAAATTATCGGTGCAGGGTTAACCGTGTGAGGGACTGGAAATTATACAATATTATTTCAGTAATTTTATTTAGGTCAATATTTGTTAACTGTATTAAAATTGACATAGAAGAACAGCCTCCGGACTAAGTTCCATAAACTCGTTCCAAACTCCCCTCCACACACTCTATCGGCGATTTTTAATTAAGTCTCTAGCGAGCAAGCGCGCCGAGTAACACCATCAATTCATTATCCTAAACTCCGCCCGATTGTTCCACGCTCGCTACTTACGCAAACTTTCATTTTAATCAAGCGTTTAATTAAAAATTATCCGAGAAAAACAAAATAAGCCCGTTATATAGGGGGGCGGTCTGAACTAATTAAGGTGCATGCGATGAGCCGGCCGACACCGGGCCGTGAGGTGAGCGTCCTTTAATTAAACGCCTTGTTCTGCTCCAGCGGCGGTTCCTCCGCTTAGTGGAACTATTACAACTAGCGTGGAAAAAACCTAACAAGTGTCAGGGCAGTCCGGTGATTGCGCCGCCTTGTGCTAATGACGGGGTAATTATTAGCGCGACGAGCGCGTCCCCGTGCGGCCGGAACATGTATTATTAAAACTGGGAGGACGGCCATTAGTTTAAAGCGCTTTATTGGGCTCTCAAGCGAAATTGTTAAGTGAAACTATTCTGGGATGGCGCGAATTAATTAGAGACCGACTGACTCGGATGTTGGCGAAGGAGCTTGTGTAGGTACCTACCTACCTATTTTCTTTTCAACCGCACATTTTGTGTCCGGGGTAACTATAATCTATGGGATCTAGGTTATATTATAAGAAATCAGAATATGTATATCGTTATTCAAAATCAAAATCAGGTCAAAATCTTTCAAGAAGTATAGAATACATCGTCGTATCTTCTATGAAATTGTAGCCACGAATAGCAAACAATAATAAAAAATGTAACAAAATAATTTTATGATTAATACTTTGTGGTAAGTACCTTTTATTTTAGTAAGCAGTTCCTACGAATAATAATTAATTAATAAAATGATATTTATTTTAAGTATAAGTATTTAATTTATTTTATTAAGATAAGTAAGTAGGTATAAAGACTCGCACCTCTGGGTTTTTCGAAATCAATGTGCGAATTATAATATAATATCATTATCTCTTGCTTACCATGAGGAAACGTTGCATGTCTTAGAAAATATAACCAATTTTAGATAGATGTGAAATCCGCCTCTGGGCTAGCGTGGTGGATTACCTATGGCTTGAATCCCTCTCGTATTGAGAGGAGGCCTTATCCCAGAAGTGGGAAGTTTAAAGGGCTAAATTAAGACAGTATATTATTAACAACAGCACAGTTGTGTTAAACACCAATATTTCATGTTAAATCTTACTTTTACTAAACCCTACTTTTTTAACTGCCTATAAAATATAACATGGATAACAACAAAAACGGCACAACAAAGTTTTCTAATTACTGTTAATACCGATATCAATTGAGCTGCGCTAAGAATTAATTATCTCGGCATTACGGTCCCTCATTTATTACTAAACTTTCACTAATCAATCTTCCAAAGAGTAGCCTACATAGCTTTAACATAAATTCGAAACAATCACCACTATTATGTGCTTCCCTCAAACATTAAGCTTTATGTTTATGGGCAGTTAAGTAGATGTTTAAACGTAGTTCGTGTTATAGAAAATAATGGATTTGCATATAAAGAATAGCTACTAGGACTGAAAATTGGAGTAGATCACAGATATAGATATACATAGATAACGCAAATGCATGTACTTCGCATGTACGAAACCCCGACCAAGCGTCAAGGTTGGTCGCCGCTTACTACAGATTAAAAAATATGAGTATGAGCGAGATAATCACTCGAGAGAATTGTAGCGGGCGGAGGGGCATCGGCGACATCGGTGTCTTTCAATCGGTTTGGATTTCCCGTCACAAATGACGTCACAGTAGGTGTTAAAAATTCGGCACGCTTGGTTTCAATACAAATCGTGATACTTGCGTTATCTATGTAAATCTATATCTGTGGAGTAGATCGTGACTTTCAGGACTAGAGTCAGTGGCAGAGCCAAGCTGTAGCCAGCTGACTACAGCTCATATACGGACTCTTGACCGGTGTAGTACCACCCTCACACAGAAGAACAGCTTAAGGTGGCTATTATAGGTGCGTTTCGTACGATGAGTGAGAGAGCCAGTAGCCTCCTCCTCCCATCCTTTCCCTTCCTTCAATCACAGGTCAAAATCGTGCGAGCAACGTATTGAGTATTGTAAGCATCTATAGGCTATGGTAACTGCTTAACATCAGGCGTGTTTGCCTACTTGGTTAGATTTTAGATACCTATATCAAAAACCTAAAGAAGTGTCTGTTTGTAATATAAAAATAAGAGCTTTTTACTTAAGGCTAAAGCGCCCATCTAGCCCGCGAAGTTCAAATTTCTTGAGGTTTTTTAGAAATTTTTCAAAATCTGACAATAATAAAAGACACATTTTGTAATTCGCGACAAAGACCGTGTGCCGTGCATTTATTAATATATCCAACTTACTCTAAAACATTTCAAGAACGACAGCTATCCAGATAATCTGGCAATTTTTGTATATTTAGTGATTAACCAGTATCATATCCAACGTGATAAATTTTAGAGTAAAATAAATGTATTCATAAACGCACTGCATACTGTGTTTGTCGCAAATCACAAAATGTTGTCTTAAATGTTAACAGATTTTGGATAAACTATAAAAATACTCGAAAATTTTGAATTTCGCGGGCTAGACAGGCGCCTTCACCTTAATGCATACCTACTTATAACAAAAAGCAATTTAATTTTTGTACTGTATTTCTGTTCCGGCTAACCTCCGAAACGGCTGGACCGATTTTGACGGGACTTTTACTGGCAGATAGCTGATGTTATAAGCAATAACTTAGGTTACTTGTATTTTATCGAAGTACCCCGCGGGCGGATCCGCGGGCGACAGCTAGTCATAAATAAATATTGATAAGTACTAACCCTGCCCCCTGTTTCGACGTTAATCTGGGGACGAAAGAAAAACATAATGTATCAACAGTTTTTAAGTTAGTTGCGTCGTGAATATCACGATTTACATCGATACAGACATGATATAATGATACATTTATCAACATTATCTAGCACCCCTCCTTGCTAGATAATAATAGATATTACCATCGATAGCAAAGAAAAAACAAAGGCAATTGATTGAACATTATTCCGATTATAAAGGGTGATAACATCAGGACAGGATTAGTGTAACCAAATTACAGTTTGATCTATAGATTTGCTGTTTTCTTAAGCCGCTCGAAATATGCACTTTTTGCTGAATAGTGCAAAAACTGTTTTTTTTGTATAGTTTAAAGTCGTCAAACAACCCTCTGATGTTAAGCAGTTACCGTAGTATATAGATGCTTGTAATACCGAAGGCATTGCTGGCACGTTGTCAACTTAAAAGGGTTGAGACAGAGACAGGGGAAGCCATGGGGCGTTGGGCTTACGGCTTTCCCACTTATCGTACTCAAATCTCGACAGTCAATATTAATGTCAAAGCGTAGCGTGTCTTGCCCTGCTAGTCCGAATTATTTGTGTAATTCTTGGTGACATCAAAAGGCAACACACTGGAGCTATTATAATATTTATATTTATATCTACTACCCTTTGTAATTATTGAATATAAGCAACTGGTCATTAAAAAAAAATACATTTAAAAAGACAAGCCCGCTGAGTTTCTTGCCGGATCTTCTCAGTCGAGGTCGGGTTTCGATCCGGTTGTAGATATAAGAAAAAAAAATGTAAAATTGACAATTTGTAAGTGCCCCCGTAGGCCTACACAAAATAAACGCTTTGAATTTGAATTGTACGAAACGCAGCTAGAATAGCTGCATTACGCTGACCTTCTGTGAGAGACCAAGGCTCTATCATTATTATTTTATTATCTTTTCCAATAACACTAGAAATATTCAGTATCTAAAAACTTATATTAGTGTTAAAAATTATTATAACCTTCATAACTATGTAGTTTTATAAGTACTTGTATGCTGATACTCTTAGAGACGTATCCGGTTCAAAGTCCAAGAAAATAAGCATTAATTTGCCGTATTGAAGTAATTTGCAATAACCGCTCGGGAGTGTTAAAAATAACCTAATAAAATTATTATTAAATTTATCTAAATACCCACTCAGGCGATAAGAATTATTTTTATAGTGGCAATGATGGAAACGCTAAAATTGTGTACGCATCAAAGAATCTACTTATAACGTCAAAATCCACTTAAGTTTGTATGCGGGCGTGTTAATGCACAAAAGCTGTTAATGAAATCGATATAGGAGGTAGGTACCTACTTTTAGTTTTCCCCAATGCTGGGTAGGTCTAGGTACCCAGCATTGCCAACGAGGTAAAATATCCAAATTAAGATATCTTTCCTTCCCAGCGTTCCTAGAGCAACGGATAACATACCATACCACAAGAGGGGAAATAATATTAATTAATCAACCAATTAAAACAATCAACTGACCGTATAATTGTGCACATAACATCTGTTGCACGCTTATTGCTCACCGGCCCGGGTGTCGCTAGACTGATGTCAAGTACCTATTATTAACTGCACCAATAATCGGCAATGTACATAAATAATATTAATTTATAAGCGGTAACATTTGTCAAAAGCCGCTCTGGCACGATGAGCTAATCGACTATCACCGCTAATTGCCGGCGCCCCACCGACGACCCCCCCGTCCCGCCGCCCGCGGTGGTCCCCCGGCTCCCCCAGCTTCCCCCTGCTCACCCCGCCCCTAACTAATTAGATAAGTTTGCAACTCGACTGTACTTCTGGTTCTCCACTCCGCCGGTAAGCATCAATCTCTTTAATTAAACATTTTTGACACCGCAACGATTAGCCATCGAACCCATTTCTATGTTAATATCGTGAATAGTTTTAATTTAAATGCAAAACGAGAAGCGAATATGGCCACCATATTGCGCGGTGTGTGCACACTGCACCGTTATAGGTTTTTTCAACTTTACATCACTGAATAAGGTACGTTTATTTACAAAATCTATATATTAATACGTCAAGGAAAACTTTCAAACGCTTAATACGAAAATTGCGCGGACGGCGGAGTATGAAATGTGGCATACTTATAGTTTACATAGAGAAGGAGTGCAGATTGCTAATATTTTTATACTATAATACTTAGAAAAACATTAAAATCAATAAATAAAACATTACACACACTATCATGAATTGACACACACACATTTGCAACCTCCACACCGACTGACTGCCTGACTGACAAACGGTGACAGTTTTTGGAGGGCGGACGGGACTTTCATAGTGCATTCTGCGTGCCAGTATCAAATAGTCTTTGTCAATAAAAACTTAATGACAATTAAAAATAAAATTTAGATTTATTGAAACGGGAATACTAGTATATATGAATGCTTGAATAATTATTTAAGTCATTTTATTCCGGGTTTACAGATAAATCCCAGACCATTGTTACAGAATAAAAACTTGACACACAACTTGATACAGAATTTATCGTATGTTGGAAGTTAATTGTTAAAATGCCATCATTTGAGTGAGCAAACCTGTTTTATTTACACTTTATGATTGTACGCATAACGCTGCTACCCGCGAGACGATTAACCGCGTTCAAACCGCACTAACCGCCGTCCGTAGCCGCACTGCGGGCGGCCGCACCCGTGGAGTCCGTTTGAAACTGCAAACAAAACTCGTGCGTACGAGTGTAGCAAGTTGCAGCTAGGGGGTAATTCTGTTAACCGTTCCAATAACGCCCGACTTGCACTAGGCTCGTAATACGTTAGTTTTCCTTCGTCCACTAACCCCTCGCCCACCCGTGCAACTCGACTCACTCGATTCAAAAAGTCTTTACCGTACTTCGACATTTTTGGCATAATCATAAATGTCAAACCAATCTACGATTCGAGTGCCCCCTAGAAGAAGGGAAGCCGCAGTTCGCATAACGACCGCAACGATTTGCGGGCTGATTAACTCCTGTGCGTATGGATATAAGGATTAGATCCGTCCATGGATTTTAGATTTATGTTTGCTGTGGCTGCGCTTAGCTGGATAGCTGGCCGCATCGCCGGTAGCGGCAAGTGCGCAATGACACTTACGTAAACTCGCTGATAAATTAGTGTTATGAAAACGAGTTGTGAGTGAAAGCTGTAAAGCGTTGGTATATTAAAGTATAATTATATTTTAACAAACCTTACGCAAATATTGAGTTCCACACATAAATTCATATGAATTCTACATAGTAGGTCGTTATCATAATTAATTGGTTATTGACTCCATTCCCCGCCCATTGGCGTGTTCTAATCGAACCATTTGTAAGCAACAAAAAACTAAGTAGACGACTCAATTTCGTTAATAGTTCCAGAATCGAATTGATAGATGTTAATACGATAGATTTTTTTTAACCAAACAAAGTTGATTTAAGTAAACAAATTTATTTTTTAATCAGTCGGAATTAGTGTCATTTTTGATAATAATCAATTTAATATGCGACTAATTTATGGCACCAGTCAATATATATCTAATAAAACAAGATCGGACTCCATTATAGATGAAGGTGGAGCAATAAATCAGGACATACAAAGGCACATTGTCTGTCGCTCAACCTGATTAAATAAATAACTAGGTGCCGATGCGAGACGCTTGCGCAGATGTTATCACAACTCCTGGGACATTTATAGAAGCGGGAACGCCGAAACGACCTCTATATAAGATAATAAGGCTTCAGGTATCAACATACGAAATCGTACGTATCTAATCGTTTGCGGTGCTCGGCGCGGGGCAAACAATTTAAAACTTTATGCTCCTCATCGTTTAAGTTAGAAATTGAATGGCCCGCGTGTCTCGTTAGTTATGTCCAGAGACGGCTGAGATGGATGGCAGCGAGAACAGCGAAACTACGAAGGATTGCACTTCATTTTTCAACAGTGTATAACAGTGATTCAACGCGCGACAAAAGTAAAATATAGATTAACTTGCAAGTAAAACGCGTGACGAATTAATTAAGCAAGACTTATGAAAATTCAATAGGAGATAGTAAAATTAACCATAAATCCAGTGCTTAAAGCCTAACATCGAGTTGTATATCTAATTAACTGCTCTCACATTACACACGCCACATGTCGCACACAATTTCCATGCAATACCTACTAATGAATCTCAACGCAAATTCGAATTTCGAGCCGGTGGTGTCCAGTAACCGTCGTTAGGGCGCTTTATTTAGGGTAAAAGGCCCAGTAATTGGCCCCGCCGGATGCAGCGCACAGGTGCTCCGTGCGTGCGCCCTCTCGCGGTGGGCGCAGGAAATGAGAGCCAATTTGAATTTCTTCCGGAACGAATCGATTAATTGGAGAGCTATTAAATTACGTTGCTTATGAATATGCCCGACGATTTTGTTGTAGTTATTTCATATTTAAATTCACACCTGTAACAAATTAAGTTATTCAATAAAATAAATACTTAGAAGAGTTTGTAGTCCTTCATTGCAAGCAAATCATATTCATAAATAAAAATAACTTTATCATCAAATCTTGTAGCAGCAATAACCACTGATAGGATAACTGGAAACGAAATCAGCGCAACAACTGCATAACGGCACGTATTTCATATTTCACTCGATCTTGGCTCGCCATCGCGAACAATTTGTAACGTAAAAGGGTAATTAGGAGTTTAACCTGCACGAAAATAAAGGAATTATTAGAAAACAATCCGGACAGAGCCAACGGGGGAGGGCTGGTCGAGGGGCGAGGGGGTGTGCTGTGCACGATGGAAGGGTGTCTAATTAGGGAGTGGGGGCGAAGGTAATGAGCCGCGATCGCCGCTCCGATATAACGAAGGCTATTTACGCGGTGGTCGCTGTGAAAATTGCGAGCTTTTGTTTTAAAAGCGGTTACCGTTTGAGTTTTGCGATTAAGGAGTTTAATTAGACAGTGTTGTTTACAACCTCATTACGGTAGGTAACGTCGGTGGGAAACGGCCTCGGTTATCGGCCGATAATTTATGAAGTTGAAAAATGAGTTTCTTGCCGCTAAGTAGATTCTGTTGTAGATTATTACCAAACAATCCGGGCTTATGAATAAACATGAGCTCAATTCGCTTGCTTTGCTATTGAAATAATGATTTTCGACCTTATTGTATTTAACTCAAAGTGATTTTTTTATATTATGGTTTTCGCTCAAACTTGACCTTCAATTGTTTTAGAAAATTACACCGCTCATTTACAGTCGATATTCGCTAAGGCCGATAAGTATTATAACTACATACTTATTTCTAATATTTGAGAATCGTCTTATTCTTCGTTTTATATTTTAATGATTGACATTTAAAACAATAGCCATAGTTGTAAGTAACTAAGTAATTCGATTTCCCCCTCGATTTATTGCTTATTGAAATAATAACTGAATATGGGTCTGGGCCACAATCTCGGCCGAGGACCGGGCCCGTCACCAGACAGCGCATCCCCGCGACTCGCGGACCCACACAAACGCGCGTTTTTTGCGGCAATAGACGGCCCGCCGACATCATTAACGTATCGGCCGCTGTTATCCGCTAATGTGACAACAACACAGAGAAACCCCGCCACAAATGAGGCACCATCCGTTATTAGGCCGTGGACACACCAAAATATATTTTTTTAATGTAGAGACGAAAATAATTGGGTTTTTATGTTAGCATATAGGCGGCGCAAGTATTCAACAGTTACTGTTAATCATAGGAAGGAAGTAATAGGTCAGTTATTCTAAGTTAAGATCATAAAGGTATTATTAATAAACCGATTTCAATTCAAGTCTGATTGCGAACTCGGAAAGGTCATTCTATTATTTTAGTTCTAGAGGCCCGTATTAATAAATCCATCTCTAATTTGATAGCGAACTTGAGTTTGACATGTCATTTTGCACTGGAATGACATAAATATGACATTTCTAAGATCGGTCTCAGACTTGCGATAGAATTATGAATATGGGCCTGAGATGTAATTTTGTATGTATCAAAATAGAGTTTAATCTCAAGAGCGTATTTATTGAAGTTTCACATAGATTATATTTATGTACTCGAATGTCATGATACCCTATCGCAATATACCATAATGACCTTTGCAACAACCAGCAGGTGTATTTTAATTGTAATTTAATTATTTGTAACATTTTCGTAGCGCGTGTCCCCCGTGTACTCAGTGTGCCCCGGGCAGCGGGGGTGTATTCTAATCGCGTGTTAGCGTGCCCCGTTTTTGCGCTAACGAACAGGTCGCGTTAAGGCGACGTCGACGCTGAATCGACGGAGAATTTCGCCTCATTAAAAGTTGCGACCTGCCGACGGGGCAATTTGGAGGCTCGCGACTTCGCCCGCTACTTATTAACGACCAGACTTCACTATCACTCCGCCTCGGGACGTCTTCGTCGCGTCCCTTTATAAATATTTTATTTGTAGTGCCACTATTATTATCAGCATCCCTCGCGTGCTGCGGTCTCCGCCCCACCTGCCCCACTCGAATTAGTAAACAAACGTCTTTACGAGCGGTTTTACGAGCCCAGCGATATTTCGGTCTCGCGCACGCCGTTTTACGACATAATGAATTTGTTGATGAACTAGGTATTAGAAAGTTTCGAAATAGACACGTTAGAGACCGGCGCGTATCGGCCGCGGCAGAGCGCGTGGCCCTGTTTGTTACTCTGCTCAACTCTGCTGTGCGGTACGTTTTATGGTCCATTATCGTATGACACGTCGAATTTTATTTTCTCCACAGCAATGCGATATCTGTGCTTTGGTGCATTGAGCAGTACTAACATAGCTAAAGCCTAGGTACGTTCCACGTGAGCACATTTGCCGATCATAACTAAAAATAGTTACAGAATGTAAACATTAATAAAATTACACTAGTAAAATGTAAAATTTAACGATCGCTCAGAATGATAGTAAAATATACATTATACATACAAATGAGGCTATTAAAAAATATTTTTATACTATTTTAGAAAAAAATATTATAATGATTACATTCAGTCAGTTATATTATTATGAGTAGCGTTTTAAATCCGTAAGGAATTTTGTCTGTCGTATAAAAAGGGAACTATTATAATTGAGACAGTACGTGTGGTTAAGTTAAGCGCTTATCCGCCATTAAATTACGAGCGCCGTGGTACATGATTAAAGCGTCTTCAATAAACTTAAGCATAAATTTACATATCAGTACCGGCATACCTCCGTTATTAATAAGTAAGTCGTAGTAAGTTAGTAGTGCAGAGAGAACGCGTCTCATAGTTATGGCGAGGTTAACACATGAGGTTAATTAAGATCAGACGCGGGACCTATAACTAGCTAACGGCGCCGACACTCCGAGCAAGTTTACTGAGTGCTTCCCCTTAATTGATACGATTTGATCGTCATCACAAGCTCCTGCTTATTCCCGGCATAAATTTAATTAAAATTTATGTTACGATAATTTGATTTATTTCTCTGGATATACGCATTGACGTTAGTTGCCTCCACGGGCGATACGCAAAAAGGGAATACGGAAGTGAAAACTGACAATAAAATTGTACATCGACAAATCAATACATTTTCGGCACACGAACTGTGACAGTGGCAATCGTAACAAGAGGCTGGCACTAACCGAATCTCGGGCAGTAAACATTATTAAAAATTCCTTTGACAGCGGTGGCTATCGAATAATGATTTGTGTACGTCACACCGGCTTCGGCTGTCATACTTGCGCCAAATTTTCACCCGGAGCGTATTTTTTACTATTTTTTGACGGCCAGCCGGACGCCGGGCGCTGCGTTTATTTATTAACGAAATTCGTTCGTCTATGTTACACGTATCGTTCGGCGTGCGTAATTAGAGCTCGACAGGGTGGGAATAGAGTATAATATCGAGTGCCGAGGTGGATACGCGTTGAGCTTTTTCCCACTGAGCGGGTATCGTTTACGAGGCGGCACAGACGCGGCGCGACGCAGCGCGGCATTGCGTCCGCGCTCCACCCATATCAATTTCGAATAGGTTTCCTATTCGGCCGGAGAGATTGCGTTCTGATCGTTTTTTGTGTAAAACAGTTGCCCTAAATTAAACGTTTTAATAATAGAATAGAAATAAAACCGGCTCGGTTCTGTTGACACGGCGACGTGGGATATCGAGCGCGCAGTTTGATTTTAATATTTCATTATTCGATCGGTAACTAGGTATTTGCGGAGGGGCGACCATCAATTGCGCCCACACTGGACATTGAAGTGATCGATCACAAACTGTTTCCAATTAGAGATGTGCAGTAACAAATCAAGGTGCGGATGTTGGTAAGGAGTACGGTAATTAGAGGTGCCCCCGCGAACTAATCAGGTGGCTAAATAATGTAGTCGTGACGGCGTCGTTAGCGCTCGTGAGACAGACGTTATTAATTAACATCACATCGGGCCACCCTGCGTCTCCCCCGCCGCCCCGTCCCGTGCCTAGCTCTCCGTATAGATCATATACCTAACTTGTAATTAATACGACAGGTAGAACGAACAGGCGAACACTGGAGCTATTATACTTATATTAATATAATAATATATACGACCCTTTGTAATTATTAACTACCTGTATATAAGTAACTGGCGATATATAATAATAATACATAATAATATTTATTTATTTTTTAAATAATAAGCTGTATCGAAAGGTTGCAGCCAGCACTCATAATAGTATTCAAACTGAGCTATGAGTGCTGGAAAAAGTATATATAAGAAAATGTAAAAAGACAAGCCCGCTGAGTTTCTTGCCGGATCTTCTCAGTCGAGCTCGCGGTCCGTTTCGGTTGTATGAGATATATGAAATAAAATAAATATTTGACAATTTGTAAGTGCCCCCGTAGGCTTAAACAAAATAAACGCTTAGACTTTCACTTAGAACATATTATGTCAGTCTCGTTTCTATTATCCCCTTTATAATCAATGACCCTAAATTTTGAGTTGTGCAAGTTTTACAATGTCGGCAACCAAGCTTACGGCATGCCTGATGTTAAGCAGTTACCGTTGCTAATAGATGCTTGCAGTTGACATTGCACGCACGTTGCAGGCATAAAGGGGAGAGGGACAGAGGGCGACGAGGAGGGTCGCCTCCTCGATCATACGAAACGCAGCTATAATAACTACTTTCGCCGATCTTATGTGAGAGGGTGGTACTATCCCGTTCAAGCCAGCCCATAAAGGAGCTGTAGTCGGTTGACCATAGCTAGACTGCACCACCGTTACTATTGATTCACTAGAAGTTTGCGTTAATTGCAACCTTCCTCAAGATACTGTAATAAAAATGGCCTGAAAGTTTATTAATAATTGTGTTAATTAAGGACTCTGAACCCATATCAGAGGTGAACGCGGCCGGGCCATAGAGGCCCGGAAAAAAAAAAAAAACCTTCCTCAAGAAATTAATTTAAACGTAACCGAAAGTCGGGAGAAACTCTTACATTTCCGATATCGGCATGGGCCTTGTTTTTTAATGAAGGTATTGTTTTTTTTTTCTCGCGATCTACTTAACCGATTACTTCGATGGGAATCGTTGAAAGTTCGCTAACAATAGTTCTAGTTATAATGGCAAAAGAATAAGCGCCACTTAAAATTTTCCTAATAAACCCATTTCTCTCTTCTCATCGAGATTGTTTGATGACTTACAAACTTATACTGAATTATGATTGTATCCAGAGAAGCGCTCTTCTTAGTTAACTAATGATTTTAATTAAATAATAAGTACTCGCTATGACCACGAAGTTACCGCAAATAATAATTAATAAATAATAAATATCGCCAGACTGACACGTCAACTGTGTGGCCCAAAACGAAGCAACGATTGTACTATGGGTACCGTACAACGGACTGGGGGCGATCCCAGTGACAACCAGACCTGGGCAAATTACGAAAAGGCTATTTCCGAAATTAGCCCTGTCGGGAATCGAACCCGCAACTACCATGTGCAGTGAGCCGAGTGCCCTACGCTCGAAGCCAAGCGGTCGTCAAATACTTAGTACATTACAAACCATAAAGTCAATAACAGATTTTAACAATGAATTATTATTAATATTGTTTAATTAGTATAGGTTATAGAATAAATAGTTCAACGATAATAATAAAATACATGAGTTATGTATCAGCATTAACCGTAATAGTTAAAACTAGGCCAGCAATGATTTATTAGCTTGTATTAGTGTCAGCGCAATACTCATGTTGCTTAATTGCATTTTACAAATGCAGTACAAACGAAAAGTAACTGTATATTGCTTAGCCGATGAGTATTAAGTCATCTGTAACACCTCATGTACTAATATGATCTATTTTGAAAATAGCATAATATGTTATCTACCAATAACATTAAACATAATAGGAATATGTATCTCGCTAAGTATGTGTCAAACAAAAAGTAGCGCGTTGAAATCGTTTTATCCGTTCTAGAGCTACAGTGTCACAAACAGGTACATAAAGACATCAGATCATTATAGCAAACCTTGTTGGGATTAAGAAGACGCTACACATTAAAATCTAACGAATGATAAGGTTCCTAACGATTTGTAACCTTGTAAGTTCTCGGATAGACAATAAAATCGTGCGCTCCGCCGAAACTTTAGTCTTACAAGCAAAGACCGTCAAACATAGTATCAATTTAATGTAACAGAGACTTGGCCGTGTACAAGATCGGTTCGTCTGGTGATTCTCGTGGCGTACACGAATTGTCGACTGGCACGACGCTCGCCAAACATGGCCGATGACGCTTCTCCAAATTGATGACGACAAATATCGGGACCGTGTTATCTGCGACTTGAGGCCGCCCTCTTGCACCGATCGATGTTTGCAGTTGACGAATTGCTATTGAAATTGCTTTCGAGCAAACGTCTCTAGATTTACCCCAGGGTTTGAAGTCTCTATCAGTGCTTGAAGCTCGGCATAAGAAGGCAAATAAATTATATCCTAAATAGTACCAAAACTGCCAGTGTGACCTATAAGAAAACCTATAAGAGAACCTGAACAGCCCTTGATTCCTGCAACATCGACTTAACAGTTTTCATGGCACAGAAGTAGATCTATCTCTGAACTTACGGCACAATAGACTATGCTCGAAGGCCGCCCTACAGTCTTTTAATACTGTGGCCACACTGCCGAAGCAAGGTTTTCTTTATAATTATTGATAATTGCTATAGAATGAGCACCATGTTTTAATTGCAACTATTTAGCCACAAGGTGACCATTTTTTTCAATCCAGAGTGTAATTAATTTATAAAATATCATTTAAAATGTAACTTAAATGAGTTTATCTATAATATAGGCATACGTTCTCGAAATATTATCACACTAATACTGTATTAATGGTTACTTTATAATAATGAGTATAACTTGCTAGACAAGTTATGCAATGAATCTTATTTATCGAGTATGCTAATGTATTTAAATTTAAATCCATTAGTGTAACGTTGCGAAGTGTTTGCTTTGTATATATATAAGTTTACATTCAAATTTAACTACTCAAATATACATTATAATCGCGAAAGAACCTTTGTTTAAATTCTGGCTTTACAATTTGTAACAAAATTATTTTTGAAGACTCTATTTGACTAAGACTTTTCCTGGTTTAGGCCGGTTATTGTTTGAATTCAATCGTTTAGTCTGGCATTCTCAAGAGTTTCTCTAGATCGTACGTAATCACATAAATTATATTTCCTAATAAGTTCTTGTCATCACTTTATTTTTGAGATCTGTTTTTGTAGATTATACATAGAAATTATCAGAAACACCCGCGGAAACAGGAAACTAAATTCTTTGATTTATATCGCCAAAATTTCTATAAAATCGTCTAAGTAATTTATTTTACATCCGCAAGAACGTCAATTATAAATTAAAATCTTAAAAAAGACGCCTTTATAATATATTTTATGCATTAACCTTATCGAAAGTAGGTGCGCTAATTTAAAGAAATACCATTATATCTTAGGTATGACGTCAAATTGCGTATTTCTAGTTGTTGAGTCCGTGCATTCTGCAGTGATTTACACATGGGGCTGCGTTGTCGGACCGAAGGCATATTGCCCGTCGTGCGCAGTGCCCCTCGCTAAATTGCTCCCGACTAATGCACCCACCGACGGCCGGCTAACTGCATCCGACTTAACAGACATTTATCACTATTTCGATCGACTGATTAACGATTTTAAAACACCTTTTAATTGATTTAAGTGTGCATTTCCGTGTTCCAGCAACTTGTTGTGTAAATCCGTTGGAAGTATTTATTAATTAATTTTATTGCTAAACTGTGAATTTACAAGACGGTAGTAAATCACTAATGTTTCGATAGTCCGACACTGAACATTATTTATTACACATAAAATGTTTGATAGACTTTCATATTGATATATATCTCAAAATTCGTGCTAAGCATGACAGTGTATCGTGTTTTGTAGACCACTTTGTATTAGAGTGACCGTCCACTTTCCTTTGCTATATAGGCCCGCCCGCTATATTTTGTCATCTTCACCCGACTAAGCTCAAGTTGACAGGAAATAAAGCAATCCTATTCGTCGAAACGGCCGGGCCCGCTTCATAGCACAGCTAAGTGGACGGCCACCTTTAATGTCAGTCATATATAAAGTGCAAATAAACAATGGTAATAAGCCTTTATAGCATGTAAATAAAATTCGGAGACTATGGTAACTGCGTACCATCAGACGGGTCGCTTATTTACCGACTTTGTTATATAAAGAACCATCAATATGATCCTTACAACATGGAAATAGAGAACTTAACTTCCAGGCAGGACGAGACAACCACCAGTAATCGAATTGTAAGCGAAGATCGGACGATCTTTAGTTTCTATTCTGGGCTGCTACTCTGCAAATCGACAACGATACATTCGAAACGATACGACATTACTTCGAATATATCGACCTTACCCTACTCTAACAAATGTTCGAATTCCTTGTCGTGTATCGTATCCATAGACTATGTTCGGAGTGAATGATACGAATAATAAATGCAAAGTTTGTTGAAAACCTGAATATTCTCTATGGCCTCATTTGTTTTATCTGTGGGGCATAGACACAAAAATAGATAAAGAAACTAATATTTATACATAAGACTCGCTAGCTCTATCACGCTCGCTGTTTTTTGTATAGCGCTATTTCACTTTATCCATTGTATTATCTATAGACTTTTTATGTATGGTCACAAGCGTATTGAGTTAATCTGTGGTCATAAACCTAAACAAAACTTGCTTTTACTTTTATTTTATAGCTTCTTGACAAATTAATCATCGGGAATGCTTATATATTATTGAAAAGTTCCCGCATTTGCTGCCTCCTCCTTCTATGGGCAATATTTACTTTCCTGATGGCTTCAAAGGGAAAATCATGACATTGTAATCAAAAACTTTTGCAGAAGTCAGCAGAGGAGCTCATGGCTACACTGATCAAAACATCAACATAACATTTCAAACATCTCATCATGCAACTGTTTTATTCGTTTATTATTTATTTATCACTAATTTAAATGTCATTTTACACCGAATTGCTATAAAATTAACCAAACGATAATGCCGACGACGTCCTAAGAGGTGTCGTTGAGATTATCGCAAAAATTACGTGTTGGTCGTTGTCAAATTCGAATATTCGTGTCCGACATTTAAACCTAAGAGTAGGGTTAAGCTCGATATATCGGATTATGAATCGTTCGTTCCGACATCGACACGACACTAAAAACGATGGAACTTAGAGTAGGATTCGACACGACAAATGTCACGATATATCGATTATCGTTTTCAAGAGTAGCACCCCAGGGTCCATCGACGGCCAACGTCCGGACAGAGATGAAATTAATCTGGACATGCGCCACGACGTAATCCAATCGCGGATGTCCGTCTTTGCCTTTTAAACAGATCAACCAAGGAAGCAAGCCTGAGTCACTTGCAAGTTCGGTCAAACCTCTGAAAAGGCCGCAAGCGTGTTTGGCTATATGGCCAGTCGAAATCTATGAGGTTGGTTTCTATTGAAACGGTCGAAATGCATTCTGTCTAACCAAATTATTCACTGAATTATGTTTGTGGGTTTTCAGTGGTCAGTCGAATGAATCGTACCTACCAAATAAGTCACGCTAGTAGGTACTTGTGTTCTAGCGTAGCTTATTATTATGGTACTTAAATATTTGTTTGTTTAAATACCACTTAGCTGTGTGGGACGACGGAATTAAGGAGCGTTAGCTCTCTTCGAGTATTCGGCGAACGTAATATTCAAGATGTTGATTTTTATAATCTATATATATATAACTCAAAGGTGACTGACTGATCTATCAACGCACAGCCCAAACCACTGGACGGATCAGGCTGAAATTTGGCATGCAGGTAGATGTTATGACGTAGGCATCCGCTAAGAAAGGATTTTGATTAATTCTACCCCCAAGGGGATAAAATAGGGGATGAAAATTTGTATGAAACTTTGTCAATTAAATTCCACGCGGACGAAGTCGCGGGCACAGCTAGTTTTATTATAAACGGCAAACAAGCGTACGAACTGTATGATGTTAAGCAGTTACCGTAGCCTATCGCTTGTATAATACCAAAGGCAGTGCTCGGACGTTGTCGCCCTGAAGGGCAGTGGGATAGAAGACAGGGTAGAGAGGGGTGAGATTCAGAAGTACTGCACGCACGGCACGAGTGGGAGAGCCGGAAGTCCAAACACCCCTGCTTACCCCCTCCCTCTGTTTTATTGTAACTTTTTTCTGTAGCCTCCTTATAATTATGTGCCAAATAATTACATAATTTCAAATGATTTCACAACGGTGTATTAATTTTAAATAAATTTCATAATCTAAATATATATATCTCAAAGGTGACTGACTGACTGACATAGTGATCTATCAACGCACAGCCCAAACCACTGAACGGATCGGGCTGAAATTTGGCATGCAGGTAGATGTTATGACGTAGGCATCCGCTAAGAAAGGATTTTGATTAATTTTATCCCCCAAGGGGATAACATAGGGGATGAATAATCCCGACATTTTTGTTAAGTTAAATTACATGCGGACGAAGTCGCGGGGCACAGCTTATATTTCTAAAACGAAGGGGATCGACCGACAGTCACCAATTTAGCACACCAACAGCTCAATCGGTACAGTATTTTTAATGAAGCCACCAGAGACATCATCGTCTGGCATCGCGCATCACACCGACATCAATTTGCGTACAATGTCAATTTGCGCAAGAGAGACGCCGGCTCCGGGCCGCGGGCCTCATTAGAGGCGAACGGGTGCAATTAAAGCGTGCGTCTTTTGCGCCGTAACGAGCGCCCAAATTGGACGCCCCGCCCGCCCTGGACCACACGTTTTTAATAAATATACGGTTTCGATGCAATAAATATATTCGCTGATGCTATCGTCGTGATGTGTGGTGGTTTCTTTCGGTTTAAATGAGCCTGTGGGCAGATATTGATGGGTTTGATAATGAGGGAAGAGGGTAATTCCGTTGCGAGGTTCTCGCTTTTGTACGAATCATGTTCGTTAGGGAAATTGCTGATAGATAAAATGGTTGCGGCTAAATTATAATTATTAAATAAATCTTAATCTTCATTCCTCATAAATTGTAGCCCTAGCTAGAATATAATGTGTGATATCTATGTATATGTAAAAGTTGGTTCTATAGGCGCCTCGTTAGCAAAGGGTTTCAGGCGGCTGATTGGCTCGATTTTGTTTGACAAATTCTTTTGATTGAATAAAATATTTTGCCATGTCAGTTGAACTATATATTTACGCCTTATATTAGACTAGTTGTACGGTGAACTGGCCAAGGAAATCTTCAAAATAATAGGGCTGCAGAGGGCTTTACATAATAGTTCTGAATAGCTATTACAGAGCACTGAAAATAACCAAAGAAAATGTCACCATTTAGCAGTGAAAACTAACTTCAACATTATGCTTAAATCCTGAAAGTGTTAGATTGTGTAAGAAGTGTGATATTTTCGAGGGGCGTCGTTAGCAGCGGGTCGCGGCTTGATTGCCGATTGAGCACCAATTGGCTTGATTGACGGCGCCCGCACGCGCCTTAACGAACCTGCTTTCAGCCTGCGCGGACGTGCCCCGCCGTACACGTACCAACTAGACACGTCAGTTTTATCGTTAACCTGCCATTATTTTATATAGAACAGTACAATATTGTTGCTCTCTCAGCACTGATGGTACGTGTACCGATTTCTTAATCAATGATTGATTTAAAATATTTTTTGCAAGTACGAGTATTGGAGTATGCACCTCTGAATTAAAAGATTCAAAGAAAATACATACATACAATATTTATGTACGAAAAATCGGAATTGATAAATTTTGTTAGTAGTATTACATAAACATTCAATATATTTTAATCCAGGAATTATGAAAACAAATACTTTTTTCACATAAACTTTATCACTCTGAACGGTTAGTGTGTAACAGGGCTCGAACCAAAATTTCGTAGCCCGGAAAGCTCGTCATGTTCAAAACTCGTAGACATGCTACGCGCTACGACAGCTTTCTGATTGCTGACTGGCTCGAATAATTTGGTCCGATTGACGTCGAGGAATCCCCGCTGAATTCGGTTCATTTGTACACAATCAAGGAATTGTGTAGCACCTACCGTACACAGCTACATATAGCACGTGTTTACATATAATAATGTCTTGATCCACACAATGGCGCGTTATAAATCATTATAAAACTCGTATTAAGGCGGCCTAATGTTTGTGCAACGCTTCCGCCGGCTTTACAGTCTCACACGGGGCGTAACACCTCGACGCCTAATTTCGTGCGTACACAGTAATCAGCTACACGTAACATCATCACCGTCTTGTGGAGCGAGACCGCAATCCATCATATCGGGACAAAAGACGGCGGATGAGCACGCCAGTTGTTTGCGTGCGAGAACGTTAATTTTGTTAAGGAGTCTCAATCAGTGAAGGCGTCAGTGTGAGCGCGGCCGCGGCGGCGGCGGCGGCGGCGGGAGCGATTCCAGCGAATTAGATGCCGTACCTGGAGGCGCGGGGGCCGACTCGTTAGTTGTTGTTTGCCGAGTGACGCGGGTCAATCAGCAGAGACATGCACGGAACCGCACTTCTTCATCCCCCCGGGCCCCGCACCTGTCCCCCCGGCCCGCTCGTTAGGCCGCGCCGTCTCTGTCAACTGCGAGACGAGCTTTATCGAATCTACGACGCACGACCCGCGCCGCGGTCGGCCCACTCTTCGCTTTAGTTTGGCTCACAACCGCCGGTAAACAAGGGAAATCAGAGTAAAACGAGTTTATATGAACGTCAAACAGAGGGATCCAAATATCAACGAGGTATTTTTGATTACCTACGCGTCAAATTGGAAATGTTATTCGTAATTTGTAGGTCGCGTACTCATGGAATTGATATTAAAAGCACGACGTTCCTTTTGCACTCCTTTAAAAATCTAAAATGACTTGGAAATATTATGCACTACATAAATAATAATCACGACGATAGAAGATAGTATTTTCATAAATGTCTCAGGCGCAAACATTGTTATTCAAATAAAAGAAGTTGAGTCAGTCTTAAATCACTGCAAAGCATAAATTTTAACGACAGTATTGATGGCATGTCCACCGGAGTGTGTTTGAAATAATTGGGTAGAGAATGGCATGCGTTTAGCTAATTAACGCGGAGCGCCTGGAGGCAGCTGCGGTCCACGTGCGAGCCGCGCTGCTGCGCCGCCGGCCGCCCGCCCGCCCGCCGCCGGCCGCCCGCCCGCCCGTCGTCGTCGCCGCGACCGCCCGCCCGCCGCATCGTCGCCCCACGCAGAACGCTGCCTGATTAACCTACCTCGAAACTCGAGATGTTACCGGATTACAATGGTCACAAAATAAAATTTGAATATCGAATCCTAGGTAATAAGGACTCATTTTTTTAAAAAACTTTTTCTTTAAGGCAATTTAACTTACTGTTCTTTTTTATAACTTATTTGAGACAATAAATACGCAGGCGCCTTTAGTATATTTTTATAATACTCAAAAATACCAATTATTTCTTAAAAATAAAGTTTTTCAAAAAAATGTAATTATATTATGTTAATTATAAATTTAATTTCAATAAAAATTAAAGTTTACTTTCATGACGTCATGCGTTAGTACCTTATAGATAGATTAGGTACTGTAATCAAAACTTGAAACGTCTGTATTTTATAATATGAATTCCTATTATGTATGTATATCTGTTTACTTTAATTACCATGTAGGTACAACGAGTGGGCAATTATTTTACCAACATAAATGTTAGGTAGGCCTTATATCCACCGCTGTAATTATCAAAACATTAAAAGAGACATGTAGTTATTTTAACGAAGCAAAACAATTATTAACAATTAACGTTAATTAAATATAGCAGTGATTGTACCTACATATTTTGCATCGATTAAATTTACAACTTGTATTAAAAGCAAATGGTAATCATAGGACGTAATTGGCCATACTAGTTTAAGTACTTGACGATACAGGGCCGTTGTGAAGTGTGACTTATCGTTTCGATAACAAGTGCGATAATGGGTCAACAGCGCTTCAAGTCTATTTATCAACAGAGCCACAGAATAGACTCTCTATGGTTATTCATTAGTTCACAAAGAGTCATAAAATTTCCATAATCGCAGACAGCCTTAACGTCGACTTTAGCAAACCACTGCGACGGAATAATAACATACAGAACGCTAATTAGTGAAAGGTTCTAACAAAAACTTTGTTACCTAAATTAGTCCTTAGCGTTCTCTAACGAGACCAATTTATTTGGTTGGCGAGACGCCGATCGGTCGTTGTGTGCAAAACTGTACTTTTTGCCCCTCACCCAGGTAGAGACCACAACGGTTCAAAGCATTTTCATAACAATGCGCCCGCGGCTCTCTCGGTATACTTTTTTGGGCGCGACGCGTTTGACAGCCGCCATTGTCATCGTCAGATGACGTACTAAAAACTGAGCCTTTTACCGATAATCAATGGGAAAGATTGTTCGAAAACCGAAGTCGACGAATACCGATCCATAAAAGGTACCAATTAGTCGTCTGTTAAGAGACGCGGGAGTTTGGAATTATTGAATTATAAACAGTGGATCATGTTCACCTTGTGTAATCGCTTCTGCATAATGCCGTTCCCTATATTATAGCGAGGGAAATTATTTAAACGTCACATAAACTAAGCTAACAGAGTAGTGTATCTAATTGCTTACAAAATATACGGTACCCTATTGATGTAAAGTGTGAGTAGGTATGCACAGTTCACTTAACTAGCTTTCTAATTTAAATACCTAAATCTGAATTAACTTTGTTTACTATTTGCTAATTTAGTGATAATGGTGTTACCTGCTCATATTATTATTTTATGCTGTTCCTGAGAATGTACACCATCTGTAATTCATTGCAAAGAGTAACCATTGAGTTTCTTGCCGGATCTTCTCAGTGGATGAAGCATTCCAAATCGGTGGTAGATTCTGACTATTCTAAAATGCATCGTAAGTTGGCTTACATAAATCAAAACAATTTAGAGTTAGAGTTTGAGGTTACTTGTCAAACAATCAATTACATTAATCTCACCTTGTGTAGTCGCTTTTGCATAATATCATCCCGCCTTTGAAGTAGAAGGAGCGGCCCATGTCCGCGAGCGCCTGCGCACAGCACGCGCACTTGAGGCACCCGTGGTGCCAGTATCGGTCCAGGGCGTGCAGAAGGAACCTCTCGACGATCTTGCCGCCGCAGCCGGCGCATTCTTTCAACGCAGGATTGTTGTTGTTGTGTGGGTAGTCGTGGCCGTTGGCAGCGAAGGCCGCCTCGGGCGAGGGCGGGTGAGGCGAGCTGAGCTCCGCGTACCCGTGGTAGTGCGGGTTCATGCTCAACGCGCTCGCTGCCAGCTTGACGGTTGGAGCGGGGACCGCTCGCGCCGACCACCACGACTACACGCCCTGGGAACAAACGGAAATATAAATTTATTGTCCCATATTAGTGTACCTACATTGCAGAGAATATATCTAAAAGCAACTATTATTTACTATTACAAAATAAGTATTAAGATTTAATCATGTTCCGGTCTAACCCTGCTATATGAGTATTTAGTTAAATCCTTTGAGATCTCGAGTGATCGCATTATTTTTTCTTGAAATCCCTTGGCCAGGGCTCCACGGTTTTGGGCGAAGGCCTGCGGGCGGCCGCGTTTATAAAATTTTCCAATTAGCAATTTCATACAATTAGGAGCGGGGTGAGGGCGAGGGGCGCGGGGAGCGGGGGGAGGGGGCTGCTGGTTAGAGCGGGTCGCGGCGCGGGGAGTGCGTCAACCCGATCCAATTAGCTGGTGGCCGGCGGAGCGGCGGGACGCCCCGTCTGAGGCCCTGTCGCCATAAAACTTAATTAAACGTTTTAAAACAAGTATTCATTAAAGAATAATCAAGCTTATGTAGTCATAAATAACCGGATTGTCCCGCGCGGAACGGGTGCCGTAATTAAGACTGCACAGAGTTGATCAAACGCACTGATTTGAAACTACCCTTCATTAAGAGAGGGCGAGTCGGCGGGGCTTCCGCTGCGGTGCAGAAACTAATTAAGAATAACGGACGCTTTAAAGGCGTAATTAATTTAGATTGTAATTCTATTTCTCCGAGAGTAAAGTAGACAATTATTTCAGTAGCCCTTTCTTTTGAAACGATTTGCTTTGCTGAATGTAATTTGCTTAATTTCTGTGTCCAACAGAATAAAGGGTTGTAGCTTTTAGATTAATTTCTTACGTAAGCGTGTGCTGCATGCTAAAACTGGCTACAGTTATGATGAATTAATAATGGAGTAACTAACGAGGATGTTGAGATTAGTTTAATTGTCGACTATTACTTATAAGGTCTATAGTAGGTACCTAATTATATTATTATTATTATTATATCGCCAGACTACTTTATGGTCCAAACTAATCAACATCAACGCTTGTACTATGGGCAGGGGGCGGCAGCTATCCCAGTGCCACCCAGACGGCAAATTACGAAAAGGCCATTTCCGAAATTTACCCTGACGGGAATCGACCCCGCAACCATCCGATGCAGTGAGCGGCCTATGCTCGAACCACTGCGCCAAGCGGTCGTGAAAGGAAGGATGAAAAAAGAAGAGGAAAAAATGGAAGGGTGTTTTAATAACAGCTTTACATCTATTACTTTACATCTGCAATTACAAAACCTTTAGCAACAAATACTAAGCCTAATACTGGGAACTACAAAAATAATATTTATTCTCAATGTTCACCCATGACCTGTCTACCCAGCCAATTCTGTACTACGATGTACTGCGTGTCAGTGCGCTTGGCCTTATACACCTTATACATTTGTGGGGCATATCTAATGAAGGATATAAGGGCGAGGTGTTCATGCGAGCTCAGCGAACCAACCCGCGGGCGCGTTGCGTGCGCGCTAATGAGCGAGCGTCGCGTGCGCAACTATCGCACTTCGTTAAATCGCACCCGGACTACGCGATCGGGGGGTTAATGTCTCTGTTTCGTTAACCCTGCCCGGCGGCGTTAAATGAGATCTTAATCATAGTTCACCGGTAAGTGTTAGAGATGTTATTGGTGTTGCCACCTCTAGTTGTTTCGTACTTTGCATATGAAACTCTGTGTTTGTATTTGTTTAATCAACGTCCTTGGAGTTATCTATGTTCGATTAGTTGTGATAAAACCGTACAATTTTATTTTCACTTAAATATCGCCAGAGTGACACACCAACTAAGTATGATCAAGCTAAGCAACGCTTGTACTATGGGTACAATGCACTGGGGGTGATCCCAGCGACACCCAGACTAAGGCAAATTACGAATACCACACTTCCGAAATTGGCCCCGGCGGGAATCGAACACGCAACCATCACGTACAGTGAGCCGAGCGGCCTACGCTCAAACCACGCGCCAAGCGGCCGTCAAAAATAAATAATATTTATTAATTACTAGCTGTTAACGTAACAAAAATTACGGGATTATCGGGATAAAAAGTATCTTATATGTTAATCCCGGTTATAAACTATCTGTGTTCCAAATTTCATCCAAATCCGTTCAGTAGTTTTTGCGTGAACGAGTAACAAATATTCATACATCCACACTCACAAACTTTCACATTTATAATATTAGTAGGATATATTAAAATTATAATTAAAGTAGGATCATGCATTTACCAGTACGATCGCATAGCTAAGACGGCTGATGGAAGTAGGCTTTTGGTAGCTCTACCGATCTGAGGTTTTTCGGTGAAGGTGTGTGACATCGGGTGGGTTTTTCTTGTATTTTTCGTAAGGTAATTCGAAATAAAAGAGTAGTAGTTTATGTCAGCTATGGAGCGAGTTTTCGTGCTTAACTTTGATAAAAATGTTAATAATTGCTTATCGCAGACACACAGCCGAGCACAGAATGGATCCAGTTGCAAATTTGTGAAATAGATAAATAAGTCACTGACATAAATTATTGGTGTCTTTTTCTAGGATCAATTAATATGCATAATACGAGTTTAATGTTAATTAACTACATTTGTATAATTTAATTGGATGACTAAATAATTTATTAAGATGTTATATAAACAGGGTCTTCATAGAAACCTAGAATATTGATCTACTTATAAATTGAAACAAAAACGTAATGCCTGTTTTCGGGACACGAAATACAATCGTGCATAATTATTCAAACTTGTCAGTTCGAGTTTCAATGTAGAGTAAATTGAATCTTTTAGTTGATACGTTTAAGGTTTAAAACGTTTTATTTGTCGGGGTCGCGTAACGCGATGCGTGTTTAGGCTCGCGAGGGTGGCCTGGGAACTCGACAGGTGCCGTTTTCATTATTCAAGCCCCATTGATTGGGTACTTTGTTGCCGTTTAAAAATCTTATTAGCTACCGCCCGACAACAAAGCGGACCCGCGAGCCTCCTCGCAGCCCTTCTATTTACCTGTTAAGTGATTTTTTTTTCAATTACAGCGATGAACTGCAGGTTCGAATGTTTAAGGCCGCGAAAGTGTAAGTCATCTTGTTAGTGAATGTTTATTTCCGCGCTTTCTTCCACCTACATTTTAAGTATTTGTCAGCGGCAATAAAGACGATGAATCGACGAAACTGCGTGATATTTTTCAAAAAAACAACCGGCCAAAAGCATTTCAGGCCACGCAATTTGTAGGGTTCCGTAGCCATTTGAATAACAAAAACTTATATTTGGTTATCTTTTTTAGTGTTCGCAAAGAAACACAGTTTAAGCCTTTAAATCGCTAAATGTAAATCCCCTAAAATATTATTTACAAACAATATTTTATTAAAAAAGTATTTTATCACATGATGGCTTAGCGTTGAGTACCTTAAAATAAATGTCCCCATTTATCACACACGGGGTAGGTACTTAAAAAAATGCGTCATAACATTTTATGCTTTTTAAATTTAATTCCACTATTAAGGTATCTCTGTACCAAATTTTATCAAATTCCGTAGAAAACTATAGAAGTTATGTGTGACAGACTGGGACGGACGGACTACGGAACCCTAAAAATGGAATTGCGAAATGACAACCTTTTCGAAGTAAACTCTCGAGGATCATTAATCACATCAGTTTTTGAAAGCACAACTTTTAAACATTTAACAATGCTTTTAAGTGCATTAAGCGAAGACCATTCAACTCGAGCGTTTCACAGCGAAACACTAAAAGGTAAATTGTTAATCTGAAAAGGTAGTGTGAGCTAACGTATCGGTCACTTGTTTTAAGTGCTGGGTACCCCAAGACCGCCAGGCTCCGCCCGCCGCGAATAACGTAATTAAGGCGAAACCGCTGGCGAAATTAAACGCGAAAACGGAATGAGAATGTGAGCCTAATTAGAGCCGGGAGCGGAGGAAGACGGTGCACGGCCGCCCCCTCCCTCGCGAGCCTCGTTACGATTAACCCCCTTGCTTGCATATGATGGGCAACTTGAGGGCAAAAATCCCTTAGTTTTTTTTTTTTGGCCCATTAACTAAATCTTGACTTACCCAGATTTAATTACCTAATCAACTTCAAATCAAGCCTGTCTTCAGGTTTTGATCGCGGCAAAAATCGATATCAGCACCTATATGTATAGCAAACATTTCATTATTTAACATTATTTTTATTACAACCTATATATGTAGTATGTATTTGGTCCACCGTAGTATGAAATTGGCAAGTATAAATCCAATTCGTTTTCTCTCACATCCATAGTAATTAAAAAAGTGCGGACAAATTGGAGCCCACTCGGCAGGCCGCGGGCCGCGGGAACATAAAATATCCATTCCATTGACGGGCCGGTGCGCCATTGATTAATTTCAACCAATCGGACGCAACTCCGAGTTTTTTAAGAGTTAATTGTCACAGTTCATTAGGTGATTAACTTTGACACTTTCGTTACTGACTTGCAACAGGAATCAGTGTTTTGTGTTGTTACTGTCTGGTTGTTATGAAGAAACTGAT
The DNA here is from genome assembly GCA_918843915.1 of Notodonta ziczac. Classification (NCBI taxonomy): domain Eukaryota; kingdom Metazoa; phylum Arthropoda; class Insecta; order Lepidoptera; family Notodontidae; genus Notodonta; species Notodonta ziczac. The sequence continues at coordinate 4,339,240 of OU974037.1, forward strand.
TTTAAAGAACTCCGATGCTTGCTCCGATGATGCGATCTTAAAAATGGTAGAATCGATCTCTATCATAGGTACAAAAAAATGAGCTCTATCAGACAAAAAAAATATTATCCCGCTTGACGCTGCATCAAGGGTATTGATTGACCCTTGCTATATACCCTTGTATGTAACTCAAAGAGGATGTCAGAAGACGTCTTCATCATCATGAGTCAAAAGATTCGGAGTATAGAGAGAGATTGCTAATCCCACTAGAACAGGCTTAGGTAATAGAAATTACTTCTATTACACACAACTACATTTACTTATATTACATAATAGTATTTAAAACAACATTAATCTCCTTTTACTCCAATCACATCTTGACGGCCAGTACATATCATTTTGTCAATCCTTGAAGAGAATGGCTACAAACTGGATACCATTAAACCAGTCACGTTTCTAATATGAAAGAAATCAATGTCTTTATATAAGCTCGTTTAAACGGGTATGTTTAGTACCTACATGAGGCTGATGCGTGTAATATTATTTGCATATAATGACCGCTAATGTGGCCGGCGCATAATTCATCCGGCGTGACCTCAAAACTGGCGAAGCACCGTTTGATACAATCCGCAGGGTTGCCATGCCGAGCCGGTTCTTTGTAAAATATGTGCATATTGCTGAGATTTCCTCTTAAAAACAAAGTAAGAATGAATGAATAAATTTCGCTAGTCCCGCCACACACTCCCACCACTGTAACTCCTGTAAGCCAGGATTGACAATGGTGACCAATAATGATGTCAAGGTGTGACCCTCGACGAGTCCCAGGGAAAAGTTAAATTGTCTTGGAACCCGCACGAATTTAATCGAAAGAAATAATAGGAGGAGTTGGAAGAAAATATTTCCACTTCGCTAGACTATAATACCAAATGGTTCAAACCAAGTAGGTCCCATGGAACTAGTAACGGAAGCTGTACTGACTGATTCCGGTTACATTCAGACCAGGGCATTTTACGAAAAGGTCATTTTCCGTTTGCTCCAACCTGATAATTACTCCCACAAGCTCCTAGTGCAGTGTGCCGAGCGGACTACAGTCAAACAACTAGACGAAGCAGTCGCCAAAGATGATGAATAAGTGAGAAAGATAGAGACAGAGCCGCTCGAGCTGCCACTGCTCGTCTAATCTTCATGAGGCCTTCATATCCTGGGCCTCTCCGACTGCGCATCGGCTCGGCGTTACGCTTTAGAATTCTTATTCCTAGAATTCTGTTTCTAGTACAGTGGGGCACGCATAGCCAGTTGTAATCACTTATCGGTAATCGATCGTAGGTTAAGCAATGCTTGGTAAGGCCGGTTCGAGATGGGTGACCATTTAGTGGCAATCTGTGGCGTATTTTTTTTCTCCGTGTTTTTAAAATTCTTTAATAGTCTGTTATGGGTTTCCTGGCGATACCAGCCCTGTCAAGTTACATAAAATATTGTAAGGCACGTAGCCTATTCGTAAATTTGAACATTTGAAAACTCCACCATAATCAGTGGCGTGCACTCCATAGAGGCATAAAGGCACTGCCTACCCTGAGATTTTATGGTAAAATTATAATAAATAATAAAATGAAACAGAAAAAATATTTAAAAGTAAATAATCATTTTAATTAGATATTTGAAAAAGCGCGCGCATAATGCTGTCATGTGGAGACCATTGACCGCCCGCTCCTTTCGCGCCGCCCCGTGTCGGTGGCAAAAGCACGTACTAAATGTGCCTCATTCTTCGTGTAAGAAACGTTCATTCCTTGAATGAAATACGCACAATTTACTATATTTGTACGAATTAAAATGTTCGGGCTAGAGGCACTGCCTGGTTTGGTAATCCGACGAAGTCTAGTAGGTTGAATCGCAATGTAATTTGTTTGTTTAAAGTTTACAATGCGTTTTTGTCACTTAATATTTAGTATTAAATTTGATTGTGTTTTTTTTAGACGCCATTATTATTAGTTGATGTTGATGTTCTGTGTTTGTTTGGTTTGTTTACATGCGTGCTAAATAATTTGAATAATTATTAAATCCTCGTTGTTATGGATAAATATTACTTGTGAAATTAGTGACGTGTGTGATAAGCAGGAACTTAAATTATAAATAAAAGTGTTTTCTCATTGCCCTATGCAGAAAAAGTGAACTTTATTTTAAACTGTCGATGCGTAAAGAACTTGGATTTGTCCCAGAAGAAAGGTAGGTACTCGTAATATCACGAGACAATTAATGCTAAATTTTATGAATCATTTCCTTGGATGACAGGATACTGGGATATTTTTCAGCGCTAAAGCGTATACCAACATAGGTACGTAGACTACGTAAAATAGATATTTACGATAACAACGCGAGCGCCTTGCTGAGTTGTCTAAAATTTAGATAAAAAAACAACTTAGGTACTTACGGATTTAAAACGAACGGGGTCTTTTACGATATCGTAAATAGGTATTCAATTCTTATTTAAAATGGTTTATGCGGTTAGATTTCATTTATAAATTAGTAAACAAGTTTGCTAATTTTATTTAGTTTGGGTACCTAGGTAGGTACTTTTATTAGTCTATCTATGTATCTGTCCTTGTGAATAACTGCATGAATAGATCTAGGTACTTAACTAACGGCGAAGGACCCATTCAGGGACTGACTTGTCTTAAAATCTATGTAGGTACCTAAGGATATCAATGTCTATGAACATCAACCAATCACCTTAGATATCTGATACGGCTAAATACCTACTTACTCACAACAAAAGACGTCTAACACATGCAAACCTGGACTAAGCTCACGAGCAATAATTCAAGGTACCTAGGTAGGTACTTATGCCTAATTTTAATTTATTTTTATGCTAAACTCTGCCTACCCTGTTTCAAAACCCTATGCACGCCACTGACCATAATAGTAATTGCCAGAGAATCACGTAGCTTATGGGTAATTTCATAGAAATCATGGCTAACGATGTAATGAGCACACAACGATTTCTAGTTTCGAGCTAAACCGTGTTCAATACTCTGTAAACGGTGATGATTATAAGCATTATGAAAATACCTACACACAGTGCCAGTAGATGTTTGATTGGATTGAACTAAACAACTTCACGTTTCTAGTAGTTTTAAGGCACAATTTTTCAATTGAATTAGCAGTAATAACGTTAAAATACTAACGATTTTGTTTGAAATGACTATTTTTATTTCTTGCACGTAACATCGTAAGTAATTAGGTAGTAATAATATTCGCCTCGTCATTTAACCAGTGTCAGGGTGTCACGTGAACAGTCGTATTTTGTAACCCGTCCTTGCTTTGTTACCGCAACTATTAATTAATTTAAACTACCACACACAATGATGGAACACAATAATATCAAATTACACACATTTATTTTTAAATCCTTGTTCATCCTCCATGAATATTATAATGGCGGAATTATGCGAAAATTAACACGATTTTAATCTGTTTTTCTCCTTTAATTAATTAAATATTTTATACTCAAAACTTGATTATACGATAATTAATTTTCTACCTAACATACACTCGCTTTGTTTGTTACGAGCGTACGAAAAGTGAATGCACCTGAATGCGCACGCGCATCAAGAATGTTAAATACGAACGTTTTGTAGTACATCATTAATGGCCGAGAATTTGTCATTGCCGGCAAACAGGTGTGTCGTGACGAAAAACACGTAATAATGACCGTACAAGTGTAGACATTGTCTCCGGCAGATCGACCGCTCGCGCCCGCAATTAGGGGCGGTCGGCCGAGGACGACACTGAGCCACGAATGTCGGATACTCGCACATCGTGGAGGCGAACTAAACAATGTAATCGATGCTAAATCTCACTCCCATTGTATCATACAAAACACATTCTGTGATATTTGAATAACGAATCTTTTTTGAGTCATTTCATCTGAACTTTTTGCAGTGGAGAGAAATTTACGTTTGGTGCAACCTGTTTAAATGACGATTTCACTTATATTATAGTGACCTTATCGCAGGTGAATATCACTTATGATGATCAGGAGAGCAGGTACCATAAAATACCTAACTCATTCTTCATGAAGCATGCTTTTTGGTATAGTTTGGAATTGAATGGGCCCGGCCCTAACAGCCATATCCAAAACCGTCCCGAAGTTTGTATTCGTAGGGCCATGGAGCAGGCCGTCACGCCGCACTGACCATAATTGTGCCTCGTCCGACAAATATATTAAGTATTCGTGATAGAGCCTGCCAGTGTGTAATTTTCGAACGTTTTGCCATGAATGTCAGCCTCAGGCTTAGACTTGGACACGCAGAAACCTGTTAACTCTTGTATTGTAACCCTACAACCTGTGATCTAAGCTTGAACATTCAAAACTCAAATTCCTATGACGAAATGGTTTTGTTTGATACATTATTGCGTAATAGTATGCTCTTGAACTTGTTCGGTGCGAGAAATGAGCGATTGTTGCAATTTATTTTGATGTATGACGTTGCATTTATCTAGTGTGGCTGAACTTGAGTCATTATAAGAGTCGTGAGCAGAAATTCTAAGTATCGCTAAAGCAATGTAAAATGTTATGGTTATTACTGACATTATGAACTTAGAAAGTTTTAAATGTTGTGCTGGCACGGAATCGCCGCCATCACGTCCCCATCATCAAAGAACTAAGAATCACTGAGCAGCTCTCTACAATCTTTTGAAAACAAATTACGCAATTTCCAAAACAGGAATCATAGAAATAGAGTGAGTAGCAGCTCAGATAAAAGTTAATTTCTATCTCTACCCTCAATTTCAATTTGTTTCATGACTTTATAACTCTACCATGAGCTTCAGTATATTTTACGCCCGAACGCTCTATGAAGATGCATAAAATAATTGTATAGTTGTTGTTACTTCTTCGACTGACCTATAGACCAATAGTACCATTTGCCATAGAGATATTTCACATAGGCAGCTACAAGCAATTTATCTGGCAAAACCACAGATATAGATTTACATAGATAACGCAAATGTATGTATTTGCGTGTCCGAAAACCCCGACCAAGCGTCGAGGTTGGTCGCCGATAACTTACAGTCCTCGCGACTACAGATATAAAAATATGAGCGTGATAATCACTCGAGGGAATCGTAGTGGGCCGAGGGGCATCGGCGGCATCGGTGTCTTTGAAGCGGTTTGGATTTCCCGCCACTAATGACGTCACAGTAGGCGTTAAAAAATCGGCACGCTTGGTTTCAATATAAATCGTGATACTTGCGTTATCTATGTAAATCTATATCTGTGGGCAAAACGTATAAACTTATGTTAGAGCCATTGAAAGATATAATAAAGCACGCTTATATTGAGTAATGTCAAATAACTCATTAATATCTGATTAGCGTATGTCGATAGCGTAAAGTACTATGGCTGCATTGTTCCCATCAGTGAACGAACTTTAATCGTGTGTCATCAGTCATCAGATGAGGTCATCGTCATTAAATAGTATGTGGCAAATAAGGCTTGCTGTCAGTGATTTTAAATTTTGGAAAAAAATACACGTAACGTAATTCCTATAATATGCTGACTCAAGCAAACTATGATTTAACTATTGATATTGCTATACTTTAGTGAGTAGCTAGAAGAACGAAACGAGTTTTATCAGGAGCGAAGAATAGAAAGTTTTAATCGATTAACAATGGCATTAGGTCCACCTCTCCACTAGGGCTCTACGTTCAAGCGAGTGTACCATCAACAAAGTTGACGCTTGATCAATTTTTAACACTTTTCCCTTGCAGGCAGTAATCATAGGGTGCCTCGCCCATTATGTTGTTGTCCAATGAGACGCAAAGCGTCCGATGGGACAAAAGCCATTTTTTTAGAAAGCCATTTGTTTGAATTGTTTTTATAACATACGACTAGGCATGTGGCTGCTGGTCACTGCATACAAAATGCAACCTTAAGGTGATCAAGCGTCGAGTTTGTTGATTGTACAACGCGGCGGCCACATGCGAGGAGTGGGTCGCTTATAAGAATGACATTTCCAAGATCGCTCTCACACTTGAGATCGATTTATTAATACGGACCTAATATATGATCTTTAAAAAGCAGTGATAGCCGATTGGTTAAGCACGCGTCTTGCGGGCTACCAAGTCTCGGGTTCAAACCCTGGCTCGAACCTCTGGATTTTTCGTAATCTATGTGCGAATCATAATTTCTATATGATTATCTTTCTTTCTATTGTTTTCCATTGCGCAATATAGCCGGCAAACTATACTAAAATGCTGAAAGATACCGGCTCAGGGCTGCACGGAGTACCTACATAATTAAAATACTGGACCAATGTAAGAACATGTTCACAAACTCCATTAAGACGGTGTTCCTATTCACCTATTATCTTTTGATTATTGATAGAAAATAAAAAAAAATAGTTTTGGTCTCGATCATTTTTGACAACGACTTACCAATCATAGACACAACAAAGAGGAAAATCTTACCGAATACCGTCATCATTACATTGAATGCGAAAAAACCGTGCGGAGATTTTCCGTGTGAATCAGAGGATAATCCTATGTGCTCCAGGGCAATGTAGCTATAAAACTTAAATTAACTTTTTGTTAATCTACTAACATGTACTTAAAAACAAAGTATAAGTATGCAATTAATTTCAACAATTAAAGGTATCATAAATTTTATTTTAAGTACAACATTAATTGGCTGTTGTTTTCTTAATTAGGTATCCAAACAATGTGTGAGATATCTACGCGAGGCACACCTACATAAGTGTTATTGCTTTACTACAGTACATACATTGTAATTTTTATGTTCATTAGTATTTGGTATGTCTATGTGAAAGTTTAAATGAATAAAGACATTTTGAATCAAAACGGATAAAAGCCAGACGAATGAAATTGACTATATTGCGGGATTTTTCCTGCTAGCGTAGATTTTATTTTCTGAATGTCGTCAACAGTGCCACGGTTATAACTAGTAACTAAGAAGGTAAAGTATAGTAAAAATGGTTTTAATTACACATTAAAACAATAGCCATAATAGTTGACTAGCTGTGCCCGCGACTTCGTCCGCGTGGATATTAATTGACAAAGTTTCATACAAACTTTCCTCCCTATTTCATCCCCTTGGGGGTAGAATTAATCAAAATCCTTTCTTAGCGGATGCCTACGTCATAACATCTACCTGCATGCCAAATTTCAGTCCGATCCGTCCAGTGGTTTGGGCTGTGCGTTGATAGATCACTATGTCAGTCAGTCAGTCAGTCAGTCACCTTTGAGTTATATATATTTAGATAATAAATAGGATGTACAATTAGTGCTAATAACAAACTAGTTAAAATATAACTGAAAGTGGACTGGAGCCCAAACTAGGGCAACCCTGTATTTCAGGACTCAAGGTCTCTGTCCCGCGATGAGTTAGTTACAAATATATATATAAACATTTTTTGTGTTGTTTTTTGTGCGGTGACCGAATATATACAAATAATAATCAAAATCGATCAATCCGTTTAGGAGGAGATGAATAACGAACGCACGCACACCGGAATTTTATATACAAAGATTGGTTTGACTGAACTGGTTTGATTCAAGCAACATTTTATTTTTAGCTATTTTTTTTGACAACTCATTTCCGCTGTCTGTATGTTAAATGTTTTATGTATTAATGTAAAATAAAGAACCTAATTAATTATGTATCTAATTATAAAGTTTTCATTGTATACATCCGTGTGTGATTAAAATTAATTTATTAATAGACATATTAGGTAACAGAACTCATAAAACATATGTGATTACAATTTTAATAAATATGTTAATATGGCCATTAATATTAGGAATTAATAAGCCGAATTATTCATTTTGAATAAAAAATTCCGACTTTTGTTTTTTATTGTCGCAATCAAAATGAAAACAATGGCCACGTTATGAGATTTCGTTATTTTTTGCATAGCCATGTTGTGGCTTAAAGAAAAATACCATGTAATAACACCTATTTATGACTTAAGTATATTTGTTTAATATAAGTTACCCACAACGAAAGAAAAAGTATACTGTTAGTAAAGGTACAGTTCTTTGTCGTATGAGCTTCAGATAATAACTTCAGGTTTAAGACAAACGCTGCTTCGTAAGAAAATAAAAATTGACCGATTCACGGCGGGCCTATACAAATAACGAAATAAGTTCACCTATCATTTTATTATTCTATCCCATTGGATGAATAATATCTAGTGATGGAATATTTCACAGGTCGCATGCGAAAAATCATATTATATAAGTTTTCATAAGTAGCACCAGCTACCGCTATAGGTATAAACTGTTAAAAATAATTGCAATTAAATCGCAAAGTATTCGGTAATGTCACGGTTTTTATGATAAAGCATCGACAGTGACTTCGTAGGATTACGGTCATAGTGAAAATTCACAATGATTCACAGGTGAAATAACAATGAAAGAAAAATATAATTTCTAGTAATTAACATGAATTGTAAGTTGCAATCATTCCCATGCCTAATAATGTCGTTAAGTATTCGTCCACTTTCACACCGTTTTATAGCACATCGCTTACCGGACATGCGCAGCTCAGCCGTGCCGCTCGCCCGCACCAAGATAACTACGATTCCATGTTAATTTATCGCTCTTACCGCACACAAGCGCAAACTAGTTACTTTCTATCAGATACCATATCATTGCATTTCCATTTTAAATCATTTCCCTATAAGAAATAGGTTTACAAAAGAACGTCGGAGACTTGTCGTAATTTTTTCGTCATAGAAACTATAGAGATATTTTCACAATTTTTTTGTCGGCTTTACGAAAACTGCTTTTGAAGTAAACACCATTCACGAGCATGGTTAAGTGGTCATTTTGATTCTTCTTTTTTTTTGCGCGGCCGCCGTTCCAGCTAAGCGTTTCATTTACTCTACCGTTAACTTGCGCATGCGATGTCAACCGATCAATTCTATATAACGATTTCGGATTTGAATATCCGTTTCTCGTTGTAACAAACATGCTCCTTGCAATTTAATAATAACGATTAATTATATTCTTTGATCAATCGTCGGGACGGCTCCGAGCTATGGCCGAGATTATAAAAGGTTCAATTATAATAAATGTAGCTAATTTCAATCAAATAATACCACTAATTAGCTGACATGGAACCTCCTTTGTGCGGGCCGCTTAACAAATGACTCAATTGATGTTGTTAATAGTCAGGCCTGCGCGGCCTCATTATAACCCAGTCATTTGGGGTTACCAAGCAGTCACGACGCGACCCAAGGCATACCTATATTTATTGAAAACCTCTGCGCTAAATAGAATATACTAAATATAAATAATTAGTTAATGAGTTTCTTCTTATACACAGACATGATAAATCATCCGGCCAAACGCATGTAAACTGGTACCTAATTAAGCATTTTGCGAACTGGTTGACGTCAAAAGATTCGTGTCACTAAATTAGTTGTCGCGGTTCTATTTCTTCATTTTGGACCATTGCCAGTATATTTCTAGATTCTGATTTTTATTCTTATTACTCTATGTAATGTAAGTATTAATCTTAAAAATAATTTATGAGCGTATTCGATTTTTTTATCATTAATTTCAGTTCTAAATTATTATCATTCAACTCCGCTGATAATCGTTTAAATTGCTTTCATCGTCGCTGCAAGCTGTCGAAGGGCCGTTTAAATTAATTTAACGTATTGAGATTTGAAAAATAACCGCAGTAACTTATAACGAATGGTAAAAACGATGTTAATCGGGATCTTGCTTCATTACTGGCTAATTAGCGTTCGCTCGGGGCTAGATATGCCATCTGTCTAACAAATATTTTTGTTTTACAACTAATTAAACTAAGGCTTTGTTTAGATAAATAACATGGCTATTCTGATAATTGCTACACGTGTCTTATTTAATTAGAGTATTTTATTTTAATAATTACATCAACAATCAGGGCGGGCATTGGCGATTTATTTTGATTGTAACGTAATAGTACATTGTTACATGAGTGGTGAAAGTTACTTATTTTGTCCCGAGACGGGGTTTGGCGCCCGAGCGTAGCGAGGGCGCTAATAGTTCGAGGGAAAAAATTTTCACCCTTTCACCCGAGGTAAACACTGTGCTTTTCATTACGAATACAAGGAAAATAAAAATAAAAACAGGAATTGGCTAAAGAAATAATACAAGGAAGTATAAACAATACTCTACAACTCGAAAAAAAAAATCGGATTGCCGCCTATTTTGTTTTTTTTTTCGTTGGCCGGCCAACTTCATTATTTAGCCATTATTTTTCATTTTCATCTTTAAATATTTTGCCCAAATCTATGTTATTTTAAAGAAATTGTTGAAACTAAATTATAATTAAGTCATTTAAAAATATATATTCTTGAATTAATACTTAACTTTATGTTATTTCAATTTTACATCGTGCTGTAATTGAGTGACTGTAGAAAAAGTTTGAACATGGTTCCATAGATATGTGAAAATGAAACTAGTTTTTTTTTTATAATTTGACAGCTGTCAGTTGAAAGCGAAACTCCCGGGCCTGAAAAGTATTACTTTCAACCCGCTTCTCAGGCAACTTCAGACCTACTTTCAGAGTATGAGTAATGAAAAATACATTTCAAAGTACTGGAGTCCGCAAGGATCTGACATTATTGTTTTTATTACATTTTATTAAGCGCCAACCACACGAAGGCCCTTCCTTGACGAGGCCTTATATCTCCCTCAAACCCTATCAAGTAAAGTGGCGTACTTATACTTTACTGATAAATTTCCAGACTTCTTAGGAAAATTCGAAAAATAATGTTTTACCACTTTTCTTTCACTTGCCCACATTGACACATTTATTTAATAATTCCACCAACATGACACTTCTTAATTCAAAGAAACACACGTTTTGAAAATGACAACATCATTTTCCACGATCCACCAAAAAGTCGACATTATAAATCGTAACCATTTATTTTTATTAAACATTCAAAATTGGAATCTTAGAAAAACAGGTTTAAAAAAAGAGATGCGCCGTTTTAAAGCACGCACCGGTGATTGGGATTATTTGGGATTCTTGTTATCTATGAATGAATGAAGAGTGACATTGACTGACGTCGCTCGGCTGAAGTCGGATGGCGGTGGAGCGGCGGGCGGTCTGCAACAGATCGGCTCATGGTCCTATCAATCTAATAATAAAAGAACCCTACGAAATGATTGCTCCGTTTGATTATGACGCGAGTCCAAATCAGTAAGGTGGCCAACTTTACAAATATAAATGCGGGACTATATATTTCCAAGTGAGGTGTTAGTGTAAGTAAAAGGCTTAACGATATGGATGATATTTGTTACACAGGTGGGTGGATTATCCTTTGAAATAACAGAGGCAAGAATAAAATATAGCTATGATTTTGCATCTGGTTTTAGAGATTTAGGGTCCTTATGAATAAATTAATCTCAAATCTGAGAGCGGTCTTGAGTTGGCTCTTGACATCTCATTTTGTACTGGAATAAAATAAGATTGCTATTTCCAAGATGACTTTCAGATCGATTTATTGTTACATGCCTACTTATGTATATTTTAAAAGTGAATATTTCAGGTAGTATGGGATATGCGGGACGAATTGTGTGATTTCCGGGACAATGCGGGACAGTGAAAGTACTGAGTATAAAACGACGTGGCATGGTTTCAACTCAAGCGATAAAATTTGTATTATTTTCTAAAAATTAAGTTTTTTTTTCGTTTTTGTAGTAACAGAACCTCTAAGTATTAGAATTTTGGTGATTTAATTCAATTTCACCCTGTATTGTAAGAAATTGATAAGGTCTTTGATAGTATAACATAATTAGCTATTGAAAGAAAATAATCTTATTTTGACAGATGGCACTTGTATGGACCGACAGCAGAATATAATAATACTATTACTTGTATATCGACTTAGAAAATGCTTTTTTAAGGATATTAATTAAGTAATTTGATCAACTTTAGCATTTGCAGCAACAAAACTACCTTTGCTTGTGATGCTATGGATCTATGTTGCATCCGTATAAATATTAAAACATTATACAGCTTGATTGCATGCGTAGGCGCACGCGAGCTTCAGAGAAGCGCGAAGCCTCGTCATCATGGTGGGTTGGCAAACAAATCTGTTTGCCGAGGCGATCCCATGTTGGGCAATGCCACTATTCTATAAACTTAGGTGTGACGAGTATCATTAGGACGATCTTAGATGAGATAACATATTATTTTAGTCACAACTTTTTAAGGTGGCAACCCTTTCTGTCCACTGCAATATAAAATGTCGCTACTAAGTAATCATCAATATAAAAATTCCCAAAAGCTAATCGGGCGCTACCATATTGCCCCTCGCTCCGTGTAACGCTTCAACGCTGTTCTGATGGACGTATTAAAACTTTTATTATATCACTAGACGGGATAATAGGGCTCTACGATCGAAATGATGGACGTATGAGGCAGCCCTGATGGTTGCCAGGTGGTCCTCGAATTTGTAACTTAACTATTTTCATACAATAGGGATGTCGCTGTAAATGTTTTGATTTCACAATCATGCAGTGAACACTGACATAATTGTCACCTAGTGTGGACAAGCTTAGAAAAGCCAAGGGAAATATCATTGGAGTTTTCTATCATCTTGCATCGCTACATTCTTGACAATTAAACTTATGAAAAAAATCTACAAGTACTGCATAAAGTTAAATTCAAATCGTTTATATTATTTGGGGCTACGGGGCACCGACAAATTTTTAAATTTTTACATATTAAAGGCCCGTTTTAATAAATCAATCTCAAGTCTGAGAGCGATTTGAGTAAGCGTTTGACGTGTCATTTTGTACTGGTAGGGACATAAGAATGACATTTCCAATTGTGTAAAGAGGTCGTGTAAGGCGAAATGTCGTGTCAAATAAACGTGGCCCGACCATCACCAGGTGGTCCCCGACCTTGACATTTTATATCGGACATAACCATTCCAAATTTAAATTCTCGTCATACCCACTAAATGGTACATTTTATACGTCGCGTGTGTCATTGGCATTAGAATAAAAGCTCTCGTGCCTGTACCAGACCGAGCCGTTTCCATACGCATGATTTTCTCTTTTACTTGTCGCTTTAACGAGCGCGACAGAACATTACCAACGTAAGCCGCTCATAAAAAATATTCTAGGCAAGTTTCCAAAGCACTAAACGCGCCACAATACACGTTCCGGTTACAAAAACGTTAGACAGCAGAGCAAACAACGCGAACATAAATCTAGGAGTTGTAATGAAGCGTTATTGGTACGATAATAAAAGCTAAATTGATTAGCGGTGGTCCCGCGCAGGTAGACCGCATTCCGGGCCTGCGCACCCGCGCCGCGCCCGCGCCCCGCACCGCGGGACTGGGACACGGGAATGTTTGTCATAACTTTACAATTTTAAGAAATTAATAAAAAAGTAATATGGATTCAGTAACAAAAAAAAACAACAAACTTCTTTGACAACCGCCTTTTTGCCTTGTCCGTTACATTACCAGGAAAATTGGTATAAAGTACCTGTAACAAAAATGAAAATACATTATTAATTATGTATAAGTTCAAGCAACATAATTATTTCTAGATAGGCCATGCGCGTAGGAGGTTTTACCTCCATGGGAACAGTCATATGGGTCGGAACTTTTCCCTTTGCGAGAGTGAATTAATAACCTGCGCAGACGCATGAGTCATCGTCGAGGGCGAGGTGAAAATAAGCGTAAAATTAATAACAGATCAAGGTTGCAATCAGCGCGCCCGTGCGCCGCGTGTATTTTTGTTCTATAAAATAAATAAACATTAGTTTATAGCAGTATTACGATGTTATGAGTTTGATTCGATCAGAATGTAGATATAAGATTTAAAAAAAAAAATTAACAATTTGTAAGTTCCCCCGTGTAGGCCTAAACAAAATGAACGATTTGAATTTGAAATTCTCTATTCTTTACATTGATCAAATCAATAATGTATTATCGTGGTACTATACACTACCTACACTCACTTGTATTGTAACCACAGCTTGTTACATACCTACAAGGAAAAATTGTTCCTACTTATCTTATCGACGACCGCTTGGTTTAGCGTAGGCCGCTTGGCTCACTCGGGTGGTTACGGGTTCAATTCCTTTCAGGGTTAATTTCGAAAATGGCCTTTTCATAATTTTCCCTTGTCTGGCGTCACTGAGATCGCCCCCCCTTTTTGTACGGTACCCATAGTAAAAACGTTGCTTAGTTTGGGACTATAGTAAGTTGGTTGGTGTGTTCGTCTGGCGATATTTATATTTATAAGTGTCTAGGTATAACATCCTTTACCTAAGTATTAACTACTTTTTGTCCTACAATATCTGGGGGTACGGCAGTGCCCCCCCAAGTCGAGCACGGCACGTCGAGCGCGGCACGGCCGTACCATCTTTTCTCGAAGCAGTTCAGGCCATTTTCCACCCCTATAACTTCGTTGTGGATAAAACTAGAACCCTGAATTTTCAGTAACCAAGCAGGCATTGTATAAACACGGTATATTTCAAATTTCATTCAAATTGAACCAGTAGTTTAAGAATTATAACTAGTCAAAATTCTTAATTTGTCACTCACTGACTGACTGACTGACCGATCATCAAAACTCTAAGGCACTTCTAGCAGACATAGAAGCTTCAAATTTAGAATACAGTTAGTGTTTAGTGTATAAATCAAGGGAAAACTAAAATATTTTATAATTTCGGTCCAGTTTTCTAGTTACACCAACTGCATAAATAACTTTGTAATCCTATATAAATATATAGGATAACAAATTTACATTTCCAGTTAATGTATCGGTGTACCTGTACATATTATGTACCTATATTATAATAATGGAATGGAATAATAGGTACCTAGATATAATTATGTTGAAAACTAACTTGTAAAATGGTCAACGGAATGAAAAAGCAAGAATGGGACATGTCTTACTTATGATATGAATTGTACCAAAATCCCTCAATAAAGTATTAAGTAGACTAAATTGCAAGAAATTTATATGAAAGAAAGAACAATATCTACAAAAAGAAATGAGATCCCATCAAAAACAAAACTTGTAAAAAATACCAAGTCTCGCAACTCTGTTCTTCTACCGTAAAAAGTTGTGAGATCTATGTAATACCAAGTCAGTAACTATATTAAGTCCCCAATTAAGGGACCTTCTGTCTTAAGTTATTTTAAGCAGGTAATTAGCTTACCTAACAACATCTTATAGTGACAATATCAATAATAAAAACCTTTTTATGTTTTAAATAAAATAGATTGACTTGGCAATCGCACTATTAAACTAAACTAAATACATTGTGTTTTCATGCGATGGCCAAGTCAATCTATTTAATTTAAAAAATAAAATATAATACATAGATCTCACAACTTTTTACGGTAGAAGAACAGAGTTGCGAGACTTGGTTTTTTTACAAGTTTTGTTTTTGATGGGATTTATTCTTCTGTTGCCAAATATTTCGATTAATAATATTGTTTTACAAACCGGCGAAAAAATCGTTAACAAATAGACACGGTTACCTTTATAAAATAACTAACTAGAAATATAACATCAGTAACGTTAACTGGGCGTTTGAATAAACGTCTTCATATATACTCCGATGCGGTCCGACGCGTGGTGGCCATTTTATTGGGGCGAGCGTGCGTGGGCGCATCTATACCTACAACTATAAATTTAAAGGCAGCTAATAAAAATACTACAAACACATTTCCTACACTTTGATTCGACCTGTTTATATAGATCAAAGCAGTATTAAATAAACTTTATCTAATCTACAATCATAACTTGGTGAATTCAGAGGATATATGACCCAGTTGCAGTTAGCTGTTTATTGTCTCTCGCGCACGTCATGACGTTGAGATTGTGGTAATTAACAACTGGTTTAAAATACACAATACCGCGTGTAATATCGCAGTGAGACAAGCGGACATGCATGTATGTACGTATAGTGACACTGTAATAAGTCGTTTTTTTTAAAAAAATCAGTGCCGTCTAGGGACGCCCGAAAGAAGCGAAGCTTTGCAGTAGATATTAGATATATTATATTAACGCGTAACGCGTTACGCGTCACGCGTTACGCGTTACGCTTTTCACCGTTTTAGTGCCCGGGTAGCGAGCGCCCCGAACGTCCGTAAAGAAGCTTCGCTTCAAAACGAAGGCGGCAACCGAACAATTTGCCTGATGTTAAGCCGTTCCTGGCCCCCCTAGCCAAGTGTCTTCGTCTACAAGCGGTTCTACAAAACGCTACGCTTAAATGTATGGAGATGACATTACAAGTCGATAAGTAGATCACGTGACTTATGTCATTTCCATATATGAAGCGTAGCGATTTGTAGAAACCAATGTAGACGAAGACACTTGGCTAGAGGGGCTGAAGCCAATATGCGGCATTGCTGCTCGTTGACAACCTGAAAGGGATGTTGTACACCAAGTAAAGCGACTTGACACATTGAACGTCTATCAAGAACGTACCTAAATGTAGCTACGTGAGTATACAAAAGAAACAAATAGGCAAGTGGAAATAAAACAATGTCATACATACTTTATTAGTGCAATTGTATTGAAGCGAATATTCTAACATTCGGGGTGCTCGCCGCGCGGCCACTCTATCCGTGCTAAGCGTCAGTAGCGTTACTCGATATATATAGGTATACAGAGTGGCGCGCGCCGCGCGCCGCAGCTGTTTTTAACGCTTAGTTCCTACGCTTTATACTATAAAGCTTCGCTTCTTTCGGGCGTATCTAGGCGGCACTTTTTTTTTTGTTAAAGTTACAGAAGTGTCAATTTGAAACTGGATAAGTATCAATATTTATGTAACTTGACAGGCGTGTAGAAAATACCTGTGGTTGGATAAATAATTAGTGGTAGAATCCGCTTGAATCTGAGCAGAAAGAGCACAAATAACCGGAAGAAAAAAAATGTGCAATCAGGGGACCCCCGCCAATACCTAAGTTCTCTGTTAAATCTGTTGCATGCACACAATTTTCAGTTAGATGTCCCACTATCCAGTCACCTGAATTACTCACTTACGCCATCTAGTTAATTTTTGAGAGAACTTTTTCACAATGGACTTTACAAAGTAGTTTACAAAATTCCTACAGATGCCTGGAGGGGGCATAACGCTTTTCAAGAGTGACGATTTCTCCCTTTTTTCTCTTACCGCAAGCCGCGTAAAATAACTTGGTTCTGAAAATAATTATTAAATAAAGCAGCATAATTCGACTAAAACGTGAATAAATAAAGGTACGTGATGTCGAACAACTGCCACTTGTAAATTCTAGTAGGATAGAATGCTTGCCGGGTGTCGCCGCGGCGCGGGCTGCACGCTGCCTTCTCGCGTGATGGCATCCCAGCTTCATGAATGAACGCCGTTCGGAACCCCATTCAACCAGTTTAGTCGCGCACTGATTACCGCTTACCCACTTTTAATCTTATCTACTAAATGCCACTTGGAACCGCCACGTGAACTTGAACCGACAAACGACGATCGATGCGATTGGCCGGCCGCCCGCTCGCCCCAAAAAACCAACGCTGCCTTCCTCTTTTCATTCACACCTTTTTACGATGTTTTTTGGTGAATGAAGTCGTGTTCGGGATAATTATTGAATTTCGACGATTCGTTACGAATATCGATGAGCCGGAAGCCCATCGGCGCGGGTGATTGCGTCGGGTGATCAAATTCCGACGTTCAGAAAGTAATTTTATGGTTTTTAAGCTGAACTTTAGTCCGATCTGGACATTTCAGGCTGAAGACTGGTATTACTAAATAAAATCCAGTCTTATTGTGTTAATATTAAAACCTGTTTCCGGTCCATCAACAGCTTCGGAGTATAACTTGTGATCAATAATAGTAATTAGGAATGTCGAATTAAGCTTACGACAAACATTATTAGATATTAGACGGGCATTATAAAACGAATCAGGGGTAGGTAATAACGCAGGGATCTAATTAAATTGACGCCGATAATAATGGCACTCGGCTTCCCCTCGCAGACCCCTCGACATTTATTATTACAACCGTATCTGGAGGTCTACTTTTGAACCACGTTACCATTTTTTTACTTAACAAAATTTTTGCTTCGTCTTCCTAGTCCTTTGGTTCTTTTTGTATTAGCTCAACTTCCGATTTGCGCTACTTGTCCGATTACCGATATATATATTTTTAGATAGGTATTAACCAAAAATATTAATGTATTTTCAAATGGAAAGCAGACATCTAGCAGCTACTAGCGGTAAAGTCGCTGAACCTAAAAAAAAACAGCAAAAACTCGCTCTATTTGTTTCTAATAACGAAAGTAGACCCCCTCAATGTTTGGTAACGAAACACCCGAGTAACATTTATTCAAATCTTTTAACCATCTGAAAGCACGTTGTGCTGAAATGTGGCAACATAAAGTATTATTTTTAGCGTAGATTCTGATTAAATGTAAATAACTGGAAACATTCTCGTAAGTGGAGCGAGGACAGTGCAGTAATGTAATTAAAGGGTTCTGGAGCAAGCTTTGGAAACCCACTAGTACTGCTATTCATTAATCGGTATTGTGGTATGTACGAATTGTTGTTTTATTGAGGAAATCTAGGCATCTGAGTCTAATGTTCCACAATTGGAATATGTTAGATTTGGAGAACATCTAAATGAGTTCAAATTTGGTATCTCGGTCACTTTACACATAAGTACATGAAGTTATCAAATTAGCGTATTCAACGTACCTATTCTGTATGACATAATGAGCTAATAAAACAATGCATCTAATAGAAAAGTCGATTCCCCTATGTCGCTTCGGCCGTGCCGAACTCTCCACGTCTACTCTGTCGAATTGCAATTCGCGGCAATTCAAACGCGCACCTTTATATTGTTATATCTCCATTTCATTGCTCGCCAGGGACTACATCTGCCGGCTCCCTCTGCCGCGCCCCTACCCGACGTCCATTAGTGTTTTGTGAATGATTTAAAAGCTCTTTCGGATAACTACTCCGTAAGTGAGTAATTTAAGACTTGCTTCCTATTTTATCAGCGCTCCCCAAATTTGAGAGCACATTAAAACATTAAGTTGTTAGAGAGAGCACCAGGACGTAACTCGTTCGGATCGGCGGATTAATGGACGAATTCTTGGCTAGATATATATAAATAATTGATTAGGAACAATAAAATAGCTTTTAGCGTAACGGAGATTCCTTGGCATCGTAGAAAATCCCGTTCGAAAGTTATTGTCTGCGGTCCAATAATGTATTTAGTTTATTGGAACACTTACATGTCGTAAATAAGGACTGTCCTTTGTAACGCATCCACATGAGAGATGTTGAAAAAAGAATAGAATTTTACACTTCCGCTATGTGTACCTATAGATAATAAGTAGTATTTTTATATTACCCTGAGATAAATAATTGAATAACACAATACCTGCGTATAAACTAAGGCTACATAGCAACGCAAACACGAAACTCCCCAGTCCGCAGTTAGGGTAGCGGGAAGCGGAAGAAAATCCGTCATCTCCCGCTCGTAAACAATGCCCGTCGGTACGTAGGTGCATGTAAATGAGAGTTATGGTAATTTATCGGCGGGGATGGGGCGGTAATGATAAGATAACGCTTTGTTCCCGCGGCCGGAGACACGGCTCATGGACCGGCGGCGCTCGCGCACGCACCGACAACCACACCGAATTATTTTTTATCGTGAAAAATTACGAAACAAAAATAAGATTTCACACTTAAAGCATTTTATTGGACGGCCCAGGAATCCGTTGGACCGTCGAGGTGAACGAACGAGGATCATTTTTATCGAGAAAGCTTTTACCGAATGTTGTAGTACCGTGTTGGAATTCACATTAGCGTAGTTTCTTTACATTCCTCGGATTTGGGCTAAAACGTTGCTTTATGCGTGCTACATTAGCATTTCGCATATAATTATCGGATACACACTCGTACGGGATATTTAGCGTTATTAAAATTCATTATTCAATTTTATGGATCATAATAATGAAGATAAAATCTTCATTTCTCGTTTGCAGTGAATTAACGTTTTGTTACTAAGCGATAACTGTCGTCGCGTTTCGACAATAGAGCAGATTGGGGTAAATTGGCAGATAAAAATAAATTTATCTTTGTATGTGCAGTTAACTAGCGCGCCAGGGGTGCCTGCGCCATCTGTTTCCCTGCAGACTTTGTGACGCTCGAAACTATTATTATTGTTGAATGATAATTATTATTTACAGAATTTGTTTATTTTTAAATGACAAATGTTTTTTTTATCCATACTATTACCATGGTGCTTGACAAGAAGTCTTAAATAATAGCAAAACAAAAAGCTGATTTCAGAATAAAGTCTGTCCAATTGTATATGGATCATGGTCAAGTATTTACGTGATCATTATCACTGTAAATATCTCCCTTGTGTAGTGAATGATTTAGTATTTGGGAAAAAAAATCGCTTCAAAAATATATTCTTCCTAATTTGATTATTTCTAATGTTAATATTGCGCTTGAAACCATAATATATATCCGTGTCAAGGATGTTTCTTTGATGGTTTTCGCGTGTCTCTGCATCGTTTCTGATGCTTGCGGCTTATTGATCATGCTTTAAACTCCACAAATGTTCGTCACACTTCAGTTTAGTCTTGTTCTACTTGCCAGTAAAGCTTTTGGTAGTATATTATGGGCAAACGTTTTATAAAGTGTGCCGAACTGCCGACTATTGCTCTCCAATCATTATCGTCATTACTTAGTTAGCGTAATCAATTAACCTAACAAAGCTGCTTCAAAGTAAATTTATTCTAAAAGAAAAACACACTTGGTTTTGTTCATAATTAATAAAGGTATTTAAAACCTTTATGTTGAGGTCAACGAAGTACATAGAGGTATTCACCGTTTGAATAATTCATGAACAGGTAGCGAAGCGTTCAAGTGCGCGGGCGCAGGTCACCATTGTTCACGCTGATGAGTACCGCCACCGTCGACAAAGAGGTCACATGCCATGGTAAAACACAATGTACACTGACAGTATAGCTTAAACACATAGAACATTAGGAACACTTACAGTAGATTTAAAATAAAAAAATAAAAAAAACTTGATATAGCGTTTAATTAATAAAGGTAAGGAAATATATATCCATAATGAAAGACAAGAATTTACATTTACAAAAATAATTTTATAGTATGTATGTTGTACTATGTAGTTTAAAAAGCAGTTGGTTGAACCCTTTACTCATGAAATAATAATACACAAAGATTGGTTGTCCAGCCAATGGGTGTGTTCACCATGGGACTAGTTTTAGGAATAAATTTTCGCGATTTTTTGTGCTATGTCTATCTCAAACGTACCTATAGGTGAAATAATTGCTTAAGGTAATCTAACTGGTCGAATATTATAGCTTTTTGCTATTCCTACGGTTGTGTGCGCGCAGAGTAAAAAAAAAAAATTCTAGCGCCTTTAGGTCGAAAGGAACTTGGGTCTCAATTTTCAAGTCCGTAAGTCTTATAGGGTTTTTTTTCTTTGGGACTAATCCCGCACCACTCTCCCTCCACTATTACTTCTGTAAGCCAGGATGGACAATGGTGACCAATGTAGACGCCGAGGTTTGATCCTCCTCGAGAACTGGGTCTTATAGGGATATCGTAAGTCACTGGTTTTCTAATAATCGCTACTTCTTGAAAGCCGCAAATGATGCCATCATAAATGTTGTTACCATCTTCATTATAGGAGCAGTATGTTGTAATAAGTGAACTATTAAGTATCGCAAAGGTTTCTGAATCAACCTCGTTAAAACTTCATACGTCTCGGAATATTTTAACAAGTTCATACTTCTTTATAATTCTATACGTGAGTCGTTAATTTACGCACGTAACACTGTTGCGCGGTATGTTACAATATGTAACAACATTATATTTTGTAAGATTACGAACTAAGAAGCTGCTGGTGATCGTAAAGTTTTCAAGGGTATTAAGGCTTTAGCAGCAAATTAGTTTGTTTGAAGCTTGGTCGATTGCATGAGATCGAAGTATCTCATATAAGCAGAAATAAGTAATTAAAACAGTCCGTATTCTACTTTAAACAATAAAGGATTATGAAGAACGATGACAAAGAACTTGAAAACTTTGAACTTTAGCAATTATAGCATTTCATTCTACGTACTGAATATATTTGAGAATATGTAGAGGAATATACTTTTATTGTTGGAACAAATTAAGTATTTTATAATCAGTGGTTTTCATCAACTATTTGTCTAAATAACGATAAAAGCCATGTACAGAAAGCTATTTCGCATACAATTGTGGAGAGCCAGAAGATAGCCGTTGATAAGCCTCGCACGGAAACAAATTTCACGGCGCGAGCAATTGCGTAAATATAATGGTTTCCACCTAATTATGCAAACGGTATTTTACTATACATATAAAAAAGATTTAATTTATTAAGAAAGCCACTTGGAATAATTGAATAATTAAAATATAAATATTAATAATAATAAATTAAATAATTAAACTGCCCTATTCTGGCATGTCTAGTGTGTGCTAGAAGTATAAATTTTTTTTGTTGTGAAACTTGCTGTACCGTGGTACCGGAAATGAAATCCAGATCAGTTTTTACGTTTATCAACGTTTGGTCATTAGAATGGAACCGTGTAAAGTATAAATATTTGAATCATATAAGTACAAATACAATGGGACGCTATTGTTTGATAATACTATAAGTGCTCTTATAGTATTCTCAAGCAATAGCGTTCCATCGTGTTGACCTACTGAACCCGTCGATTTTCACCCCAAAATAAAAAAATGGGTAATTGATTGCACCGACGCGAGCTCATTTGACTGATTGTATAGAGTTCCAAATTGCGTATTTAACGTATGGGAAGAACCCTTGTGTGCCGTTGCCAATTTGGACGGCTCTCCCCTGCCCTCGCTCCGGGTAATCTCCCCTCCGTATATGTTTATATTGCATTTAGATTCAGATAATTCAAAAGAAGCAATACTGTTTGCCTGATATAAATTTACAGCGGTCTTTAAATTTTAAGATAAAAGGTATAGCAAATCGTCCATGAATAATATACTTAAGCATCCTGCTACAAATATCAACATTTTATAAATTCAAATAATCAAGATGCAAGTGGCCGTAGCAAAACTCATCTGTATAAAAATATTATTTCAAAAGTGGAACGGTGTTGCGAAACAGCGATCCGTTAAGGGCCATTCGCCACATTATCATCGTGCAAATAACCCGCCCTGCGCAGATTAGATAAACTGCAGAAAACGACGCGCCGCGACGACGTGGGAAGCGCGAATTATGACATAAACATCGTTTTAATTACAAACGCTTGTGTGCAGATTGCACGCCTGCTATTAATCTCCTAAGAACGTCTGCTGCATCATGCATCATAAATAACTATTATTTTTTTCGTGTTTGAGGTCGTCCAATGTGACTCGTTCGTCTCGTTATACCAATTATGTTATTGCGTCAATTGGTATACTTGGGTAACAATTGGCACATTCACTCTATGTAGTTTTTTATTATTATGCGCTAAAAGACCTTTTAGCTCAAATGATAACCGGAATTTTCATTAATGAATCCAATTTCACTGAAAGGTGATATTACAAAAACATCGATGAATCTCAGTCTAAAGGCTATGAAGAGTTGGTCACTACACAGATACACGTCGTCAACAATTCAGTTGAAATTTATGACGCTGCAAATGAATGCGCATAATTTGTCAAAACTGTCGCATTTGCTACGCGTAGACGCGATTCCCGGATCGTCCGGTATCTATGCAGATCTAAATTTAGAGGGTAATCGGTTGTTCAATAATGTATGCCGCTGGGAGCACTCAGTGTAATCTATTTACAAGCGGACTGTACCGATCATTCCACTGATATTGAAGATTTACAACAGACTTTCCTAGCGCGCCGAATTGACTTGTGCTTATAATAATGAATGAGCATAAATTTACTATTTCCTGTATTTTGGAAGAATAAAGTAAAACTCATATCTGTGGAGGCGGTTAAATGCGTGAGAAGTTAAAATATGGGACCATGAGGACTCATTATTATTTCCCCTTCATCTGTATTAGAGATCATTACGCCAAAATAATTTTTCATATTCATTCTCCAAAGATGTCAAATCAAAACAATCTCCAAAGAACGTTTGTAAGTCATTATGGACCGTTAAATGATTTTGTGCAGAGCAAGATAATGGCGAATGTAACCAGTCTCTGGGTCACGGATACCGTCCGTCGTCGCGCGCTCACAGATGGCGCATTGTGTTAAAAGGTGAAGATAAGCCGCGACTTCGAGTTGACAGTTTAGGAGTGCGTGTTGAGTTGGGGCAATAAGAATTAAACCGTGGAGACCTCGTTACTATAGTGTTGTTGCCCGCCTGTTACGAGGTCCAGCCAGGTCCAACCTTCATTTAGATTTTATGTAAAGAAATTTAGTAGCCCAGGCCCAACTCTGCTAAGGACTGGCCCCAGTCAGAAATGATGCCGTCTGAGATACAAATTCGAATTTACTTTCATGGATCACCTACAATACCACAAGATTTATGGCGTTTGTTTATAACAAATTCACAAAATAATTAGCCTAGTAGATGATTCAGCTCAACTGCTCGGCATAAATACCAGCATTGTTTTCTGCATTATAAAATTAATAACAACAATGACTCAGTACAGAGTGGGGAACAATGAAACAAAATATCGCGTTTAAAGTAACAATTAAACACGAGACAATGTGCTGGGAAGATGCTGCGTAAAACTTCTTAGCTCCTCATCAATCAGGCTATCACGAACCAACCCCCTCTCTACTCGTTACACATAATTAATCACTGAATATAATTAAAATTCTCGATGACAAGGCGCGAATCGTGATCGTCGCAAGTCGCAATATTCATAATAAAATCTTCAGAAAAATAAGCTAAACGTCATTGACAATTTTAACCCTTTAGGAGACGACTTTAAGTGATTCCATCATCAATTAATATTGGACATGACTTGCTAATGAGTTGCTAATTCCTGCCTTATCTGCAGGGATCGGCGATCTTAGTTTTTTGACTGATTGTTATGGCTTTCTGATAAAGCATCGTTCTATGATGCTCCATCGTCGCAGAGCTACGGTAATAAGACACAAGATTATGTTAGATTTGAGGCGCCTCCCTGGCATCTGCTGTAGTGTAATTACCTAGTGACTCAGCATGGCTTTGTTCGCCCTGCATAGGATCCGCGAACAAACTTGTTTTAATTAATTTCGTGTCTCGAACAAGCCTTCAGCTGATTGTTATCTACTTAGTTGCTGTTAGCGCTCCGGACGCACCGATAATGAAGCAACAAATTGTTCTAAAGTCGAGTTATGATTATGATAACGAGTATGGTGTAGTGTAATTATTATCTTAGGCAAACTGAGGATGGACTTATAATTGTAACTATTGTGATCTGTACTGATAGCGTTTTATCGCAGATACAAAGATTTAAATAAAGCGTGTTGTTAAAAAATCATGCGGCATTTATTATCTTGGATTTTAGGCCATCAAGATAATTTAAAATTTAGCTACATCAAAGCAGCTAAATTTCTCTCTTAGTACGAGGTTTTAATAAGTCGGATCCATATCAAAAATTAAATATCTCAGAAAGTATTTTATACTATAATTTCCATAAAAATACATATACGTTTAATATTTTTGAAGTTTTTTTCTAGAGACCACATTATTTCTTAATGATCAAGGAATTTGTGTAGATGAAGACGTGATGCCGAGGCCAAGGTGTAACTACTTTTACATCTCGTGGTCGGCGGTGTTTGGCGCGCCCGTTGCCATGGCGACCGGTGAATTATGGGCCCCGTCTTTACTACGATTATTGCCGTTATTAGCTAAGGATAGCTATTCATTTTGACTTCTATCATTCTGTACAATCGCAATGCTCGTTCACGGAAATCGATGCAACTTTGTACTTAATTCATTTTAGTTTCCTTAGCAAGAAAGTTTTATTTGGAAATAACAATATTATGTTTGAATAACGCTTTCTCTAGTGTCTATGTCACAATGATGCTGTATTGTTTCTTAATTTATTGCTTATTGGATGACAAGTGATATTCACGGTTCATGAAAATAAAGGATATAAAACCCCAAAATATAAAGCCCGCATCGGAACATTATCGAATTTAATATATTAATAAATCGTCGAGTTATAAAAATCATTAGGTGCATCCATTAAAACACTCAATGGCGATTAAACCTACGTGGATTTTATAACGATAGCCCTCAAAACAATAATTAGTACCAATTACGGGCATAAAATTCCCTCAACAATCAAATGGAATGACTAGCACAACTTGAGTGGCCGCACGCAGCGACGAATTAAGGCGATCATCTATCTCTCTCTGGGCCGAGGAAATAAAGATGTCTATCCCTTATCTTCACACACAATAGAATTAAAGCTTTCAATCATTGACATCGGAAACTATTATTAAATTGATGCGAATCTCACTAATTTAAATAAATTAGTTAAAGCATCGTTTAAGGAAACCTTTAATTAAGTAACTGGGGATTAGTCTGCAATCGCTCTTATATATAACAATTAGCCTCAAATACCTGCATACCCATTACATTATAAGTCCATGGCAATTGCATAAAGTCTAGTTTGCTTGCAATCATCTTGAGTTCTTTAGTATTTAATATCAATGTTCTGTCTCATTCCCCGGCATTCGGAGCTATATTAAAATTCTTTAAGTCAAAGAATGCTCGTCTTATTATAAAGGTAAAATGCTTGTTTTTTAATTCTTCAAACATCATTATTTCATGGCCAGAGACCCTCTTACCTACAGAACAAATAAACTGCGGTTGACTTTGTTTATTTTTCTATGGGAGTTGAATTGCTTCTTCCCGGAACGTGGGTAATATCGGTAATCGTTCTGTAAATAACCTCTAAATTGTCTGATAATGACTCTAAAGTTATATGCATCGATTGTTTAAATACATTATTTGAGTAAATGTTATGTTAATGACGCAACGTAATTATAGATCAGTAAGAAGCACACGACAAAAAAAGGGATTTTTTGTTACCCGCTAAATTAAAGGAATTTGCAAAAAATACATTGTATTAAGACCATGCACAATAACGTACGTGAGAGGTTTGTTTCCGCCAAACGGATAAGTAGGTAGCTATAACCTGTGATCGAAACCGGTTTAGTCAATGTGGACTTACGGACCGGGGAGAGGGCATGCGCGATATCAAAGCAGGTGTTCAACTCCGAGCCTACTGACTGACTCAATGAGTATTCCGATTGAAGCCTTAAATAGTTTGTCTGAGATTAACTTCGTCGACTAGAAATAATGTAGGATAGTTGCCACATAGCCGGCTAACTGAATATTATTTTAAACTCCCACAAAATTTGCAAAGTTCCTAAAAGTATCCAACTGGCCTGGAAATGATTTCGCCATCACGACCCAACAGACCCGGCAGACTTTTGGAGACGATAGTAAGTTAGGGCGACGTGTTTATAATGCGTGTTTAATAATTTAGGAGTTGAAGGCGAGCAGTCCCTTGCCCGTCTGCCCCCTGAATAATGGATGCAACAATAATATGACTCGATAGTACCTACACCATCACAGTGTATTCAATACTGAATTCCAATGACCATATCGTGGAATTTAGAAATTCTGTCGCATAATACTTGAGGTTTAGATAGAAATAAAACTCATATTAAATATTGATGTCATTGATACTTCGTAATCCTCTTAGCTCGACAATCAACTCTCAATTGTGGTGTTAGAATATCCTCCTCTGAATAAAAGGCTTTTGGAAGAGAAACATGGGAACGTACACCTGTCGCACGCCGCATTTTAGAATAGCGTCTGGCTAGAGTATTAAATATATTAGTATTCATTTGAAATGTACCACAAACGAAATTTCAGATTCGGAGTAGGTAACTTATATTAGTAGAAATTCTTCATTGTTGTTCACTTGGAACTTGAGTGATTTCAATATCATCCGCTCGCCGCCAGTGTTAGCCTTACTTGCTGAGTGAGCCAGCAGATATTTAGTATCGTCAACTACACATATCTACTTATTTAGTTGGTTCAATATGGTTCAATTAAGTTAAATAATGATCTGTTTCATAAATTCTGATTATTCATTAGGTGTTTATTTTAATTTTGTCTGTCTTGCTTGTCAACAGCCTGTTTTTGTCGTCTGGTGTTATGCCTCTCATGGACCGTACTTCCTTATAGCTTCTCGGTATTCAATTCAAATATTTGTCAAATGTTTTGTAATCTTATTTGGATTGTAAAAAATGTAGCTAAAGAATTATTTTTCTTTGCGAGTTCATACCCCAGCCCAAAAAGTAGGCATCGAGTCATCTTCATCTGTTTCTACTCATAAAGATTCATATTGTATTTTTTAACAAAACATGCTGTTTAATTTTGCTTTCAACATTTACCTATGTACATCGTGTTTGCATGAGGGTGCACGAGAATGCATTTAATTCGTTAATAAATCAGGCTGCAGGGGGGTGGTACTGGTTCATTAGACTGATCGCCCGGGGCCTTCCGGGGAGTCCGGCCCACTCCATGCCGACCTTCTACTGCTTAATGCATTTAATTTAGCGAGGGCATTCGATGATGGATGCGTCGCTAATTCTATTTGTCCATCAACTGGTCTGCCTTTTACAACCCTTTGCTGCGAAACCTTTTAATTATATTTGGATTACCAGTTCTGATTACGGATTACCAGATAACTTAATAAAAAATGCGCCGCATCCTTAATGTCGCTCGCATTAAGTTAAATAGTATTGGTATCAAAATATTCGTTGAAATAATTAATTGGCTCTCATAACTTGGGCTTATCGCCGGCATAAATTAAGGTAGATTCGCGCGGCGCCTCGTCCACGCACGTAGTGAAACTTTTAATTGCATTGAGCTCTATCACTGTCGTCAACCGGGAGTTATGAACACCCACTGAGATCTACTTCGCGCTACTAGAGCATACAACAATATGTAGATATTAATAGGTATCTGACTAAACCTCGAAGGATTTTTTCAAGTTCTATTATTTATAATTATAAATTAGTATGAATGAATCTTAATGAGAAATCTTATATACCTTCCTAACTTCGAAATTAAAGTCCTCAAAAAATATTTAGAATCTCCAGGGTCGAGACCGAAATGAATAACGGATTAATTAGAATTTTTAAATTAAAATTGTCACCGTGTGTCCGCTCCGCGGTCAGCACAAATATAATACAATAGAGGCCAGGACCGGACGAGAGGACTCATTAATTTAGATGATTGTACAATTATCTAAATATAAGCGGAGCGAGGCGCCCACGCGGGCGCGGGGGGCACTCCAACCCGAAAACGAGGGAGGGGAGCGGGCACTCGTTTTTAATTAAACCGGCGATGAAATGAAGTGGTCCGTATAATATTGCTTAGACATGTTTTAAATTAATTTTAACCCGTCTTATTACGAATGATTTGATGAAATAATCTGCGTTCATCGCGGCAATGTCAATATTCTGTCGAATTGCAATTCAACTTCATCAGTTTCTTGCTGTAAACGTTTTTCTACAACTTTAAGATGAAGAATCTTTTTTTCAATTAGCGTCATGATGTGTAATTCTCGTCGAGTGGGGTGTATGAATAGGCCTCAATAACAATTCCGGGCCGCGGTGGGCCGGTGACGGGACGCTCGTACGCAAGGGTTGAGCGGTTCTACGCCTCTCCTCTATTTGTTTTTCGTTAAAGCTTTAATTAAAAGTAGGTTTATTTTAAAGAAAATTGATGTTCAAAGTAAATAAATCCTTGATGGTTTAATTATCTCTTAGTAATTGAGTTTCACCTGACGCTGAAATAATTAGTGTTGTGCTCACGAGATGCTTATTAATTAATTATTTTGGAGATACCTACTATTGTACGGGGTAATCTATTATGATTATTCTTCACTGGTAAAAAAACTCTTAATTAATGTTGTAGGTATTCTGTCAGAAATTGTTTCATTGTGTTACTTAATTAATTTTCACAACATAGGCATCTTACACTTCAAAACTTTTAGCCTGCTTAAGAGGTGAATAATCATTTTAAAATATATTTTCTTAAAACAGCGTTCTTCAACTTCAGTTTTAGGCGTGATTTATGTTTTCACATAAAAACTTGGCCTTGAATATCTTGACATGTTTTTTGTTAATCCGTGTTTCGAGATAACGTCGCTCACTAATTCGGAGGCTTTTCAAAATTCTCAATTTACTGGCGCTGAACTGTTCTATAATTTAGGATTCCATCCATTGGGACGGTAAACAAGTCGCCGGCAGCGCACGTGGTCACCTGTCTGAAGTCGGCGAGCCGCCGCTCAGTCTAACAGCTACCTACAACAATTTATCTAGCTTGCGAGCGTGACGGCAAAGCCATTGTTATAATGTTTCAGCATGTCATAGTTTATTAGCTGCTGCAGTCTGTTTACAAACATGGTGCATTGCAGTTCAACGTTCGATCGTCGCACACCAGTCACTGAAGTTCTTCACGATAGTTACCTAAAGGCTTTGTCCTCAGGGGCCTGCGAGCCGCGCGTCCAGGCTCGGTGCTTCAAGGGACCGCCGGTCTCCGGACCGGCGCGATGCACCAAACAAAAAACTTAACAATAACAGAAAAAAAAACACAATATACGTATGAACTTAAGAAACTCCACCACCGAGTGCAGCCTCTTAACCTTAAAGTTCGTCGGGATAAAAGACCGGTCACATAAAAACTTCTTTGTGAAACTTTAAAACAAAACTGTGCTGAGAACTTCGAAAAAAGTAGATATTTCTGTGGGGAACGGCGACACTTCCCCGTGCGGCGTTTCGGTCGCGACTGAGCCACGCGGTCGCGCGCGGGGCCCGGGGCGCGGGGGGCGTTCGCCGGGGGGGCGCCGACCCCCTCACCTCCGCGGTATTATTTGATTAATTCGCCTCCCCTTGTATACCCGGTGAGTCGTTACGACGACGACGGCAACGTTAAGTTTTTAAATTTCAGTGAGAGGGCCGCAACCTTCACCTACTCCTTAATACTTTAATTGAATTAATTAAGATCGACGGGCTCCAACAAAGATTAGACGTTAATAAGCAAACGTTGAAGGACCGGCCCGTTCATGGTTAATTACATCGGGCGCGGCTGCGGTGCGCTCGCGGGAAAAAATCCCAACTTGAAATAATGAGTATTACCTACCAAGAAACGTAGGACCCGCTAATTGGAGTGCATTTGCATACAGAAGTAAAATAAACTCTGAGTTATTTTGACGATGTCAGATGGTTGCAGAACGACGGGCTGGTGTACGGCGGCTTTTATTTAGACGTTGCGCGTTTGTTTATGGGGACATTTTATGTTTTTAAATGGATATTAATCAGTGGTGAAATTAAATAAGAATACTGGGTACTGGAAACTTTATTTTGAGAATACAGTAACAACGGATATTCGCCAACCAGATGCTTCTGATAAATTCGTGCTAATCCGGGGTGACAATTTTTGTAGGTAGTTATGTAAGTAAGTAGGTAGGTATTATACTTACCTATTTAATAATGATCATTAAGCACCAAATTGCCTAAAATATTCGTTTCTTTGAGTAGAGTGTGTTACACACTATAATATAACAAAAGCAACTACCGATTCACGTCATTTCTTTTCGAACAATAGTACTAATTTACCTATTCCATACTAAAATCAAACAATAGTCCGGCTACGTCATAAATATCAGCTTACCAATTAAGCCGGCGAGAGCCGATAATTAGACGAACTCAATCCGTCGAGTTCATTTGTTGTTCCCATGAAACGAGCCACTCCCGTAGAAACTAAACGACGGGAAATTGAAATTAGTGATGCGATTTTAACTACGATTTCAATCAATCGAGTAAGAGTTAACCGATCCCGATTTCTTGTCACATCAATATCACATAGTGACAGGTGAAAATACAATAGAATCTGTCAAATGTAGCTTCATCATTTTAGGAATTACACAACATGCGTTATTAATTTAATTGGTGCTGATGGTAAACAAATTAAACTTGACTATTCACGCTGTATTGACAAAAGCAGGGGTGTTACCCTACAACAATACAAAATTATCGTTCGTTCAGACGATATACAACGGCAAAACGATGAAATTTAGAGTAGGATTCGACAATACGAATGTCAGGATATATCGATTATAATTATCGTTGCTAAGAGTAGTAACCCCTGGACAGATATATTTTAGGTATCGATCCGATTTTAGACAACCCTACAGACATCAATAGATTCATAAATCGACAAGATTGTAGGCTAGTGATTTAAGTAATGATGTCATCACTAATATGTTGACCTTTGTAAACAATACTCACAAAGTTAGATGTTTATTTTTTTCTTTGTTGCATCAGAAATAGTCTAATGTTTTCGCAGTCCAGGATGGTGGAATATGACCCGAATTTCGCTGTATTGAGGGGAGGGACGTGCCTTGAAGTGGGGTATTTATTTATTTATTTATTCGTATGGCATTCTTACAATTGTTCATAATAATTGTTTTCTTATATTTACGCGAATACTACACATTGAAATACAGCCGAAACGTCGGGAACATAAATTTAATAAACGCGATAAAATCCGAAGAATAGTTTTATTTCAATGTTCATAATAAATTAAAATTAAAATCAAAATTAAAATCAAAATTGTAAAATTATTCTATCTTTTAATTGCTGAATCCATGGGATAGCGTCGTTTTCGAGCGAGAACAGGTCTGTTGGGCAGCCGTGGTACCTTGTGAGTGGGCAGTCTCTAGCTATATGCTCAACATCCTGGACAGCAGTTCCACACTAACACTCCGGTGATTCCCTCCACCCGCACATGGACATGAAGGCATTGCTTCGCCCGCATCCAGTTCGTACCCTATTCAGTTGGCACCAATCCCTTCTTGGGAGCGCAAAACCAGCAGGTTTAAGTGTAGGGTTGATGGTAACTCCCATGCTATCAGGGGGTTTTGCGTTCCATTCCTGCAACCACTCAGCAGAGGTGTTAAATCCACCGGACACGAGTTCACATGCGGTCTGGTACGGTGGGGGACGTGACTTCAGACGATGAGGTGGCGGATCAGTAAACTCCGCGTGAGCTGGCAGGTTGGGTTTTCCGTAGATCTTCTGGGCCTCGCGTAGTAGTATTTGCTGTCTTCTCAAATGGGGTGGGCTTATATGGCTTAGCACAAGGAGCCACTGGAGGGGGGTACATTTTAAGGTTCCAGATGTGCATCTCATGGTCTGGTTCAGCTGGTATTGATAGTGATAGAGACTAATTATTATTATGATTTATTTAAATAAATACATGAGGGCAGTTGTGCTATGTGTAAACTCATCATGTTAAATGTTGAAGGGAGTAAGCCACTCGCAATAAAAAAGTGTAGTTTTTTATTCAATTGCTTGAATTTTGAAATTTGGCAAAATGATTTACAGAACGCATATAATTAAATTAATAAATTTAAGAAGTGGAATCTCGAAAGGAAATCCATTATGTTCCGCACCGGCCTACAAGAAAGAGGTCGGCCCCTATTTCTGGTTAATTCAATAATTTTATGGATCGTGCATTATCGGGTTAATTCGGTTTGGCCCGATCGATCATCTCGGATGCGCAAGCGCAGGTGGGCTCTTAGTAGAAGAGCGAGCCACCACCCTGTATTATGAAACCTCAAAGAGATTATTATTTTGATTAAAATAAATTATAAATCACTTTGAATATAGTTAGCGACTTATAAGCTTATGCATAGTACCTATTGCATGTTCACCTATTTAAATTGTTGAGGAAATGTATAAAGAAAAAATACAATAGGTACCCAATATAATGAAGTTTATTTTCAATAAATTAAATATTAATCTAATTAGCTATTTAAAATATATTATTAATGTTGTAGTACTTTTAGTATAAATTATAATTATGTACCTACATACTTACAGCATTACATATACAGTAGGTATACAATAATGTATCAAATATAAAATTATTTTGTGTATACTTTCATAACATATATTTAATTTTAATACATTAAAATTTCAAACAAAAAAGTCGATAGCTATCGTGGTACGGGGAAATCTTTTATGAGACTGCCCTCTTTGAAATTAATCTTTGTTTAGAGTTAATGGGCCTTATTAATCATGAGCATTATGTCTAGATGAATATAATGTGGTAATCGGTGACTCTGTACAAAGATATCGAGGCTTTTATTACGAAAACAAATGCACCGTTACACAACCTGTTCCTTGGTCTATTAGACCCACGATAACTGCATTACATTATAAACTCTGATGCACCGCTTTATGGGTTGAAATCTACTGGTTAACAGTTACACAGAGACAGGTGAACGTGCTCCGAATGTATTACTTCTTAATTAGTAACAGAAACCTCCGATCTATCTGAAATTTAATATTTTAATGGCCATTTCATTATATTAACTTAATTGTTACAGTGGAATTAATATACTTTATATCGGATCGATATTACGATTCACGCTTTAAAGTGTTTAGTAATTTTATTATAACTTGGCCAGGTGGTTATTATTTAATGAGTATGCTTATGTAAATACCTATAAAGAAGGTTGTTTATCAACAAATGAAACACTAGTCGAGTTAGCTATCTACAGATTTTTTATTTGATATTGTTGCGACCTAGAAACTACTTGGTCAAATATCTCGAAGGATCCTTATTTTATCAGCTTGATACAAAAACGCATTTTTATTCTAGATGTACTCCATCGATTAGTTACGAAGGATCCCTAAAAATTGAATGTTCGAGACTGTAGGTATGTAGGTATAAAGTGAACGCCCTTGCGTTATCGGCGCGACGGCCGGCGAATACCTACAACTGAACGAATACAAAGGGAAGCCGACAATGTGTCTCGAGATCATTCGATTCCGATTATTATTACGTACATACCTAACGAGAATGTTCAGGAAAATACCAGCTCGCATCTTTATTCCGTATATAAGGTGTTGACAACGGGCAGCGAGTTAGTTACTTCTTGGAAG
This sequence comes from Notodonta ziczac, assembly GCA_918843915.1. Lineage (NCBI taxonomy): Eukaryota > Metazoa > Arthropoda > Insecta > Lepidoptera > Notodontidae > Notodonta > Notodonta ziczac. The sequence continues at coordinate 4,374,211 of OU974037.1, forward strand.
CGACAGTGTACGGAACTTAAGTAAGCGAACGAAGAGTGATATACCAGTGACCTAGGCGATAATATTGGAATACTGTGAGTCTGCTAAGTGATTTGGAACAGTGCTTGTTGTGTGTAACTAGTATTAGTGAACTAGTGTAGAACTGTGTATTTGTCAAGTTTGTGGAGAGCGGAATAAACCCTTTATACACGTAGTCGGCATCAATTGTACCTACCCCTAGTACGTAACATTTGGTGTCAGAAGTGGGATGCCGTTACTACCGCGAGACGAAGAAGGGCGTACTCCACGAACCAGACGTCAAGTCGAGATGGATGCCGCCCGTCAACGTAGCCTTGAAGAAGAAGAGCGTCAAGTTGATGCCGGTGTTTCGGCGGGAGCTGGGGCAGCATCGGCAGGTAGCTCTTCGGAATTGAACTTGGCAGCGTTGATGGCCTCTATGCAGCAAATGCTCAAGGCCAACCAAGAGGCTAGCCGGCAAGAAATTAGAGAACTAAAGGAGGCTAGTCAGCAAATGATCCAGGCCAGTCAAGAAGCGGTCTTAGGTAAAATTGATGACGGTATCACCATTCTGGGTGCAAAAGTGAAGACTCTCGAAGACCGCATGCAGGTGCTGAACGAGGAAGTTAACCAAAAGACTGGGACTTTGGAAGACCGCCTGCATGTGCTTAATAAAGAGGTAACCCATATGGTAACCCAGAATGAGACCTTCGAAAGCCGCTTGGAGGTAATGAATAAGGAAATGTTACGCCTGAAAACTCATGGACCTGTTGCCGTGGCCGCACCGTCGTCCACAAAGCTCGACCTCCCGCGCTTCGACGGAACTTCTTCGTGGACACAGCCTTTAAGTACCAGTTTGAAATACTTTCGGTGGGAAATTCCTGGAGCAGCGAGCAGTCCTTTGCGGCCCTGGCGCTTGCCTTACGGGGGGATGCCTTAATGGTTTTGGAAAATCTGCCGCTGGAAGGAAGTACTCTGGAAACTCTCATGGATGCACTGGATACACGCTACGGTGAGAAACACTTGGAACATGTTTATCGAGCGCAGCTTCACGAGAGGAAACAAAAGCCTGGTGAAAATCTTCAACAATGGGCATTGGAAGTGGAGAGGCTGGTTCGCCGTGCATATTCATCCAAACCAGCGATGATCGAAGAGAACCTGCTGGAGTTATTTATTAATGGCATTCGGGAGACGGAAGTCAGGACCTTTGTACGGCTGGGACACCACCAAACCATGAAGAACGCACTGGCTCATGCTCTCGAGGTGGAAGCTGTTCGGCAGGACACTAAATTAAATAAGGTCAGGCAGGTTAAGGAGGTGGTTAAAGAGGAAAGGAAGCCCCGGTTTGTCCCAACTTGCTATGGTTGTGGTGGTAGGGGACATATTCGCCTGGAATGTCCTTCGAAGAAGAGAAGGGTCACAGACGAGTTTGAAACCCAAGGTCAAGTTATGGCGCCAACCGTTACCATAACCCAAGTTTGCAATGGGAATAGTCTGATCGTCGAGGCCACCTTGAACGACCAACCTTGCGGCTTAACTGTGGATACAGGAGCATCGCGTATAATTGTGAAACCAGAGCTACTGAAACGCACTATAATGTGGGAAAAGCAATCGCCATCGTGTCATCTGCAGACAGCCACTGGTCAGCCAGTTTCCATCCTCGGTGAGACAGATGTCAAGATAAGAATTGGCAACCGGGTATACCGTCAGTCAGTGTTGATTGCAAGTATTACCAATGATTGCATTTTGGGACTGGATTTCTTGAAGGATCAACAGTGTGTTTTGGATGTAGCCAAAGAAGTGCTAAGGTTTCCTGATCAAGAAGTCTGTTTACGAGGATCGCGCCCGTGTAATATTTATCGTCAGAGGAAGGAAGTCCGGGAAGAGGTTAAGCTCATAAGGACTCATGGAACTGTCGATGAATGGACCGGAGTCAGTATGAAGAAGGCGCAGGAAGAAGATAATGACTTAAAACCTATACTGCACTGGAAACGGAGCGGAAACAGACCCCAATGGAGCGCCGTGTCCGTCTACAGTCCGACAACGAAGTGTTATTGGGCCCAATGGGACAGTTTGACTTTGGAAGATGAAGTGCTGTATAGGAAACGGGAATCGAAGGACGGCAAAGAAACAACCATGCAGGTGATAGTGCCGCGGAGTAAGGTAACCCCTCTTCTACGGCGCATACACGATGGTATTTCTGGTGGGCACCTTGGATTCAAGAAAACCCTCGTTAAGGTGCGACAGCGGTTTTATTGGCTGTGTTATCGGAAAGAAGTCGAGGACTGGTGCCGTAAATGCACTGTATGTGCGTCAGTGAAAGGACGGCAGACAACGAGCAGGGGAAAGATGGAGAGCCGGTACGACCGAAGTGTGTTTGCCAACGGTTTTGAAGAAGGGACACCGGTGTGGCTTCACGATCCTCTGCGCGGAAAAGGAAAGTCCCCGAAACTTAAGGCTCGTGGGGAAGGACCTTATACAGTTATTACGAGGATCAACGATGTGACCTATCGCATTAAGAAGGGACTTCGAGGAAAGCCAAAGGTAGTCCATGTGGACAGATTGGCTCGGTATCATGGAACAAATGATGCTCGGGACGAGCATGACTAAGAGGGGGGTAATGTTGCGACCTAGAAACTACTTGGTCAAATATCTCGAAGAATCCTTATTTTATCAGCTTGATACAAAAACGCATTTTTATTCTAGATGTACTCCATCGATTAGTTACGAAGGATCCCTAAAAATTGAATGTTCGAGACTGTAGGTATGTAGGTATAAAGTGAACGCCCTTGCGTTATCGGCGATGGCCGGCGAATACCTACAACTGAACGAATACAAAGGGAAGCCGACAATGTGTCTCGAGATCATTCGATTCCGATTATTATTACGTACATACCTACCGAGAATGTTCAGGAAAATACCAGCTCGCATCTTTATTCCGTATATAAGGTGTTGACAACGGGCAGCGAGTTAGTTACTTCTTGGAAGCGACAGTGTACGGAACTTAAGTAAGCGAACGAAGAGTGATATACCAGTGACCTAGGCGATAATATTGGAATACTGTGAGTCTGCTAAGTGATTTGGAACAATGCTTGTTGTGTGTAACTATACTCCATTTATTATAACATTAGACATAAGAGGCTCGCAGAAGCAGGGATGCAAAACATTTTATTTCCAAGTCAAAACAACTTTTATTTAGAGTTGTTACATTAAAATTGTTTAAACATAACTTTTGATAGGAAAACAGTAACAAGTAACAATTAAATCACGAAAATTCGACAACAATAACAAAAAGGTATGGCGAATGACTCAATCACAAACACTGACAGGACATTATTTACGTCAATTTCATAGATAACATACTCCGACAAAATTTGAAATACCCTGCTGTCATAACCTCTGAAGGGATTAGGTAACATTTTAGATTTGATAGGATTATAGTGAAACGAAAAACGTTCCCGGTATGTTCACCCCTGCTTCTTTTAGGTTTTTAGCATCGACACTAATTTTAAATAGTAATGAAATAATAATTATTTAAATGAAAGGCAATATATTTAATAAGATAAATAATGAATATTATTACAGTTAGATGTGACAAGCTGGTACATAAATAGATTATAATAAATTCGACGTCAATCGTAACTGTAACTCGTTTATTGTACTTTTATTACAAAGTGGACACTAAAAATAACCTTTTTTAACTTCTGTCTAATGCTATAAGAAATGGAGTATAGTATTAGTGAACTAGTGTAGAACTGTGTATTTGTCAAGTTTGTGGAGAGCGGAATAAACCCTTTATACACGTAGTCGGCATCAATTGTACCTACTCCTAGTACGTAACAATATTATTATCGTTCGTATCGTATTCGGATTATGGCCTGAATCCCCCTCGTGTTGAGGGGAGGCCCGTACCCAGGAGTGGGACGTCAAAAAGGGCTAAAATTATTATTATTATTATCGTTGTAATACGTTAACTATAAATAAATAAATTTCGCCAGACTGACACACCAACTGTATGATCCCAAACTAAGCAGCGCTTGTACTATGGGTACCGCACAATGGACCGAGGGCGATCCCAGTGACACCCAGACCAGGGCAAATTACGAAAAGGCCATTCCCGAAATTTGCCCCGGCGGGATTCGAACCACGCTTTTTACCTACCCTAATTACCTTAGTAGATACCGATGTTCTTTGATAATATTTTACAAGCTTTTCCAGCTGTAAATACCATATAATAAAATAATTATTATGTTATTATGTATCAATAAGTATATTCATGAACACGGCATGAGTCTAAAGGAATAACTTGGCATAACTTACATAAAAATAATTCCGGTGCGGGGTTTTTGTGTCTAAAATAATAATAGATTGGTTGATCGTCAATCTTAAACACCTTATTAAGCGTATGTGCTTCGGAAACGTTTGTACAAGAATGCGGAATCCAAAGGATGGCTAGTCCTTTTTGGAGACGATATCACTTTTTCCCGTCATCCACGTTAACCGCGACGCTTCGTATATAGTGGCAGGTGGGGATGAAACCAAGTGCACTAACTCACCTAATGCATACTATTAGCATACTATTTAGTAAAATAGTCGTTGTTTCTAATGCCATATTCTCACGCTATACTATGCAAATTAAGCAGGTGATACATTTTAACATTACTCTTTCGTTTCCATGTTGATTAGTTTCTAATTTATTTTGTAATCAACAACTAACACGGTAGCAAATTGCATCAAAGTGGCAACATTACAGATAACAATGGCCTCTGGCATTATAATGAGAACCATAGGCATTCGAAAAATGTTATTTAGAATCAATATCCTGAAGCAATTCCTTACAGATTCCAAGATATTCTTCACAAAACTTCAAGTTCCACAATTCCAAGGTTTGATTCTCGGCGAGTTCCGTCCTATATAAATTATGTAAATCCTGGATAACTCGAGGCACAGTGATAATGTGTGAGCGGTCAGACAAGTCCCATTTAAAAATCCAAAAAGTAAAGTAAGCAATTTTGAATGCAATACAGAATAGTTTTCACACAGCCATCTTATTGCAAGATTGTTTAACATATTCACGAAAGCCGGTAACAAGTAGACAAGGGTACAATTAAGGCGGCGGCACACTGCACCGGTGCAGACGAGGGCGGGCGGGCGGCGCCGCGCGGTCACAATGCGCCAAATGACGGCCGGTACGGGCGGCACGCAAATGAAGAATATTGTCGGGCGAACCTGAATGCTCCTTAATGACGCGCCGTGCAGTTGTCACCCACATGCGTGCGAGATTTGCGCGATTGTCATGTGTTAATTATTGGATCATTGTCAGGACGCCAAGGAGCGTTGAATAGTTTAAAACTATTTACGTAAACCATATACACAATTTTTCCTTATACGAAAAAGGCCTCCGCTGATTAAGCCATTTTAACTATTTTGTGAATTGTGATCGCAGCAATTTATTTGACGTTTTGAAGCGATTTTGACGTTGAAGAATAAGGCTGTTCGCCGTGTTGAAACATCCCAAATACCAGGTTTAATTAGTTCGCAAATGATAATTGAACAAGTTAATTAACAACGTAACGTTTGAATTTACAGTACTCGACTTACGAAGTAGGTGACCTATAATTGTGGGTTTGAATGTCAAGGGAATACTTATCAAAGTTTAACGAAACAATTTCCTAACTTTTTGGTAGAGTCGGTGCATTGATAGTGGGAACCGAACGTGTGTATGCGCACGTTCGACTCTCCAAGCATTTTAGATACCAAGAAGTTTGCAATCCACAAAATGGGACACAAATTTTATTTATATCAAGTCTGCTCCAATCTTTAAGTGTGTGATTAGCCATAGCAGTGTGTATCCGTTTAATTGAATAAAAGCCTTCTCATAATTTCACTTGTAAAAGAAAATATCACACTGGACATCAACATACAGTACTTTTAAAGAAGTAAGTAATAAAAAGAGTCATTATCACAACAGTTAAAAAATCCGGTAAGTGTATGATTTCGTCACCGTAACGTGCGCGCACGCACGTCCAGCTGCTTAAGCAACGGTTACATAAATGTACCTATAAGAAACGCAAACTCTACCTCTGTAGAGTGATACAGTACATGACAGAGATCATAGACATGATTTTTGGCTGCTTTACTTCTTATTGTGAATAATCTACGTTTTCATTACTCATACTCGGAAAGTAGGTTTGAATTTGCCTGAGGAGCGGGTTGAAAGTAATACTTTTCCGCCCTAGGGAGAATCGCTTTCAACTGACTAAAAAGAAATTAGTTCTATTTTGACATTTCTATTGAACCAGGCCAACGAAAAAAAACAACATTGGCGGCAAATGGCAATCCGACCATCCGACCATCATTCGTTTTTTCGAGTTGTAAAGTAGATATTGTTCATACTTCCTTGTATTATTTATTTAGTTAATTCTTGTTTTAATTTTTACTTTCCTTGTATTCGTAATGAAAAGCACATTGTTTACCACGGGTGAATGACTTAATTTGTTCCTCGAACTATTGGCGCTCGAGCGTATGTCTCGGTACAAAATAAGTTACCTTCAACCCTTGGGTAACAATGTACTATTTTAGTTTGCCTTTTCCCAATACTTGACACTCTTGACATATTATATAAACACGATTTTACTTTAGCCAACACTTGGTTCTACCGCTTCATGGAATGCTATTTTTTTTCGTTTATGTGCACTGGCCTTTACATGCGCACACGCACTCAGCTCCCAAGCAACAGTTACACAAACTGTACTCGAGTGTTGAGCGGACACTAAACTACACACAGTGCGTTCCGTCAACGTGTATCAACAATGTGATTTGTGCGTGCACATAAATCAACAGATTTCACCATAAATATGCGTAACGCATCCATGGAAATGATTATTATTACTTTAATCCTACTATCCTACTAATATTATAAATGTGAAAGTTTGTGAGTGTGGATGTATGTATGTATGTATGTATGTATGTATGTATGTATGCATGTATGTATGTATGTATGTATGTTTGTTACTCCTTCACGCAAAAACTACTGAACGGATTTGGATCAAATTTAGAACACAGATAGTTTATAACCTGGATTAACACATAGAATACTTTACTCAAGTCTACGGGGACGAAGTTGCGGGTTGCAACTAGTATTTCAAATTCTGAATACGTATTGGTCAAATAAAATTAAAATTAAAAATACCTGACGAACGCTTGGCGCAGTGGTTTGTGCGTAAGCCGCTCGTCTCACTACACCGAGTGGTTGCGGGTTCGATTCCCGTCGGGGCAAATTTTGGAAATGGCCTTTTCGTAATTTGCCTAGGTCTGGGTGTCACTGGGATCGCCCCCGGTCAATTGTACGGCCCGGCCCGTATATGCCGTACCACCAAAATTATTCTACACTTTTCTAGCTGGCTTAGCGTGGATAATAATATAGTAATTACATGTTATTTTTATTCTAGATGCATTATTTCCTTCTGATTAACTATTTAAATAGTGCACCAACCAACAATAGGTTTTTGACCACGGCCGTGGAATATGTCATAATATAATTAAAATTAATGCCACGAAAATACCTGTAGCAGACTTTATAAAAGTGTATTTTTTAATTCATGATTTATGTAAATCTGCCTAGTGTTCAAGATCGAATGGGACGTGTGCCAAATTCCTTCAAAGTACACGCATAGCTCTTTGGGACATTAACATTGTTTCCCATTGTAATTGCCAGCTATTGTTTAAATATATGAGATTTTTACGTCTCATACGGCCGGTTGGAATGCCAATTCTATAATTAGTTTGTAGTTCAAATTTCGGTCTGGAATTTACCTAGCGTTCCAATATACGTTAGTCTCTATAGCGCTTACAATTATCGGCCGAGACTCCGCAAGCATGTGTAACCAGCTATCAAACACCGTAGTCACCAAAGGAGTTGTATTGAAAGTAATTCTACGCCAATCATTTAGTCTGAACAAAGTCGGCATGACGCGAACAGGTGCTTACGATTTACGATGTGCAGTTGACCCAGGACTCCGACGGGCAAATTGCCTTCACAAAGGCACCGATGACGGGGACGCACAAACCGATTGACCCTAGCGCCCCTTGGAATTGTTGCGGGTGCTGATTTTTGTAATCATTAAACCTTCTTACATGTTTTATGAGGAGGCCTTTTCCCACAGAGGGGTTCATGCAACCAATATTAATCGAATTTACATATACTCGTATTAATAATTAATTCAATCAATATTTCTATTTCAATAATTTTTATTAAATTTAATTTGATATCTACATTATACAATTTGAATGAATGATTTTTTTGAATCTGTAAATTACGATTTTTTTGACATATTATTTAAATTATTAAAATTATTATTTACTGATAATAATGGAAATCATGAAAACAGTTAGTAGTTATAATAGTATTGTCGGAAACATCCAAAACTTTATCAATGAAATAATTTATTATTATTATTTTTTTAGATTAATACTTTGCATGTTTCTTTGTATGGTTTGCATGAAATAAAGAGGCTTTTTATTTTTATTTATTACATGTTTTATAAGGGACACCTGACTAACTATAAGCTCTTGAGAATGATTGGAAAGCTTCCAAGGACCCGACCTACAGAATTGTCTTGGGCGTACTAACCAAAAGACCACGTGGTCAAAAAATTACCAAACATGGTGATTTAAACTGTAGGTCTTCCACTGCAGCCCTTCCATAAAAGTGTTTTGAAAATGAGGGGAAGATAACTAAAGCCAATTTTGTGCCAGAAGTCACTCAAAACATATTGTATTTAATGTCCATTGTGCAGAATATCATTATGGGTAATTTATATGTTGAAGCATAACCTAAAAACGCTTCAATAAATCGTCGTAAAATACAACATTTTACCTTTAAAATTCATATCTAAGTCCGAAAGATGGCAATTTAGATAAGAAAGATCCTTCCCTTCAAAACTGAGCATTTGCACAAAAACATAGCACTTAATAATCAAAACTAGGTTGAAAACAATATCATCAAAGATCTTATTAATTCTCCAGAACAAGTTGCAAAGTCTCAGACGATATCTGGATCGCAAGAGTAAGGACGAGGCATCGTGACGTCATCGAACAGCGCGCATTACATTCGATTGTAGGGCCTGGCGCGGCCTAATTGCCAGCATTGTGTCGGCATGCAGATGTGAATGGGCTTTGATTTGGGCCCCGGGCGCGGGGGCCGGGGGCAAGGGGACAAATCGCTCGTTACGGCTGCAGGTAAACTTTCATTGAGCGTCGGAAGGCGTCGGACGTGAGAGGCGGCCGACAAAATGCCCTCGTTATTCGCCGCCGAATCACTCGCTCATTGTGCTCCGGGAAACGGTAGACGCGGTCGCCGAATCACGAAAAAGACTTTAATGAGGCGTGAGAACGTCCCAAATGAACGATTGTGAACGGATCGGTTTAATGAACGCTCGTTATTAATGCCGCTGATTAACGCGAAACAAAATCGTCGTGTCTGTAGATTTATATAAATAAAAAATATCGCCAGACTGACACACCAACTGTATGGTCCCAAACTAAGCAACGCTTGCACTATGGGTACCGTACAATGGACTAGGGTCGATCCCAGTATCACCCGACCAAGGAAAATTACAAAAAGGCCATTTCCGAAATTTGCCACAGCAAGAATCGAACCCGCAACCACCACGCGCAGTGAACCGAGCAGCCTACGCTCGAACCACTGCGCAAAGCGGTCGTCATATGACGAAGGATGATCGCTATTGCCGAAATTTCGGTGGCTCATCGAACCACCTGTTGCTGTACGTACAGGGGGTGAGAGAAAAAGTGAGTGCCGAGTGGTGATGACGCCCCCCCTGTCCTCCCGCGCGGCTCGCCCCCCTCTCGCCTGTGTACCCAGCTCGTCACCATGCCAATTAAAACCTGACTCCCGGCGTTTTGTCATGTAGGTACGGCGTTAGTTTAGACTGCGTTGAATTTTAATTGAATCAATGTTCCAGGAATATTTAATTGGCATAGACGAGCGACCTCGCCATTACAATGCAACATCGTTATTAACATTGAATGTTAGTGTTATTATCTACTGCATAAATACAGTTGCTAACTATATTCATTATTTGATAACGTTGCTTTGGATAATAAATAAGAGCTTGCGTGTTATGGAAATTGCAGAAGCAACAGGGGACATCAGTAATTAATGTTTCGGGTCGTTGAGGATACAATTGCTTCTGGATATCGATACTTAAATACGGCATCGGAATTATTGGAACCCTAATATTATTAACATTTCAATGTAGGCTGGCTCCACAGTGAGCAAGATTATAAAGATTCACAAAGCATATAACTTTATTTATGTCTGTATATCCGTCGAATATTCAAAGGTGATTTATTTTTGAGCGTTGATATAAATGTTAACACCCCATGCAAAAATGCAAAATTATCTTTATAACCTACATTAATAAATATACTTTTGATTTGGTTTCTCCTTAAGTCTATAACCGGATCGGAACGCGACCTCAACAGATAAGATCCGGCATTAAGGCTAAAGCGCCCATCTAGCCCGCGAAATTCGAATTGGAAATTTTCGAGTATTTTTATAGTTTATTCAAAATCTGAAAACATTTAAGACAACATTTTGTGATTTGCGACAAAGACCGTATGCAGTGCATTTATTAATATATTCAACTTACTCTAAAACATTTCAAGAACGACAGATAACTAGAAAAACTGGATTTTTTTGTATATTTAGTGATTTACTAGTATCATATCCACCGTGATACTATTTAGAGTAAAATAAATGTAATTATAAACGCACTGCATACTGTGTTTGTCGCAAATCACAAAATGTTGTCTTAAATATTTTCAGATTGTGGATAAACTATAAAACTACGCGAAAATTTTGAATTTCGCGGGCTAGACAGGTGCCTTCACCTTAAAAGTTTAGCGGGCTTATATTTTTTTTACATATTATTTATTTAAAGCAAATAGCAGGTATTTTAGTAAATAAGATAGCATCAAGTGTTTGCATAAATGAAACAGATACTGGATACGATAGCTGGATGTGGTGTGGGAGTGTACCTGCGCCCTAGTGCAAGGGCAGGTGGCGGGGCGCCCGCGGCGTTACGGCGGCAGTTGCAGCGCAGCACACGACATGTGCTAGCCGAGACCGACTTCCCGCGATCCAAATTAAAAAATATAATTAAAAACACAAAATTAAAAGTTACCTAAGTATTACTTTAATAGAAAATTTGTTAAGATGAATAAAATATCGCCTGAATAAGGCGATTTAGAGATTTTAGTTAGAGACCCTCGCCACCTTTCCTGGCAGCGGCCCAAGCCGAGGTCGTGTCCCTTGTGGCGCCCTTGAGCTAGCTGCCCCCCTGCCCCTCTGGCTGGAGCGCACTTGCGCTCGCCCTCTGTCCGGGTGAAGTTGTTATGGCCATTCTGGCCAACAACCTATAGTCCAGATCAAAAAAAAAAGTTAGAGAGGCCGCCCTCGTTGTTGAGAGGTTCCGGGTTCGATCCCCATCCTGGCCAGTAAACTATTGACGTGAGCCCACTCCTAACACAACATTAGCTTAGCTGGATGGGCTGACGGGAATACTAGTAATGCAGTAAGTAACTCACATGGCTTGTTTATTTTAAAAAAATAAAAGAACACACCAACTGTATGGTCTTAACCTAAACAACGTTGATAGTATGGTTACTGTGTAATAGACTGGAAGCGATCCCAGTGACACCCAGACAAGAGAAAATTACGAAGAGGTAATTTCAGTTTACCCCGACGGGAATCGAATCCGCAACCTCCTCGTACAGTGAGCGGCCTACGCTAGAACCACTACGCCTAGCGGTCGTCAAGATGTTGAACTGGTATTTAGATTTATTTCAATCGGGTGGAGTGAAGCTGGATCCGATAAATCGGTTAACCCATGCATCGATATGAAATACGTTTGCTATGTAGAAGGGGAAAACAGGCATTGCTATATTTTACAAATTTCGCAAGACTGATTCCGATGGCAAAAATATTAAACGAAAATATTAAAAAAAAGCAAATTCGTAATTGTGTTTTTTCTTTTTTCAGATTGACTGGTAAATGCAAAAATAGGCCGGATTATAATTAAGTTAAATTTAGCTCAATAACATATAGTATATTAGGCTTGGCTATATAGTATTTTCGAAATGTATGTGGGCGAAGCTGGAACCTCACCTAATTAATCTACTATATAAAAATAAGTCGGGTTTTCCTTCCTGACGCTATAACTCCAGAACGCACGAACCGATTTCCACGGTTTTGCATTCGTTGGAAAAGTCTCGGGCTCCGTGAGGTTTATAGCAAAGAAAATTCAGGAAAAATTTCAACAGAAAAGCGCATTCCACGCGGACGGAGTCGCGGGGCACAGCTAGTGTATCATATATAAATTAGTATAATGTACTATGTTATAGACTTAATTACAAGTCTACAGTGCCACACATGTTCATAGAATTCCTCCTCATTATGTATTCACGAGCGGTGCTAAGAACAAGTAATTAATTAGTTAGGTATGTAGCTTAGCCTTTCACTCGCGCCTCGCCCGCGGCCGTTCAGCGCGGCGTCCACCGTCAGCTAAGCCAACATTGAATAGGTATGCTAACATGAGGCATCAAGGGTGAACTTCATAGGTCGAATATCGTTTGCATGAACACAGGCACTCGCTAGTTTATAACTTTTGGTTTGGACTGATAAAACATTCATACAAAAACACATTGTGGTCAACGTGTGACAAATACCCACGTTAAACTGATAAGACCCCTCTTTTTTCGCCGGGGGTTAAAAACAACATATTTAACTGCAAACCTAGGGTTATATTAACATGAGCTCCAATGCCCAATTTTTTATTGATAAGGATCACGAATTTTGTAGGTTTGTATGCTTGAAGCTATTTCAACGCAGATGTCAACCGCTAGATATGCTATGAGCTAAGCAATCTTAAGTAGGCTTTTGACGAGTTATTTTGTACTGGTATGACATAAGAATTACATTTCCAAGATCGCTCTCAGACTTGAGATTGATTTATTCATACAGGAATAAGTGGACTAAGCTACAATATCAGTTCAGATACGAGTTTGGTTAGGTAAGCTATTTAACTATTAATTAATTCGTAACGCAGCTTAGTCAGCTTATCTCATAGCTTAGCTCGACAGTGGAATCTATGCTTTTTCAACTCGACTCAGTGCGATGACGTAACAAGGATCAATCGCCGACGACTTACAATGTAGGTACGAAATGAGGTCAACGACTAGATGACGCATATAGATTTGCTGTATGCCTTTATTATATTATGAAACAATGGCAATTTTTATCGAAAAAAAATGTAGGGTAACAGATCTAATTTCTGGTAGAGTAGGTAGGGACTTTCTGGTAGGCACTGCACACAGATTTTGTTAGGTACATGATTTATCTTAATTTATGGCAGATAATTATGATAAAATTAAAAACATTGAACAGATTCATCGCGCTCAAATCAACTAATTAATAGTCAGATGTAGACCATTATCTGACTAATGTATTCGGTGTGAGTTTTTTCAGTGAGTATATAAGATAAATTCTAGAAATTAATGAAACAAAATGTTTTGAAGCTTTTTCTATAAAATAATTAGCTATGTAGCAAATATTTAGGAAACGTATTTTACAAATTGTTCAATAAGTTACGTGACTGAAACGGTTTAATTAGTGAATATGGAACTAGAATATATTATCTTCTATTTAATGTAAAATGAATAGAACAACAATGTTGGAGCAGCTATTTACTACAAAAACAGGTCAGAAGTTGAAATGCTTTCTACGTTGAACAATAAAAATTTAACACTAGTTAATGTAATTTTTTGGTGGAGCCGGGACCATGAACCGGTGTCAAGTGTCACAGTGTTAATTGTTTAAAACTACCTACCGCTATTTGTATGTATAATAGAACTACTGTTACTGTTTTTATGAGAACTCTAACGACTTTTTATTTCTTGTGTTGGTTCAGCAAAAAGTTAATGCAAAACAAATTATTGTCTCGCACTCGGATCAAACGTTCAGTAGCTCGATGAACAGCGAGACTTACGAGACATACGTGGGCACGTGATTTCAATATTTCATCTCAAAGGCTGCATTCACACTGCGGTCTCGGCCCTCACGCGTTCCACTCCTACAATTACGCGCTTGTGTCATATTTACAGCCCAGGTAATTGCCATTCAATTACGAGGCCAGCCCGCTGTGCGAGGGAAAGGGAGGCCCGACCACTCGCCGATATATCTTGCTCGCTCGCACGCGGCTTGCAGCCGGCCAGCCATCAATCATCGAACACCCCCCGCCGGGCGCCCGTAGGGATGGGAAACGTCACAAAGCGGGTATCTCAGTTCAACAATGCTCGATAAGTGGGCAAACGCTACGCTAAATTGATTCCAACCGATTCAAATCTAACGTTGTTTAACTGTGTTAATTTAAATTGAACCGCTTGTCAATTGGCACCGCAAAAATGCGCTAATTAGCGCATTAACAGAATTACGCTTAAATTTACCGACTTATGAATAATTATTAAGTAGTTTTAAATAATAGTATTTTTTATGTTATACGATGCAACAGGTATTTTTGTAACCAAGCTGAATTTTAAACATAATTGTATGACTTCTATTTATTTATTATCGGAGTAAAAAATCTTGATTTTGTGGCGTTGATTTCGGTCATAAGTGCAATTTTATTTCATATTTAATCGATATACGTGTATTTATACATATAGTTAAATAAGAAATTCTAAATCAAATTAATTAAGTATAATTTTATTAGGTACTTTCGTCTTAGGATAAAACAAACTAAATGCTTAAAAATAGTCCAATAATTTAAGTAAACTAGCGATATAAATGAAATTATCGAAAATATAGACAAAATATTAATTCGCAAAATTATCGATACTTATGAATAGTTTAGCTACGGCCCTAGACGGGCGCAGGTATGCAATCTCGACTTTATACCATCACCCCATTGCGCTGGGCACTCCGGCCAATCTTTCACGTTGAGTGAAATATTCCGACCGATGCTTCGCGTAGGAGTAGTGATCTATGGCCATCTAATAAAATACCAATGTCAAGTTTGAATAAGTACTTATGTCCTTATAAAAATACTTTAAGTTTTGCTGTGCTTTGGGTCAATTGAAAATCATTGGTTTTTTTATAACTTTGAATACCGGTTTGATTAACTCGAACTCAACTCAAACTGCGAACTTCGCTCTTCTGGTGTCATTCTAGGTACTAGAATGTCATATTTTTTTTATTTTTAAGGTCGCTCTTCAAGGTACCGGACAGTATGAATCACAGAACTATGATTCTCTGGCGAAAACATACAATAAGGTAATTTATCCATAGCTTATTAAAAAAAAACAAGAATAATGCGACACCTAATTAATTAAAAAAGTATGACGCCACAAATACACACACATTGTTTGATGTAGGTGTTTCGACGCAGTTTTCAGCAAAGAGAACAAACTACCTAAATTAAACAAGAAATGAAAAAACTGGGAAAAATATTTTTGAAACCGAGATCTACAGTTAGTGTATCTCTCTACCAAAGTTAAAAATGTTGGATTATGGCATTGTAACAACACATTTACTCGTATGGTCATCTTATAAGAGTTCTTTAGGTACTTCAAAAACCCAAAAAACTAATTAAGTATGTATACTGTATTAAAGTATAACTTTGCGATTTCTACATAGCTTTTCTGCTATTATTTAATTTCCTCGTTGCCTTCAAATGTTGCAAAAAAAACAGTTTATTATTTCCAGTAACCCAAATGGCCTCGGGAATTAAAAGGTTCTCCGCTTGAATAATGAAAAAATAGTAATTAATTAATGACGTGTCTAATGACCTCAACTGTTTTTGTGAATGTCTCTATAATTAATTATCGGGTCCAATTAAAAACGGAACGTAATTGGATATAAAAATAAATTGAACACCTACATCTAACGATAACAAATTATTGTTTGTTGGTATTTTTTTTAACTCCAACGCCTAAATTCAAATGTTGTAAATAAGACGTCAATTGTATTTTATTTTCCTCACTCGTCGTATTTAGAAAACAATCTTCGCATGTATTATTTGTATTAATTCGTCATTTAACGTTATATTAACAATTTTACATGTTAATTAACATTTTATAACTAGTAACTATTGTGGTATATTCGAAACATATGTTTAAAAATTAGTCTTTAAAAAGACCGGTCAGGTAAGGGGTAGCTGATAATGTTATGTTTTAATTTTATTTGGGACCTGAATTCAGGATCTCATTTTACACAATAATATATAAAATAGATTAGCTTCTACCCGCAGTTTTGCTAGCGTAGAATTTATTTTCTGGATGTCGACAACAGCGCCACCTGCCGGGTCCAATTAAAGCTGCAATCTATATAACGGTGACTCTATTATAAAAAAAAAAAAAACATTAAAATCGGTCAAGCCGTTTAGGGGGAAAATAATAACGAACACCGGAATTGTATATATAGAGTTAATACACCATCATTGTTGTTTTTTCCTATACGGTGTCAATTCGAGAACTCTACATTTTGCGCAAAGGAGCCTCACTTTCAGCGTGGTAACACAATGTATTACAACTAGGAATTTAGTTCTTGGCATATTAGTAATAAAGGCGAATTTTATCAGAATTTAAAGGGGCGGCCGAAGTCACGTAGAAGCTTAGAGTACTTACTACACACAACATTGAACTTAATTATCATTAATTAAATGTTCAGATTAAAAATAGCATTGAATTTAACGAGGTGTGTTAAATGCTATTTGAGTATAATTGAATATTACAGCCACCGCAGAATCGGGAGCAGACATTTTAATCACGAAGTAATTTATTTCGGCTAATTAATCAGATATATGATATTTTCAGTCCATTGTAAGGGTTCGAAAAATTTCATTATGTTTTTTGTTTCGTATGGAATCCTTAATTAGTTATTAATTTTCATTTATGAAATGTGAACTACATTAAAAACTTAATGGAGTCCTCCATTAATAAACCAACAGTCATGAGTTTTTTTTTGTATGAACAACTAAAGGTTGACTGCCATTTACGGTGATCACAGGATATTTCTCATTTGCGCACATCACAAGATGTTTATAATAATATAATAATAATATCGCCAGACTGTCACACCAACTGTATAGTCCAAAACTAAGCAACGCTTGTACTATGGGTACCGCACGATGGACTTGGGACGATCCCAGTGACACCCAGACCGGGGCAAATTACGAAAAGGCTATTTCCGAAATTTAGCCCGGCGGGAATCGAACCCGCAACCACCATGTGCAGCGGGCCGCGCGGCCTACGCTCGAACCACTGCGCCAAGCGGTCGTCAGTTTGGTGTTAGATATGGTAGAAAAGGTAGAACGTATAAGAAAAGTAACTGTTTGAAAACTGTGACACCACCGTCCACAAGTTCTCTCGAATATATACTTAATATTTTTATACTGAAATATAAAAAAACACAGCATTTACAACTGTATAAAGCTACTAGCATTTGCTCTCAGCATCAATCGAGAATATTTTATTTTCGGTATCACCTACCGTTTCCAACTATAGCTAAGACACATCCAGGTGACAGCATTAGTATAAAAAAATCGGTCAAAAAGCCGTTTAGGAGGAGAAGAATTATGAACATACGCTCACCTGAATTTTATATAATACTAGCTGTGCCCCGCGATTCCGTCCGCATGGAATGTGGACAACCCTTATCACTTAGGGTATGAAAAATAGATAGTAGCTGACTCTCAGACCTACCTGATATACACACAAAATTTCATGAAAATCGGTCGTGCCGTTTCGGAGGAGTATGGTAACTAACATTGTGACACGGGAATTTTATATAATTAGAAGATATAAATATAAATATAGAAAATTACGTATATCTAGTTCCTGAGACATTTGTCACGGAACAGTTTGTTCATGGATACTCTTGCTTTAAGATAAAATAAAAACCTTTAGATACTGCTTTGAAATAAAACAAGTCAGACTATCCTGCTTCGTTTAGACAAAATTAACCAGAGATTTTCTCGGAAAAATCCAAGGCTTGCTTGTTTCAATTACGGTTACTAATGAGTTGACTTGCGCTCGCTAATTAGCCACCTTTCTAATTAATCACAACGGGTTCACCTTACGCGAAACTTCGTTCTATGCGATGTTCTTGTTACCACCTTCATTATATTATGATTAATTAAATCTGTGACTAATTATATTTTGTTGTAGTTAATGCTGTATTTTTGTTCGGACAAAGCGTTGGTTCTCGTTGTATTCGGACACCAACTAGAGTGAAACAAGATAATGGTCGTCCTTATCATAGTCGTAATATCCAAGCAAGATTTGAATTGTGTCAAACTTAGTTACGACTAAGCAGTGATAGCCGATTGGTTAAGCACGCGTCTTGCGGGCTACCAGGTCTCAGGTTCAAACCACGGCGCGAACCTCTGGATTTTTCGAAATCTATGTGCGAATCATAATTTCCATTTGATTATCACTTGCTCACGGTGAAGGAAAACATCGTGAGGAAACCTGCATGTCTTAGAAGATTTAACCAATTTTCGAAAGACATGTGAAATCCGCTATCCCGCACTGGGCCAGCGTGGTGGATTATGGCCTGAATCCCCCTCGTGTTGAGGGGAGGCCCGTGCCCAGTAGTGGGTATTTTTATTAATTATTAGTTACGACTACAACAAAATAGATACCATTGTGGTTTAAGGTGGAAGAGCCACGCTATAGCCAACTGACTACAGCTCATGTACGGGCTAGTTCGACCGGAGTAGTACCACCACAGATATAGATTTACATAGATAACCCAAATGTATGTTCTTAGCGTGTCCGAAAACCCCGACCAAGCGTCAAGGTTGGTCGCCGATAACTTAAAGTCCTCGCGACTACAGATATAAAAATATGAGTATGAGCGAGATAATCACTCGAGAGAATAGTAGCGGGCGGAGGGGCATCGGCGGCATTGGTGTCTTGGAGTCGGTTTGGATTTCCCGCCATCTGTGACGTCACAGTAGGTGTTAAAAATTTGGCACGCTTGGTTTCAATACAAACCGCGATACTTGCGTTACCTATCTATGTAAATCTATATCTGTGAGTACCACCCTCTCACAGAAGATTTCCGTAAAGTACCTATTATAGCTGCGTTGCGTACAGTCAACAAACTCGACGCTTGATCACCTTAAGGTTGCATTTTTAACCCCCGACGAAAAACGAGGGGTGTTATAAGTTTAACATGTGTATCTGTGTATCTGTGTATCTGTGTATCTGTGTATCTGTGTATCTGTGGATCTGTGTGTCTGTCTGTGGCAACGTAGCGCCCAAGCTGATGAACCGATTTCAATTTTGTTTCTTTTGTTAGATAGGTATTCTGATCGAGAGTGTTCTTAGCTATGTTTCATGAAAATCGGTTCAGCCGTTTGAAGATCATCAGCTCTTTTGTAGGTTAAAAAAGCCACATTCACGGCCAAAACCAATTCCCTCGGCTCGAATCCAGTCGAAATTTGAGATGATTGGATTTAGATTTATTATATTTTTAAATGATCGTAATAGTCTGAATTGGCTTTTTACAATATTATAAATTTGAAAAGTTTCCCTGATTCTGAAAAAAATGAATATTTTATCAATTTTATTGAGATTTGTGTATGAACTAAAGACGTTCCATAAGTCACGTTTCAAATGATGGATACGCGCATGCGTTAAATTTTGTTTGGTTTGTTAATGGTCATGGAATATTACGCTATAATAATTCTAGAGGGCGTTGCTCCGCCATTGACAAAGAATATGAAAAAACTAATCTAATTTAAAATAATTTTAGCGTTATTGAAAATTCTTCCCCTAGGCTGCTCCCGTCTACCTCAACCAGAGTTATTACATCAAATTGAATCATAATTGATAATATTTTACTAGGAATAAAACCTCCGTGACATCAATATTTAGATTCGTTGTCTATTCTAATGTCAATTATTATAATGTCATAACAAAATAATGTCTCATACTTTTACACAGGTTTTCTGTTGATTATTGTACATCTTAGATTATAAATGAGGAAGCCAAAACAAATGATTTAATGGTGCTTTCATAATCTGGCATCGAAACTAGTTGTACCAGATGAATTTGCGAGATGAGCTATGGATACTGAGCTACGGGAGCTACGCAAATCGCGCTAACATCATTTTGGAAGAACTAGGTAAATTATACATTTGATGAACAGGTCATCGCATCGGGGGTTTTTAAATTTTCAATTTAGAGTTATGTATGCAGTGACCAGCAGCCACGTGCGACTAGCATGGTCATAAAAACAATTAAAACAATGGCTTTCTGAAAAAAGGGATTTTGTCTCATCGGACACCTTTCGTCTCATTGGACAATAACATAATGGGCGAGACATCCTATGACTACTGCCTGCAAGGGAAAAGTGTTAAAAATTGATCAAGCGTCAACTTTGTTGATGGTACAATGATTGAGAAAGTCGAAAGGTTGGTTTCTGGTTGAAGTCTGAGAGCGATATTGAGTACGCTTTTGACATTTCATTTTATTGACATTTCCGAGATCGCTTTCAGATATAAAATCAATGATTAATACGGGCCTAAGACTTGCAATAGGTTAGACGTAATAAACAAAACATGGGCTCTGAACAAATAATCTGCATTTTTTCTCTACGCCTCTCAATAATCTATGTACCATCAACAAAGTTGACGATTGATCAATTTTTATCAATTTTCCCTTGCAGGCAGTAATCATAGGATGCCTCGCCCATTATGTTGTTGCCCAATGAGACGAAGAGCATCCGATGAGACAAAAGCCCTTTTTTATGACCATGCTAGTCGCATGTGGCTGCTGCTCACTGCATACAAAATGCAACCTTAAAGTGATCAAGCGTCAAGTTTGTTGACTGTACATTTACACCCACGTGGGTCACTAACCAACACAAATTAAACGCATTACTCTTATCTAACACAGCTCATTATAACAAGTAATGGCTTTGTAAGTGGTGTCGGTAGAACTTCATTATTTTAAGTCAAAGATTGCAGCTTCGCTCGCCCATCACCCGGCGACACTCGGAACTCGTTCTCTTATACCCAATACTATTAAATTATAAACCTTACGCTGTTTCAATTAAAATACAGATTTGTAATGGCCGGTTCATGTGACACGAAATATTGATGTTCCGTACCGTTATGGTGGAGTGCTCATGTAAGTATTACAAAGCATTCCACTTATATCATGATTAGTTATGAGGAAAGAAATGACGCACCTACTATCTTGCACCTACAAATAATATATAATATTTTCTATATGGGAAAACCTACTAATCGTGAACGTTCGATTAGTTGGGATCATGACGTCAATGAACCGATGAAACTGAAATAATACATACATTTCTAAAACTATATAGGAAACAGATAAAGTAACCACAATGCAACCACAAAACTGGCCGATAGGTGCAATGACGGAAACATGCGTAGTAAGGAAAATAGTAGGTAACCATTAGTTGATAAAAACCAAATTTAAATAATAATTATTCGTTTAGATATGCGAAGCACTTATGAACTCCACACTGCTGCTGGCAATGCAGCGCAGCTGAGTTCTGGGCATGTAAATAATAATTTTGACATTAACTTGAAGAAAGAAAATAAAGTATTGTCATGAAAACCTAGTCAGTCGGAAGGGGTAGATTCGGACTCTCAGGGGTGAAGTTCGGATTTGGCACATGCTAACTGAAAAGGCGTCTCAAATACCCATAATCTATTAGTACTAAGTCGTATAAATATATATAATATATATATATATATATACCGACCCAAAACGAGGCGCAAGCGCAACCGATTGAGAAGATAAACACGCACCAAAATCGGTGTAAAGTATTCGAAAACCAACGAAGATAAACAGCTCACACCTATTATTAAGCGAAATTACAAGCATTAAAGCTTTGGAGTACACGACTAATCGGATTGTGAGGAATAATGAGATAGTGATAGCGGGCGTATCAGCCCGGCGCGATACCATCTCGAGATAGTCGCGAGTCACGTTGCGCTCGCGCAGGCTGTACAACTTCATCAAGAGAGTGCTGTGTTGCCAGAGTGGTGGGACATCAAAATCAGTGCCAATTACTTATTAATAAGGTACAATTTATTTTTGGAAGTGAAGCTTCTTTACGGACCTTCAGAGCGCTCGCCGCGCGGCTACTTTATCCGTGCTAAGTGTCAGTAGCGTTACACGATATATATAGAGTGGTAGCTGCGGCCCCTACGCTTTATAGTATAAAGCTTCGCTTCTTTAGGGCGTCTCTAGACGGCACTGTTTTTTTTTTCTACAGCCATAACCCCGTAAGGACAATAGATGATTTCAAATAGAGAATCCAAATAGATTCACTCGCGGTACAAATATCTCACCAGGTATTCGAGCCAGTCCGTATATGTATAAGCTGTAGTCTTAGAGGCCATTAATAATAATAATAAAAAAGCTGTAGTCAATTGAGCTTAGCTCCACAACCATCAGGCTCAGAGTCAAGTTCTCTAACTTAACTTTTACAAAATTTTACATAACATTTGTAAAGTTTTAAAGTTAATACTGACTCTACCAACTGACATAATAACCCGGCAAGTGGCAACTCTATCTGTACACACCATAAAAAGCAAAGATTGTTCACGATTTGTGGTCGTTTCACTGCTAAATTAAACGTTCTTATGATTTAGAGAGGTAATTTTAGTCGCAATCGAATTGTTTTTAATTATTTGATGAATAGGAAGACCACCACAAGCAAAAGGTCCGCTTTGCTAAGATTCCTCTACTTTAGTTTATAAAGTAGGCCCCGAACTGAAAGTAGAGTTTTATCATGTTTTTTTTACATTATTGATGAATATTTTTGTCTGCTTTTGATGCCTCACAATAAGCCGCAGATACTCTTTTTAGACTTTACTAGCTAGAGTTATTTCTAATACTTCAGCTATTGTCAGCTAAAGACTGCTTTCGGACTCTTCTTAACTATGAAGTGCTAGATACCTCAACTTCTTTTGGACTCTGCTTTAGTTAGGAGAGTTGAAATTGTCAGCTCTGTAATGTGCTCTCCTATTGCTATGGCATTCAATGTGTAGATAAATATAATCAATGTTCTCACAAAACCCACGGTCCCACGCAATTTTTGATAATGATCAATGATCTGCTGAGTCTAGTCAGTTCAGCTAGGTGTCTCATGTTTGCTGACGATCTGAAATTGTTCTTGGGTATAGGCAGCGTAGCAGACTGCAAAGCCCTGCAGAGAGACATCGATAGTGTTGTGGAGTGGAGAGAACATCCAACACCAACTAGAGTTCAACGCGACTAAATGCAAAACCTCTACCTTCACCCGCTCCCGTTCACCAATTGTAAACTCCTATAGCATGCTCGGTGTCCCTCTAGAGCGCGTGGCAAAAAATCGTGACCTGGGCCTGACCCTAGATAACGAGCTAACATTTAACACTCATATTACGGAGCTATGTGGCAGAGCCTTCAAATCCCTCGGTTTTGTTATGCGGCAGGCTGATCGCTTCGATAGACGTAGTACGATTGTTACCCTATATTACGCATTTTTCAGGAGTAAATTAGAGTACAATGCGATAATCTGGGATCCTCATGAGAGTAAATATAAATTAATGGTCGAGAAAGTACAAAATAAGTTTTGTCGCTTTCTTTATAAAAAATTATACGGTTACTACCCATATCTTTACCCATCACTATTTGTGGCAGGCGTGGTTGGCATAAACACATTAGAGCTTAGGCGTAAATGTGCAATAATGATTCATTATTTCCTGCTTCTCAACAACGCAATAGATAACCCCACCACTCTGTCGCGCTGTTCACTGATCACTCCGGAGCGGTTGCGGCGGGCGCACACGCGGCGCCTGCACGCGGCCCCGCCGGTGCGCACGCGCACGGCGCAGTATGCCCCGACAGCCCAGGCCGTACATCTACTCAACGCTTTGATTGCGGGTTCGCATTTGAATATATCAACGTCTGGTTGGTTAACCAGACGTTGATATATTCAACATGAAATTAAACATGTTTGTTATTCACTGCATTAGATTTTTAAGTACCTTAATATAAGCCACTGTACCGTATTAGCTTGTTGTGCGTCTTGGCATAGCTGTAATAACAACACGCATTTTATAATAAATAAATAAATAAAATAAACGCGTGTCTGGTCCCATTTGACGAAATACAAACCAAATTTCCAAATCTTTAATACCGAATATGACAAAAGCTTCTATTTGCTTATTGCTTTCGTAAGGAATAATTATCTTGATAGGTACTCATGAGCAAATTTACTAGAACATACCCAGACATGTTTAGTTTCCCTCAGTAATTAAGCCACGGCTTTCCTGACAGCGGAATTCAATTAAAGTGCAGACAATAGATATTTCTATACATCTAAGTACCTTATCACTATAATAGGTAAACCTTGCTAAATATAGGGATTAGGACGAGAGGTAATATTATAAATGATGTATTTTATTTACTGATCTGCATCAGGACCTTTCTTCAGTACCAGGACTCTGTAGTTCTGGTCCATCCGTGTTCGGCTGAACACGCTTCACGAGGATATCACTCGATGAATTTTGATGAAATCACAAATCACACGAGCCATCCTTAAAAGTAAAGTATATTCGCCTAGAGAAAGCTTATATTTAGTACCTACTAAAGTACTACGTTAATACAATAAAGGAATACGATAAAACATGACCTGGCAGGAATTCATTTTTTCGGCGGCCATGCTGCCATGCATAAATAAGTTAAAAATCCCCAAATATCATATTAATTAAACGCGACTGCAAGAAAATACAATAAAATAACAATAAACAAACGCAGCGGAGGTATTCTCGTATTGACAGCGTAGCCGCGATCGATGCCCCCCCCAATTCTCGTCCCCAATCAGCTCCATCAAAACTCGAGCTCATTACTCAAAATCAATTAGCGTTATTAGTGCGGCGCGTCTTCGTTAGCCCGTGATGGAGGGTAATTTATTGGCATCTCTTAATTAGGGATAAGTCTAATTGGAGGCTTAGTCGTAACGAGGCCCTCGAAATCTGACGTCCCGACGAATAAATTGGTCGGTCGGGGCACGGCCCCGGCGCACGCACTCCGCCGGCTCTATTACTACTGATATTTTGACGTGCCAACTCGATTTATGCCCCCCGACTCTACACTTTAACGACTGCTCTAATAACTTTCAAACATCGACTTACACTTGGCTTAAAAGGATGTGTAATAACATACGGGATTACGTAATGAGTTAGTGAGTTAAGTTACGCGGTTTCTTCGTGTTATGTCGGTCTGGAGACTACTAAAACGATGAGTTTAGGGTCGGAGACGTAACTGTGGGTGAATATTGATTTTAAACGAGTTTTCGCGAAACATTATGCTTTCTAGTCAAGACTAATATGTTCGGGCGGATCTGCGGCGAACGCTAAGCGGTGCGGTCGGTGCGGTCGGTGCGGTCCCCGCTCAAAGCGTTATGAATAAAAATAAAAGGCATACAAATAAAAGAGTGCGGACCTCGGCATGATCAAGTGCACCGCACGATGTAACGCGATACTTTGTAGTGAGCCTTATTCCGAGAGGTATCGGCCGGAACAGCGCTGGTCAACTCTATAATTAGATCGCTTCTCGCTGACACGCTACGAAGAAATAATTTGTATTCTTAATAATGACATTAATTTAGATTTTAGATAAGAGTTCACTGCTGCTCACGTAACTAAACAAGGACGAAATAAAAAAAATAAAGCGTCAACGATGTCGTTGAATGTGTGAAGGGAAATATAAATTAGTGGAACGGTTGACATCGATGTAGGCAATGGTGGGATGTTTACGAGATCTTAATTTTATGAAGCCTAATAAAATAAAAAATATAAAATAAAAACACTCAAAACTAGCAACAGCTTGAACATCCACACCTGCAAGGCACATCGTTATTAAACTTTATTCAACCGGGTCGCGATTGTATTTGGCAATAAAAAAACATGTTGTATGAAGTTTAAAATTCTCCCTCTTAATTGTCCCAAATCGATACATGGGCCGAGAGTGCCAAAGAATCGGTTTAATGCCAAATCGAATTACAATCAACAGCGAGAACGAACAGAGTATCTATAGAGTAGTGTCAACACTAGAATTTTTAAATATATTTTGTTTATAATTTATATAAAGCTGACCTTGTTTGAATGTAACCACACCTGTGCATCGTGATAAAACTGGAACTATCTTGAATTAGTCGCACTTTCATTGGATTTGAGAAAGGAAACATGAATTTAATTTGCTACGGCTTAAATTCAATATACGGTTATTTTATAGGCTTCGTTTTCGTGACAGGTATTTCTTACTTGTAGGTATAAAACACAAGCAAAGGTTCATTTCCGCAAATAAAACTTACGGTGTTGTTAGAATAAAGTGAAACTAGCCAAGTTTACTTCTGAAGTTAGACTAGACGATACGCTAAACTACGCTACGATAGCGGTTTTACAATTAGGCCTCAATTTGAGAGCGATCTTAGAAATGTAATTTTATCAGTGATGATGTGTGTGTTCCTGGTGTGAACCAGGAAAAAATGAGAATGTTAGAAACGTACGCAAAATTGTTGTCAGCCTTTAGATCGATTTATTAATACGGCCTTAGCATCTTTTATAAGAGTACCTACGCGATGCAAAGGTCCTGAAGTCAGGTAACAAGGAGAGATGCTTGCTATAACTTATCAATGTAAGCCTTGCGGACATGTCCTGTACAAAGTCGGTACGAAGAATAATGTCAAAGTACTCAACGGGAGATTCCGCAAGGTACTTTACGAGCCAACATTTTCCCATATAACACAAGACGTGCTGCACACAACGCGAAGCTTTCATATGCGCCAAAATACCGAGAAACAGTCGTAATGACTAAAAAATCTCTCGCTAAGGAACAATTCGCCATTCAAAACGGCCATAAAGATCACCACGCTAATCCCTGGGACTCAAATAAAACCGAATGGACCGGGTACGCGGCCATACATTACCCTTTCTTAGGTCGACGTCTCGGCGGACTAATGCCTACAATGTGTATTATAGCATTTAATATAATAATAACGTAATGAAACGTCTCGCGCGAGGGGGCGCGGGTGGGGGGTGCGGGGCGCGTTTGAGGGGCGGGGGGAGAGCCGCGGGAACCGGTCGGCGGAGGTCATCGGCAGCGAGCCTTCCGCGACCAGTGTTGCCCGCTTAGGCCGTCTCGGCTGTCCATTTATGTAGTTTTTCGAAACGGCTGAGGTTAACTGGGACAGCCCGTAACATTTGTTGCCTTTTTAGACGCCTATTAGTCTTTCCTGAGGCAGTCAGAGGCGTCATTAGAAGTAATGATAGTCGTAACTAGATGTGGTGTATGTTTAACATATTTAAACGGGATAAGTACTGCGGTGGACAGGGAGCCGTTTATACTGAGATACACTAAATAGATAGGAAGCTCTCCAATAATAGGTAGAGTCAGCTGATCCTTCAATTCCACCTACCAACATGGATGATGATCACAGTTTGCATAGACTCTTTATAGTTTGCATGCTATCCATCTAAAAACCTATCCGAAAGTCTGTCTGTCCACGTAGCGTTGGCAACCCGGCGACGGCTATGGTAATGCTCCGGCGCGTCGCCCGCGCGTATGTTAATGCTCCATTAAGATTATACTAATTGAAAGCCAATAAATACAACGGCTATGAATATTAATTTTATTTGGCTTCGCGCTGTTACCGCGGGCTCAGTCCGTGCTCGCGTGCGACGAAGCCCTCCCATGTTTTATTGTAGACAACCGAAGACTGAGTTAAGAATGTCGGTGATGTTCAGCGATAGTCGCTTAGCGTTTATCGCTATCATTTGGTTAATTTGATTTTAAAACAATTTAGGAGAAGGACCCACCACTCACCCTTGGCTTGTTAACCTCCAAAATTATAAATCAAATAGTTTGATCGATAATGGAAGAGGTTAACAAAACCTAACTCCGTCGGTCGAGTATGTCAGTCAAGAGTGTCAGGGAGCCTAATAATTTGCAATTTTCCGCGGAACAAAGCGAATTAAGAATAAAATTCGACACGTGTTTCGCCTCTGAACGAGACATCCTCAGGAAAGTTGGGCTACGAATGAGCGACGAAGTGCCGCGCGCACACCTTATATAAGCGATCAACTGCCATCCCCACTACCCCCGCCACTCGGATGATCAATTGAGCGACTTTGATATTGAAATGAAAATAAATTAAGTAAAGGGGAGGCGTCAAAACTAATCTGTTCGTTCAACAACGTGGCCCTACTCCGCCTAACAATTTCTAAACGCTCCAACACACACAACCTGAGACCCTTATTACATATGTGGACTACATCAAAACTATGACTATTATTCAAACTATGACCTGTTTCTAACAAATGTTTAGCAAAATGGGACCTATCAAGACGGTTGTTTCTAAAATCGGCTAGGTGCTCCTTATATCGAATATTAAAATTGCGACCTGTCTGCCCTATATAAACCTTACTACACTCATCGCAAACTAATTGATAAACGCCGGATTTCTTGGAACGATCTACTCTGTCTTTACCGTTACACAATGATTTTAAGGAACTATGAGGTTTAAAGGCTGAACGAATACCGTTCCCCCTCAGTACCCTTGCCAGTCTGTCCGTTATATGTCCATAATAAGTAAGAGTGGAAGTACAATTTGATGGTTCTTTAATAGAGGGATATAATAAACCATTAATGATTTTATGTTGTTTGGTTTTAATTAATTTACTAATTAACGACCTACTATACCCGTTTGACTGAGCGATATGATAAATAATATTTAATTCTTTTTGAAAAGAGTCAGAACTGAGGGGGGTATTTAATAATCTATGTATCATACTATGGAACGCGGCTAGTTTGTGTTGCCAAGGATGGCAGGAAGAAACGGGTATAGTTGTATTTGTATAGGTCGGTTTGCGATAAATTTCGAATTTATGTTTATCGTTATCTCTATGTATGGATAAATCTAAGAAATTTATTGACTTATTTTGTTCCATTTCTACTTTAAATTTAATTTTGGGGTGAATACTGTTTAACTTATCAACAAAAATTTTGAATAAACGATCAGTGCCCGTCCAAGCCAGCAGTACGTCATCTACGTATCGATAATAATAAAGGATATTACTGTTTTTGACAATGTATTTATGCTCAAAGTGATCCATAAATACGTCTGCCATTAATGGACTGAGAGGGGACCCCATTGCTAAACCCTCTTTTTGCAAATAATATTCGTTACCAAATTTAAAATAATTCTGCTTCATACAAAGCTCAGTGAGCCGTAGAATATTATCAATTTGTTTGGGATGTAATCGTTTTCTCTCAAACAATTTTTTTATAATATCTAGGCACTCCTTATAAGGGACATTTGTAAATAAACTTTCTACGTCCAAAGAAATGAGTTTAGCCTTAGGGGGTAAACGTAAGTTCTGAATTTTGTCAATTAAATCTTTACTATTCTTTAAACTGAATACTGGTTTAAAAGATGACTGGCCTTTAATGTACGAATTTAAATATTTGGCTAGTTTATAGGCTGGGGCATTTATATAGGAAACTACTGGCCGGACGGGCACATGATCTTTATGAATTTTAGGTAGTCCGTAAAGCAAAGGGCACTGAGGGTTCATTGGTATAAGACTATTGATAACTGACGTCTTTGGATCGAAAAGGTAGGTACAAGATTTGAGACAAAGCTTTAACTCTGCGTGAAATCGTTTTGTGGGATCAGAGGTTAGGCGTTGGAATTCGTCAGTCAGTAAAATGTCCTTAACCTTACTGTCATAATCTGAACGGGTCATAATAACAATTGAATTACCCTTATCAGCTTTATTTACGACTAAACTATTCTGGTGGATTTTATTTTTAATAGATTTATAGATTTTTAAATCGGGATTATTAAAAGTACTAGCTTTGTATGTTTTGATTTTATTGGCAGCTAGACTTTTTACTATATCATCTTTTTTATTTCTTATTATGGCTATCTCGGAATCTACCGCTAATGTTTCTAAAGATTTTTGTATTATTGGTTGGGGAATACTAAATTTTAAACCCTTTTCTAAAAGGGACATTTCACTAGTGGAGAACTCTATAGCAGTAAGGTTTTTAACTCTGGGATAAAAGGGGTGACTACAAGTTGTCTGGTCTGTCGAGTCAGTCACTGAACGTTTGTCCTTTAATAACTTTTTTAACTTCCTATCTTGAGTTTGATATTTTATATGGGCGGTAATAGAAGCTAAATCTCGGGCTTTTTGGTCTAATAAATCAAACTCAACGTTATGTAAATGGAATGAAAGTTCGGAATGCAAAATTTTTAAATGAAGTTTTAAATTGTCTCTAGTCCTAAACCAACGCCTAACCTCCTCATTTAACCAAAATTTTTGGGCTTTTTGAATGGCAACATTAGCCGAACGATTGTGTGTGTTGGAACGAATATTAATATAATTTGGAACTAGACCAAACGACTTACATTGCTGATTGAACCAAACGTTCTGAGACGCGATACGTTGCAGCTTAAAGATCTTGATATATAACCTCGCCTGAACAGCTATGCTTGCTGATTTGAGATAATTGATTGACTCAGGCGTTACTTTGCGGAAATCCATTGTAAAACAATTTAGGAGAAGGACCCACCACTCACCCTTGGCTTGTTAACCTCCAAAATTATAAATCAAATAGTTTGATCGATAATGGAAGAGGTTAACAAAACCTAACTCCGTCGGTCGAGTATGTCAGTCAAGAGTGTCAGGGAGCCTAATAATTTGCAATTTTCCGCGGAACAAAGCGAATTAAGAATAAAATTCGACACGTGTTTCGCCTCTGAACGAGACATCCTCAGGAAAGTTGGGCTACGAATGAGCGACGAAGTGCCGCGCGCACACCTTATATAAGCGATCAACTGCCATCCCCACTACCCCCGCCACTCGGATGATCAATTGAGCGACTTTGATATTGAAATGAAAATAAATTAAGTAAAGGGGAGGCGTCAAAACTAATCTGTTCGTTCAACAACGTGGCCCTACTCCGCCTAACAATTTCTAAACGCTCCAACACACACAACCTGAGACCCTTATTACATATGTGGACTACATCAAAACTATGACTATTATTCAAACTATGACCTGTTTCTAACAAATGTTTAGCAAAATGGGACCTATCAAGACGGTTGTTTCTAAAATCGGCTAGGTGCTCCTTATATCGAATATTAAAATTGCGACCTGTCTGCCCTATATAAACCTTACTACACTCATCGCAAACTAATTGATAAACGCCGGATTTCTTGGAACGATCTACTCTGTCTTTACCGTTACACAATGATTTTAAGGAACTATGAGGTTTAAAGGCTGAACGAATACCGTTCCCCCTCAGTACCCTTGCCAGTCTGTCCGTTATATGTCCATAATAAGTAAGAGTGGAAGTACAATTTGATGGTTCTTTAATAGAGGGATATAATAAACCATTAATGATTTTATGTTGTTTGGTTTTAATTAATTTACTAATTAACGACCTACTATACCCGTTTGACTGAGCGATATGATAAATAATATTTAATTCTTTTTGAAAAGAGTCAGAACTGAGGGGGGTATTTAATAATCTATGTATCATACTATGGAACGCGGCTAGTTTGTGTTGCCAAGGATGGCAGGAAGAAACGGGTATAGTTGTATTTGTATAGGTCGGTTTGCGATAAATTTCGAATTTATGTTTATCGTTATCTCTATGTATGGATAAATCTAAGAAATTTATTGACTTATTTTGTTCCATTTCTACTTTAAATTTAATTTTGGGGTGAATACTGTTTAACTTATCAACAAAAATTTTGAATAAACGATCAGTGCCCGTCCAAGCCAGCAGTACGTCATCTACGTATCGATAATAATAAAGGATATTACTGTTTTTGACAATGTATTTATGCTCAAAGTGATCCATAAATACGTCTGCCATTAATGGACTGAGAGGGGACCCCATTGCTAAACCCTCTTTTTGCAAATAATATTCGTTACCAAATTTAAAATAATTCTGCTTCATACAAAGCTCAGTGAGCCGTAGAATATTATCAATTTGTTTGGGATGTAATCGTTTTCTCTCAAACAATTTTTTTATAATATCTAGGCACTCCTTATAAGGGACATTTGTAAATAAACTTTCTACGTCCAAAGAAATGAGTTTAGCCTTAGGGGGTAAACGTAAGTTCTGAATTTTGTCAATTAAATCTTTACTATTCTTTAAACTGAATACTGGTTTAAAAGATGACTGGCCTTTAATGTACGAATTTAAATATTTGGCTAGTTTATAGGCTGGGGCATTTATATAGGAAACTACTGGCCGGACGGGCACATGATCTTTATGAATTTTAGGTAGTCCGTAAAGCAAAGGGCACTGAGGGTTCATTGGTATAAGACTATTGATAACTGACGTCTTTGGATCGAAAAGGTAGGTACAAGATTTGAGACAAAGCTTTAACTCTGCGTGAAATCGTTTTGTGGGATCAGAGGTTAGGCGTTGGAATTCGTCAGTCAGTAAAATGTCCTTAACCTTACTGTCATAATCTGAACGGGTCATAATAACAATTGAATTACCCTTATCAGCTTTATTTACGACTAAACTATTCTGGTGGATTTTATTTTTAATAGATTTATAGATTTTTAAATCGGGATTATTAAAAGTACTAGCTTTGTATGTTTTGATTTTATTGGCAGCTAGACTTTTTACTATATCATCTTTTTTATTTCTTATTATGGCTATCTCGGAATCTACCGCTAATGTTTCTAAAGATTTTTGTATTATTGGTTGGGGAATACTAAATTTTAAACCCTTTTCTAAAAGGGACATTTCACTAGTGGAGAACTCTATAGCAGTAAGGTTTTTAACTCTGGGATAAAAGGGGTGACTACAAGTTGTCTGGTCTGTCGAGTCAGTCACTGAACGTTTGTCCTTTAATAACTTTTTTAACTTCCTATCTTGAGTTTGATATTTTATATGGGCGGTAATAGAAGCTAAATCTCGGGCTTTTTGGTCTAATAAATCAAACTCAACGTTATGTAAATGGAATGAAAGTTCGGAATGCAAAATTTTTAAATGAAGTTTTAAATTGTCTCTAGTCCTAAACCAACGCCTAACCTCCTCATTTAACCAAAATTTTTGGGCTTTTTGAATGGCAACATTAGCCGAACGATTGTGTGTGTTGGAACGAATATTAATATAATTTGGAACTAGACCAAACGACTTACATTGCTGATTGAACCAAACGTTCTGAGACGCGATACGTTGCAGCTTAAAGATCTTGATATATAACCTCGCCTGAACAGCTATGCTTGCTGATTTGAGATAATTGATTGACTCAGGCGTTACTTTGCGGAAATCCATTGTAAAACAATTTAGGAGAAGGACCCACCACTCACCCTTGGCTTGTTAACCTCCAAAATTATAAATCAAATAGTTTGATCGATAATGGAAGAGGTTAACAAAACCTAACTCCGTCGGTCGAGTATGTCAGTCAAGAGTGTCAGGGAGCCTAATAATTTGCAATTTTCCGCGGAACAAAGCGAATTAAGAATAAAATTCGACACGTGTTTCGCCTCTGAACGAGACATCCTCAGGAAAGTTGGGCTACGAATGAGCGACGAAGTGCCGCGCGCACACCTTATATAAGCGATCAACTGCCATCCCCACTACCCCCGCCACTCGGATGATCAATTGAGCGACTTTGATATTGAAATGAAAATAAATTAAGTAAAGGGGAGGCGTCAAAACTAATCTGTTCGTTCAACAACGTGGCCCTACTCCGCCTAACAATTTCTAAACGCTCCAACACACACAACCTGAGACCCTTATTACATATGTGGACTACATCAAAACTATGACTATTATTCAAACTATGACCTGTTTCTAACAAATGTTTAGCAAAATGGGACCTATCAAGACGGTTGTTTCTAAAATCGGCTAGGTGCTCCTTATATCGAATATTAAAATTGCGACCTGTCTGCCCTATATAAACCTTACTACACTCATCGCAAACTAATTGATAAACGCCGGATTTCTTGGAACGATCTACTCTGTCTTTACCGTTACACAATGATTTTAAGGAACTATGAGGTTTAAAGGCTGAACGAATACCGTTCCCCCTCAGTACCCTTGCCAGTCTGTCCGTTATATGTCCATAATAAGTAAGAGTGGAAGTACAATTTGATGGTTCTTTAATAGAGGGATATAATAAACCATTAATGATTTTATGTTGTTTGGTTTTAATTAATTTACTAATTAACGACCTACTATACCCGTTTGACTGAGCGATATGATAAATAATATTTAATTCTTTTTGAAAAGAGTCAGAACTGAGGGGGGTATTTAATAATCTATGTATCATACTATGGAACGCGGCTAGTTTGTGTTGCCAAGGATGGCAGGAAGAAACGGGTATAGTTGTATTTGTATAGGTCGGTTTGCGATAAATTTCGAATTTATGTTTATCGTTATCTCTATGTATGGATAAATCTAAGAAATTTATTGACTTATTTTGTTCCATTTCTACTTTAAATTTAATTTTGGGGTGAATACTGTTTAACTTATCAACAAAAATTTTGAATAAACTAGCCAAATATTTAAATTCGTACATTAAAGGCCAGTCATCTTTTAAACCAGTATTCAGTTTAAAGAATAGTAAAGATTTAATTGACAAAATTCAGAACTTACGTTTACCCCCTAAGGCTAAACTCATTTCTTTGGACGTAGAAAGTTTATTTACAAATGTCCCTTATAAGGAGTGCCTAGATATTATAAAAAAATTGTTTGAGAGAAAACGATTACATCCCAAACAAATTGATAATATTCTACGGCTCACTGAGCTTTGTATGAAGCAGAATTATTTTAAATTTGGTAACGAATATTATTTGCAAAAAGAGGGTTTAGCAATGGGGTCCCCTCTCAGTCCATTAATGGCAGACGTATTTATGGATCACTTTGAGCATAAATACATTGTCAAAAACAGTAATATCCTTTATTATTATCGATACGTAGATGACGTACTGCTGGCTTGGACGGGCACTGATCGTTTATTCAAAATTTTTGTTGATAAGTTAAACAGTATTCACCCCAAAATTAAATTTAAAGTAGAAATGGAACAAAATAAGTCAATAAATTTCTTAGATTTATCCATACATAGAGATAACGATAAACATAAATTCGAAATTTATCGCAAACCGACCTATACAAATACAACTATACCCGTTTCTTCCTGCCATCCTTGGCAACACAAACTAGCCGCGTTCCATAGTATGATACATAGATTATTAAATACCCCCCTCAGTTCTGACTCTTTTCAAAAAGAATTAAATATTATTTATCATATCGCTCAGTCAAACGGGTATAGTAGGTCGTTAATTAGTAAATTAATTAAAACCAAACAACATAAAATCATTAATGGTTTATTATATCCCTCTATTAAAGAACCATCAAATTGTACTTCCACTCTTACTTATTATGGACATATAACGGACAGACTGGCAAGGGTACTGAGGGGGAACGGTATTCGTTCAGCCTTTAAACCTCATAGTTCCTTAAAATCATTGTGTAACGGTAAAGACAGAGTAGATCGTTCCAAGAAATCCGGCGTTTATCAATTAGTTTGCGATGAGTGTAGTAAGGTTTATATAGGGCAGACAGGTCGCAATTTTAATATTCGATATAAGGAGCACCTAGCCGATTTTAGAAACAACCGTCTTGATAGGTCCCATTTTGCTAAACATTTGTTAGAAACAGGTCATAGTTTGAATAATAGTCATAGTTTTGATGTAGTCCACATATGTAATAAGGGTCTCAGGTTGTGTGTGTTGGAGCGTTTAGAAATTGTTAGGCGGAGTAGGGCCACGTTGTTGAACGAACAGATTAGTTTTGACGCCTCCCCTTTACTTAATTTATTTTCATTTCAATATCAAAGTCGCTCAATTGATCATCCGAGTGGCGGGGGTAGTGGGGATGGCAGTTGATCGCTTATATAAGGTGTGCGCGCGGCACTTCGTCGCTCATTCGTAGCCCAACTTTCCTGAGGATGTCTCGTTCAGAGGCGAAACACGTGTCGAATTTTATTCTTAATTCGCTTTGTTCCGCGGAAAATTGCAAATTATTAGGCTCCCTGACACTCTTGACTGACATACTCGACCGACGGAGTTAGGTTTTGTTAACCTCTTCCATTATCGATCAAACTATTTGATTTATAATTTTGGAGGTTAACAAGCCAAGGGTGAGTGGTGGGTCCTTCTCCTAAATTGTTTTACAATGGATTTCCGCAAAGTAACGCCTGAGTCAATCAATTATCTCAAATCAGCAAGCATAGCTGTTCAGGCGAGGTTATATATCAAGATCTTTAAGCTGCAACGTATCGCGTCTCAGAACGTTTGGTTCAATCAGCAATGTAAGTCGTTTGGTCTAGTTCCAAATTATATTAATATTCGTTCCAACACACACAATCGTTCGGCTAATGTTGCCATTCAAAAAGCCCAAAAATTTTGGTTAAATGAGGAGGTTAGGCGTTGGTTTAGGACTAGAGACAATTTAAAACTTCATTTAAAAATTTTGCATTCCGAACTTTCATTCCATTTACATAACGTTGAGTTTGATTTATTAGACCAAAAAGCCCGAGATTTAGCTTCTATTACCGCCCATATAAAATATCAAACTCAAGATAGGAAGTTAAAAAAGTTATTAAAGGACAAACGTTCAGTGACTGACTCGACAGACCAGACAACTTGTAGTCACCCCTTTTATCCCAGAGTTAAAAACCTTACTGCTATAGAGTTCTCCACTAGTGAAATGTCCCTTTTAGAAAAGGGTTTAAAATTTAGTATTCCCCAACCAATAATACAAAAATCTTTAGAAACATTAGCGGTAGATTCCGAGATAGCCATAATAAGAAATAAAAAAGATGATATAGTAAAAAGTCTAGCTGCCAATAAAATCAAAACATACAAAGCTAGTACTTTTAATAATCCCGATTTAAAAATCTATAAATCTATTAAAAATAAAATCCACCAGAATAGTTTAGTCGTAAATAAAGCTGATAAGGGTAATTCAATTGTTATTATGACCCGTTCAGATTATGACAGTAAGGTTAAGGACATTTTACTGACTGACGAATTCCAACGCCTAACCTCTGATCCCACAAAACGATTTCACGCAGAGTTAAAGCTTTGTCTCAAATCTTGTACCTACCTTTTCGATCCAAAGACGTCAGTTATCAATAGTCTTATACCAATGAACCCTCAGTGCCCTTTGCTTTACGGACTACCTAAAATTCATAAAGATCATGTGCCCGTCCGGCCAGTAGTTTCCTATATAAATGCCCCAGCCTATAAACTAGCCAAATATTTAAATTCGTACATTAAAGGCCAGTCATCTTTTAAACCAGTATTCAGTTTAAAGAATAGTAAAGATTTAATTGACAAAATTCAGAACTTACGTTTACCCCCTAAGGCTAAACTCATTTCTTTGGACGTAGAAAGTTTATTTACAAATGTCCCTTATAAGGAGTGCCTAGATATTATAAAAAAATTGTTTGAGAGAAAACGATTACATCCCAAACAAATTGATAATATTCTACGGCTCACTGAGCTTTGTATGAAGCAGAATTATTTTAAATTTGGTAACGAATATTATTTGCAAAAAGAGGGTTTAGCAATGGGGTCCCCTCTCAGTCCATTAATGGCAGACGTATTTATGGATCACTTTGAGCATAAATACATTGTCAAAAACAGTAATATCCTTTATTATTATCGATACGTAGATGACGTACTGCTGGCTTGGACGGGCACTGATCGTTTATTCAAAATTTTTGTTGATAAGTTAAACAGTATTCACCCCAAAATTAAATTTAAAGTAGAAATGGAACAAAATAAGTCAATAAATTTCTTAGATTTATCCATACATAGAGATAACGATAAACATAAATTCGAAATTTATCGCAAACCGACCTATACAAATACAACTATACCCGTTTCTTCCTGCCATCCTTGGCAACACAAACTAGCCGCGTTCCATAGTATGATACATAGATTATTAAATACCCCCCTCAGTTCTGACTCTTTTCAAAAAGAATTAAATATTATTTATCATATCGCTCAGTCAAACGGGTATAGTAGGTCGTTAATTAGTAAATTAATTAAAACCAAACAACATAAAATCATTAATGGTTTATTATATCCCTCTATTAAAGAACCATCAAATTGTACTTCCACTCTTACTTATTATGGACATATAACGGACAGACTGGCAAGGGTACTGAGGGGGAACGGTATTCGTTCAGCCTTTAAACCTCATAGTTCCTTAAAATCATTGTGTAACGGTAAAGACAGAGTAGATCGTTCCAAGAAATCCGGCGTTTATCAATTAGTTTGCGATGAGTGTAGTAAGGTTTATATAGGGCAGACAGGTCGCAATTTTAATATTCGATATAAGGAGCACCTAGCCGATTTTAGAAACAACCGTCTTGATAGGTCCCATTTTGCTAAACATTTGTTAGAAACAGGTCATAGTTTGAATAATAGTCATAGTTTTGATGTAGTCCACATATGTAATAAGGGTCTCAGGTTGTGTGTGTTGGAGCGTTTAGAAATTGTTAGGCGGAGTAGGGCCACGTTGTTGAACGAACAGATTAGTTTTGACGCCTCCCCTTTACTTAATTTATTTTCATTTCAATATCAAAGTCGCTCAATTGATCATCCGAGTGGCGGGGGTAGTGGGGATGGCAGTTGATCGCTTATATAAGGTGTGCGCGCGGCACTTCGTCGCTCATTCGTAGCCCAACTTTCCTGAGGATGTCTCGTTCAGAGGCGAAACACGTGTCGAATTTTATTCTTAATTCGCTTTGTTCCGCGGAAAATTGCAAATTATTAGGCTCCCTGACACTCTTGACTGACATACTCGACCGACGGAGTTAGGTTTTGTTAACCTCTTCCATTATCGATCAAACTATTTGATTTATAATTTTGGAGGTTAACAAGCCAAGGGTGAGTGGTGGGTCCTTCTCCTAAATTGTTTTACAATGGATTTCCGCAAAGTAACGCCTGAGTCAATCAATTATCTCAAATCAGCAAGCATAGCTGTTCAGGCGAGGTTATATATCAAGATCTTTAAGCTGCAACGTATCGCGTCTCAGAACGTTTGGTTCAATCAGCAATGTAAGTCGTTTGGTCTAGTTCCAAATTATATTAATATTCGTTCCAACACACACAATCGTTCGGCTAATGTTGCCATTCAAAAAGCCCAAAAATTTTGGTTAAATGAGGAGGTTAGGCGTTGGTTTAGGACTAGAGACAATTTAAAACTTCATTTAAAAATTTTGCATTCCGAACTTTCATTCCATTTACATAACGTTGAGTTTGATTTATTAGACCAAAAAGCCCGAGATTTAGCTTCTATTACCGCCCATATAAAATATCAAACTCAAGATAGGAAGTTAAAAAAGTTATTAAAGGACAAACGTTCAGTGACTGACTCGACAGACCAGACAACTTGTAGTCACCCCTTTTATCCCAGAGTTAAAAACCTTACTGCTATAGAGTTCTCCACTAGTGAAATGTCCCTTTTAGAAAAGGGTTTAAAATTTAGTATTCCCCAACCAATAATACAAAAATCTTTAGAAACATTAGCGGTAGATTCCGAGATAGCCATAATAAGAAATAAAAAAGATGATATAGTAAAAAGTCTAGCTGCCAATAAAATCAAAACATACAAAGCTAGTACTTTTAATAATCCCGATTTAAAAATCTATAAATCTATTAAAAATAAAATCCACCAGAATAGTTTAGTCGTAAATAAAGCTGATAAGGGTAATTCAATTGTTATTATGACCCGTTCAGATTATGACAGTAAGGTTAAGGACATTTTACTGACTGACGAATTCCAACGCCTAACCTCTGATCCCACAAAACGATTTCACGCAGAGTTAAAGCTTTGTCTCAAATCTTGTACCTACCTTTTCGATCCAAAGACGTCAGTTATCAATAGTCTTATACCAATGAACCCTCAGTGCCCTTTGCTTTACGGACTACCTAAAATTCATAAAGATCATGTGCCCGTCCGGCCAGTAGTTTCCTATATAAATGCCCCAGCCTATAAACTAGCCAAATATTTAAATTCGTACATTAAAGGCCAGTCATCTTTTAAACCAGTATTCAGTTTAAAGAATAGTAAAGATTTAATTGACAAAATTCAGAACTTACGTTTACCCCCTAAGGCTAAACTCATTTCTTTGGACGTAGAAAGTTTATTTACAAATGTCCCTTATAAGGAGTGCCTAGATATTATAAAAAAATTGTTTGAGAGAAAACGATTACATCCCAAACAAATTGATAATATTCTACGGCTCACTGAGCTTTGTATGAAGCAGAATTATTTTAAATTTGGTAACGAATATTATTTGCAAAAAGAGGGTTTAGCAATGGGGTCCCCTCTCAGTCCATTAATGGCAGACGTATTTATGGATCACTTTGAGCATAAATACATTGTCAAAAACAGTAATATCCTTTATTATTATCGATACGTAGATGACGTACTGCTGGCTTGGACGGGCACTGATCGTTTATTCAAAATTTTTGTTGATAAGTTAAACAGTATTCACCCCAAAATTAAATTTAAAGTAGAAATGGAACAAAATAAGTCAATAAATTTCTTAGATTTATCCATACATAGAGATAACGATAAACATAAATTCGAAATTTATCGCAAACCGACCTATACAAATACAACTATACCCGTTTCTTCCTGCCATCCTTGGCAACACAAACTAGCCGCGTTCCATAGTATGATACATAGATTATTAAATACCCCCCTCAGTTCTGACTCTTTTCAAAAAGAATTAAATATTATTTATCATATCGCTCAGTCAAACGGGTATAGTAGGTCGTTAATTAGTAAATTAATTAAAACCAAACAACATAAAATCATTAATGGTTTATTATATCCCTCTATTAAAGAACCATCAAATTGTACTTCCACTCTTACTTATTATGGACATATAACGGACAGACTGGCAAGGGTACTGAGGGGGAACGGTATTCGTTCAGCCTTTAAACCTCATAG
The DNA here is from genome assembly GCA_918843915.1 of Notodonta ziczac. Taxonomy (NCBI): domain Eukaryota; kingdom Metazoa; phylum Arthropoda; class Insecta; order Lepidoptera; family Notodontidae; genus Notodonta; species Notodonta ziczac. The sequence goes on from OU974037.1 coordinate 4,415,341, forward strand.
TTCCTTAAAATCATTGTGTAACGGTAAAGACAGAGTAGATCGTTCCAAGAAATCCGGCGTTTATCAATTAGTTTGCGATGAGTGTAGTAAGGTTTATATAGGGCAGACAGGTCGCAATTTTAATATTCGATATAAGGAGCACCTAGCCGATTTTAGAAACAACCGTCTTGATAGGTCCCATTTTGCTAAACATTTGTTAGAAACAGGTCATAGTTTGAATAATAGTCATAGTTTTGATGTAGTCCACATATGTAATAAGGGTCTCAGGTTGTGTGTGTTGGAGCGTTTAGAAATTGTTAGGCGGAGTAGGGCCACGTTGTTGAACGAACAGATTAGTTTTGACGCCTCCCCTTTACTTAATTTATTTTCATTTCAATATCAAAGTCGCTCAATTGATCATCCGAGTGGCGGGGGTAGTGGGGATGGCAGTTGATCGCTTATATAAGGTGTGCGCGCGGCACTTCGTCGCTCATTCGTAGCCCAACTTTCCTGAGGATGTCTCGTTCAGAGGCGAAACACGTGTCGAATTTTATTCTTAATTCGCTTTGTTCCGCGGAAAATTGCAAATTATTAGGCTCCCTGACACTCTTGACTGACATACTCGACCGACGGAGTTAGGTTTTGTTAACCTCTTCCATTATCGATCAAACTATTTGATTTATAATTTTGGAGGTTAACAAGCCAAGGGTGAGTGGTGGGTCCTTCTCCTAAATTGTTTTACAATGGATTTCCGCAAAGTAACGCCTGAGTCAATCAATTAATTTGATTTTGTCGAGTTACTGCCGAAGGTCGCAATTTTTCATTGTAAGTCCCGTTAAAAGATGATGTCCGGTGTCATTATCCAAATTACAAATATTCAAATGATGAACCGACTTTAACATAAGCGTAGAGTTAACGACTGCTGTCGTAACGAGTGGCGTTGCGTGCGCGTTATCTACATCATCCGACTAGCGTGATGTCTCGATATTCCTGTCAATCCCGTTCGCCGACGATTACACAGGACGAATCAATTATCGCTCGCATTCCACCGGCAGCCGGCCGACGAATTCTCTGTCACGATCCTATCGGCCGATGACGACCTCTCATCGAATGGTATGCAGAACACTGCTCGCCACGGCCAGTCCTAAATACTAGATTTGCACATAGAAAGCGATGGCCCGCGCGCTTCCATCAATCGTCGGTGGATTCCAAGCATTCAAACATACGTTTAGATCGGATCGTTGTGTACCCGGCCGCGCCAAGAATTTCGTGTTCGATACCTGAACCGGAATGTTATCAGTGCGTTGCATCAGCACTTGCCATCAAACATAACAGTCTCCAACGCGCTGCATTGTAAGCCACGATTTTAATAAGTAAATTAATTGGAAACGTATTAACATATGTGCGCGACATTGTAAACCTGTATATGCGCACATCCTGCGGTAATCAGTTAATTGGATATGAATTATTGATCCCATAAATTGTAATGATCGGTTTACGCGACAGACCGGATGAAAGTCGTAGGCAATAAGGTGGCGCGGTCGACAACCGTATCTATATACCATTCATTACTAGCTCTTAAGTAATTTCTTAGCGAAATCGTAGCGCTTTTAGAACAACATATTAATTATCCTATGGGCATTAATGCCCACTGTCATACCAAAAATTTAAATAACACCCGATGCGACGACTTTTTAAACTACAAATCGCTGATAATTTCCAAATGGCTGAACCAATTATCATGAAACATAGCTAAGAACACTCTCGATCAGAATACCTTTCTAAGAAAAAAATATATTAAAATCGGTTCATCCGCTTGGGCGCTACGATGTCACAAACAGAAACACAGATACACACGTTAAACTTATATCACCCCTCTTTTTTCGTCGAGGGTTAAAGACGAGAGTCGAAATGTATTGCTTTAGAAACGTCAATTGCGATTATTACACACACGAAATCTAACTTTTGATTGTTCTACTTTTGGCAGGGCCGCTGAATTTCTCGCTGAATCTTCTCTGTCGAGATCGCGTTCCGATCCAGTATAAGTTTAGAAATGTCAATTCTATTTAAGGCCTAAAAATATGAACGATTTGAATTAGAATTTGAAATTTTGTGATATTTAGAATAAACTCATTAAAATTACTAGCCTATGAATACGGGGGGTTAGAGGTATTGTTCTACGCGATTGCTTGTAAGTTATTACATAATATTTTACAAATAAAAAAAATGTGAATCGTGGTAGGCAGCGTTTTGTTCGGGTCAATGTCGGCCCGTGCGGTTTTCCTTCGCCCCGGCCCGCGAGGTCGACTAACTGCTAATTATTTTTCATCCAACCTAGTTGCAACATCACCCGGTTTAAAGATGACTAACTGACTAAATGCGGTTAAGCGGTTACAAACCATTTTAGTGATTACATTGGTGCAGTAACTGGAAGGTTGTCTGCTGTGTTAGTTTGTTCTTAACCCCCGACGAAAAAAGAGGGGAGTTATAAGCTTAACATGTGCATCTGTGTGTCTGTCTGTGGCATCGTAGCGCTCAAGCGGATGAAGCGATTTGAATTTAGTTTTTTTTGTTAGAAAGGTATTCTGATCGAGAGTGTCCTTAGATATATTTCATGAAAATCGGTTCAGCCGTTTGAAAATTATCAGCTCATTTGTAGTTTTAAAAGTCGTCGCATCGGGGTTCTTTATTTTTTCAATTTAGAGTTATGTAGAAACATTATGGTACCTATACATGGAGGGGACGTTTGTGAGGCAGTGGATGCGCAAGAGCACGCGCCCACGCAGGGTCGCGAGTGTTCGCCTCGATTTTATGTTAATCGAAGAGCCGTGTCGCCGGCCGACGTGTACATAAGACAACGGTTAGGTAATACGGAACGTGCAGTCACAAATACATTAAATACGCCATTATCCGCGGCTGAGAACAATTTCACATTTACGACTTTACACTGACACGTCGTAAATTCACTTTATATAGATTCTATTGCGTCCTTATTTGCGCGTTGCGGTGATCTGGCAGATAGAGACGAGATAAAATAGAGTTGCAGGATATGAAAAATGCAAAGAACTTAGGTAAGTACAACAAGATTATCACGCTTAAAATTTCGCCAGAAGCATACAAATAACCAGACAGACCTATTTTTATTTTAATGTCGTAAACAGCATACCTCTTCGTAATGCTGGGTAACTTACCTGGAAAGGAAGAAAAAGTTTAACTGTAAAATAATTCAGTATATACAACATTATTACAGTAAAGTCAAGAAGGTAGAGCCGTGAATACATACATTTATTTTTGTATCTGGTTTATTACATTGTGGTCAGTGACATATTATTAATATAATATTGTAGAGTTCTGTAAAGATGTTGAGAAAACTCTACTATCGTCAAAATATAAACTAATAATAAAATTTACATTAAGAGCACGAAGCTTTTTGAGCTTAGGTTCGTGCTGTTGAAGGTAGAGTCAAGTAGATTTTGATTTCTGAGTGACAATGAGTGAAATATGTAGAGTAGATATGGCTTGTACAACGTGCATAGCATCAACAATTACGTCAGTTAATATTCTTCAAGATGTATCTACTACCAAGCGGTACCGCCTTCGAAAATAAATCAAAATCTCCGACAAAATACATAATAAACATATTTTACCAACTTAAAGAAACATGAAAAAGATGTCTCAATTCATACAAATAAAGATATAACATAAATAAAAGGCTGGTTTTGTGACAGAATTGTGTAGAGTTCTTCCCAATATCTTGGCTCTCCTACGCACCCACCTACTCAATCAGATGCTCACCTTAATTTATACCCACCGGTACTCCGCCAAAGGAATATAAAAGCTCCTATTTTATTTAATAATGCAATATGTCGTGCGTTATTAAAATAAGCCCCTACATTTTTATACATAATATATCTTTCTTCGTAATAACAAAACGTTCTTACTTATTTATTTATTTTCATACAGAACCACTTAAATATAATTAAAAAGTACCTAAACATCATTTGACAAGTATTTAAAAAATTCAAAGATTAAACTTGCGCCGCGACAAAACGTTCAGTTAAAAATACTAAAAATAATAACTAGGATCAATCAAAATCATGCACTTGAAAAATTTCATGTATACATGGAATCTATGAATTATTTCGTGATGTATTTTGTATTCAATACAATAACAAAGTACGTTCAACGAATTTTATCCGGTTCACGGTGTTACGGTTTTAGGGTAAATAGAGAATTCTACTAATGCTTTTTTAACATTTAATTATACACAGTGTTAACACAATACCCTTACTTGTTTTATAACGAATTAACAATTCAAACAAAACAGTGGAGGTAAGCATGAGGGCCTCCTAGGCACAAGTATTAATTAAGAGGGTTGAACCACTCCGTCTCTAATTAACCGAAGACCCAAGCCACATTCGGTGTAATTAGTTCCCTCCGAGGGATATTCTCACGCTCTCGGACTTCACGTTGCAAAATAATAGGTATTTCATCGATTACAATTATGTAAATACTAGCGAACTGCCCCGGCTTCGCACGGCTCTATAATTATCAGTGTTTCTCTACTATATTATGCATCTATTATACATATAAACCTTCCTCTTGAAATACTCTATCTATAAAAAACCGCATCAAAATCCGTTGCGTAGTTTTAAAGATCTAAGCATACATAGGGACATACAGACAGCGGGAAGCGACTTTGTTTTATACTATGTAGTGAAGATAGAATTAAGACTAGATTACACAGTAAGTTGATGATGCTGAGTTAACTACCATTGGTAGCGGTGGTAGAGTGTAGCCTACAGCTCAAATACGGGCTGGATCAACTAAGGTAATACCGCCTTCTCACAGAAGATTGGCGTAAAGTAGCTAAAGCAGGGTCGCTGAGCACGAAGAATTTCGTACAATGACCTGTTATTACCTGTCTCTGTCACTCCCGCGTTAATCTAATACGTCTCGCTCACACAGTTGCCGTGACCGCCTTCCTCGGGGATTGTAAACGGCAACTGTGTGAGCGAGACGCATTAAATTTACGCGGGATTGACAGAGACAGGTAATAACAGGTCATTGTACGAAATTCTACGTGCTCAGCGACCTTGCTTTAGTATAGCTGCGTTTCGTACGAAGACAGGGAGAGCCGGAAGACCAACCCCCTCCCTTCTCGTCCCTCTGTCCCACTCTCCTTCAGCTAGGCATCTTGCGAGCAATACCTTTCGCATTGCAAGCATCTATAGGCTGAGGTAACTGCTTAATATCAGGCGGGTTGTATACATATTTACCGTCTTTGTTATAAAAAGAACAACAACTATGTGATATTAACTCCATCAAATCAATTAAATTCATTATTTTTTTATAAAATTTACTTAATTACTTTTTATTTGGATGAAAAATATAAATTATAATTTAACGTCCCACTCCCCTGAGTACAGCAATTGTATTAATAAGACATTATCATTACAATTTCTTTGCCTACTTGCGAGCTGACAGTGGGCCCGGCCGTTGCCGCGACAGAGACGTCAGCGGCGCAGGCGGCGTGTCTGCGCGGCCAGCTGCCGCAATTTGTCGGCAAGTACGTGGATCGGTTATTAATCTGCAGCTACAATTACCCGACGACCATTGAATTAATGGTACCCCTTATCTGGCGAATTCACTCGCCGATGTCAACATATCCAGATGTTAAGCCCTTGCGGAGCCGTCAAGAAACACTCGCGGTGATATTTTTATTACGACAAAAAATGACGAATGTGATCTTTCATCGATGTAATGTCAACAAGTTGTCGCCGTTTTCGGAGCTGCAGTAAAAACTTTCGATCGTTCCATTTACTTAAAAGAACTCATTTGAGGCGCTCGATCGGAAAGCCGTCGACAATGAAATAAATCGCTTTCGACGACTCGGCAATAAAAATTTCATAATAAGATTTTTTAAAACAATAACACTCGAACGAGGGTGGTCGAGAATCTTTATTAAAATCTCGAGAGCAATAAAAGCACAGTTAAATGCGGAGAACGCTGATGAAAATATTAATTAATGTTTTGGAATGGGAAACATGTTGCTAATTAAATGGCGATATCGCATAAGACGTAATTAGAGGAACATTCGTTTCTCACGGGGCGGACGATGCAGGCGCGTCCTGCCTGCGCCCGCCTGCCGCCCGTCGCCCGCCGCGCTGCTGCCTCCTGCCGCCTGGCTGGCTGGCGGCTGCCGGCTGGCTCACGCGTTCTGCGTGCAGTACCGCGCTCATGCAGGCTGCGCATCTCTCACATTCATGAAAGGAATGCGACGCGTACGCTTGCACCACACAAAACAGGTTCAGGCGTATTCGTACTGCATAAACAATTTCCTTCGGTCGAGACATTAAAATTCGCTTTAGTTGTTAACGTTTTTGTTAGTACCACCATCGTGGGTTTACAATGTTGAAGAATCAATTTGTAAGTATGGTTAAATTAAATTGGTCACGTGTTATATCTCAGGGGTTTCGATTATAAAAAGTAGATTAAAATATAGGCGGAGTTCATAATAGAAATTCCGCGAGAGCGAAACTAGGAACATTCCGGTCGTGTCGGGCGGGCGTTATTAAATGCACTGACTGGCAACTATTAGCGGCGGTGATGGACGCGTCAATGGGCGGCGTAATTAAAAAAGTCAATGGTCACTTATTGTAATTAGCGGTGTATCGCTTCGCCTACAAAAAGGTAATTGTTTTCTGACGGCCGTCAATCTGTGGCGAGAGGAGAATGGGCTTCGAACACGTGCGACCAGCCGCTGTCGCTCTAATCACAATGGACAGACGATCCGCCGCAGTGACGCGCGCGGTGGCGGGGGCAATTATTTTAATGTTAAGAAAGTTTTTAAATGAATTGAGGCTGCTATGAGTCATGCATGATGCGGTTACTTTCCTGTAATCGTTTGAGAAGGACCGGTTTATCGTTGCTTACAAATGTATTTTGAGTATTATTTGGGTACATAGTCATTGTTCGGCTATTGTCATTATAAAAAACAACGTTCTAATGTCGATTTTTCTGATGACAAATATATATATATACCGATTCGATAATATAAATACCATTAGATAAAGTAGATCTACTCATTAGATGAAGCAGGAAATAAGCTTTTAATAGCATAAAAAAAATCTCAAAAGCAAGTAAACAGTAATGACCGTAAACTTAGCATGATAGCGCAACGTAAAACACACACAAGAAATTTATCGTGTTATCTAACAAACAGCAAAGGGCCGTATATTTCATAATGAGGTTATTACTGAGCATTCTAGTTGGCTTATCTTCGGCTATTCCGAAGCGGATTCTAGCGCCAAATTGGCGTGGCGGAGTGCGCGGGCGCAGATCGGTCGCGCAGATATTTCTAATTAAGGGCCCGCGCGCCGATCTACTTGGAGAGATCTAGCCGGTGACGTGTGAAAATACCCAATTAATTAGCACGGAACGTTTTGCCGATCGGGGCATCGCTCCTCGCGTGCTAGAACATTCGACCCCGAGGTGCTTAGTTTCTTTAACTTCTAACGATCCAAGAGATTCTGGCAACATGAAACATCGTTAAGTCATGTCGAGTTGTTTAATGCTATTTAAAGTGTTTACTTCTTGTTATTGCAGAACTTCGACTTTCTTTCTTCCGTAGTTAAAGTTTGTCACTGCATAGTGGGTAGAGATCCGAAGAGGTTCTCACCTAACTACTTTATAATACTTAAATATTATTTAATTTAGTTTGAAGTCTAGTAAATAACTTGATGACTTGATAGTAGATTACTTTAAATCGCAGAAACTTTAAAACTAATGAAATTCAATACCATGAAGCCGCTTATAGAATACAGCGTGTCTATAATTTCTCATTTTGTAAGCACAATAAAACTTACAGCCTTCTTAGCTCATAATTCTAGTACAGCCTCTGTTGTATTTTATTGAGCATGAGCAAGTACCAGGAGGGCAGATGTAGGTGAGAGATGGTCGCGCATTGTAGGGCGAGTGTTAATGGACCATTAGCGGGTGGCGCGGCATCTAATTGGCGAGCGCGCACGCTGGCACGTCGCGCGCTGCACGCCGCACGCTGCACGCCGCGCCAGCACGCGCTAGATGCGCCAAGATACCACGCACGCTAGACTATTTTAGAATATTTAATTGGTTATTTCAATTAACCTCATTAATGTGTGAGGCCTGCATTTTACTCCTATCCATCCGAATAGTTACACATGCTAGCAATAACAGAACTTGCAACCAACTCGCAACTGGTTGCCAGCGTGACATTAATATATACCTTAATAAGACACTAATATATTTTTTATTGTTATCTTGTCAGCAGCCAGTATTTAGGAGTCGTTCAGCAATGTTTACTGAAAAAACAACTGTCTCTGTTTCCCATATATTATTAGCTTGGATATATAAGGATGTTCTAATTGCAGTTTGCAATCACGGTACCAGAAAATGAGCTGTAAACCCATTACTGTGTGTTTGCAGTTCTTCCGAACAACAGGCGACTTGCACAATCATCTGGCGGCGTCGGCAGGAAATTAAACGGTTGGACAGTGCGGCCCTGCGACGCGGAGCCGTCCTCACGTCATTCATGCAACCACTCTGTTTAATGGAGTGTTTTGAACACTTCTGTGTTTTGAAAGTTCTTTTATGAAGGCAGCAATTAAGGCCACTTATTAATATGGTCATTGAGAGCTTTCACTTTAGTATATTAGCGTAAAACAAAACAAATAGAATATAGTATGGTAAGAATTCGCCAACCCGCACTGGGCCAGCGTGGTGGATTATGGCCTGAATCCCCCTCGTGTTGAGGGGACGCCCGTGTCCAGGAGTGGGACGTCAAAAAGGGCTAAAATTATTTAAATTATTACGGTAAGAATTATGTAGTAAAATAATAGTATACTTATTTATTTTGTATTTTTTGTATGACCTATAAGATAAAGCTGAAAAATCTGGGCACGCGAAATGTTTATTTTTTTTTTTAAATTCTTTATTATTTCTGTCGTGTGAGCTACGCCTACTGGGGCACACGTAATATATACTATTATCTACTCTGTGCTACTGCTAAGTGAGTTTATATTGCTCTTACACCAAAAGGTTGTCATGATGAAACAGCTAAGATATTGTAGAGCAACCTTTGTTATTATGATGAATCAATTAATTTGGAATGCGCCACAGAACCAGCGAGCAAGAGAGGCGACATTGACGTCCTCGGGCGTAGTTTAATTTCCTGGCAGTAGAGTCGCAACATCTCGCGGAGAACGCAGGTTAGTTGCATTGCAGTAAGTAAACACTATTCACATTGTATTCAGATTCGATATTCTGCTCGTGGTTGCACCCAAATGAACACTTGCTATCAATCATTGAAGAAGTAAACAGTTTGATCCCCCGGAATAAATGTCTCTATTATAATAGATTACGTAGTTTTTTTTTCTTATAACACGATTATCGCTAAGTCTTTGTGTGACGAAGGTGTCTTAGTAGTTGGTTCCTGTGACGTTGATGATATAAATTGCGCACGCGTCTGAACCTGGCTTTAAAGCGCGAGCAAGCTGTTTATATTTCTTTAGCTCTAAGATTTGTAGGTAGGTAACTAATGTTTTTTGTCAGCCCCGTTTATCTAAATAAATAAATAAATGTCACCAGACTGACACACCAACTGTATGGTCCCAAACTAAGCAACGTTTGTACTATGGGTACTGTACAATGGACTGAGGGCGATCCCAGTTATCTGAAATTGTAGGTTAAGAACTAAATAGATGTTTAACAGCATTTTCAATCGCCGTCCGTACGTTAATGAATTGTCAGTAGATTAGACAGTTGCCGTTATTAACAACGCATTGTTGCTGAGAAGAAACTGTCGGAATGACATTTAATTTCCTGAACGGTGGGCGACCACCGCTCACCATCCTCCGATAGTTGAGATTCAATTAACATGATGTAGTGAAACCGAGCCTTTGTTCGCTATCTGCCTCCTTGGGATCGAGATTACGTTGCGCTTGATAAGATTTATTAACGATGAATACAGAGCGTGATTTATATATAGAAAAATACATTTTTTTAAAATTAAACGCTACGTTTAGTTAAATTTTCTCTTTGTACACTTCATTGAAAGTATAGAAGATGGTTGGTAGAAAAAAAAATATTAAATGTACTTTGAGAACGTAAGTACACAACTTATATAGGTTGAAACAGAAAGGGTATACTTTTAATTTCAAAACTTAACTTTGTCATTCTAAAACTATCAGCTTTGGAGGAAACTTGAAAAACAAAAGGTGTTACAGGGATACAGCTGTTAACAGATTTCATAAGAATAAAAAACCTTTAGCACTTGAAATGTCCCACTAAGCCGATAGTATTAGATTTACGAAGTTAAGTTGCAAAAAATATTGTATACCCTTTCTGTTTCACCTAGTATAAAAGTGCCGGTAAAATATACAATTTTATGTCTCTTCGTTGGATCTACGGCCGAAACATGCCTTCCAAAGCTATATGATATTACAAATTGGTATTGATTGATTTACATTAATATCTACTCTTTGTAATTATTAATTAAACAAGCAACTGGCGATTTAAAAATACTAATAATATTACAAAATGTAAAAGGCAATCCCGCTGAGTTTCGTGCCGGATCTTCTCAGTCGAGGTCGCGTTCCCATCCGGTAGTAGTTATAAGAAGAATATGAAAAAATGTCAATTTCTGATCTAAAGATCTAAACGAAATAACCGCTTTGAGTTTGACTTTGATTATGATATTATGACAACCAAATGCCAGACGTCAACAAACTCACCTAACAAAACCCATGATACGGTAGACAATAGCCCGATGCACTATGCACGTATCTACTGGAACAGGGACCAAGTAATTTTGCCGAGCCGTTTTCACGGAACGTTCGTCGCGTGTTTGCTAGTTAGAATTCGGGTGTAGTTCGGAAATTAATCAGGGCCCATTGTGGGCGCTTTGTCGCGGCCCTGCTGCCAATTATTGGCTGCACAGCGCGCCTCGTAATTGAACCTGCCTCGAGGCAGTTCACAACTCCGCTAGCCCAACAGAAAAAGTTAGACTATAGCTTGTATGTTTTCAGCTAAAAAAATATTGGACAAATTACGCTAAACATTTTTTTGTATTCTATTTATCACTGATAAACAAGTATATTTAATAAAAACAAGTCAAAGATCATTGGAGCCTTTTAATATAGTTTTTTTCAGCGTAAATTGAGATCTACTTACCTATCCCATATAAAAACATTGAGTAAAATGCATTCAACAATCGCATCATATGCAATCACTCGCGAGTGAGTGAAATAAATTGCTCGTTCCCATTTACAATATTTGTTGTTGAGAAAATAGCATTGAAATAAAAAACATGGTATCGTTTGGTGGGTTCGCAGTTTGGGCGGCTTGTGACGCCGGGCGGCGCCCGCCCAGCGCCGCGCAATATACTGATTGGTTACAATAAAATAATTTGCGTGAAAGCGCAAACTTCGTCACTTCTGTGTGCTCTATCGACTTTTATTTCAATCACCGTTATTTACAGTGAAATGAATTATTTCAATTTTCATTATGCACAGCCATTTCAGTGCTGAACGGGCACTGACAAGTGAACTGAACTTCCTAATAATACACCGACAGCAGTTAAGGGTAAAACAATTTACTAGTCCATTAAAATCGATTCAAGGTTAATTTATTTGCAGTAAAGCTACATTATTGGATGGTCATGGTTTGCACGATGTGCAAGGAGAGAGCGGCATTAAGAATTGAGGACATTAAAGATTGTACTTCATGGATGGGCTGGCTCATAATTTAGAACGACTTGAAAATATGGCGTAATGATGACCCAACCGCAAAAACAGTTAGTTGCTGATATTATAAATAAATAAAACTACTTTGTAGGTACATTAAATAGGTACAAAGATACTTATGCAAAAAAATATATGTTGGCTACAGTCTCGTGCGCGAAGATAAATAATGATGTATTCTCAGCGTGCATATTGTAGAACTCAAAACCGTCTCTAAAGCAATGGCACTCCACTGAGCTCCAAACATTTTCTTCATTAACCGCGCAACCAGTTGCTCCCTATGTTACGTAGACAGTAGCTCCATCTATTGACGGGTTTTCTCAGACTAAGCTTACCTTGCTTACGCCTACGCTTATCTATAATACATACTATGTTCACATCCTACTAATATTATAAATGTGAAAGTTTGTGAGTGTAGATGTATGTATGTATGTATGTATGTATGTATGTTTGTTACTCCTTCACGCAAAAACTACTGAACGGATTTGGGTGAAATTTGGAACACAGATAGTTTATAGCCGGGATTAACATATAGGATACTTTTTATCCCGATAATCCCGAAATTTTTGTTACGTTAAACACTACGCGGACGAAGTCCGTGGGCACAGCTAGTGTATAATAAATACATATTATGTTCACTAGCATACAGTGTTATTATAAAACTACAAAAATTTGAGTAATAACCTATAAACAAAATTAAAGTTCAATCATTGCTAGGTCATACAGATAGCATCGATTATTTAGAATACCACATTTCTAATACCGAACTAACATGGTGTTAACATTAAACTTCACCAGAAAATCTGCAGATAAACTCCACAGGTACATAGTTAGTATAGTTACATGCATTCCCATAATTAAATACCAATTTAGTGCACCGTTTGTGTAACGAGCCGCATTTGAAGTGATGCCGATTTCACGGCTATTTATTAATGCGGGCAATTTATTTAACCACGCAGCGAATGATAAAGTATGCATTATAAATTACTGTCAAACTGGTTTCCACTTGTAAGTAGATCGGAGGACTTTTTTGCACAGTTGTTTAACCCTAGCTTAGCTAGCAACTATGCAAGTATGTAGTGTACTGTTCAAATGAAATAAACGCGAGAATGTTAAATACGCAATAATTTACGTAAGCACGTACCGTCCGAAACAAAAGAAAATGTGGATTAGTGAAGTGTCGCAATTCGGGGGGTGGATACTCGTATTTAAAGGTATAAAGTCCAAGGGTGGCGTTAAGCGACAGTATTAAAACAATGGCGTTTGTAACGAGCCGGTAACCGCCACCAAATTTGCATTCCTCATTGCGGGAGCACATAAAAATGCTCTTATTAACCTGGGGTGGCCAGAGACTGCCCGACGTCGGACGCTGCGATGTGGATGTCTGCGCCACACGCTCAATAAATGTGCGATACAAAACTAGGGGACACACCTACTTCGTTCTGTGAAGGTTAATAATGTCTAAGTGACTTAGGATCGTATTAATAAATCGATCTCAAGTCTGAGAGCGATCTTGGAAATGTCATTCTTAAGTCATTCTAGTACAAAATGGCGTGTCAAAAGTGTACTCAAGACCGCTCTCAGTATTAAGATCGATTTATTTATACGAGCCTACGATAGGTATGAGTTTGATCATCGTTATTTGTAATTTTTCTATGAGTCAAATTTGAATTGCGTTGACTACAAGACTACAAAGGGATATTTTAAAAAAATACTCGCCTACTTTTAACGTACGGACAATAGCGTAGTATCGTAACATACGAGTGTCGCATTCGAGCAAGATCGTAGGGCGCGAGTAATAGGGCATTCGGCGTAGTTTTCATTACCGGCCTGTTTAGCATACCGCGCGGGCGAGCGCTCCGCGGCGCGGCGATGGTCAGTCCTCAGCCGTGCTGCCTTTTTTATTGTCCAATGTTTTTGCAATATTTAAACAATCCTCTTATTACCTAGGAATGCATAGTTTAATAATATCCTCGTTTCACAAACTTATAAGTACTATTTAAAAAAAATTAAAATATAACTCACCTATTTAAAAAAGATTTAGCAGACACATAAAATGATATGAAATTATTATAAATGACATTATATTTTTTTGTTTCATTTCAAGTGTTATTTTGAGTATAAGAATTGACATCTATGATATAAAAACAAATAACACTTTGTCATTGTACTTCAATTTTTTTTGATATCCGGGTTTGAGAAAGTAAGGCGGTGTTAAGACTCAAATTAATCATTTTGATTACAAGTACCTATTAAGTATAAAATATACTTTCGACTCTGAAACAAAATTAATGCTAATACGACTTCGAGTTCAAGCGTTAGGAGATAACCGGAGAGATCAAGAAAGATTACCGTTAAATCTATTTAATTACACGAACCATTAATTATTTGAGAAACTAAATTAGAACACTTTCAGTGTTTGGTATATTTGCGTCGATGCTCGTAATCTCCCAGCTTTCGAGGGTTAAAATTCAGTCCACAATGGCGGCATTGTTCCATTAACACAATTTTATACCCGACATATTAAAATAATAAAAACTTATGCCTCTCTTAATTAAATAATTTAGCGGCGGCCTGAGCCGAGATATGTAAATTGTTTTAGGGGATAGATCAAACAACCCTTTTTTATGACTTTAATATGCGGTCGCCGGGGGAGTGATGAGGGGGGGTCGTGAGACACAGGCGGGGCCGGGGGGCGAGGTAAGTTATGAAATATTTAATAACGGCACACGATTCCATTTGAATTACTTTCGAGGAAGGAAATGAGGACGTGCAAAGCAGGCGGCACAGCGCGCGCTGCCCGTCTCGCCCGCGACGACGTGAGCGCCGAAATGAGCCGCGGAACAAATATTACTACAAACAAACTTTTTGCTTTATTAAAATTCAGACATGGAAAATTGTTCTTACATAGTCTATTCTGGCTTTATATCGCGCACGCATCGCGTAGGCTAGACTGTTTCTCAGTGTTACACGTAAATCTTTTATAACCGTCTGTTGTAGAACTTATTAAGTCCATTTACCTGTATATGCATCAAAATATTTATTTACTCATAAGTCATAAACCTTAGTTTAACCTTCCTATTAAAGTCCAGTGTTTACGTATTTTAATAAACTAGAAGTCGTGTGGTCGAATTCTACCATAATTCATATTTTTTTTTAATTGGAACGTTATTAAGGTTATATTGTAAACGATTAAGTACAAAAATCGAAAACCTTCTTGATTAATACTGGCACGCAGAATGCACTATGGAAGGCCCTCCCTCCGAAATAAAGAAAAAAAAACTTCCACCGTTTGTCAATCAGAGTTAGTCAGTTACTGAGAGCTTTGATAAAGGAATTTATCAAAGACTGAGAGGAAGTTACAAATGTGTATGTGTCAAACGCATGGTAGTGTGTATAATTATTTATTTATTAGTGTAATGTATGTTTAAGTATTATTATACAAAAATATTAGCTTTCTGCACTCCTTCTCTATATACACTTTAACTGTGCCAAATTTATACTCCACCATCCGCGTAATTTTTGTAAAAAGGAATACAAATTAATATAATGATATTATTCATTAATTAATTATATGTGCACATTTTTTGCTCAAAATTGATTAAATATCGAGTTATATTTGCGCTCACAAGTGGGACGGGTACCTACGCAGGCCTCACTGTCTCGATCGTCGAGGGAGTGTTTTAATTAATGTTTCCCGACAAATTGCGAAAAAACCCGGTTAATGACGTCACAGCGCTTGTGCGCGGCTAATGATGCGGCGTTGTAATCAAGTAATGACGCTTATTACGGTGATGTGACGTCATCACTCCCGCCTTTTAAGCGATTAATGTTTGAGTAGAAATACGTGTCAAGAAAAGGGTTAATGTTACGTTATGTGAATTAATTAAGTCATCACTATTTGTGAAGAGTGAAGTTATTTCACTTAAGAATTTGAGCTTTGAAGATATCAAAAGTAGAACAAGTATTTTGTTCCGGAGCATGCTAAAAAAAGAGTTACATATGAGATATTTAATATGATATGCTGACTCTAAGCTCTTTCAATGCTTACATTCACAAAATATTGTAAGTACCACATCATAAAATTACATTATGCTAGCCTATTTTGATTTATTTTAGTGCCGTCAATTTAAGATGAAATTCAGACCAGATAACCATAACACCTTCGAAAAACATAATCACACACACCATCTAGCGTAAGTAAATCAAACATCGCAGCGATGCAAGTGCATTACGAACAAAGATTACGTTTTTTCATCTCATTCCATCCTGAGAAAACATACAGGTTTGTTTCTCACGCCGCGGACGCGACTCGCGGGCAACCGTGTTATCAGACGCTATCGCTCATTCCGCGCCGTCCGCGCAGCCCGCGCCTGAAGCCCTATAGGTACATTCAACAAAGTTGACGCTTGATCAGTTTTTAACACTTTTCGCTTGCAAGCAGTAATCATAGGTTGCCTCGCCCATTATGTCGTTGTCCAATGAGACGTAAAGCGTCCGAAGAGACAAAAGCCCTTTTTTTGGAAAGCCATTTGTTTTAATTCCTTTTATGCACATGCTAGCCGCAGTTGGCTGCTGGTCACTGCACACAAAATGCAACCTTAAGGTGATCAAGCGTCGAGTTTGTTGACTGTACCGACTACACACGACTTGCAATGCTATGTTTCAAATACGTGCTGATAGTCCACTGACCCACTCCACTTCTCCTCCCACTGGACGGCAAAATGCGAGCCATGCCTTTGGTATTGCAAGCATCTACAAGCTAGAGTGACTTCTTAACATCAGGGGCGCTACTCTTAGCAACGATAATCGATATATCGTGACACTAGTTACTGCCCAGGACTTCGTCCGCGTAGTATTTAACTTAACAAAAATTTCGGGATTATCGGGATAAAAAGTATCCTATGTGTTAATCCCGGTTATAAACTATCTGTGTTCCAAATCTCATCCAAATCCGTTCAGTAGTTTTTGCGTGAAGGAGTAACAAACATATATCCACACTCACAAATTTTCGCATTTATAATATTAGTAGGATTCGTATTGTCGAATCATACTCTAAATATCATATATTGCCGTCGTATCGATTATTGAACAGACGATATACGACGGCAAAAATATATTTTTTAGAGTAGTATTCGACAATAAGAATGTCACGATATATCGATTATCGTTGCTAAGAGTAGCACCCCTGTGTCGTTCGCTTGTTTTAAAGTCAAAGTCAAATCGTTTATTAGTTTAGGCTTACAGGGCATTTACAAACTGCCATTTTACATTGTTGCCCTAAGTCTACAATAGGAGAATGAGAGGATCCGGAAAGGAAATTAGAGGGCTTGTCTTTTTTAAAATCAGCCGTTGTTTATAATTAATACGTAAAAAACAATAATTTGTATAGCATATTGTTTTCTTATATTTACGCGAATACTACATACACATTGAAATAAAACTATTTTTCGGATTTTATCGCGTTTATTTAATTTATGTTCCCGACGTTTCGGCTGCTTTACAGCAGCCATGGTAACGGGGGGACTGAGGTGTTAGACGTCCTGATGTCATAGTTAGTAACTGGGTACCCTCATATTAAGTTGTTGTTTGCGGTCCGATCCACGCAGAAAGTGCTCACAGTGTCCAGTGTGAATGTGGGCTCTCCTACATAGGGCAAACTAAAAGATCAGTAAAAACCCGCGTAAAAGAACATATAGCTGACGTGAAACACCGGCGCTCCACGAAGTCTGCAATCTGTGAACATGTACAGGACCGCACCCGCCATTATATCAGATTTGATAAACCACAGATCCTCGCAAAAGAACACCGATTCTGACCAAGGATACGTGAGGCCATTGAAATTCAAAAAACATCCTAATTTCAATAGGGAAGATGGCTGGGTGCTACCACCAACTTGGGATCCAGTAATTAATATAATTAAATCCAAAACCAAGTGTACCATTGCAAGACCTCGAGACACTGTGAGCACTTTCTGCGTGGATCGGACCGCAAACAACAACTTATTATGAGGGTACCCAGTTACTAACTATGACATCAGGACGACTAACACGTCAGTCCCCCCGTTACCATGGCTGCTGTAAAGCAGCCGAAACGTCGGGAACATAAATTAAATAAACGCGATAAAATCCGAAAAATAGTTTTATTTCAATTTGTATAGCATTTGTTATTCTATGCTCGATACTGATCCAAACCCCAGGTGTTATTTCAGACGTTTGAAACACCCTGTATAGTAATGACACTTGGGTTCCGTGGTTATGCGTTGGGCGGGGCCCACGGCCGGGGCCAGGCCCACGTCGCTCGCCGGGGCCCGCGGACGGGGCCCGTGAAACCATTCGCAGTTAAATCGATAGCTAATTCGTAATGGCTCATTGTTGTCTGGGCACAAAGGCGCACAACTTTCACAGATAGTCTTGCACAATGGCGGACGGACACTTGAGTTGGAATGGCAAGGGTTGCGGCGAACCAGCCGTGTTAACGAATTGTCATGTAACTCTAAAGAGGTGTGAATAATCTGTGCGGTTCCTAGAAGAGCGAGTGATTGTTTGTGTCGGTTCGAAATTATAATTTGACTTTCTATTTTGTAGAGTTCCGGTACATTTAGAACCTGTAGCTCTACCTCTCTATGCTCGCTAGGCACTAAAATCTGCGTAATATATTTGCTCCAAATGTACAGCGTCCCCATTGGCTGCTTGAGGAACTAAATTTGCCATACAAGTATATGAAATACTTAGACGTTAGCGATAAAACTCTTACAAGTTTCTTGACTCTTTCCAAGGCTATTGATAGCAGTTAACTATACAACGGTCAAGGAGAAGCGATGCAAAAAGAATAGATTGACGCATTTAAAATAGTTTAATATTTTTGGACGCCCACAAAATGGATTTACAAGGATAATAAGAAGAAGGGAAATAACGCAGAGATACAAGGTAGGTACAGAGTTAGCGCAAACATAAGGGCGTGGACAGAGTGCGCGGAGCGGGCACGCGTGGCCCGCAGTCACGGCCGCCCCCAACATCTTAATAAGCGGTTGCGCGTGATTTACGCGCGCCCGCGGCGCCGCCGGCGCATTCGCCCGCGCAGACTTATTCATACTAATTTATGACAGATAAACATCGATTTTACTTAGTTCTGTCCGTCTTAACTCACAAATAAAATAAAACAAGATTTTTTAATAGTTAAGGAACATTTAAATAAATCATAATAAATATCTCCCGACTGGTACACCAACTGTATAGTCCCAAACTAAGCAATGCTTGTACTATGGGTACCGTACAATTCCGCCTGGGGGTAATCCCCGTGACACCCAGATCAGGGAAAATTACGAAAAGGGCATTTCTGAAATGTACCCCGGCGGTAATTGAACCCGCAACCACCCGGTGTAGTAGCTTGTGAAAAATCATGTGAAACAAGTTTCATACGTAGCACCTGCTTTACAATTAAATTACAAAGCGTACGATACTGTCAAGGGCTTTGAAAATGTATCTGGTACAGAGGGATATTTTATAGTACATTCTTACACGAGTGGTGAAAGTGACTTATTTAGTCACGAGACGGGGTTTAGCGCCCGAGCGTAGCGAGGGCGCTAATAGTTCGAGGGACAAAATAAGTCTTTCGCCCGAGGTAAACACTGTGCTTTTCATTACGAATACAAGGAAATCAAAAATAAAAACAGGAATTGGCTAAAAAAATAATACAAGGAGGTATGAACAATACTCTAAAACTCGAAAAAAAATAAAGATCGGATTGCCGCCTATTTTGTTTTTTTTTTGTTGGCCGGCCAACTTTGTTATTTAGCCATTATTTTTCATTTTCATTTTTAAATATTTTGCCCAAATCTATGTTATTTTAAAGAAATTGTTGAAACTAAATTATAATTAAGTCATTAAAAAATATATATTCTTTAATAATACTTAACTTTATGTTATTTCAATTTTACATCGTGCTGTAATTGAATGACTGTAGAAAAAGTTTGAGCATCGTTCCATAGAAATGTGAAAATGGAAATAGTTTTTTTTTATAATTTGAAGCTGTCAGTTGAAAGCTATTCTCCCGGGCCGGAAAAGTATTACTTTCAACCCGCTCCTCAGGCAACTTGGACAACAGGTATGAGTAATGAAAAATAATTTGAATCGACATTGGAAACGGATACGACTAGTTTAAAGCATCTGTAATTTGCCACTTTGAGTTTTATTTAGAAAGATGTTCAAATATAAGTAATCAAATATGTGTTACGATTACTGACAGTGAAATAATTTTCGAAAAAACTTTAAGGTTGGCAAAAATAGCGATTTAATAGGGTCAAGTTTTCTAATGAAAATTCACTGTGGATAAAAGCATTGTGTCATGTAGTTAAAAATTTATTTTTAAGTAGGTAATGAAAATTAATTGGAAGCAGCAACCATTTCCATGCCTAATTGATACTGTAAATAAACTGAATTCCTCGAACTAAGTACGTGTCATTAAAATATACAAAGTTAGTATGGCTCATTAGCGCACAGCATTGAAAGCCGGTCCGCGTTCACATACACTGATTATAAATCTGAACGCGTGCTAATTACGCCGCACCCAATAAATCTCTCGCATAATATAGGCTGTAAATACGCCACAAATATACCATAAATATACGATTCCGTGGTCGTAGGCCATAGACCCCACTCGACGCGGCTCGTTGGCCAAGTTATGGCCCTCCGAATGGCCGCCTCGGCCGTAACAATCGGTGTGAATCGGAAATAACCGGAAAATTTCCACAACTTCTAATGGCTTATTGTTGTTGGATTGTTGTGTTATTGTTGTCACGGCTAACAAATTGCCGCGTCGTCGATGTGTTTTACGCTTTTTAGTGTACACTTATTCCGGGGAACGTTTTACCCTCGTATCTACATATATAAACAAGTTTTTACTCGTTCTTTAGTCATAAGTATTCTTTATAAAACTCATATCGACAGTTCAGGTATTATATTAATATATAGGTATTAATTACCCTCGAGGTTATTAATATTCCTTTTGTTTTGTTTATGGTTTTGCCATTTGTGCTGTTAGCCTGTATATTTTTTTTTGTACTTGCTTATTTTTATATGCCTCCGAAAGAAAGAATATCGTAAGTTAGTTATCCTTTTCGTCTGAAGCTTAAGCATTCAAAGCTAAGATAAATGTGCCTCTTATATCAGTGAAGCGTTAAATACTCTACTGCCAATCAAATTACAGAGAGTTTTGGAAGAACAGACACATTTTTAAATGTTACAAAAAATAAAAAAAAAATCTTCACATAAAAATAATTGTAATTTAGTTTTCTAAATTGACAAATCAATGAAAACATAGTTTTAAATTCAAATGTAGTAAATGCAAGAGTTTTTTAATTAAAGGTTACAGAATATCCGCTTCCATGCGCCGGTATTATGAAGAAAATCGGCGATCTGAAGGCAGCTTATTAGTTCGAAGCGAAGTTAACAAGTTTGAAAGAAAAGCAATCAAGTTGAGCGCATAAATTATTGCAATCTGTTAGCACGAGCTATACCAACGAACAACTAGTAGGGTAAACGTTAATTATGAATGCTATTGAATTGTTAAATTAAGTAAGTACCTACCTATCTATACTTTAAAATAACTAAATACCAATTATTATTTTAAAACAGACTTAAATTACAAAATAATTTAAGTAACTACATGGTGGCACTCTAATAAAAATAAAGTAAAATAACTTAAATAAGAATAAGAAATTTTTCAATAAATTTATGATTAAAATACACTTCCCAAAAATAAAGTTAGGCAGCGTCTAACGCATGATTATTTGTATTATGACCGAAAACTAGCCACTCTTTATTTTATGAATCTGTGAACAAATCACAAAAAAATATCTTCCAGTCGATGACGTCACGGTCGCGTAAGACGAGACACCCCGGAGCACTCTTTAGCGCGACAATGGGCCCTCGTGGCGATAACGAGGCGATTCCGCAATCGCGCCCTGACCGGTCATTAGCGGTCACTCGCTGCGTCTTGTCTGCCACTTGTGATAATGGCTTTAGATTTGTTTTTCTATATTTTTTTTATATTTATTGATTAAGCAGCAGGATATATCTGGAATTCAGTCCTGTTCATTCATCTGTTTATCACTAATCACTACATAGTATATGAAACAAAGTCGCTTCCCGCTGTCTGTCTTTCCCTATGTATATTTAGATCTTTAAAACTGCGCAACGGATATTGATGCTTTTTTTTAATAGATAGAGTGATTCAAGAGGAAGGTTTATATGTATAATACATGCATAATATAGTAGAGAAACTCTATAGTACCTAGAAGCATTGGACCCGTGCGAAGCCGGGGCGGGTCGCTAGTCATATAGAAAGGCAATTTGAGTAATTTATGATATGTATGGACCTACCTATCTACTTACAAGGTACAGCATATATTTTAAACGCTGAACATTGTGGTTAATATTGAAGAAAGTAGGTGCTTTACATACAAGCGTGGGAAAAAACGTTAGAAATATTTCCCCATCGCGTACTACACTCGATCATTCAGATTGTGCGGCAGACTCGAAGCCTTCGAGGAGCTTATTTCGGTTCCTTACCGCGGGCAAAGCCATGCGAAAATATAAATCTGTTTCGATAACATCTTTTTACTTAATAAAATATTTGTGGTCTAATGTGAAATGTTGTAAATAAAATAGATAGGTTACGGTTACGGAAACACCCAAAATCAACACCCTAGAGTATAATAGGTATGTTCAAGGAGGAAAATGCCTACTTTACAATCTTTTACTGTGATAATACTGTTTGCATTTATTTCATTGCAAGTTTCCTATAGAAACATTGATATGAAAATAATACAATTAAAATGTTGGTACACATAAGTATTATTAAACTAATAAACATTTTCTATACTAGTAAAAAAATCTATATATCTGATTATAAGACACATTAAATTTAAATGAGACCACATTAAAATGACCTTCTATTTATTTTCGAATCGCCCCATTTAAAACGAGGCGATTAATTCGAAATTCGAAATTAGAACAGAAAAACAAAACAAAACACGCCCACGAAAACCCAATTAACACGTAATAGGGCATCATAAAATATGATTCATCCCAACAAAGATATCTAATAAAGGTCGGCAACACGTATTAATAAAACACAAAGCTATTCATTACTCGTCGGATATAGCAACGACGGCGTGCGGTAACGTGTAATTAGGGCTATCGACTCGGTCATTTTCGATAATTCATAATGTATGTTAATTATGGAGGTTCCTTCGCCCCGGGACGGCCTCCCCGCTCGGCCCTCGCCCTCGCCGTCCTGTGTTTATATTGTACACTTACAAATAAATAATGATAGCCAACAGTGGGAAATAAGCGAACTAAATAATAGCCATTGTTGTTTGATTTGAGGGAGTCGAAACTTCGTTCACAATGTCTGCATTCAAATTATAGAGGTCTTTTAAAATGACAGTTTAGAAAGTTGTAAAATTATTACGATTATGTGCAAACATATACATAAATAGGAAAAAATACACAAAGAAAAAAAAAATGACAGAAAATTACTTTTATAGTGTAGTCACAAATGATTTGCAAAAAATATTAAATAAAGTTAGTAATTTATTTAATATGTTTTGCAAATCATTTTGTATTTATAGCAAAGATTTAAATGTGCAATTGACAAATTATTTGCAGTAATTACAAAAAATTTGTTAAAAAAATATACAATAATAATAAACAATTTATTTTCGTTATGATTTTTCTCGGTTCCTTATACCATACCTATAC